>CAWUFW010008376.1:0-600000 GCA_963921515.1 Calotriton arnoldi | reverse complement strand
AAAGGGTCCAAATACCCTTGACTCCAAGAATCAACCTCTCAGTACCTAGATCCCACACAGGTGGGTCAAGAACCACTGAGGACATTGAGGACAGCCTCAATGAGGAGGACAGGGTTTTAGCAAGGCTGACTAAAAGACTGGATCTAGAGACCAGGTTGCTGGCTCTAGAAAGAGAGAGCGATACAAAAAGGGATGATGGACGGAGCGTTTGAGCAAATCAAACACTCACCCCCAGTCAACTGATCTGGGTTTAATCCATCATCATTCTTTAGCTCACTCCAGCACCCCAGTTCAGACATGGCCATATGCAAATCAGTCTGACCCTGTGCCTCATGGGAACAGTCCAGCCCGAACTGCCAAGCCATGTCTTCCCTGGACCGGAAACAAGCATCCTGGGACCGGTTTCTGGCTATTCAGCCGTCATCAGCCAGGCTAGCTTGAATCCAGTGGCAAAGTGAGCAAGGGACCCACGTCTGGGCATACCCTGCCAATTTAGGGCGAACAAAGCGATACAAAAAGGGATGATGGACGGAGCGTTTGAGCAAATCAAACACTCACCCCCAGTCAACTGATCTGGGTTTAATCCATCATCATTCTTTAGCTCACTCCACCACCCCAGTTCAGACATGGCCATATGCAAATCAGTCTGACCCTGTGCCTCATGGGAACAGTCCAGCCCGAACTGCCAAGCCATGTCTTCCCTGGACCGGAAACAAGCATCCTGGGACCGGTTTCTGGCTATTCAGCCGTCATCAGCCAGGCTAGCTTGAATCCAGTGGCAAAGTGAGCAAGGGACCCACGTCTGGGCATACCCTGCCAACTTAGGGCGAACAAAGCGATACAAAAAGGGATGATGGACGGAGCGTTTGAGCAAATCAAACACTCACCCCCAGTCAACTGATCTGGGTTTAATCCATCATCATTCTTTAGCTCACTCCACCACCCCAGTTCAGACATGGCCATATGCAAATCAGTCTGACCCTGTGCCTCATGGGAACAGTCCAGCCCGAACTGCCAAGTCATGTCTTCCCTGGACCGGAAACAAGCATCCTGGGACCGGTTTCTGGCTATTCAGCCGTCATCAGCCAGGCTAGCTTGAATCCAGTGGCAAAGTGAGCAAGGGACCTACGTCTGGGCATACCCTGCCAACTTAGGGCGAACAAAGCGATACAAAAAGGGATGATGGACGGAGCGTTTGAGCAAATCAAACACTCACCCCCAGTCAACTGATCTGGGTTTAATCCATCATCATTCTTTAGCTCACTCCACCACCCCAGTTCAGACATGGCCATATGCAAATCAGTCTGACCCTGTGCCTCATGGGAACAGTCCAGCCCGAACTGCCAAGCCATGTCTTCCCTGGACCGGAAACAAGCATCCTGGGACCGGTTTCTGGCTATTCAGCCGTCATCAGCCAGGCTAGCTTGAATCCAGTGGCAAAGTGAGCAAGGGACCCACGTCTGGGCATACCCTGCCAACTTAGGGCGAACAAAGCGATACAAAAGGGATGATGGACGGAGCGTTTGAGCAAATCAAACACTCACCCCCAGTCAACTGATCTGGGTTTAATCCATCATCATTCTTTAGCTCACTCCACCACCCCAGTTCAGACATGGCCATATGCAAATCAGTCTGACCCTGTGCCTCATGGGAACAGTCCAGCCCGAACTGCCAAGCCATGTCTTCCCTGGACCGGAAACAAGCATCCTGGGACCGGTTTCTGGCTATTCAGCCGTCATCAGCCAGGCTAGCTTGAATCCAGTGGCAAAGTGAGCAAGGGACCCACGTCTGGGCATACCCTGCCAACTTAGGGCGAACAAAGCAATACAAAAAGGGATGATGGACGGAGCGTTTGAGCAAATCAAACACTCACCCCAGTCAACTGATCTGGGTTTAATCCATCATCATTCTTTAGCTCACTCCACCACCCCAGTTCAGACATGGCCATATGCAAATCAGTCTGACCCTGTGCCTCATGGGAACAGTCCAGCCCGAACTGCCAAGCCATGTCTTCCCTGGACCGGAAACAAGCATCCTGGGACCGGTTTCTGGCTATTCAGCCGTCATCAGCCAGGCTAGCTTGAATCCAGTGGCAAAGTGAGCAAGGGACCCACGTCTGGGCATACCCTGCCAACTTAGGGCGAACAAAGCGATACAAAAAGGGATGATGGACGGAGCGTTTGAGCAAATCAAACACTCACCCCCAGTCAACTGATCTGGGTTTAATCCATCATCATTCTTTAGCTCACTCCACCACCCCAGTTCAGACATGGCCATATGCAAATCAGTCTGACCCTGTGCCTCATGGGAACAGTCCAGCCCGAACTGCCAAGCCATGTCTTCCCTGGACCTGAAACAAGCATCCTGGGACCGGTTTCTGGCTATTCAGCCGTCATCAGCCAGGCTAGCTTGAATCCAGTGGCAAAGTGAGCAAGGGACCCACGTCTGGGCATACCCTGCCAACTTAGGGCGAACAAAGCGATACAAAAAGGGATGATGGACGGAGCGTTTGAGCAAATCAAACACTCACCCCCAGTCAACTGAGGCACAGGGTCAAGACTGATTTGCATATGGCTATGTCTGAACTGGGGTGGCGTGGTGAAGCAAAATAATGATGGATTAAACTCAGATCTGTGACTGGGGGTGAGTGTTTGCCAATGTGCAGCATTCCGTCCATCATCTTGTGTGTTTTGCATTTCGCCCTAAGTGGGAAGGGTATGCCCAGACGTGGGTCCCGTGCTCACTACACCACTGGAGTCAAGCTATCCTGGCTGATGAAGGCTGATAGCCTGAAACCGGTCCTAGGATGCTTGATTCCGGTCCAGGGAAGACATGGCTTGGCAGTTCGGTCTGGACTGTTCCCATGAGGCACAGAGTCAAGACTGATTTGCATATGGCTATATCTGAACTGGGGTGGCGTGGTGAAGCAAAATAACGATGGATTAAACCCAGATCTGTGACTGGGGGTGAGTGTTTGCCAATGTGCAGCATTCCGTCCATCATCTTGTGTGTTTTGCATTTCGCCCTAAGTGGGAAGGGTATGCCCAGACGTGGGTCCCGTGCTCACTACGCCACTGGAGTCAAGCCATCCTGGCTGATGAAGGATGATAGCCTGAAACCGGTCCTAGGATGCTTGATTCCGGTCCAGGGAAGACATGGCTTGGCAGTTCGGTCTGGACTATTCCCATGAGGCACAGGGTCAAGACTGATTTGCATATGGCTATGTCTGAACTGGGGTGGCGTGGTGAAGCAAAATAACGATGGATTAAACCCAGATCTGTGACTGGGGGTGAGTGTTTGCCAATGTGCAGCATTCCGTCCATCATCTTGTGTGTTTTGCATTTCGCCCTAAGTGGGAAGGGTATGCCCAGACGTGGGCCCCGTGCTCACTACGCCACTGGAGTCAAGCTATCCTGGCTGATGAAGGCTGATAGCCTGAAACCGGTCCTAGGATGCTTGATTCCGGTCCAGGGAAGACATGGCTTGGCAGTTCGGTCTGGACTGTTCCCATGAGGCACAGGGTCAAGACTGATTTGCATATGGCTATGTCTGAACTGAGGGTGGCGTGGTGAAGCAAAATAACGATGGATTAAACCCAGATCTGTGACTGGGGGTGAGTGTTTGCCAATGTGCAGCATTCCGTCCATCATCTTGTGTGTTTTGCATTTCGCCCTAAGTGGGAAGGGTATGCCCAGACGTGGGTCCCGTGCTCACTACGCCACTGGAGTCAAGCTATCCTGGCTGATGAAGGCTGATAGCCTGAAACCGGTCCTAGGATGCTTGATTCCGGTCCAGGGAAGACATGGCTTGGCAGTTCGGTCTGGACTGTTCCCATGAGGCACAGGGTCAAGACTGATTTGCATATGGCTATGTCTGAACTGGGGTGGCGTGGTGAAGCAAAATAACGATGGATTAAACCCAGATCTGTGACTGGGGGTGAGTGTTTGCCAATGTGCAGCATTCCGTCCATCATCTTGTGTGTCTAGAAAGAGAGAGAGCAGAGATGGGCCTAGCACCCATCAATGGTGGCAGAAATTTACCAAATAAGGATAAAGAGCAATCTTATGATCCTAAAATCCCCAAAGGGTTTGTCCCTAAATATGAAGAGAGTGATGATATCACAAAATGGTTCACAGCCTTTGAGAGGGCTTGTGAAGCCTGAAGAGTGAAGAAAACTCACTGGGGGGCACTCCTTTGGGAACTGTTCTCTGGTAAGTGCAGAGACAGACTTCTGACCCTTAGTGGGGCAGATGCTGGGTACTATGACCTCATGAAGAGAACTCTGATTGAGGGATTTGGACTCACAACTGAGGAGTATAGAATTAGATTCAGGGGGCTCAGAAAACCCAGAGTCAGCCCTGGGTGGAATTTGTAGACTACTCAGTTAAGACACTAGATGGCTGGTTGACTGGAAGCAAAGTGCAAGATTATGATGGTCTTTATAATTTGTTTATGAAAGAACACATGTTAAGTAATTGCATTGATGAAAAGTTGCATCAGTATCTGGTAGACCTAGGTCCAATTTCTCCCCAAGAATTGGGAAAGAAGGCAGACCATTGGGTCAAGACAAGGGTAACTAGGACGTCCACTGGGGGTGACCAAAAGAAAGGGGTTACAAAACCTCCCCAGAGAAAAGACAGTGAGCCTCTAAAAGATAAAAGTAAAGAGTCCCAGGTAGCCCGCCAAAAACCTGACCAGGAGGGAGGGCCCAAAGACACCTCACAAACTAAAACTGGGTACCAAGGTAAGAATTGGTATCCCAACAGGGTATGGTGTCACAACTGCCAAAAGGCAGGACACCACACCAAGGACCCTAGCTGTCCTAAAAAAATTACACCCCCTAGAGTAGCTCCAGGGGTTGCCAGTTTAGCTTTAGAGGATGATTCCTCAGATGAGGAAGCCCTCATAGCCTTCAACTGGAAAATGGGCCCAAAAGGTGAGTTGGAGATTCCAGAGGGGAGTAGACACTTCCACCACCTACTGGTGAATGGAATCCCAGCCCTTGCCCTGAGACATACCTGTGCCAGTCACACTGTGGTGCATGACAGGTTGGTTCTCTCAAACCAGTATGTCCCAGGGGAGACAAAAAGAGTAAGGACTGTCCCAGGGGTGTCACTGTTAGGCCTGTGGCTGTAGTGCTCCTAGAAATAGCTGGGTCCCTTAGATGGAGAAAGGTGGTAGTCAGTAAAGACCTCCCCCTTGATTGTCTCCTTGGGAATGACCACCCAGAGGTTAGTCTGAGCCAAAGAGAGGTACTTGTCCAATGCCAGAACTCACCCAAAAACCCTGGGGGGGCTCAACCTGCAATTAGTGCAGCTAAGCCCCAAAAGAAAAAGAAGAAACAGTGTAGGAAAGGTGGGCAACTGTTAGCCACAGTTCCAGTGGGCCAGGGAAATTCTATCCCAGTAAGGGAGAACTCCAAAATCGGTACTGGTGAAGTCCCCCCTAGCCAACAAAAAGACCTGACTACTTAGGCAACTGTCCAGCCTGAATTGGTGGCTCCTCAGCTGGCAGAACAGAGGGTGGAAGAAGGGTGTTCACTACCAAGTGTAGTGACCCCCCACCCTAAAACAGCAGACAGGCCCCCCAAACCCAAAGAAGCCTGTAAGTTGGCTACTTCACCCACCAGTGAAGAGCTAAAGGTGTCAGCTGTCAGTAGCCTCTGTTGGGTGTTAGCCTTCATGGCAGCACTGTCCTTGGCATGGTGGCCTAGCCCCCTGCCAAATAGCAAGTTAGGCCCCCTGACCCTATTGGTCATGGTGGGGTTGCTCAAGCTGTGGGTGACCTCTGTGGGTAAGCTGGGCTTTGCCCTAGCTAAGTAAGAATTTGCAGAGGTAGGCACCTCTGAACACAAACTAAAAAGATGGGGTGAAGACACTAAAGAGCTAGGGAAGGAGCATTGGGAATTAGGTCCTGAAACTGTTGAGGTAGGCCAGCTCCCCAAAGGGACTGACCTGGACAGAAGGATGTGAGGCAGAGTAGGCCCTGCAACTTTCAAACCACTTCCTCTACTCTTCCTCACCTGAAAGACTAGGAAGACTCTCCCAGCTTTGGCTGAGTCTCCTGGCCTTTGGGCTGGGGGGGGCTTGTGTAGGAAAGTGGGTTTCTGTTGCAGTAACCTCCCCACTTTTTCCGGGACTACTGATGCACTTTCACTTGATGTGCCCTGGGTCCCTGCCAATCAGGTTCCCAGGGCCTGTGTTCTTTCCCCAAAACTAACCCAATTGGCATCTCTGGCCACAGGTTAGCCCCTGGTAAATGGTACCACAGGTACCCAGGGCACTGTGACAGGGAAGACCTCTAAGGGCTGCAGCACTTATTATGCCACCCTTAGAGGCCCTGTACCTCTACACACACACACTGCCTTTACAGGCTGCATGTTTTGGTGCAGAACAAAGTGAAGAGTCGACATGGCACACACCTCTGTGTGCCATGCCTACAAACCACTGCCCTGGCATAGATCAGTCACCCCTCTAGCTGGGTGCACTATACCCGTGGTGAGGGTACAGGTGCATGAGCCCTGTACCCCTACAGTGTCTAAGTCCATTCTTAGACATTGTAAGTGCAGTGCTGCCATTAAGAGTATATGGTGCTGGGAGTTTGTCATTATGAACTCCACAGCACCATAATGGCTACACTGAAAACTGAGAAGTTTGGTATCAAACTTCTCAGCACATTAAACCCACACTGATGCCAGTGTGGGATTTAATGAAAAATGCACACAGAGGGCATCTTAGAGATGCCCCCTGAAAACTAACCTACCACTAGTGTCCAGGCTGAGTGGCTGCTTTCAGCTGCCACCACCAGACATATTTCTGGACCCCTGGGTCGAGAGCCTGCTGCTCTCTGGGGCCTGAAACAATGCACATCCTGGGATGAGGTGCCAAGCCTCCTCCCCCAGGATGGGCAGGGTTCACGAAGGGGAAGCTTCAAAGGCTTGCCGCCTTTGTGAGCTTCCCCAGGCCACTTGCTGCTTTCAGCAACTGGTCCCCACTGGTTCTGACCCCCACTTTGGGCGGGAGAACCGGCAGGAAAAACAAGTGAGGAAGAGAGGTGTGCCCACCTCTGCCAACTCCACCCTTCAGGTGGGGGAGGCGAGGTGAAGCACAACTCCCAGTCCCTGCCATCTTGCAGAATGGGGGGACTCAGCCAACCAGGGACAGGCTCATGCCCACCTCCCACTGGAGGGTGGCATAATAGGGGGTGTACCCACCCCAGGGAAGGGACCCATTGGTCCCTGCCTTTTACCTACCTGTAACGCCCCTAAATCTAGTATTTAGGGGCACCCCTGAACCTTGCTTCCTCAGACAAGAACCTGCAAGAAGAAGAAGACGAAGAAGGACCGAACAGCCGTGCAGCAGCTAACAAGAGGAAGATGCCCACTGACTTGGCCCCAGCCCTACCGGCCTGTCTCCCCCTCGAACCTGCTCCTGCGAAATCCTGGTGTGTCCTGCAGCCAGCAACCTCGAAAACCCCAGAGGACCTGACTGCCTTCAACTACAAAGACTCTGTCTCCCGTGAACACCGGATTTGTTCATCTTCAACCTCTGGCTCCGGCCGGCCACCGCGGATCCGCCCCACTCTACACTCGCCGTCCACTGCCCGAGCTTGAGTGGGCAAACACCACAAGGAGGTTGCCCCGGCAATCCTGACCTGAGATCCGGTGACCCCTGACCTGCCTCAAGCCTCCAGCCGATGCCTGCAGCCAAAATCCAGAAGGCCCCCCTAACCGTGACCAGGAGCTGGTAAGAAGATCCGACCCCAAAAGGCACCCCTGCACCCGATGCCCCACGGCCTTGTGTGCCCAAACCGACGGTGCCTAACCAACCCCTAACTTCCCAACTTACCTCTCGAAGTGGTGGTCGCACCCAGAAGACCTTCGTCCCCGAGCCTGCAGTGCCTTTGCAAACCGGAGGTTCCCCATTGAAACCAACAAGGCACCCGATGTTGAAACAGCACCCTGCACCCGGCCGCCCTAGTGCCGCTGAGGGTGCGCCTTTGGTGCTACTTTGTTTCCCCATTTGCCCTGAGCTAAGGTCCAGGAGCTTTGCTCCCACAACCCAGTGGCCTGCTTGCCAGCAGCCACCAACCGGAGGCCCCCTATCCCCCATTGGATAACATTGGGCCTCAGCACTCTGCACCCAGCCGCCCTAGTGCCGCTGAGGGTGTAACGAGAGTGCATCCTTGACCCTGGGGGAACCCTGGTTCTAACCCCAGAAGCTCAACTCCAAACACCGATTACTTACCTGGTAACCGTTAACTTCATTTCTCTCCATAGGAAGCTATTGACTGTTTTTCTCTGAAAAATGTTCTAAGTGTGGAGTTAATTTGTATGGAAACCTGAAAAATAACAATTGTGCAAAACTGATTTTACTTACCTTTTCTCTAGGAAATGTCCCAGTGTGATATCTAGGCATATCACACTGAGTAGAAAAAGTAATCTAAAAAGTAATCTCAAAAGTAACATAAAAGTAACTTACCTGTAATTTTCATTGCAAAGTCGATACAAAGTATATGTACAGCAGTTCACAGTATTGCATTACCAGTAATTCAAACTGTAACCACTTTCAAAGTACATTTACAATTGCATTTCAAACTGTATATTTTCTGCAAAGTATTTATCAACTTACCTGTGC
Organism: Calotriton arnoldi; assembly: GCA_963921515.1. Lineage (NCBI taxonomy): Eukaryota > Metazoa > Chordata > Amphibia > Caudata > Salamandridae > Calotriton > Calotriton arnoldi. The sequence continues at coordinate 591,364 of CAWUFW010008376.1, read as the reverse complement.
CAGGCTTGCTTGGTTCTAGAAAATAAAATAACTAAAAGAATATTTTTATACAAAAACAATTGGTCTGAAGTTCAGTCTTTGAGTGTATGAATTCATTTGCTGACTGAGTGTGCACAACAAATGCTTAACACAGTCCTCTGATACTGCCTTGCTGCTCGACCACACTACCACAAATAGAGAGTAAGGTTCTATCTAACTTTACCTCTGCCTACCTTTGGGGTTCCACTGGACTCTGTGCACACTATACCTCACTTTGGTATAGTATATACAGAGCCAACTTCCTACAACATATCCATGATCTTTAATATAGCCTTATAGCCCGCTGCCGAGGGCTATACCAGTTGTTAAAGGCCCTGATCCCGAGTTATAGGCCCGAGCCGCAGGCCTTTAACAATTGGTATAGCCTGAGGCAGAAGGGCTATAAGGCTATTAGAACATTCCACCCACTAAGGGTAGAATGTTCTAAGTTAAAACTGGAGAAACAAAAAGACAAACATTGGAATGTTGGAGTGCTGGGCTTATACCAGCCATTAAAAGCCCCGAGCTACTCCATTGTCTTCAATGGAGCTCCCAACATTCCAATGTTCTAATATCATATAAAATCTGTGGTGCTGCATCTTTAAAACACTGCTCCCAAAGACTTATCAGAGTAGCAGACATATGCTTAAGGTCATGCTGTTGTACAAAAGGCTCATAATCTTTCATCACGTTCCACACATCTTCCACACTGTAAATGGGATTATGAGCCCACTTGGCAGCCTGATTAGCTACCACCCTTTTTTCTTCATCTCCCACATCAGATCGTACTAACAGCCACATGCGTTCCTTAATTTCGTCCAGTCTCTATCCTCAAACCCACGTACTCTTGTCCCACTACTCAGCAATGTTGGGGGATGAAAAAACAGAGTGGGAGTAGTAATGGAAGTAACAGGCACTAACGTTGCTGCTGGCTGCATCGTAGGTGTAAGAGCTCTGGAAAGGGACGCTGAAACAATAGGTGTGGCAGGAGTACTAACATAGTTGCCACAGACGGCGAGGACAAAGAGAGGACAGGAGGTGCCGTGGCCAAAGCAGTCTGATCAATAGTAGCAGGAGCAGAAACAGCAGAGACAGAAGGAGCGGGTGGCTGGGACTGTGAGGGAATAGCGGGATATATCCTCTGTGGGGCATATGGAGGTGGCGGTCGAGTATCTAATAATTCTTCCACAAAAGTATCATTTTCTTCTTGGGCCACATAAGATTTATCAATCGGTAATCGAAACCTTCTATCTTCACATTCAACACACTTCTCCTGCTTTTCCCTGTCATATGGTATGGCCTTCTGAGTCAACGTCTGCATTCTCCCCTCTTCCTCTGCTTTAATTCGCCTCTGTTTAGCTGCTTTTTGCCACGTCCTAAGGGAATCAAACATAGACTGTCTACTTCTTTTCTTAAACAACTGTTTTTGTAAATACTCAATCTTTTGCTCATCAAAAGTGCCCGTCAAAGGCCACTGCAACTCGGCATTGTCCCTTGTATATTTGTGCCATAGCGTACTAAACATAGTAGGGCCAAGGCCATGCTTTACATACATGCGCTGGCTGACTTTCCTCCAGTCGAGCATCAGCAGAACAACAACGACAGCACAAAGAAACCAGTTTACTTATTCCAGGCATTCTCAAAAGAAAACAAGTTCACTACTTATGCCTGGCAAAGTATTTGCAAATACTTTTCACCCAAAATCGGTCCTCAGACCGTACCAAATACAAACCAAAATGGTACCATATCCACAAAGAACCAAAACAAACTCACCTGATATATGCAGGCCAAACGAATTTGTTCTCCACTGCCGACTCTTCAGACCAAACGGTCAGATCCAAGGGTTTCGCCGTTCAAGACCCCAGTCGGGTTGACCGCTGGGTTGGACAGAAGGGGCAGTTGCAAGTTCAGTTACTCTCTCGTGCAGGGATCCCTGATCCGTCCGTCCGACCCGATGATGGCCTCGACCTCCCCACCCATCCTCAGGAGGGGATGGGTCACTCACCCGATGGAGTCCCTGTTCGGGCGCCAACTGAAGGAAGTGACCCGATCAGGGTCACCCGGGTCACTCGCGACCACCTCTCAGCCTTCCATACAAATGAAGAGTCGGTCAGACAGTAGAGAATACAAACCAATATATTTATTCAGATACACTCGAGCGGAGCCCAGTCTGCCCAGTCACTAAAGATTGCTGCAGAGGGACTGACATCAGCAAACATGGAGATACATTATGTACAATTCAGAACCAATGAAGGCACGCTCATAATGGAATTTTCCAGGCAGATGCAGTTAAACAAAGGAGAACAGAATGATAGGTTTTGATTCTGAGGCCGGGCACACACTATCTCCTACCCAAGGTCACTCTGTTCGTGCCCGCCACTAGACTAGTGGGAGAAGGCCTCTATCTAATGGGAAAGGTATGCGCTAATAAGAACAGTGTATTCATTAGCAAAGCAAGGCCCAACCCACGAGAAAAAGAAAATTACCACAGGCCGTTTCTCATGAAGAAAATAAGGATTAGTTTCAATCATGGTTCAAAATGGCGGCTAAACATAAAATGGTTCTGCGAATGCTAACTTACATAGAATAATACGCAGACAAAATAACGAAAAAAAATTCATTCCAACAATGAGTTCTGAACTGCTTTCTTTGTGTTTCACTAACTAACTGTACCTGCCTGGAAAATTCCATTGTGGGCGTGCCTTTGCTTGATTATGAAACGTATATAATGTATCTTTATGCTTGTCGGTTTCAGTCCTTTCTGTAGCACTCCTTGTGACTGGGCAGATGGGGCTCCACTCTGAGTGTATTTGAATAAACAATTATTGGTTTGTATTCTCTACTGTCTGAGCGACTCTTCATTAAGTACGGAAGGCCGAGAGGTGGTCTTAGTGACCCGGGTGGCCCGAATCGGGTCACCTCCTTCAGTTGGCGCCTGAACAGGGACTCTTTCAGGTTATGCCCCATCCCTTGTCCGTAATCGGAGGGGAGGACGGGAGCACCATCAGGTTGGACTGAAGGCTCAGGGGTCACTGCACGAAGAGCTTGATACTCGCAGCTGCTGCCTCTGTCCCACCGGAGGGTGCCCCGCCTAGTGGTCATCCCGACCGGAGTCCTGAACGGCGAAACCCTTGGATCTGACCGTTTGGTCTAAAGAGTCGGCAGTGGAGAACCAGTTTGTTTGTACCGTTATCAGGTGAGTTTGTTTTTGGTTCTTTATGGATATGGTACCGTTTGGGTTTGAGTTTGGTACAGTCTGAGGACTGTTTTGATGAAAAATATTTGCAAATATTTTGCCAGGTAGCATTATTGATTTTGTTTCCTTTTTGCAAGATGCCTGGTTTTAGTAGGATTTTGAGTTTGTGTTGTCGCTGTTGTTCTGCAGATGCTCGATTGGAAGAGGCTCAGCCTGTGCCTCCGGAAGGCACTCCTAATTATGATATGTATGGGAAACATGGTCTAGGCCCTATTATGTTTAGTACATTATGGCACAAATATATGAGGGACAACGCCGAATTGCAGTGGCCTTTAACTGGCAGGTTTGATGAGCAGAAAATTGGGTTTTTGCAGGAACAGTTATTTAAGAGAAGAAGAAGGCAGTCCATGTTTGACTCTATCAGGACTTGGCAGAAGGAAGCCAAGCAGAGGCAGTTAAAGATGGAGAGGGACGCACGGAAAGGGAGAATGCAGACCTTAACACAGAAAGCTGTGGCACGTGATGGAGAAAAACAGGAGACAGGAATTGAATGTGAAGATAGGAGATTTCGTTTGCATATTGATAAGTCTTATTTGGCCAAAGAAGAGAATGATACTTTTATAGAGGAATTGTTAGATATTCGACCTCTTCCTCCGTATGCCCCACAGAGGATATATCCCACTGTTTCTACACAGTCACAGCAGCCTGTTTCATCTGTTCTGGTTCCTCCTGTGACTACGGTTGTTACCCTTACAGCTTCGGCCACGGCGACCCCCACTCTTTCTTTGCCCTCACCATCCTTGACGACTGTGACTTTTAGTACCCCTACTGCTTCAACACCTGTGCCTGCTACTCCTTCTCCGCCGGTGCAACCACCGGCTACAGTTGTACCTGTTGGGTCGGTTGTTTCCCCTTCTATAGTCCTTCATCGAACGTCATCTTTGGAAACTGCTACACCGGCACGAGGGTTTGGGGACAGAGATTAAACAGAATTCAGGGGGCGATTGGGTCCGATGTGCGTTCCGGGGTAGGAGAGGATGAGAAACAGGTAGTAGCTGAACAGGCTGCGCAGTGGGCTCGGAGAGAGATTTATAGTGTTGAAGATATTTGGGGGGTTATGTGAGATTGTGAACCCTTTATACAGCAGCATGCCCTTAAGCATATGTCCGCTACTCTGATTAATCTTTGGCAAACACATATTAGGACAGACGCACCTCAAAGCTTATTTGACATTAAAGATCGGGTATATGTTACTAATTTGGAGCCAGGCCAAGTGTTTGGGAATGTTACGGCTTTAGTTGCCTATAGGGGTAGACTGCGTGAGAATAGCCCTGCCCCGAGTACCTAATTCCAGATTCGTGAGGTTCACCCCGTTTATCATCCAGAGATACCTGAGATAACGGACCAGCATGGTAATGTTACAAGACCAGCTGTGGCGGCTCGTTTCCAGGAGCAATGGGTCTATACTCTGTGGAAAAGAAGTAAGGTTTTGGCCCTTAAGGCTCATTTACCTGACCCTAGGAAAAACCCTACAGCTTATTATAAAGAGTTGACAGAGGCTGCCTCTTCTACTGTAATGACTCTTGCTGATATTGAAATGTTCTTTGGTCTTCTGGTTCCGGTTGATGTTTGGAGAAAGGTTCACACTCAAGACCATGTCGCGGAATTTGGTGGTACATGGAATATAATCAAAGGTTGGGATCAGGAGAGGAAACCAGGTGATAAACCTCGAGCTGAGATACTTGCTTTGCCAGGGTGTATTTTATATATATCCACTTATTCCGCCTAAGAAGGTAGACTGGGACAAATATTCAGCTTGTCAACAGAAGAAGGATGAGAGTGTGTCTGATTTCTTTACTCGGTTTAAAGTATAGTGGGCAGGATATGTCTATTGAAGGAGGAGTTCGACTGTTTGTTGATAGATTTGTTTCTGGTCTTCTTCCTGAAATAATTACTTGTTTTCAGGCAGCTGAGAGTACTTGCTCTACGTCTTCTCCTTCTGTTATTTTGAACATGGCTCAATAATATGAACATCAAGATCAGGAGGAAAAGGATAGAATAGATAAGAAACCTAAGGATTTAAAAATGAAGGTGTTGTTGCAGCAAGCGTTTAGGGGAAATGGTAGGGGATGAGGTGGTCCTTCGAGGCAGCCTCCACGTACCAGTTGGCAGCCTTCAACAACACCCTTAGGGCCGAACCAGGGTGCGTATTGTAAGGAGGAGGGCCATTGGCGTAGCGAGTGTCCTGTACTTTTGCAAAAGGTTTCTTCCCCACGGGGATGGGATTCTGGTGGTAGAGGGTGTGGTGCAGCCAGACAGGAAGACAATACAGCTTCCATGGGTCGCTCTGATAATTATTTTAACAATTCCAAGGATGGGCAGTATTATCACGATGATTGTGACTTTGATGATGTGACTGGGCAGTCTCACAGCCAGGACAGCCAGGGACAGGGTACGGGACCAGTACACATACCTGTAGATCAGCGTGGCCCACATGTCAAGGCAGATTTGCAAGGCTCGACTAAAGAATTTTTGGTGGATACCGGTGCTACAAAGAGTTCTGTGGCCCGTTATATGGTCCCTGGGGCGGCTCTGTCTGGCCAGAATAATGTTTCAGTCGTTTTTTCAGGAATACCGGTCATAAGCCCCATTTCATGCCCTCTTGTCCTTACTATTGGTCCCTTTACTGTGGATTCTTCATTTCTTCTTACTTCTGATTGTGGTGAGAACTTAATGGATTTGGATTTGTTGAAGAAATTGCATGCTACTGTTTATTGTTCTCCTGCTGGTGTTTATATTACCATAGGTCCGGATGTGAGCGCTCAGCAGTGTTTGTCTCAGGATGCGCCCTTTCCCGCTGAATTTGCTCAGGTGCCACCCACATTGTGGGCAACAGGTGATACGGATGTGGGTTTGTTGCATATAGCACCAGTTTCTATAAGGGTTAAAGAGAATGCTGTTCTGCCCCGTATTCCTCAGTATAAGATACCACAGGCAGGTGAACGGGCCCTTCTTCAGATTATTCAAGATTTGATACGAATGGGAGTAGTTGAGGAAACATCTGCTAACATTTGCAATAGTCCTATTCTTCCGGTCCTTAAGAGGACACCTTTGGGTTCCCCTGATGCTATCGATGAAGTTTATCGCTTTGTGATTGATGTACGAGAGGTTAATAAAATTGTGGTTTCACATTTTCCCGTGGTTCCTGACATTACTACACTCTTAACGATGATTCCATCTACTGCCGAGGTCTTTTCTGTTATTAATTTGAAGAATGCACTTTTTAGTATCCCTATTCATCCAGACAGTAGGTATTTGTTCCAGTTTACCCTGGCCGGCAGAAGCTTTAGATTCTGTCGAGCTCCGCAGGGCTATAAGGAAAGTCCTAGTATTTATAATCAAGCATTGAAAAGCCAGTTGGATTCCTTGTCACTTCCTCCAGGTAATGTATTGGTTCAGTATGTCGATGACCTGCTCATTGCTTCGGATACGGAGCAGGGTTTTTGGGATAGTACAGTCAAATTGTTGTTAAATCTGGCTCATCATGGACACAAAGTATCCCTTTCCAAATGTCAGTATTGTCGACAGGAGGTTACCTATTTAGGTCACCTACTGTCGAAGGAGGGTAGAAGATTGACCCCCGAGCGTATTAGTACTATTGCTAAAATGCCCATTCCACAAACTCAAAAAGGCGCACGTGCTTTTATAGGTATTACTTCATACTGCCGACAGTGGATCCCAAATTATTAGTTACTAATACAACCTTTGCTTGCATTGTTGTAATTTGGCAGCACTTAAGTTAAGCATTGGCTAAAGACAGCCTGTATTCAGAGGCTAAATTGTCCGCTTTGTGGAATCCATTTTGTATTTCTGTCAGCCATTTTGGCTGCCATGTGCTACCATGTGCTCGCCATGTGCTCTGTCCTACCTTCCTGTTAACTGCTCTTGAAATCTGCCTAGAGACAAGTTAACTTTAGTTCCTCTTGCTTTGCACATGCTCAGTTGAGCTTGCAGCTGTTTCAAGTTTATAAATGTCAGGATGTGTCTACTAAAAGTAGAAACTGTTATCTCCACCCACTTGTCGACTGTGCATTCTCTGTATGACCTTATATGTACCTACAACCAGCATTTGTGTTTGTACCGCCTTCATTTGAGCCCCTGTGTGGGTATAAAAGGACCAGGATCCTTCCATTCAGTGTGCTACTTCATGCATTACTGAAGGGTGATGTGTGAATGTTAGCTCCACCTTATAAGGTTTAATAAACTCTGTCTTTTATATTTCAGTTTCTGTGCCAACTTCTTCCTAAGTGTCTGAGGACTCTGTGCAGAGAAGGGAGAACCCCTAAGCACTGGTAGGCCTTGCTGAGGCTCACTACAACAAATTGGCGCTTCCAACGTGGGACTCATCAGTGACTCGGATGCCCGAAGGACTGGTCGAGATGAAGGATTGGAATCTCGCTCTTGGACGCGATCGCTGCCTGAGGAGACCTGAGTCTTGGCACCCATGGCGTTTTTCCTTTCTTTCTGATCTGACCAGCCCGGCGGCGCCGGTCCTTGACTGAGATCTCTTCTGTTGATTTGCCGTGCAGTGACCATTTGGTCAATTTGAGAACTTGGCAGTTGGAACCTGGACACCATTTGATTGGTAAGAGCCGTTTTGCGGCACTTGCTGTTGGTTTGATGCCTTTGATTGGTAAGGTAGTTTTAGTAACACTTACTGTGGCTTTGTTTGTATGATTGGCCAATTTTGGAATTTGTTTTGTAAGTTATATATGCATTGCAATTCATATAGGCAGGTAATGAGGAGATTTTTCTCTATTTGAAATTGTTTGAACAGCGCAACGTACAAAGAGTACCTTAAGCGCTACTTTGATTATAATACTGCATATTCTGCACTATTTTTGGCATGCCTGTTTCCAGTACACTTCGCAGAAAGTGTTGCTGTTTTGGAGGTACCGATATGGATTTAGTAAGTACTTAGTTGACTCCCTCAGAGGGGATACCTAAATAGGTTTAGGTATAGTAAAAAGATATTTCTTCCTTGGTGACTAAGTACCCCATGGAACTAAATATGTACATAAAACGGATCCGGATCTGCGCACTTAGTAACATTCATAAGTGGTGATATGCAGAGCGCTTTTTGAGTGTTCTACCAGCCAAAACTGGCGAATTTGGCGTATTTCAGCTTTTTGACCATGGAACAGTTTTTTGGGCTACTTTTGAGAGCTCTTCTTGTAAATATGACTTACAATTAGTATTTACAAATAGGTTGGTCTTGCGTACACTTTGTAAGCTGTCCTAAGTATTGATTTGTGGGTTCAATGTGTGTTTAAATGTCTATGTGGGGTTTTTGGTTTGACATTGGTAATACTTGTGTGAGTACTCTGTGTACGAATGGCTGGCTTTAAGCGCGCTGTGTTGTGTCCTTCTGTAACTGTCTGAATGAGCTCAATGAGTTTGTTTATGTTTTTTTTTGCTGTCATTATTCTGTTATGCAAAATGTCATTTAGTTACTTACATATTAAATAAAAATCCAGAAATAAATTATGTAACATATGCTAAACAGCTGCATGTTACTATTAAATTGACAGAGTAAGACACTATACATGTGTGCAAATTGCCACAATGCTAAACATAAAATTAGAATTCGTATTCAATAGGATTAAAATAGGCCTCATACAGAGAGGTAGAAAAACGAAATTGTGTGTTTTGTAATCAATAGACTTAAATACACAATGTTACAGCCTTTTCTTTAAACATTGTATTAGACATTAAAAGGCATGCACATCATATGAGTGAATTTGGTCGTTGCTGAACTAAATATACATTATAGAAAGATAGATTTGACTGCATTGAAATGCCTCAGTTTTTAAATAGACTGTGACATGCTTTTCTCTCAGCACCCGAGAAAAAGCTTTCCGACAGCTGTGTTTAAACTGACTAACTGAAAGACACCGTTTGACACAGCAAATGGGGATTTAACTCTGTCAGGGTATTTCAAATAATAAAGGGGTTTTTTCCTGAGAAAGGCGTGAAAATTCGACGCCTGCTGACACACAACAGCTGCATAAATAGCATATGGCTATTCCTGCTCACGGCCACAGACAGGAATGCTGCGTCAGCGATATTTTAAGTCAGTGTAGGTATACAGGCCTGCATTATTTTAAAAGTTTCAAAACACCAGTTTCATTATTTTGGATAACAGAGAACAAAATTGAAAGTAGGGATTTCCTTTCTTAATGCCTTCTTTACATAAGTATATCTATGGTTCCGATGTTAAATGATAACTGTCCATTAAAAGTGGCGCAGACTTTTCCTGTTTCAAGTAAGGCTTCTGTGCTTAGGGTTATGAATGAATGTGTTTAAATATGATAGGCTACGAATGAAGCTTGCTTTTCCAATGTGGAATCATCAAAATGGTTGGTTTTATTGATAAAAAATAAAATTTAATTATATGGGAAAAAATATATTGCTAAAAATAAATGCTTTAAATTCGTTTTTTCATCTTTATAAAGCCTAATCATCATACTGTGAATTCCTAGCATCAAAGTTGAATTTAAGCAGTGCTGTACCGCAATAAGAAGGGAACTTAAATGTGAAATGTCACTTTACCCAGCCGTACAAAACTTGTTTTTAAAAGGGTATATCTTATGCATTTCTGATTTCCCATTCCTGGGCTATCTAGAGAACACTCTGGGGGTTCCTATTATGCAAAAATATTGTAGGATATTCATTTTTAAGTGCCCCTACCACCAAAGTCGAAATTGAGCTAAAATTCACAATTTTACAAGCAGTTCTACCACTCAAGGCAGTTTTAACGTGCTCTTAGGCTTCAATAAAAGTATATATATGCAAGTATAAAATAAACAGCTGCCTCTGCATTACTAGATTGCACACCACTGTACATAACTGAGAATAAGTATAGGACTGCTTTTCGCTGTGATTCTCCAGAGTTGCTTTGCAATACAAAACCGCATGGCAAGCCTTGCACACAAAAACGAGCAGCTGCTGAACGGGTCAAAGGTCGGAGTTCTGTATTTAGCTACTTAGCAGGCTGAAGGGTAATGTTTGCTTGGATACTTCGACCTTCGAAAGATTTTTTGAAAGACGAGATGATAGCGCAAAGAGAGAAAGAGAAGCTTTGCTTCCTATTTTTGGCAAACACACGTTTTGCGCAGTCCTATGCCACGAAAGGAAGACAACCCTCAGTTGAACATTGATCTGCCATTTATATAAAATAATGGTTTTAGTTTAAAGAATACTGTGTAGGGGCTACGATAAGGAGGAAATGGATTTTAGTTTGCATTCATGCGCCCTCATGTTACTCTAGTACAATTGCTGTAGAAAAATTGGTTTAAAGTTAACTCAATTTGCATTGTGTTAGACTGAATCAGAGAATAGCCACTTTCTAAGATATCTCCTACAAGTTTGTTTGTGCCCAGTTGCTACAAATAGGGGTTGAAAGTGTTGACAGAAGTAAAACCTGTTTCAGGTTTTCCTACTGTCAAAATGGGGGAAGGAGGCTAGCTCCTCTACAAATTAAGAGTAGGCAAAATTATGTTTTCTCTCTTCTTTTTCTCACTTTTTTTGAGTCTGTCTAAAGCTGTCTAGGAAATGGCCATGTGACAGTTAAGGCACTTTGCATTGTTCATAAGGCGGCACACAAAATGGGGCCTAAACCATTACAGAGAATGTTTACTTGGTACTCCCCAGCTAGAAGTCTTCGTTCCTTGGCAGCCCACCTAGTATGTACCCCACGAGTCAAGAAAACCCGACTAGGAGGTAGATCATTTGGTCATGCAGCCGCAAGGTTATGGAATGAACTACCAAGTGAACTCAGACAGACTGATGACTTACTGCAGTTTAGAAAAAAGCTAAAAACCAGGCTCTTTCCAAAAGAATAGCCTTGAGAGATTGGCGCATGATGATTCATAGTTTTATAGCTGCACAGTGATTTAGGTAATCCCAGCGCCAGGATGCCCGTTGGGTGACAGCTGCGCTATATAAATGCTACTTACAATTACAATTACAATTGGCTATTCTGTAATACTGTTTTAAAATTGTTAGAATTAATAAAAAGATGAAACACATAAGCTATGTTACTGCCCATCCTGTATGAAAGAATGAGTAGAACAGATTGATGTTCCCTTATTTGATCTTTAAGGAAAATTGTATAGTGGGGGTTTCTGTTCAAAAATCTCAGGTGGCAACACTATTATTGTTTATGTTATTCTCATGTTCTATACAGTTTTGCAAGGGCATTGCTAGTCTTTTATTAGCTAGTCTCTGTAAATAAGCTGACAGCCCTTATTAGAGCTGGAGATAGGTTTTTTTTCCTTTTGAAAATGATGTTGCATAGTCCAGATCGTGAAAAGTACAATGCAGGAAAGACGCTCATGTGATCCTTAGCAAACATTTTGAAGGAAAATATTGTTTTATAGGAGTTTGTTTGTCATAACATGTTCTGCTGGAGAAAAAGTACCCACTATGTTGAAGTTTAGTTCTTTTTGCAATAAGAATCCCTGTTAAATTAGCAGTTTTAGATTTTCCTGCTGCACCTATAACATGAGAGCATGGTCCTAAGCATAACATGTAAGAGAAATTATTTTACAAGTGTCTGCAGTCCTGTACAAGTAATGTAAAATCTATGAGTAAAAGTGTAGAACATTTCCTTTTTCTTGAGGGTTCTTCAGATTGGTAATATAGGAATACACCAATGTAAGTATTTGGAGTATGTCTGTATTGTTTTTCTCTTTTCCTCAGAATTTAGTAAATGAACACAGACTTCCTTGGCTGTTTGGGATTGGGTGATGTATTACTCTTGTCAGTTCACCAAAACGTTCCTTTTATACTTGCCAATAGGTCCAGGGTTTTCTACTCTCAGATAGATGAAGTGGTTCTTGGGTGCCTTGCTAATGTATGGGGCGCCCCAAGACTAAGGAAGTATTCTGAGACTATCCTCTCTGTTGTTAGATTATTTCTGTGCCTTGTCTAAAGACCTCTTGTTCTGTCCACCAATAGATATTTGCTGCCTTACAACCATTGCCAGAGGGGCCCGGACATCAGATCCAGCCTGGGGAGTCAGCGCCACTGCAGCTTGAAGCCAAAGTGAAGGTAACCAGCACAGGCGTTGCTGGCAACTAGGACCTCAGTGAAGGCGGAAGCACTGGGACGTGAAGTGTGTACCCCTGCCACTGTCTTGGGCGAAAGACGGGGTCACAAATCAGGATGAAGAAATCTTTCTGTGGATCCAGTTTTTGATGCCGCCCAGCTGAGAGAGTCACAGACCGATAAGGACGGCAAGGAGGCTTTTGCTTGAGGTGACCCCCTTTGAAACAAGGGTTGCTTCAGGCCTCTTAATCCTGGTCCCAAAGTGAATGCAAGTCTACGCCTTTGTTTGTTGATCAAGAGATGCCCGAGCACATTGGGTACAATTTGTGGCCCCAACAAAAGAGCAGTGCGCCAGAAGTGCAAATACAGGAGTTAGGGAAGGACTTGAGTTTAGGGTACAGGTGCTATGCCCTTGGTGCCTGTTAGATTAAAGTGAAGAAAACTGGTGCACTGCCTGAGACACTGGATAGGATCATTGAGGGTATTTGCCCTGGGGGGGTGATTGCCCTATCCTGAAAGAAAGACTTTTTCTTCTCCGTGATTCTTGAGTTGCGAGTTGTGCAGCTCCACCGTGGGAACAACAAGAGCCTGCCTGTGAGGCTCAAAACGGACACAGGGAGAAGACTCCCCTCTGGCTGGTTGGTTCAAGGACTTTTTGTTGTTGTTAGTAATGTACCCCTTTGGTCGTCCCATTTTTTTTGGAGGAGCAGCCCTTTGCGGCTCCTTGTCCTAATTCCTATGGCCCTGTGTGGTCCTCCTGGTCCCCCGGAGCCACAATTGTTTTTTGTAATAATATGTCTGATTGCTTTAATATTTTTTAAGAGTAATGTTTATTCTGCACGAGAAAAGTTCATCTGAGCATGTTACTTTACTCTTTCCTTAAGTATATTAATTGATAATTTAGCCCTCATAAGAAATACTGGAAAAGTCTATTGAAAATGTTTTTATTAAGTATGTGCTGTTGGCTATTAATTGAAATAGATAGTCACTGAAATACATCAGAGCCCTGAAACTTAGAATTAGACTAGATGATTTTGGACTCTTGTTTCTGCTTGGAGCTGGAAGCTACTGACTATCCTGTGTGTAATGATTAATACTTTTTACATGCTGTGTATGTATCCAATGTGGTCCAATGCTTTGCTCCATTTGCATCTCTGCTTGTATACCTGGGAAGAGGGAACGTTGCTGAAACAAAGGCCCAACAAATGTTGAATAAAGAGGTGGCCGAAATAATGTTAATAGATGTACGGGATGAATATTTAGATTACCCCAGATAAACGAATGTCTTCAGCCAATGCTGAAAGGGCCGTCTGTTGTAATTTGGCAGCACTTAAGTTAAGCATTGGCTAAAGACAGCCTGTATTCAGAGGCTAAATTGTCCGCTTTGTGGAATCCATTTTGTATTTCTGTCAGCCATTTTGGCTGCCATGTGCTACCATGTGCTCGCCATGTGCTCTGTCCTACCTTCCTGTTAACTGCTCTTGAAATCTGCCTAGAGACAAGTTAACTTTAGTTCCTCTTGCTTTGCACATGCTCAGTTGAGCTTGCAGCTGTTTCAAGTTTATAAATGTCAGGATGTGTCTACTAAAAGTAGAAACTGTTATCTCCACCCACTTGTCGACTGTGCATTCTCTGTATGACCTTATATGTACCTACAACCAGCATTTGTGTTTGTACCGCCTTCATTTGAGCCCCTGTGTGGGTATAAAAGGACCAGGATCCTTCCATTCAGTGTGCTACTTCATGCATTACTGAAGGGTGATGTGTGAATGTTAGCTCCACCTTATAAGGTTTAATAAACTCTGTCTTTTATATTTCAGTTTCTGTGCCAACTTCTTCCTAAGTGTCTGAGGACTCTGTGCAGAGAAGGGAGAACCCCTAAGCACTGGTAGGCCTTGCTGAGGCTCACTACAACAGCATTGCCAACGAAAGCAGTGCATGAGCCTTTGCCTTAGAAGGCTGAATGTCAGCAGTCTTTTGAGCAATTGAAAACTGCACTTTGTTCGGCTCCGGTACTTGGCCAACCCAATTATGCTAAACCGTTTGTGCTCTATGTCCATGAGATGGCTGGCTGCGCACTTTCTGTTCTAACACAAAAATTTGGCGATAAACAAAGGCTTTGTGCTTATTTTTCTGCTGTGCTTGACCCTATTGCTAGGACCCTCCCGAGTTGCCTGAGAGCACTCGCGGCTGTGGCCACTTCGATCAGGCAATCGGCTGGACTCGTACTTGATACTGACCTCACAGTTATGGTACCCCATGCTGTGGATACACTTTTGAATAAGACAAAAACACAGCACCTCACCAGTGCACGTCTTACTGGTTATGAATTGACATTGTTTGCTAAACACATTACGATTAAGAGATGTGCCACTCTGAATCTAGCCACGTTACTACCCCTCCCTTCTGAGGATGATGCAATTGATAAACATGACTGTATTTTCCAAACGGAAGAGGAGATGAAGGGATGGGTAGACCTGACTGATGTTCCTTTAACTGACCCTCAAGGAGAACTATATGCCGATGGCTCTTGTTTTAAGCTACCAGATGGCACAACCACTGCAGGTTATGCTGTTACCACATTGCGAACAGTGGTAGAGACATCACAGGTTCCCTATCAGTCGGCTCAGGCCGCTGAGCTTGTTGCCCTTATTCGAGCTTGTGAATTAAGTGAAGGACTGACTGTTAATATTTATACTGACAGCCAGTACGCGTTTGGGGTCGTCCATAATTTTGGGCGGCTGTGGGCCGAAAGAGGGTCCTTACTTCCCATGGTGCCAAGATTCAGCATGGGCACCTTATATCACGACTGTTGTCTGCTTTAACGCTCCCCAAGAAACTGGCTATTATCAAGTGTAGTGCCCATAGGAAAGTTACGGATGATGTGGGCAGAGGAAATGCCTTTGTAGATCAAGTAGCTAAGGAAACGGCAAGGAGTAAAATGAAACACATGTTTGTTGCAGGTCCAGCTAGATGGGTTCCTGAGGTTGTCATGTTTGAGAATACCCTTGAGAGTATAAAGGAGATACAGAGTGAAGCCACAATAGAGGAAATGGCGAAATGGCAGGAGAGTACAGCACAGTTGGATGAGGATGGGTGTTGGATTGACAAATCTGGAAAGCAGAAATGGATGTTGCCTGATGCATATGTTCTTCCTGTAGTTACTATGGCACATAGTCCAGCTAACATTAGTGCAAAAAGCATTTGTAAATTGTTAGCCCCTTTGTGGCATAATGATAACATTGCAAAAACAGCTGCGTATTTGGTGAAATACTGCATGGTTTGCATGATGCATAATCCAGGGAAGGGTACCCCTACACCACCTGGTAATTTTGCACCCCGACTTTCCCTTTTGAGGTCCTTCAAATGGACTATATTGAGTTAGAGAGATGTAATAATTTGAAATATGTTCTGGTGGTTGTATGTGCATTCAGTAAATGGGTTGAGGCCTACCCCACGAAAGACAATACAGCCATTACGACAGCGAAGGTACTCTTTAAAGAGTACTTTCCTCGTTTCAGCTTGCCTCGAGTTATCTGGAGTGACAACGGAAGTCATTTTAATGCAAAAGTGCTTAAATTGATTTGTGTACGATTACACGTCCAGCAGAAATTTCATGCTGCCAATCCTCCTCAGTCAGCGGGTTTAGTTGAGAAGTACAATTGTACTCTCAAACTGAAATTAGCAAATATTCAGGAGACAACAGGGCTGAAGTGGTCAGATGCTTTGCCACTAGCTCTCTTGTCAACAAGAACTACAGCTCATTCCAGAACAGGATTGTCTCCTTACAAGGTCGTGTTTGAGCACCCGGCAAATGTCTGGGGCGTCCCGCGGCCTCACAGGTTTTTTGATATTGAATACCCTGTATTGATTGATTATCTGGGCCAGTCAACCGAAAGTTTACATTCTATCCACCAACAGGTGCGGGAGTCCCTACCTACTATACCAGAGGGACCCGGCCACGACATTCAGCCTGTGGACTTTGTGCTTCTCAAGAACTTCAAGTGCAAGAAAAGTTTGGAGCTGCGCTGGAAGGGACCAGAACAAGTTCTGCTGGTGACACGAACGGCTGTGAAAGTTGCTGGTCGGAAGAACTGGGTTCATGCCACCCATTGTAAAAGGATTCCCCTGCCTCTACCGTATGACCAGTGGGTCAAAGAGGGAGTCGCTGATGGGGAGTGTGAACAGGTTTATCCCTTTTAGCGATGCACAGCTAGTATGGACACAGACTGATGAGGAGAATGATAGGGTTTTGAACGAGGTTGTTCCCCAGAAATTTGTGCTATTCCGGAGCCTTTGTTCAGTGATCATACGGTGCCCGGAGCTGCCAGGTACAATTTGCGCACACGGCTGAGGTACATTGAGTCCAAGGAGAAAAAAGATTAGGGACGGACTGCATAAGATAGGTGGTGCTGAGTTCAGTTCCAACGAGGTTAACAGAATTTAGCAGAGAAGTTTGCATTTGTTTTACTGTTTTAATGGAACATTAGCTAGGGACAATAGACGTATACCCTCTAGGTAACTGGACAGCTTGTTACCCCACTGATTCTGTCACTAGTTTGTGGACTGCATATCCATTGTCATTGGTGAATTATACATATACTGAGCCACCAGATTTTGTAGAAATATAAGGAGTATTTGGCTCTGGCTATTCAGGACCATGTCTGTATCATCGAAAACCACTGGGGGAGGGTTACCCCGGCTGCAATAACAAAACATATTGTGATCATTTTTAAATGAACGAGCAGAGCATAACATTAGTTGGCTGGCATTACAAGGAATTGATGGTCCCCCGGCTAGCTGGTTATTACCCCGCTTGTTGTCCTATCATCAATGGTACGGACACTTCATTGTACATAAATTGTTCAGGATTAGTGATGCATAAAGAGACAATCCCTCTGGTGAAAGCAGACGATCCAAATACTTTTGGCATGAATACCCGGTATTCTGCAGTGGATTATGATAGGCCAATTTATGCACATCCAGGATTTTTCTTTTTGTCTAATGGGACTTATTCTAATGTTCATAAAGGGACAAATGATGTGGCCCTTGGGATGGTGTTGCCTTTGGGTGTGCCTTGTAAACATGCAAAACCTAAAGTAAAATGGGTAAAAAGAACATTGATGAAAGAGTTTTGTGAGGGGGTGACAGATATAGTGATAAACAATTATAGCAATGGCCTTACTTTTGGATACATTATGTCTTCTATTTTTACATTGGGTGGAACTGCCATGGCAAGAGGTGAAAAGGCTCGAGAGTATTTTGGATGTAAGTTGCAAATTTTATCCAATACGACTGTGGCAGTTTTGCATGACATCACCACCCAGTTAGAGAGAATGCGGATATATTCTGAACAGACTAGATATGCAGTGGATTTCATTTTGGCTAAGAGTGGTAGTGTGTGCGCAGTAGTTGGCGATCAGTGTGTAGTCGGGATAACAAATATGAAAAAGAATATTACCAAGCATATTTTAGATATTCTTGAGAATGTCAAGGGAATGGAAAGTGGAAACTGGAGTTGGTCTCTCCTTGGCAGCTGGGGCTGGATCCTTGAGAAAGTGATTCATCTCATTGCCATATTGGTGTTTTGTTGTGTTCTTGTTCAATGCCTGCCTATGTGTTGTTCTTTTTGTACTAGTCTTCTTACTCCCAAAAGAAAAATATCAATTCATGACACCAATGCTGCTATCATGCTACAGAAGGATATTGACTATGTGATGGCCATTGACAAGGGGACTTTTGATAATTCCTCTCTCCTCACTGTTTCACTTCCTGATGCTGATAAAATGGAATGCTCATAATTGTTTTCTTATGTGTTTTATTATCATTTATAGCTTATTGTTTATTAAAAAATGTCTTTAGCTCATGCTAAAAGGAGGGTCTGATGAAATAGAAATTGTTTAGGCTTATATGATGTATTGTATAAGTTAGCATTCACTGCGCCATTTTCTGTTCAGGCGCCATTTTAGGTTGTCCGAACCTAAGCTTGTGTAATTCCGAGAAACGTTCCCTATTAAGTTTCGTTTCTCCAGATAGGTTTTGTTTTAGCAATGAGCACATTGTTCATGTCAGCACATAGCTTTCTCACTAGATAGAGGCCCTCTACCACTTGTCTGGTGGCAGGCTCCGAATGGAACGACCTTGAGTTGTGCAACTGTGTGCAGAGATATGAGTTCTGAATTGCTTTCCTTGTGTTTCACTAACTAACTGTACCTGCCTGAAAAGTTCCATTGTGGGCGTGCCTTTGCTTGATTATGAAACGTGTATAATGTATCTTTATGCTTGTCGGTTTCAGTCCTCTCTGTAGCACTCCTTGTGACTGGGCAGATGAGGCTCCACTCTGAGTGTATTTGAATAAACAATTATTGGTTTGTATTCTCTACTGTCTGACCGACTCTTCAATTAGTACGGAAGGCCGAGAGGTGGTCTTAGTGACCCGGGTGGCCCAAATCGGGTCACCTCCTCCAGTTGTTGATACAATGAGGGGTAGTGTACTCTCAAGATGTCTGACAGTGGTGCCTGGTGTCTGAGTTGACCACAACTCCCATAATGGCCTTGTGCTACAGACACCAGTCCCCAGTGTCAGCCATCTTGCCAGTACATTTCCACTTACCGTCAGGGACAGCATAGTCCCTGGTGTGTTGTTTGAGCTGGGTGGGAAGTAGTGTGTGGGACATATCCTGATGGGAGATGTATTCAGTGCAAACACTCCTCCTTCCAGGCAGCCCAACCAGGCCAACAGGAAGAGTGATGTCCTGAGAATGAGTGGAAGAGTACATTCAAGATGTCTAACAGTGGTGCCTGGTGTCTGAGTTGACCACAACTCCCATGAATGCCTTGTGCTACAGACACCAGTCCCCAGTGTCAGCATCTTGCCAGTACATTTCCACTTAACGTCAGGGACAGCATAGTCCCAGGTGTGCTGTTTGAGCTGGGTGGGAAGGTGTATGTGGGACAGAGCCTGATGGGAGATGTAGTCAGTGCAAACACTCCTCCTCCCAGGCAGTCCAACCAGGTCAACAGGAAGAGTGATGTCCTGACAATGAGGGGAGGAGTACATTCAAGATGTCTGACAGTGGTGCCTGATGTCTGAGTTGACCACAACTCCCATGATAGCCTTCTGCTACAGACACCAGTCCCCAGTGTCAGTCATCTTGCCAGTACATTTCCACTCACCGATAGTGACAGCTTAGTCCCAGGTGTGCTGTTTGAGCTGGGTGGGAAGGTGTGTGTGGGACAGAGCCTGATGGGAGATATAGTCAGTGCAAACACTCTTCCTCCCAGGCAGCCCAACCAGGCCAACAGGGAGAGTGATGTCCTGACAATGAGGGGAAGTGTACATTCAAGATGTCTGACACTGGTGCCTGTTGTTGGTTTGTTATCACTAGATGTCACAAAGAAGGGCTAAATGTGAAGCTAGTTAATATATATGGTCCCAACCACGATGACCCACAGTACTACCATTCCCTCGGCACCCGCCTACTCCAAGGCACGGATCTTCCACAAATATAGGGTGGAGACTTCAATTGCATTTTCGACCCCGCCTGCGACCGCTCCAGGGGTCCTCCTTGCCGCCCGTCCACTGCTTCGGGTACAATATTAGACATTACGGACCAATTAGGCTTGCTAGATGTCTGGAGACAGCATTCCCCCGGCACCTCAGGGTTCACTCACTACTCTGCCACTCACGATATACATACTAGAATAGATTTTTGGCTAATATCTAGGAGTCTGCTCACCCGCGTCATCACCTGTGAACCTCTCCCACAAACATATTCAGATCATTCCCCGGTCTTGCTGGACTTCGAGCTACCTACCAAGAAATTTGCACCATTTATCTAGAGGTTTCCCCCATACTCCTTAATGGATCCAGTCTTTAAGTATGATATGGCTTTATCCATAGAGGTTTTTTTAAAGATAACATAGGCTCAGTAACTAATTTTACCACTGTCTGTGAGGCCTTTAAGGTGTTCATCAGAGGTATGACAATCTCGAAACACGCTGGAGTGCTCCGCCCCTTAATAGATAGATTATCGAGACTAGAAGGAGAGATAGCTCAAATGGAGCAAGCTCATCAACACTTAGGCGACACAAAACTCCTTGAAGATATCAACAAAGCTCTTGAGGAGTTTCATGACACAGCAGACAGTGGTGTTAAACATCGTGGCAAATACGGTACCACTCGGGTCTATGGCAAGGGAGAGCGCCCGGTGCCATTCTGGCGGCGTTACAGCACCCTAAAAGAGAGGCAGGTACGATAGTTGAACTACAGGATGAAGACGGTAGCCCGTTGCATGATGCAAGCTTAATTGCAGAGAGATTTAGTAGATATTACGCTGAGCTATATAGTTCATGGATATCACCAGACAACGAAGCAATAAAAGAGTACTTGGAACATATCCAAATGCCATGGCTCACCAATACACACAGGGAACACCTTATGGCTCCTCTAGATCCTAGAGAAATTCGGGCAGCACTTAAGGCAATGCGGGTTGGGGTGCACCTGGTTTAGACGGCCTTACGGTGGCCTTTTATAAAGCCTTCCAGGAATTGCTTATACCTCATCTAGTCACTCTATATGAGGAAATGGTTGAGGCTGATGTGATGCCCCCATCCATGAGAGAAGCATTGATTGTTACTCTCCTGAAACCTGGGAAACCTCCGGATAATTGCTCTTCCTATAGACCCTTATCTCTATTAAACGTAGATACCAAGTTCTTTACCAAAATATTAGCCAATCGTCTCGCCCCATTGATCCCATTGGTGGTCGTTCTGGAGCAAGCTGGCTTTGTTCCATAACATACAATCTTAGAACTGTCTTTGGACCATTCAAAGAGTAACTCAGATGTTGGGGCCGCGGCAGTCTTTTTGGACGCTGAAAAGGCGTTTGACTCAGTAGAGTGATCGTTTATGAAGGCCGTGCTTCGCCGCATTGGGGTTGGTGAGGTCTTTCTCCAGTTAATTGCAGTTTTATATAAAGCCCCAGTGGCCAATATAAGAATGGGTAATATAGTCACCTCCCCTATAGCAATCTCGAGAGGTACCCAGCAAGGGGTGTCGATTATCTCCCCTTCTATATGCCCTGGTGGCTGAATCCATGGCCTGTGCTTTGACGGAGTACCATGGACATAGGGGGTTGCACTTCCCTGGTTACCGCTTAATTGTTTCTGCATACGCTGAAGACATGCTTCTTTATGTCTGAGACCCTGAGAAACAACTTACCCCTGTGCTCACTGAGGTGGTTCATTTTGGGCAGCTATCAGGCCTCAGGGTTACTTGGGCAAAATCTATCATTTTTCCCCTGACTCCATCCATGGCTCCAGTGAAATGGGACTTCCCACTGCAATGGACCACAGATTCTGTACGCTATTTAGGAATACAAATCAATACTGACCCCGGGGTAGTGCTATCAGACAACTATGGGAAAGCACTTCATAAGCCTGAAGAGGATATCGCCCGATGGATCAGAATACCTCCCTCATTGGTTGGACGAATCGCTCTCATGAAAACGGTTGCCCTCCCCAGATTCTTGCTCCTCTTTCAGAATATCCCGATGCTACTTCCGAATCATATATTTAATACTCTTCATTCATTGCTAATTAAATTGGCTTGGGCGGGTAAGCAGCCGAGGGTTAAATGGGAAACTCTCACCCTACCATTCTCAATGGGCAGTCTAAATGCACCGGATCTCGAGTTATACTGTAGAACAGCACAGAGCTCACATGCACATTCCTGGATACCAACCACAAGACTTACCGCACCTACACATTGAGAGAGATGCCACTGACCCTGATACTCTCCCCCAGGTGCTCTTTAGAACCCCGGTTAGGTGACATGGTACCCTTGACTCTTTAAACTCAACAGTACATGCTTGGCAAAAATTACTGGAGAGACAGACAGGAGGTCTTATGTACTCCCCACTGACCCCGCTAGAAAGGTGTTCCTGGTTTCCGACAGGGAGAAGAAGGGACGTTTCCCGAACATTGCGGAAATTTGGTATATCTAAGATGGGCGACCTCTTTCATGACGGGGTGGTATGCAAGTGGAAAGACATACTGGAGAACTGACTCAAACCCTCGACCCTTGCCCAGTATCAATACCTCAGAGCTCGGTGTGCATTACGCGACCTCTTAGGCGAAGATATGCAAGAGCCATTAGAGATGCCAACACTTTCTTATATTATACGTTCTACCACACCTGCTAAGCTGGTAACTAGAATTTATAGCTTTACACAAGAATCCAGGAGACCACACTTAATGAAAGCTTGCCAGGACTGGCATAAAGACCTAGATATGGTGATTGACGACAATAGCTGGCAGTATTGCTGCAAAGTGAAAAGACACATCTCTCTTAATGGTAGACACTGGCTAATTCACTTTAAATATATTAATAGAGTGTATTACACACCTGAGAGACTATGCAGATACGGATTATGTGATTCGGCAGTCTGTCATCGCTGCACAGAACAGGAAGCTGGGTTCTTGCACGTAGCCTTGTATTGCCCAAAAATGTTACATTTCTGGGGGAAGATCTTTCATACTTTGAATGAGATTACAGGTCTCTCCCTTACACCTGATCCGTTTCTCGCCTTGTTGGGAAATGAGAAGGGGGTCGACAAGAACGTAAGACAACTAGTTGCTATGGGTCTACTGCTAGCTAAACGTAGGCTAGCAATGCGCTTGGCTAAAGCCCAGTCCCGACCATTGATGATTGGACTAATGATATGCTCTATTGTAACACACAATCAGACACATAGAGCGAGTTACTTCCTCCACAGAATCGCCCAAGAGGCTTTTGGGGATCATACCAACAGTACTTAGTGGGGAAGGAGACTGGGGAGCCTGAGGGAGATTAAGGTAATAAAGTATATACTAGACACACAGAATACATAACATGGGTTGATGACACAAATATATGTGGGAAGCGAGCATATACATGTTATCCATATTCATTTTTGGAATCATTATTATTGAATGTATCCACTAACTACTTGATGGAACCCAGTAGTGATAACTGTTTTAATTGTACTAAGTTCCATGCATTGTATATCGTCACTGTGGAATTGCACTGTACCCAGCCAAGAGAATATGCAACTGTATTGAATTCTTTGTTACCTGAAGAGAATTAAAATCAATAAACATAAATTTAAAAAAATTAAAATAATTTAGGCAAGCTCCACTTCAAAATACTCCACAGAGTGTATCATGATAGACGGAGACTGCACGCCATGGGAAGAGCATAGTCCCTGAATTGTCTAAGATTTCATGGGGAAGATGGGTCCTTTTTTCATACAATCTGGAGTTGCCCCAGGATGCAGGGCTTCTGGGCTTGAATAATTGAGGAACTCAAAGAGATATTCCCGGCATCGCTCCCAATTGATCCTAAATTCATCCTTTTGGGGATCCCTAATGATATCAATATACCACAAGCCCACCTCTTGTTTAAAAGCCTTGGCCTCGTTGTGGCCAAAAGGGACGTTGCTAAACATAATGGGGCGCAGGTCTGTCCAACATTATCGGAGTGGAGAAGAGGCATGGACATGTATATGGTGGCCAAAAAAAAACTACTTATGTTAGCAGGGGTTGCCCGTGAAAGTTTCATAAAGTGTGGGGTAGCTGGATGCAATACTATTCTTTGGAAATACGGGAGGAATCAGGAGACAAAGCCCGGGATTGTTTTGATGTTTATATGTATATTGAGGTAACTGATACTATGCTGGGGAGGATTTTCTGCTCCATTCTGGAATTTAAATTGTTTGGGCCAACAAGTGTTTGGGGAGGATGGAGGAATGCAGGGGTAATGTTCCAGTTTATGGATTTTGTTTTGCCAATCTCAGAATTGATCACTAGATATTCAGTATGGTGCTTCCTTGTGCCATTTGTGCAATTTCTTGAAAATGAAATAAAAATATATTTTTTTAAATAAACCTCTCCTAACAGGGATGAAAGAGAGTGGGGGTGAACGAGGCTTAGGGAGGTTGAATGAGGAGTGGGTAGATCAGTTATTGTCCACATAAGCCCTTAACGGAGGTGCAGGGGAAAGAGATCGTACTCCCCCGCAGGCCCATCCTTGAAGAACTTCTGAAGATGTTTTTCCTGGATGCCAGAGTCCATGGGTGCATGACCTTGCAGTTTTCAGAGACCGGGTTGTCTTGTTGGGGTGGTTCACTTCTAATATTTTGTAGATGGCGGATTAAATATGCCTTGGCTCTTGCTGAGGCTCTGTCCATGTGTTAGTGTACTCAAAGTCTGCCATTCAGGATGCTGTTCCTGATGATTTGTTGTTTGAGAACAAATGGGATCCCTATCTCTGACATCAATGTCTAGTTCAAGAATGGTTTTGCATCAGCCAGGGACCTCAGGAATCTTTGTTTTCCCTTCCAACTGACTATGAGGCTAAAGGGGTGGCCCTGTTGATAGGGAACTTTGTGTGGTTGTAAAAAATCCGTAATTGGGTGAAAGTCTCTGCGCTTTTTTGAAGTGGTAGGGGAGAGATTTTGAAACTGCTGGTAGTTCCTTCATGGAACTGGTCGGCCTTCCTTCTCACTATTTTCATAATGGTTCTTTGTCTGTAAAGAAATAAACCCTCATAAGGATATCAGGGGCCCCATCTGTCCGGGTCATGGCGGTTGAGGTGTGATCGGCAAGGTCCAATTGCAGATGTGGAACTTCTAGATCGCCCCTAATTGCCTGTAGAAGGTTCTTCGTGAAGGTCATTATGTTGTCTCCTTCCGCTCCTCGTGGGACTCCGCGGATTCAGATGTTGTTGCACCTGCTCCTATTTTCCAGGTATTCGTGCTTTAACTGTAGGTCGGTTTGCTGTTACTCCAAAGCTTGTACCCAGTGCCACAGCACCACCTGGTACTCCACACAGCTGTTAGATGAACGTTCCAAGCCATCCACCATCTGCCCCAGGTCTGTGATGTCTTTTTTTAATTCTTGTACATAAGATTTGAAATCAGATTTGAGAGAGGTGATTTCCGTGCGAATTTCTTCAAGGAAGCGTTGTAGTCTTGTGTTATGGGGAAACAGCCTCTACAGCACAGGCATTATCACGCAATGCCTTTACGATGCATCATTTACCCCTCAAATTTATACCATGCATATGCCTTGCCATGCATATGCCTTTATCAAAAACATGAGCTACTACCATACGATCTCCTGCTTGACACAAACCCTGACTTAATGTTTCTAACGGAAACGTGGCTCAATGAAGGTTCCAACCCCACCATTGCGAGTGCCATTCCCCCGGCTACAGGATCATAAGGAAGAATCGGTCAGTGGGCAGAGGGGGCGGCATGGCCATAATTTTTAAAAATACTTTCTCTTGCTCCATATTACCTACAGTGGAAGCAGTTGGGGCCGAAGGCCTCAGCTTTCTTTTTGTCGCATCTGCCCATCAATCGGTTGCAGGCGTACTTATCTATAGGCCTCCCGGCCCTGCTGGAGAGTTCATCGAGTCAATTAGTCATGTTATTTCTCCCATTGCCACCAAATACAAGCATTGCCTGGTGCTAGGAGATTTTAATATCCATATGGACAATTCTGCTGAACAGGTGCCGATTAGGCTGCGGGAATCTCTGGAGATTTTTAATTTGGCTCCCTATGTCCACCTCCCCACCCACGAGAAGGGACACACCTTAGATCAGATTTTCTCTAATGCCAGAATAGAAATAGACGCACCACTCCCATTAGTGTGGTCCGATCATTTTCTCCTAGGTTTTAGAGTCTAAGGACTCATGTGGCCCTCAATCATACGGCAAGCCCCGCCCCAGCAGTTTTAGACCTTTTTGCCAGATCACCCCTGAGGCCATGAATGCTGCACTTAGGCAGCATCCGATTCCCTTCAGCGGCAATCTTGAGGATGACGTGTTTAGCCTCGAGAACTGGCTTGACTGCCGTGCTTTGGAGCTGGCCCCCCCACTACTCGTGCGGCTAAAACCGTCCGCGCCTCTGCCCCTTGGTTTACAGAAGCCCTTAGAAAGAGCAAAAGTGCCTGTAAACGCTTGGAGAGAGTGTGGCTGAATAATTTCAACCCCGAGGACAAAGCTAGATACAAACAAGCCCTGAAAGCCCATTATAATAAAATTTGCGAGGAAAAGAAACATTTTCTCTCCTCTAAAATTGAGTTAGCAGGGAATAAAAGCAAAGAAATCTTTAAAATTGTAAAAGATTTCTCATCCCCTAGCATGGTGGAAAATCCGTTTACCCCTACTAATGAGTGGATCAACCATCTTGCGGGTTACTTTCACGATAAAATCAAAACTATTCAAAACTCTTTTGAGACTCCGCCCCAGCAAGAGAAGTAACCTGAGGGCCATCACTCCCCGCCAACTCTGGGGCTGGTCCCTGTATCACCCAGTTTCCTCTGATTCCCCTGGAAAAATCACTTGAGATAATAAAAACCCTGAAGTCAGGCTCTCCCTCGGATCCTTGTCCAGCTAAAGTACTGTCTTCTATAGCTGGGATTATTAATTCAGCTGTCAACCGGATTTTGAATAACTCTCTGCAAAAGGGGCTGGTGCCTGATAGCTGGAAAAATGCTAAAATTCTCCCTCTACTTATGAAGCCTTCGGCAGATCCTGGGGTGGCCTCTAATTATAGGCCGATATCGCTACTGCCCTTCTTTTCCAAAGTTCTGGAAAAATGTGTGAATTTAGTATTTACGGAATATGTGGAAGCACACCACGTACTCCATTATAGTCAGTCGGGTTTCAGAGCCAATCTTAGTACAGAAACAGCCCTACTGGAAGTCTCCGAAGCTATCAAAGAGACACTAGATAAAGGGGGAAAAGCAGTTCTGATACTGTTGGACCTCTCCGCGGTCTTCGATACCATGCCCCACGACCGGCTCTTGCAGAGACTCCGGGAGTGTGGCGTTGGGGGCACGGTATTCAAGTGTTTTTCTTCCTTTCTTAGTGACCGTCAGCAAACAATTTAGTCCCCTCCTTTTGCGGCCCCTATTCCTTCCATGAAGGTGGGGGTCCCGCAGGGGTCTATTTTGAGCCCGTCACTTTTCAATGTCTATATGGCTCCCCTTGCGCTTCTAGCTGAGGCACACAGCGCTAAAATAGTATCATATGCAGATGATACTCAATTGCTGTTCACCTGTGACAAGGGCGCTGATTTTAGAGGCGGCGAAATTAACACTTGCTTGACGGAGGTCTTCTCCTGGCTAAGACGGAACCAATTAAAGTGTAACTCAGAGAAATCTGAGATCATCTTCTTTGGTCCCTCACCATGCAAAGCGTGGCGCCAGTGGTGGCCTCAGGATATGTCCCCCCCTACAGCCTCAGTGAGCACTGTAAAGTACTTAGGGGTCAAGTTAGATGCCAATTTGTCTATGAAGGCTCAGATCCAAACAGTCGCCGGTACCTGCTTTGGCATGTTAAAAATGTTAAAAAACTTTCTTCCCCTGCTGCCGGTTACGTACAGGAAGACGGTTGTCCAGGCCCTGATTGTATCAAGGCTGGATTACGTTAACGTCTTGTACCTGGGTCTACCGGAGTACTTATTAAACCACCTGCAGGTGATCCAGAATGCGGCGGCTAGAGCAATTCTCATGGTAGGGCCCAGAGCACGTATGTCCATCCATCTGAAGGCCCGGCACTGGCTGCCGGTCCGGAAGAGGATTCAATTTAAAGCTCTGGTCCTGGCTTTTAGGGCCCTCCATGATACTGGCGGCGTCTATATTAGGAATAGGATTCAGCACTATGTGCCGCAAAGAGCCCTGAGGTCTTCACTGCAGCTTTTGACGACCATCCCCAAGTTTGCCCGCTCCCGTTTGGGTGGTCGCTCCTTTCAAGTGCTGGCCTTCCGTTTATGGAATTGTCTGCCATTGTCTCTTAGGCAGGTCCAGGATCTGCTTACTTTCAGGAAACAGCTAAAAACTTGGCTTTTCCAGCAATAGTCTTTTGCTTTTCTTTCTGTTATAGTGCTGGTGCCTGTCTTGTGGTCCTTTAGCGCCGGGACACTCTGTGGAGTAGCCGCGCGCTTTATAAGTACCTATTTACATTACATTACATTCATGGTAAGTATACTTAAGGTAAATATATGTGTGTGTGTGTATATATATATATATATATCACACACCACTACCTCCTTCTCTCTTGAAAACAGGCACACCAACACCATCTGAAGGTGGTCAAGCGCTTTATTCCACACAAAGAAAAGCGCGCAGGTAAAGCAATATCCCAACACGTTTCAGCTCCTCTGAGGCTTGATCACGGGAAAAGTTTCTCTTTTTTAAAATGACCACATGGGTTTTAAAGACGTCGGTCATATTGCCTCGTAGAGTGCGCCATTGAAAACAGAAATGTTCATGTATTAATAAAAAGCAGCATAATTGTATATTTTTTAACCAATGTCCCAATGCTGCAATCCGATTATTTAATTAATACTGTTCAATATGCTTTTCATTTTTGCAAACCTGCAAATCCATGCTCGTTTATCTCCAGGTAGGACAATCCCCTCTTTCAGCCAGCAAGTGGAAACATTCCTTCTCGCTTCCCTTGCCGGCTTGCACTGCGATTTTCATTAGGGTTCTCCCTGTCTTTCCTCCGTGGATAGTAATATATATATATGGGCCTCATTTACAAGGAATTAACGCAGCGCGATGCCGCAAGCCATATCTACAATGATATGACGGATCCCTTTGCTCTCCCCTACCGTGGCCCACAATCTGCTGCCATGCGTCAACGCAGGCACTCTTGCACCATAGTGCAAGGGTGCCTGCATTGAGGGGAATTATTGTTTATGTGCAGGAAGATATACCTTCCTGCACATAAACAATCTGAAATGGAGTTTTGAAACTTCTATGTGTGCTGCTTAATGCAGCACACATAGAAGTTGAAAAACTTATTTTTAATTGATTGTTTATGTGCAGGAAAGGACACCTACCTGCACGTAAACAATCACAAGAGATGACTTCCTCATTCTATGTGTGCTGCAGAATGGAGCGCGCATAGAAAGAGGAAAAAACCGAGGAGAAATGAAAACATTTCTCCTCATTGCGCATCCCTATGCCTCCCCTGGGAGGCGTAGCATTCTGACGCATTTCCAGGTTTACAATTTTTCTTAAATCTGGAAATGTAGCAGAAGACATGGGTGTTGTGTGGGAACACCCACAGCAACACCCATGTCCCACACCTTTCACGCAAAATGTTGCGGGTAAAGGGTCCATATTTACAAGGACACTAAAAGCCACGCAGGGTGGCTTTACGTCTCCTTGTAAATATGCGGCAGCAGGGCGCACCGCCGGTGTGTCAGAAAATGTAACGCACCAGAGGCACAAGGGGCTTGCAAATAAGCCCTTATATGTATATATTACCTACTGGCAGTCGCCAGTAGGTAGTTATAGCTAGGACCTAGTTTCCATATGAAAAGTGTTTTTTGTTTTGCCAATAACTTTGGTGCTGTTTCATGAACCTTCAGGAAATGTTCAGAATAAGTACGACGCTCAGTTCAGCTGCTGTGTTGAAAGTTTTGGGGTGATTCATTGAGTGGGGGCTGAGAAAAAAAGAGTTTCAAAACTCTTTTTCCACATGCAAATTCCCATGGGGATTTTGAACACGACTACAGCCCAAACCAATGAATGGAATTACACCAACTTCAGCAGGAAGGTAGGTCTTGGATCAGAAAGCAACCTTTTTGTTATTTGGTATAAATCCATTCAGCAGTTTTTGAGATATTAAAGGAAAACGAAATATAGCTATCTAGGGATGCGGATCCACCCGCAGAGAATCCATGGCTCCACGGGTCACAGCAAGGCTCTGATTGCCTGCCCGCAACCTGACGGAAAAGTTGAACCCGCCATTTTATGTGTCAGGAAACAGTTCCTGGGGCTGAAAAGTATTGTGTAAAACAGATCAAGGGGTCAGGGTAGAGGTTCCCTGATCTCATGTTTCTTTAAGAGATGTAACAAAAGTAGTTATGTTGAAAGTTTTTTTTCCCCACATGCGAGATCCGCAGATCCTTCACAGCACTCAACACTGCACCCTGTGCACCTCTGTAACGGATCTGCGGAGCTCTCCGTGAATTAAAAAAAATTTATATATATATATATATATGTCATGTGAACAAGGCTCGCGAGAGCCGAAACGCGTTATGGCGACTAACGGAGTAAACTAAAATTTGAACACTTACTTTGGGTCCGTGTCCGTCTGTTGGGGAAATTTATTGTCCTGATATGGAAGAAAAGTGATATATATATATATACATATATATATATATATATATATATACTCACACATCCACTCACAAACCCACAAAGATACTCTCACACCCACTCACAGGCCCAGGGAGACACTCACACACCCACTCACAGACCCACAAAGACACTCACAAACCCAGTCACATGCCCACACACAGACACTCATGCATCCACTCATAGACCCACAGACATACACCCACTCACAGACCAACATTGAAACTCACACACCCACTCACAGATCCAAATAGAAACTCACACACCCACTCACAGACCCACACAAACACTCACAGACCCACTTACAGACAGACACTCTCACACCTACTCACAGACCCACTCAGACACTCTAAAACCTACTCACAGGCCTGCAGAAACACTCACACACCCAGTCACATACCCACAGAGATAGTCACACACCTACTCACAGACCCACAGAGATACTCACACACCCACACCCATTCACAGACCTATGCAGGAACTCACACACCCACTCACAGACCCACACAGCCACTCACACACCTACTCAGAGACCCACACAGGTACTCACAGACCCATTCACAGACCCACATAGCCACTGACGCAACCACTGACATACCCATGCAGGAACTCACACAACCACTCACAGACATATGCAGGTACTCCTATACCTACTCACAGACCCACACAGGCACCAGTAAAAGATCCATGCACCCACGCACATAACCACTCACAGACCCATGCTCACACTCACACACTCACTCACAGACCCATGTAGGCACTCACACACCCATTCACAGACCTATGCAGGTACTCACAGACCCACTCACAGACCCATGCATCCACTCACATACCAACTCAAAGACCCAAGCAGCACTCACATACCCATTCAGAGAGTTACGCAAGTACTCACAGAACCACTCAGAGTTCTAGAGAAGCACTTTTACACCTACTCACAGACCCACACAGGCACTCTTAAACCAACTCACAGACCCACACAGACACTCACACACACACTCACAGACCCACTCACTCACAGACCTACACACTCACTCACACACCCTTTCACATATGTACACAGACACTCACACACCCACTCACAGGCCCACACAGAAACTCACACTACCATTCACAGACCTACTAAGGCACTCACACACCAACTCACAGACCCATTCACAAAATCACACCTACTCACAGACCCATAGACACTCACACATCCAGTTACAGACCCACTGAGACACTCACAGTCCCAGTCACACACTCACAGATCCATTCACAGATTCACACACTCACACAGATACTCACAGACCCACTCAGGTACTCACTTCCACTCACAGACCCACTCACACACTCACAACTCCACACCCAGACCTATACAGGCATTCACACACTCACTCAGAGTCCTACACAGACACTCACACACCCACTTATAGACCCACATAGTCACTCACACACCTACTCACAGACCCACTCATACTCCCACTCACACACCCACTCACAGACCCACACAGACACTCTCACATCCACTCACAGACCTTCTCACATACTCATAAATCCACTCCCAGACCTACACAGATACTCACACACCTACTCAGAGACCCACACAGACACTCACATATCCAGTTACAGACCCACTGAGGTGCTCAAAGTCCCAGGCACACACTCACAGATCCACTCAGAGATTCATACCAACACACACATACTCACAGACCAACTCAGGTAATCACACACCCACTCAAAGACCCACTCACTCACACACCCACTCACAGACCCACTCACACAAACACTCATACATCCAGTTACAGACCCACTGAGAAATTCACAGACCCACTCAAAGGACCGCACACACACTTGCACACCCACAAACTCTCACATCCACTCACAGGCCCACTCACAAATCCACACCCAGACTTACACAGGCATTCACATACTTACTCAGAGACCCACACAGACACTCACACACCCACTTACAGACCCACATAGTCACTCACAAACTACTCACAGACTGACTCATACCCACTCACAGACCCACTCACAAACCCACACAGACACTCTCACATCTACTCATGGACCCGCTCACAAATCTGCTCCCAGACCTACACAGACACTCACACACCCACTCAGAGACCCACACAGACACTCACACACCCACTCACAAACCCTGGCAAACACTCTCACACCCACTCATATACACAAAGGGACATTCACAGACGCTCTAAGAGATCTACACAGATACTCACAATCACCCATAGACCCACACAGACACTCACACACCCACTTACAAACCAACTCACATACCCACTCATAGTTCTACTAACACACTCACATACCCACTAACAGACCACAGAGACACCTACACATGCACTGATAGACCCACCCACACTCACACAGTCATTCACAGACCCATGCAGGCACTCACAAACCCACAAAGGTACTCACACCCACTCAGAGATCCATACAGACACTCACACACCCACTTACAGACCCACACAGTCACTCACACACCTACTCACAGATCCACTCACTCACATACCCATTCACAGAGCCACACAGCCACTCACACACCTACTCAGAGACCTACACAGGTACTCACAGACTCATTCACAGACCCATATAGCCACTGACACAACCACTGACATACCCATGAAGGAACTCACACAACCACTCACAGACATTTGCAGGTACTCCTACACCTACTCACAGACCCACACAGGCACTTACAGGCCCACTAAAAGATCCATGCATCCACTCACACAAGCACTCACAGACCCATGCTCACACACATACACTCACTCGCACACCCATGCAGGCACACACACACCCATTCACAGACCTATGCAGGTACTCACAGACCCACTCACATACCCATGCATCCACTGACATACCAACTCAAAGACCCAAGCAGCACTCACACACCCATTCAGAGAGCTACGCAAGTACTCACAGAACCACTCAGAGTTCTAGAGAGGCACTTTTACACCTACTCACAGACCCACACAGGCACTCACAGACCCATTCACAGACCCACATAGCCACTGACATATCCACTGACATACCCATGCAGGCACTCACAAACCTACTCACAGACATATGCAGGTACTCTCACACCCACTCACAGACCCACAGAGGTACTTACAGACCCACTCACAGATCCATGTATCCACTCACACAACCACTCACAGACCCACGCTCACACTCACACCCCCATTTACAGACCCATCCAGGCACTCACACACCCATTCACAGACCTATGCAGGTACTCACAGACCCACTCACAGACCCATGCATCCACTCACATACCAACTCAAAGGCCCAAGCAGCACTCACACACTGTGAGAAGTTGGCCTGGCATATGCTGTCCACTAGTTCTAGTGGGCACCTTGCACCAGTCCAAACGACCTTTATTGATGATAGGTTTAAAGACAACCTTTACTGAAAGCTATCCTAGTGGTAGCTATGGAGAGCAGCCTTCAGGCTAAGTCTTGAAGGAGTGTTAAGCTGTTTGTTTTACCAATTGTAATCTCGTGAATGACCAAATGAAAGGAGAACCACACCAGGTATATATATAAAATATATGTATTTATTACTAAACACTACCCAATAGTCTCTTTATGAGGCTAGAGGTCAAAGTACACAAGTTACAAGTCAAATAGCACAGTAAATTAGCACAATATACGATTAGCCCTAGGGGCGTACCAAACCATATATTAAGAAAGTGGTATAAGAACCACGACTTAAGTAGACACAAGGCCTAGAGCTTGTAGAATTGCTGGGACCCCAAGGAACCACCCAAGGTAGTGACACAGGGGACCCACGGGGGCTGTGTGCATTGTGTGAACACAGCCGCGAGCTCCGTTAAAGTCTATGGGAAAGTCGCGGTACGAGTTTTAGAGTATAAGGACACTTAGAAATGGACTAGGACCAAACCCTCTTGGACTTAGACAGTTCTAGGGTTAACACCCACGGGAGCACCGGAGTACTCGAGTTACCTTACCCAGGGAAGTCGGTGCATAGGTGTCGAATGGTGTCGGGTCGCATCGTCGATTTCAATGGCAGTCTGCAAAGAAGTGCTGCTGCCGGGAAGATGCGAAGTGTCCAAAGAGATCCAAGCCTGGATCAGAGGTGAGAAGAACCTGAAAGCAGAGGGGACAGAGTCTGGGTCACTTGCCAGTGACCAGGGGCACGATAGGCGAATGCCCACCGATGTTGGGTGTTTCAGGTGAAAGAGGTGAAGCTTGACTCTTCAGCCACGAGGCCCCGGAGGTGTCGACAATGACCAGGTGCTGGTTTCGAGCTGTCCCAGAAAGGATGTCAAGTGCTGCAGTGTTGGTGTCCGGATTGAACACAACAAACCTTGGCAACAGCAACCCACGCATAAAGGAGAAAGATGCTTCGGTGCAGACCAGCAAGGTCTGAGGGACTCACCACTTGGTGGGGAGTCAGGGCACATCTGGCGCAACCAGAAAAGCCCACAGAAAATCAGAGTTGCCTTCTCAGGGACCCACCAGTCGACATACCAGGGATCGCAAAGGAGCCTCAAGCAGAAATGCAAGAAGCGGGCCCACGGAACACTCGTGGAGTGTAGGCTCATAATCTTCAGTGCAAGTGGTGCTTGGGGCCTGGGCTACAAGTAACCCAAAGCAGGACTTCAAAAGATGTTGAGAAGTCAATGCACTAGCAAATGTGTATGGTGACCAGGAGTTCTGGTTCCACGCTACTCACAAGGGCTGCAGGTCTCAGCTTTGCTGGGGACTTGGGTCGGCCTCTGAGAGGTCTGGAAATCCTCTTCCTGTGTTGCAGATGCTTTGGAGTCCAGCGGGAGCTTTGGAGATGCAGACCGGCAAAATGCCTCGTTGGTGCCTGCCAAGCAGGGGAGTCACTCCTTGACCCCAAGGGTGATTTCTTCAGTCCTCTAGTCTTGAGTAGAGCGTCGAAGTTCCAGGATTCAGCTTCAGAGTTTCATCCAGGGATATCTAAAGTCCTGTTGCCAGGAGTTCCTTACTTATACCTAAGAAAGGGGTTGGACTAACTCTGGGGACCCACCTATGGGAGGGTTTGGAAAGAGGGGTGGCTACACCCATTTCCTTTGTCCAGTTTCACACCAGAGCAGGGGCTGGCAGCACCTGCACCCGGTTTGAACTGGGGTATGCACGAGGACACCAAATGTGCCCCAGTGCAGGACTTCAAAGCACTCTTGGAGTGCACCCACCCAGCCCTAATCCACTAAGGCCTGTCTGGGAGGTGGTAACACCTACTGGGGGCAGGAAACCTATTGTCCAGGCCTCCCTGCCAGAGTTTCGGTCAGCAGCAGGAGGCCAGACTCGTGTCTGTGGCTGCAGCATCCATTTTGTGATGCCAGGCTCTGTAAAGTCTCTACCGGGTATACCGGTGCTGTCATGTCTCTCCCTCTAGAAGGGTGGGATCATATTCCCACACCAGATACTGGTGTGGGGGTACGATTCCAAGGTGTTTGACACCAAACACGACATGTTTCCGTGCATACATCCCAAAGTTAGCATTTACCGCGAGGATATAATGCACTTAAGAGTATATGGTCAGGCTGCACCACAGACAACCCCGGAGAGGAGATTCCAAAGGCTGCAGAGGGGCTCTGCTCATGCATGGGCACCCTCTCACATAAAACCAAGCACCCTGCCTTCAGGATTGATAAGGCCTGCCATAGGGGTGACTGATAGGTTTCTATGTGCAGTGATAGGTGAGATATAGTGAACCTATATCTCTGTAAGGGGTGCATGCACCACCTTACTCAGGCTGCTGTAGCAGTCCTGTGGTGTCATTTTGGAGGGCCTTCCAGGGGTGGCACAATACAGGCTTCAGCCCCTGGTAGGCCTCTGGAGTACCTATGCCCTGGGTACATAGTATACCATATACTAGGGACTTATAAGGGCACCCCAGAATCCAATCTGAAGTGTACTTAAGGTACATGGAATCAATTTAGAGAGGAAGCAGCTAGGCTGGGGTCCTGGATAGCAGGGCCCCAGCCAGACTAAAGTCGAAAAACAGTGATACATCAGCAAAAAGTGGGGGTAACCATAAGAGGCAGATCCTACTCTCCTACACAACCCCCCAAACGCAGGGACATTAAACTAACCTTGACCAGTTGAGTCTTCATGTTCTAAGTGGAAATATCTGGAGAGTCCATCTGCATTGGCATGGTTACTCCCAGGTCTATGTTCCACTGTATAGTCCATCCCCTGTAGGGAAATGGACCACCTCAAAAGTTTGGGGTTTTAACTCTTCATCTGTTTTAGCCATAAGAGGGGCTTATGGTCTGTCTGAACAATCAAGTGGGTGCCAAACAAGTATGGCCTCAGCTTGTTAAAGATTGCAGGAATCGCTGTTAGCATGAGCTGAAAGCCATTTTGTACTTGGCAGCCATTTTAGTTAGCCATGTGCTCGCCATGTGCTTTCTCCCTCTTCCAGAGTCTTGCACATGCTCAGAGAGGCCTAGCTGGTAGAATGCACCTGCTCCTAGTATAGAACTGTCAGGCTATTCTTACTCATGTAAGCAGTTTAGTCTCCCTCCCACTTTGTGGAGCAAGCAAATTTTGTATACCCATATTAGTCAATAAGCATGCTTGTATGTGCTAGGACCTCCCCTTGATTTTATGCTGACTATGTAACAAATACATATATAAGGACCCTGTTCTCTGCACTCATTAGAATGCCTCCTACAGTGGCATGCGGGTACCGTAAGATGCAATCTCCCTCATCTGAGGTTAATAAAACATGTTTTTTGATATTACAGCTTCTGTGCCAATCTCTTCCTTGTTGGTCTTAAGGACCAGATGTATCAGTGAACCCCTAAGAAGGTTTTTATTTCTACAAATGGCGCCCGAAAGTGGACCTCATCGGTGCAGCGGCTATCCAAGGGAGTGGTCTTGAAGGGAGACAGGAATCTACTGAGGAGTACAGGACAGGAATCTACTGAGGAGGTACCCTGCGCACGGAGATTGTTTGTCTTCCAGCCCAGTATATTTCTGGTCTTCCTGATCTGATCCTCCAAGTGTTTGCCACTCCCGACTGAGAACTTCTTTGGCGTGAGTATTTTAAAACGACCGTTAGGTCACTCAGAACTTGGCAGTTGGAACCTGGACACCATTTGATTGGTAAGAGCCGTTTTGCGGCACTTGCTGTTGGTTTGATGCCTTTGATTGGTAAGGTAGTTTTAGTAACACTTACTGTGGCTTTGTTTGTATGATTGGCCAATTTTGGAATTTGTTTTGTAAGTTATATATGCATTGCAATTCATATAGGCAGGTAATGAGGAGATTTTTCTCTAACTTTGAAAACTTGAACGGCACACATTGTGTTAAGTGTCACTTGGAGTATAATATTATATATGCTATAATATTTTTGGCATGCCTGCTTCTAGCACACTTTGTTGAAAGTGTTGCTGTTTTGGAGGTACCGATATGGATTTAGTAAGTACTTAGTTGACTCCCCTCAGAGGGGATACCTAAATAGGTTTACGTATAGTAAAAAGATATTTCTTCCTTGGTGACTAAGTACCTCATGGAACTAAATATGTACATAAAACGGATCCGGATCTGCGCACTTAGTAACATTCATAAGTGGTGATATGCAGAGCGCTTTTTGAGTGTTCTACCAGCCAAAACTGGCGAATTTGGTGTATTTTGGCTTCTTGACCATGGAACAGTTTTTTGGGCTACTTTTGAGAGCTCTTCTTGTAAATATGACTTACAATTAGTATTTACAAATAGGTTGGTCTTGCGTACACTTTGTAAGCTGTCCTAAGTATTGATTTGTGGGTTAAATATGTGTTTCAATGTCTATGTGGGGTTTGTGGTTTGACATTGGTAATACTTGTGTGAGTACTCTTTTTGAAAGAATGTCTAGCTTTAAGCGCGCTGTGTTGTGTACTCTGCGTGTATGACTCCCCTTCTGTAAATGTCTGAATGAGCTCAATGAGTTTGTTTATGTTTTTTTGCTGTCATCATTCTGTTATGCAAAATGTCATTTAGTTACTTACATATTAAATAAAAATCCAGAAATGAATTATATAACATACGCTAAACAGCTGCATGTTACTATTAAATTGACAGAGTACGACACTGTACATGTGTGCAAATTGCCACAATGCTAAAGATAAAATTAGAATTCGTATTCAATAGGATTAAAATAGGCCTCATACAGAGGAAAAAAAAACGAAATTGTGTGTTTTGTAATCAATAGACTAAAATACATGTTACAGCATTTTCCTTAAATACATTGTATTAGACATTAAAAGGCATGCACATCATATGAGTGAATTTGGTTGTTGCTGAACTAAATACACATTATAGAAAGATAGATTTGACTGCATTGAAATGCCTCAGTTTTTAAATAGACTGTGACATGCTTTTCTTTCAGCACCCGAGAAAAAGCTTTCCAACACCTGTGTTTAAACTGACTAACTGAAAAGAAACTGTTTGACACAGCAAATGGGGATTTAACTCTGTCAGGGTATTTCAAATAATAAAGGGGTTTTTCCTGAGAAAGGCGTGAAAATTCGACGCCTGCTGACAAACAACAGCTGCATAAATAGCATATGGCTATTCCTGATCACGGCCACAGACAGGAATGCTGAGTCAGCGAAATTTTAAGTCAGTGTAAAACTGGTATAAGGGCCTGCATTATTTTAAAAGTTTCAAAAAACAGTTTCATTATTTTGGATAACAGAGAACAAAATTGAAAGTAGGGATTTCCTTTCTTAATGCCTTTTTTACATAAGTACATCTGTGGTTTTGATGTTAAATGATAACTGTCCTTTAAAAAAGTGGCGCAGACTTTTTTCTGTTTCAAGTAAGGCTTCTGTGCTTAGGGTTATGAATGAATGCGTTTAAATATGATAGGCTACGAATGAAGCTTGCTTTTCAAATGTGGAATCATCAAAATGGTTGGTTTTGATTAAAAAAAAAAAATTTAATTATATGAAGAAAAATATATTGTTAAACATAACTGCTTTAAATTCGTTTTTTCATCTTTATAAAGCCTAATCATCATACTGTGAATTCCTAGTATCAAAGTTGGATTTAAGCAGTGCTGTACCGCAATAAGAAGGGAACTTAAATGTGAAATGTCACTTTACCCAGCCGTACAAAACTCATTTTTATAAGGGTATATCTTATACATTTCTGATTTCCCATTCCTGGGCTATCTAGAGAACACTCTGGGGGTTCCTATTATGCAAAAATATTGTAGGATATTCATTTTTAAGTGCCCCTACCACCAAAGTCGAAATTGAGCTAAATTCACAATTTTACAAGCAGTTCTACCACTCAAACCAGTTTTAACGTGCTCTCAGGCTTCAATAAAGTATATGCAAGTATAGAATAAACAGCTGACCTACTGTACCCAACACACTGTACATAAATGAAAATAAGTATACAGAAACCAGCAGACGTTATTATCCTACCTTTAAATTACTGGCAAACGGATCGGACAGGACTGCCTTTTAGCTGTGATTCTCCAGAGTTGCTTTGCATTACGAAAACCGCATGGCAAGCCTTGCACAAACAAAATGAACAGCTGCTGAACGGGTCAAAGGTCGGAGTTCTGCATTTAGCAACTTAGCAGGGTGAAGGGTAATGTTTGCTGGGACACTTCGACCTTCGAAAGATTTTTTGAAAGACGAGATGATAGCGCAAAGAGAGAAAGAGAAGCTTTGCTTCCTATTTTTGGCAAACACACGTTTTGCGCAGTCATATGAAACAAAGGAAAACAACCCTCAGTTGAGCATTGATCTGCCAGGTATATCAAAATAATGGTTTTAGTTTAAAGAATACTGTGTAGGGGCTACGATAAGGAGGAAATGGATTTTAGTTTGCATTCATGCGCCCTCATGTTAATCTAGTACAATTGCTCAAGGAATTGATACATTTGTTGCTGACGCTTTCTACAGTACTCGATGTGCTTGAATCAGAGAATAGACACTTTCTAAGATATCTCCTACAAGTTTGTTTGTGCCCAGTTGCTACAAATAGGGATTGAAAGTGTTGACAGAAGTAAAACCTGTTTCAGGTTTTCCTACTGTCAAAATGGGGGAAGGAGGCTAGCTCCTCTACAAATTAAGGGTAGGCAAAATTATGTTTTCTCTCTTCTTTTTCTTACTTTTTTTTAGTCTGTCTAAGCTGTCTGTGAAATAGCCATGAGACATTTCATTGGCTATTCAGTAATACTGTTTTAAAAATTGTTAGCATTAATAAAATGATAAAATCTATGTTATGTTACTGCCCATCCTATATGAAAGAATGAGTAGAACAGATTGATGTTCCCTTATTTGATCTTTAAGGAGAACTGTATAGTGGCGGTTTCTGTTCAAAAATCTCAGGTGGCAACACTATTATTGTTTATGTTATTCTCATGTTCTATACAGTTTTGCAAGGGCATTGCTAGTTTTTTATTAGCTAGTCTCTGTCAATAAGCTGACAGCCCTTATTAGAGCTGGAGATAGGGTTTTTTTCCTTTTGAAAATGATGTTGCATAGTCCAGATCGTGAAAAGTACAATGCAGGAAAGACGCTCATGTGATCCTTAGCAAACATTTTGAAGGAAAATATTGTTTTATAGGAGTTTGTTTGTCATAACATGTTCTGCTGGAGAAAATGTACTCACTATGTTGAAGTTTAGTTCTTTTTGCAATAAGAATCCCTGTTAAATTAGCAGTTTTAGATTTTCCTGCTGCACCTATAACATGAGAGCATGGTCCTAAGCATAACATGTAAGAGAAATTATTTTACAAGTGTCTGCAGTCCTGTACAAGTAATGGAAAATCTATGAGTAAAAGTGTAGAACATTTCCTTTTTCTTGAGGGTTCTTCAGATTGGTAATATAGGAATACACCAATGTAAGTATTTGGAGTATGTCTGTATTGTTTTTCTCTTTTCCTCAGAATTTAGTAAATGAACACAGACTTCCTTGGCTGTTTGGGATTGGGTGATGTATTACTCTTGTCAGTTCACCAAAACGTTCCTTTTATACTTGCCAATAGG
This sequence comes from Calotriton arnoldi, assembly GCA_963921515.1. Classification (NCBI taxonomy): domain Eukaryota; kingdom Metazoa; phylum Chordata; class Amphibia; order Caudata; family Salamandridae; genus Calotriton; species Calotriton arnoldi. Next base: position 549,842 of record CAWUFW010008376.1, on the reverse strand, counting down.
TCCAGGGTTTTCTACTCTCAGATAGATGAAGTGGCTCTTGGGTGCCTTGCTAATGTATGGGGCGCCCCGAGACTAAGGAAGTATTCTGAGACTATCCTCTCTGTTGTTAGTTTATTTCTGTGCCTTGTCTAAAGACCTCTTGTTCTGTCCACCAATAGATATTTGCTGCCTTACAACCATTGCCAGAGGGGCCCGGACATCAGATCCAGCCTGGGAGTCAGCACCAGTCCAGCCTACAGTCAAAGTGAAAGGAACCAGCATAGGCGTTGCTGGCAACTAGGACCTCAGTGAAGGCGGAAGCACTGGGACGTGAAGTGTGTACCCCTGCCACTGTCTTGGGCGAAAGACGGGGTTACAAATCAGGATGGAGAAATCTTTGTGTGGATCCAGTTTTTGATGCCCAGCTGAGAGAGTCACAGAACGACAAGGACGGCGAGGAGGCTTTTGCTTGAGGTGACCCCCTTTGAAACAAGGGTTGCTTCAGGCCTTTGAGTCCTGGTCCCAAGTGAATGCAAGTCTACGCCTTTGTTTGTTGATCAAGAGATGCCCGAGCACACTGGGTACAATTTGTGGCCCTAACAAAAGAGCAGTGCGCCAGAGGTGCAATACAGGAGTTAGGGAAGGACTTGAGTTTAGGGTACAGGTGCTGTGCCCTTGGTGCCTGTTAGATTAAAGTGAAGAAAACTGGTGCACTGCCTGAGACACTGGACAGGATCATTGAGGGTATTTGCCCTGGGGGGTGATTGCCCTATCCTGAAAGAAAGACTTTTCCTTCTCTGTGATTCTTGAGTTGCGAGTTGTGCAGCTCCACCGTGGGAACAACAAGAGCCTGCCTGTGAGGCTCAAACGGACACAGGGAGAAGACTCCCTCTGGCTGGTGGTTCTAGAAATTCCCAAGGACTCTTTTTTTGTTAGTAATGTACCCCTTTGGTCGTCCCATTTGTTTTGGAGGAGCAGCCCTTTGCGGCTCCTTGTCCTAATTCCTATGGCCCTGTGTGGTCCTCCTGGTCCCCCGGAGCCACAATTGTTTTTGTAATAATATGTCTGATTGCTTTAATATTTTTTAAGAGTAATGTTTATTCTGCACGAGAAAAGTTCATCTGAGCATGTTACTTTACTCTTTCCTTAAGTATATTAATTGATAATTTAGCCCTCATAAAAATACTGAGAAAGTCTATTGAAAATGTTTTTATTAGGTATGTGCTGTTGGCTATTTTGAAATTGACATTAATAGTCACTGAAATACATCAGAGCCCTGAAACTTAGAATTAGACTAGATGGTTTTGGTATTTGCTTTCTGCTTAGGATTGGAAAATATTGAGATTTCTGTTTGAGATAATAGTCATTATTCTCTCTTGCTACCTGTATGACCCAATGCTCTGTTCACTTTGTACTCCTGCTTATACCTTGTATATACCTGCTTAATGAAATGTTTAGAATGTAAATGCCCACCTAGCATAGGATATTGATGAATTTATGAGAAGAAAATGTGCAAAATATTTTCTGTCTCTACTAGATCATGGGAATGTCTTTAGCTCATGCTAAAAGGATCATCTGTTAAAGATTGCAGGAATCGCTGTTAGCATGAGCTGAAAGCCATTTTGTACTTGGCAGCCATTTTAGTTAGTCATGTGCTCGCCATGTGCTTTCTCCCTCTTCCAGAGTCTTGCACATGCTCAGAGAGGCCTAGCTGGTAGAATGCACCTGCTCCTAGTATAGAACTGTCAGGCTATTCTTACTCATGTAAGCAGTTTAGTCTCCCTCCCACTTTGTGGAGCAAGCAAATTTTGTATACCCATATTAGTCAATAAGCATGCTTGTATGTGCTAGGACCTCCCCTTGATTTTATGCTGACTATGTAACAAATACATATATAAGGACCCTGTTCTCTGCACTCATTAGAATGCCTCCTACAGTGGCCTGCGGGTACCGTAAGATGCAATCTCCCTCATCTGAGGTTAATAAAACATGTTTTTTGATATTACAGCTTCTGTGCCAATCTCTTCCTTGTTGGTCTTAAGGACCAGATGTATCAGTGAACCCCTAAGAAGGTTTTTATTTCTACAAGCTTCTTCAGAGCCCAAACCACAGCAAAGGCCTCACTCTCAATGGCTGACCAGCGTTTCTCTCTGGGGGTCAGCCTTCTGCTAATAAAAGCTACTGGCTGATCCTGACCTTCATCATTCAACTGTGATAGTACAGCCCCTACCCCCAACTCAGATGCATCTGTCTGCACAATGAACTTTTTGGAGTAATCAGGACTCTGCAGAATGGGAGCAGTGCACATGGCCTGCTTCAGGTCATCAAATGCCTTTTGACAGCTAACTGTCCACTGAACCTTTTTGGGCATTTTCTTAGAGGTTAAGTCATTCAGGGGTGTCACTATTGATCCATACCCCTTGACAAATCTTCTGTAATACCCAGTCAGGCCTAAGAAGGCTCTCACCTGAGTCTGGGTAGTGGGAGCAACCCAGTCCATGATGGTCTGGATTTTGCTCTGCAATGGTTGAACCTGGCCTCCACCTACAAGGTGGCCCAGGTACACAACCTGACTCTGCCCTATCTGGCACTTAGTTGCCTTGATAGTTAGGCCTGCCTTCTGCAGGGCCTCCAAAACATTTCTGAGGTGGACCAGGTGATCCTCCCAGGTGGAGCTAAAGACAGCGATATCATCTAGATATGCTGCACTATAGGCTTCCAGGTCTGTAAGGACTGTGTTCACCAACCTCTGAAAAGTGGCAGGTGCATTCTTCAAACCAAAGGGCATCACCACAGATTGGTAAAGCCCACCAGGGGTAGAAAATGCAGTTTTTGGCTTTGCATCATCAGCTAGTCTGATCTGCCAGTAGCCAGCTGTCAGGTCAAATGTGCTTAGATACTTGGCTGAGGCCAAAGTGTCTATTAGCTCATCTGCCCTGGGGATTGGATGGGCATCAGTCCTAGTGACTGCATTGAGGCCTCTGTAGTCCACCCAAAACCTCATCTCTCTCTTGCCATATTTGGTGTGAGGTTTAGGCACCAGGACTACTGGACTAGCCCAAGGGCTATCTGAAGGCTCAATGACACCCAGTTCCAACATTTTCTGGACTTCTGTACTGATGCAGTCCCTCCTGGTCAGGTTGCCTGTAAATCTTACTTTTAACAGGCAGACTGTCCCCAGTGTCCACTTCATGAGTCCACCAGGTGGTCTGACTTGGAGTCAGAGAGAACATGTGTCTGAACTGATTGAGCACCTGTCTACAATCAGTTTGCTGCTGGGCAGTGAGGCTGCCTGCCAAGGCTACACCATCTACTGACCCATCATCAGGGTTCTGTGAGAGCAGGTCAGGGAGTGGGTCACTCTCTTCCTCCTGTCCCTCATCAGTTGCCATGAGCAAGCCCATGTCAGCCCTGTCCACATATGGCTTTAGCCTGTTGACATGGAGCACCCTATGGGGGCTCCTGGGAGTTCCCAGGTCTACCAGATAGGTAACCTCTCCCTTCTGTTCAACAATTGTATGGGGGCCACTCCACTTGTCTTGGAGGGCTGCTGGGGCCACTGGCTACAGCACCCACACCTTCTGCCCTGGCTGGTAAACAGTCAGCACAGCCTTTTGGTCATGCCAGGCTTTCTGTAATTCCTGGCTAGCCTCAAGGTTTTTGGTTGCCTTTTTCATATACTCAGCCATCCTGGAGTGGAGACCAAGTACATAGTCCACTATGTCCTGTTTAAGGGGTTTGAGAGGTAACTCTCAACCTTCCTTCACCAGACACAATGGACCCCTGACAGGATGGCCAAACAAAAGTTCAAAAGGGCTGTAGCCAACCCCCTTTTGAGGCACCTCCCTGTATGCAAATAAAAGGCAGGGCAAGAGTATGTCCCATCTTCGCCTAAGCTTTTCTGGGAGCCCTTTAATCATGCCCTTCAAGGTTTTGTTGAATCTTTCAACTAAACCATTGCATTGTGGGTGATAGGGTGTGGTGAATTTATTAGTCACTCCACACTCCTTCCACATTGCAGTCAAGTAACTGGACATAACGTTTGTATCTCTGTCAGATACTACCTCCTTAGGAAAGCCCACTCTTGAGAAAATTCCCAGGAGGGCCCTTGCCACCACAGGTGCTGTAGTGGTCCTAAGGGGAATGACTTCTGGGTACCTGGTGGCATGGTCCACCACCACCAGGATAAACCTGTGCCCAGATGCTGTTTGCGGATCCATGGGACCAACTATGTCAATCCCCACCCTCTCAAAGGGAACCCCCACCACAGGTAGTGGTATCAGGGGGGCCTTTGTGGTGCCACCTGCCTTCACACTGGCTTGGCAGGTTACACAGGAGCGACAAAACTCCTTGGTGTCTTCAGACATGCGGGGCCAGTGAAAGTGAGGGACAATCCTGTCCCAAGTCTTGTTCTGGCCCAGGTGACCTGCTAAGGGAATATCATAGGCTAGTGTCAATAGGAAGCCCCTGAACTTCAGAGGTATAACCAACCTCCTGGCTGCTCCAGGCTTGGGGTCTCTACTCTCTGAGTACAGGAGTCCATCATCCCAATACATCTTATGGGTGCCACTAGCATTCCCAGCAGCCTCAGCAGCAGCTTGCTATCTGAGGGGTTCAAGAGAGGGGCAGTTCAGCTGCTCCTGGCTCAGATCTGCCCTGGAAGGGCCCCCTGTCCCCAAGAACTCAACCTGATCAGGTTCAAGCTCCTCTGGGACAGTTCCTTCTTCAGGCCTGAGATCATCTTCCTCAAAAGACTGATCTTCTTCCTGAGCCAAGGGGGAAGACACTGCCTTAACCCTACTGCTCCTCCTCTTGGGAGGCACCTGGTCCATTATTCCAGAATCCAGGGCCTGTTCAGTTTTTGACATTTTTGCCTGTGACCTGGTCACAGCAAAGACATGCGCAGGGATCCCTAGCATTTCTGCATGTGTCCTGAGCTCCACCTCTGGCCAAGCTGAGGTTTCAAGGTCATTGCCAAGCAAGCATTCGACTGGTAGGTCTGCACTCACCACAACCTTCTTAAGGCCAGTTACCCCTCCCCAGGAGAAGTTAACAACTGCCAGAGAATGGTCTGTTCTGACATTGCTAGCATTGGTCACTTGGTACATTTCACCAAGTATAATCTGCCCAGGAACCACAAGATCTTTTGTCACCATTGTGACACTTGCACCTGTGTCCCTGAATGCCCAAGCCTCTTTTCCATTAATCAAAGGCTGCTGTCTGTACTTGCCCAAATTATTGTGACTCACAAGGGGGGACATATCCATGCCCCCATCACAGACTAGCACAGCCTGAGTTGGCACTCTGACTAGGCCAGAGCCCATCTCAGTACCCAGGGTCAACCCTACTACACCCTTATTCTGAGTACCTCCACCACCATTTGTAGCTGGACTAGGGGGAACAGTTGCCTTAGGGGCAATGGTGGCTGGATTAGAGTCCTTGGACTTGGTGCAGTCACTTGTCCAGTGAGTTTTCTGCTTACAGATTTTGCACCATGGTTTCTTTTGGCCTTTTCCTTTAGTAGATTGGGATTCCCCACCAGATGCAGATTTTTGGGGACCTTGAGAAGACTTCTGGTCTTTACCCTTTTCCCCACCCTTGTCAGAGTTTTTGGAATCTTGCTTCTTCTGGTCACCACCTTGGTTCTGTACCTTCTGCTTCACCCTGGTTCTGACCCATTTGTCTGCCTTCTTTCCCAATTCTTGGGGAGAGGTCAGATCAGAGTCAACCAGGTACTGATGTAGCAATTGATTCTGACAGTTATTAAGAATCTGCTCCCTCATTATTAAATTATACAATCCTTTGAAGTCACACACCTTACTGCCCAGTAACCAGCCTTCCAGAGCCTTAGTAGCACAATCTACAAAGTCCACCCAGTCCTGTGTCTGTGCCTTTTGGGTATCTCTGAACTTTAACCTGTATTGCTCAGTGGTTAGGCCAAACCCATCTATCAGTGCACTCTTAAGGACATGGTAATCATCAGCATCCTCTTCTCTTACAGTGAGGAGCTTGTCTCTACCTTTGTCTGCAAAGGAGAGCCACAAGATTGCTGCCCACTGCTCCTGGGGGACCCTCTGAACTTTACAGGCCCTTTCCAGTGCATTAATCCATTTGTGGATGTCATCCCCACTCTGGTAGGGAGGGACAATCTTGCTCAGGTTTCTATGGTCATAAGACCTTTCCCTAGCACTAGGAAAGTTGCTGCCACCATGGGACTCTAGTCCCAACTTTCTTCTTTGTCTATGAAGCTCTAGGGACTCCCTGTCTATAGCCAACTGCTCTCTTCTGATCCTAAGCTGAACTTCTCCATACTTGAGCAGTCTCTCTTTCCTTTCATGAGAGGATTCCCTCCTATGAGAGGAAACAGAGGTCCCTATTGAGGTGTCAGAATGGTTAGATTCCTCAGAAGGAGATCTGGACCTTCTAGGCACACTCACAACTCTTCCTGGTGGGACAAAGGGGAGGCCATTCTGGTCCTCCTCCTCATCTGCAGGAGGAGCTGGATTTTCAAGGGCAAGATCATTGTCATCTTCCTGGCCAGTTTTAGAGGTCAGGTCCTGGGTTTCTTCACCCCTGGTCCCTTCCTCATCTTCTGCCCCACCCTCTCTGCCTACCCCTTCAGACCCTGTGGGTCTTCTGAGATCATCCAACAGAAGCACCTCTATGAGGCGTTGGGTGTTGGCACTTTTGCCTGTCTTCAGCTTCCTAGTCCTGCACAATGCTCTCAATTCCAAGAATGGGAGGTTGTCATGCTTGGATGGTAGAAGCCCATTGGCTTCTGGCAGGGACCCACTAGTTCCTGGCCTTGAAGACATCACTAGTGAGGTGTGGTGTATGCACTACCTACTCTAGTGTGGCCTACTAAACTCTCTTGAGTTGTAGAAAGGGTGTGCAAAGCCCTTGACACACAACTCTAAGTTCAGTAGAACTTACTGTATTTCTAAGCTTGAATTTATATGTACCTGAGGTACCTTTAGTGGTTTTCAGTTAGTCACACACTTGAGATTATCTGGTAAAACAAAGGCAAGCTTGAATCCAACCGCTGCACACCAATGTGAGAAGTTGGCCTTGTATATGCTGTCCACTGGTTATAGTAGGCACCTTGCACCAGTCGAAACAACCTTTATTGATGATAGGTTTAAAGACAACCTTTACTGAAAGCTATCCTAGTGGTAGCAATGGAGAGCAGCCTTCAGGCTAAGTCTTGAAGGAGTGTTAAGCTGTTTGTTTTACCAATTGTAATCTCGTGAATGACCAAATGAAAGGAGAACCACACCAGGTATATATATAAAATATATGTATTTATTACTAAACACTACCCAATAGTCTCTTTATGAGGCTAGAGGTCAAAGTACACAAGTTACAAGTCAAATAGCACAGTAAATTAGCACAATATACGATTAGCCCTAGGGGGGTACCAAACCATATATTAAGAAAGTGGTATAAGAACCACGACTTAAGTAGACACAAGGCCTAGAGCCTGTAGAATTGCTGAGACCCCAAGGAGCCACCCAAGGTAGTGACACAGGGGACCCACGGGGGCTGTGTGCAGTGTGTGAACATAGCCTTGAGCTCCGTTAAAGTCTATGGGAAAGTCGCGGTAAGAGTTTTAGAGTTTAAGGACACTTAGAAATGGACTAGGACCGAACCCTCTTGGACTTAGACAGTCCTAGGGTTAACACCCACGGGAGCACTAGAGTACTTGAGTTACCTCACCCAGGGAAGCCAGGTGCATAGGTGTCGAATGGTGTCGGGTCGCGTTGTCGATTTCAATGGCAGCCTGCAAAGAAGTGCTGCTGCCGGGAAGATGCGAAGTGTCCAAAGAGATCCAAGCCTGGATCGGAGGTGAGAAGAACCTGAAAGCAGAGGGGACAGAGTCTGGGTCACTTGCCAGTGACCAGGGGCACGATAGGTGAATGCCCACCGATGTCGGGTGTTTCAGGTGAAAGAGGTGAAGCTTGACTCTTCAGCCACGAGGCCCCGGAGGTGTCAACGACAACCAGAAGCTGGATTCGAGCTGTGCCACAAAGAATGTTGAGTACTGCAGCATTGGTGTCCGGATTGAACACAACAAGCCTTCGCAACAGCAACCCACGCAGAAAAGAGAAAGATGCTTTGGTGCAGACCAGCAAGGTCTGAGGGACTCACCACTTGGTGGGAAGTCAGGGCATGTCTGGAGCAATCAGGAAAGCCCAAAGAAAATCAGAGTTGCCTTCACAGGGACCCAACAGTTGATGGACCAGGGATCGCAAAGGAGCCTCAAGCAGAAATGCAAGAAGAGGGCCCACGGAACACTCGTGGAGTGTAGGCTCACAATCTTCAGTGCAAATGGTGCTCGGGGCCTGAGCTACAAGTAACCCAAAGGAGGACTTCAAGAAAAGTCGAGAAGTTGATGCACTAGCAAATGTACACAGTGTCTAGGAGTTCCGGTTCCACATCACTCGTGAGGGCTGCGGGTCTCAGCTCCGCAGGGGACTTGGGTCGGCCTCTGAGAAGTCTGGAAATCCTCATCCTGGGCTGCAGTTACTTCGGAGTCCGGCGGGAGCTTCAGAGATGCAGACTGGCAAATGCTTTGTTGGTGCCTGCCAAGCAGGGGAGTCACTCCTTGACCGCAAGGGAGATTTCTTCAGTCCTCTAGTCTTGAGTAGAGCGTCGAAGTTCCAGGATTCAGTTGCAGAGTTTCATCCAGGGATATCTAAAGTCCTGTTGCCAGGGGATCCTTACTTATACCTAAGAAAGGGGTTGGACTAAATCTGGGGACCCACCTATGGGAGGGTTTGGAAAGAGGGGTGGCTACACCCATTTCCTTTGTCCAGTTTCGCACCAGAGCAGGGGCTGGCAACCCCTGCAACCGGTTTGAAATGGGGTATGCATGAGGACACCAAATGTGCCCCCAGTGCAGGACTTCAAAGCACTCTTGGAGTGCACCCACCCAGCACTAATCCACTAAGGCCTGTCTGGGAGGTGGTAACACCTCCCTGTGACAGGAAACCTATTGTCCAGGCCTCCCCTGCCGGAGTTTCAGTCAGCAGCAGGAGGCCAGACTCGTGTCTGTGGCTGCAGCATCCATTTTGTGATGCCAGACTCTGTAAAGTCTCTACCGGGTATACTGGTGCTGTCATGTCTCTCCCTCTAGAAGGGTGGGATCATACTCCCACACCAGTTACTGGTGTGGGGGTATGATTCCAAGGTGTTTGACACCAAACACAACATGTTTCCGCGCATCCATCCCAAAGTTAGCATTTACCGCGAGGATATAATGCACTTAAGAGTATATGGTCAGGCTGCACCACAGACAACCCCGGAGAGAAGATTCCAAAGGCTGCAGAGGGGCTCTGCTCATGCATGGGCACCCTCTCACATAAAACCAAGCACCCTGCCTTCAGGATTGATAAGGCCTGCCATAGGGGTGACTGATAGGTTTCTATGTGCAGTGATAGGTGAGATATAGTGAACCTATATCTCTGTAAGGGGTGCATGCACCACCTTACTCAGGCTGCTGTAGCAGTCCTGTGGTGTCATTTTGGAGGGCCTTCCAGGGGTGGCACAATACATGCTTCAGCCCCTGGTAGGCCTCTGGGGTACCTATGCCCTGGGTACATAGTATACCATATACTAGGGACTTATAAGGGTACCCCATAATCCAATCTGAAGTGTACTTAAGGTACATGGAATCAATTTAGAGAGGAAGCAGCTAGGCTGGGGTCCTGGATAGCAGGGCCCCAGCCAGACTAAAGTCGAAAAACAGTGATACATCAGCAAAAAGTGGGGGTAACCATAAGAGGCAGATCCTAATCTCCTACACAGGCCATTAGAAACACTCACACACCCTCAGAGACCCACACAGACACTCACACATCTAGTTACAGGCCAACTGAAAAACTCACACACCCAAAGGGACAGTTGCAGTCCTACTCACAGAACCCTAGAGACACTCACACACCCACTCACAGACCCACACAGCCACTCACACACCTACTCACAGACCCACACAGGCACTTACAGACCCACAAAAAGATCCATGCATCCACTCACACAACCACTCACAGACCCATGCTCACACTCACACACTCACTCACAGATCCATGCAGGCACTCACACACCCATTCATAGACCTATGCAGGTACTCACAGACCCATGCATCCATTCACATACCAACTCAAAGACCCAAGCAGCACTCACACACCAATTCAGAGAGTTACGCAAGTACTCACAGAACTACTCAGAGTTCTAGAGAGGCACTTTTACACCTACTCACAGACCCACACAGACACTCTTAAACCCACTCACAGACCCACACAGACACTCACACACTCACTCACAGACCCACTCACTCACAGAACTACACACTCACTCACACACCCTTTCACATATGTACACAGACACTCACTCACCCACTCGCAGGCCCCACAGAAACTCACACTACCATTCACAGACCTACTAAGGCACTCACATACCAACTCACAGACCCATTCACAAACTCACTCATACTCACAGACCCATAGACACTCACACATCCAGTTACAGACCCACTGAGACACTCACGGTCCCAGTCACACACTCACTGATCCATTTACAGATTCACACACTCACACAGATACTCACAGACCCAATCAGGTACTCACGTCCACTCACAGACCCACTCACACACTCACAACTCCACACCCAGACCTACACAGGCATTCTCACACTCACTCAGAGTCCTACACAGACACTCACACACCCACTTATAGACCCACATAGTCACTCACACACCTACTCACAGATCTACTCATACACCCACTCACACACCCACTCACAGACCCACATAGACACTCTCACATCTACTCACAGACCTTCTCACACACTCATAAATCTACTCCCAGACCTACACAGATACTCACACACCTACTCAGAGACACACACAGACACTCACACACACACTCACAGACCCACAGACACTCACACATCCAGTTACAGACCCACTGAGGTGCTCAAAGTCCCAGGCTCACACTCACAGATCCACTCACAGATTTGTACAAACACACACATACTCACAGACCCACTCAGGTAATCACACACCCACTCACAGACCCACTCACTCACACACCCACTCACAGACCCACTCACACACCCACTTATATATCCAGTTACAGACCCACTGAGAAATTCACAGACCCACTCAAAGGCCCACACACACACTCGCACACCCACACAGACACTCTCACATCCACTCACAGGCCCAGTCACACACTCACAAATCCACACCCAGACTTACAAAGGCATTCACATACTTACTCAGAGACCCACACAGACACTCACACACCCACTTACAGACCCACATAGTCACTCACAAACTACTCACAGACTGACTCATACCCACTCACAGACCCACACAGACACTCATACATTTACTCACGGACCCACTCACAAATCTGCTCCTAGACCTACACAGACACTCAAACACCCACTCAGACACCCACACAGACACTCACACACCCACTCACAAACCCTGATAAACACTCTCACACCCACTCAGATACACAAAGTGACACTCACAGACGCTCTAAGAGATCTACACAGATACTCACACTCACCCATAGACCCACACAGACACTCACACACCCACTTACATACCCACTCACAGACCCACTCACATACCCACTCATAGTTCTACTAACACACTCACATACCCACTAACAGACCACAGAGACACTTACACATGCACTGATAGACCCACCCACACTCACACAGTCACTCACAGACCCATGCAGGCACTCACAAACACACAAAGGAACTCATACCCACTCAGAGATCCACACAGACACTCACACACCCAATTACAGAACCACACAGTCACTCACACACCTACTCACAGATCCACTCACTCACATACCCACTCACATACCCACACAGCCACTCACACGCCTACTCAGAGACCTACACAGGTATTCACAGACCCATTCACAGACCCACATAGCCACTGACATAACCACTGACATACCCATGCAGGAACTCACACAACCACTCACAGACATATGCAGGTACTCCTACACCTACTCACAGACCCACACAGGCACTTACAGACCCACTAAAAGATCCATGCATCCACTCACACAACCACTCACAGACCCATGCTCACACTAACACACTCACTCACACACCCATGCAGGCACTCACACACCCAAACACAGACCTATGCAGGTACTCACAGACTCACTCACAGACCAATGCATCCACTCACATACCAACTCAAAGACCCAAGCAGCACTCACACATCCATTCAGAGAGATACACAAGTACTCACAGAACCACTCAGAGTTCTAGAGAGGCACTTTTACACCTACTCACAGACCCACACAGGCACTCACAGATCCATTCACAGACCCACATAGCCACTGACACATCCACTTACATACCCATGCAGGCACTCACATACCTACTCACAGACATATGCAGGTACTCTCGCACCCACTCACAGACCCACAGAGGTACTTACAGACCCACTCACAGATCCATGTATCCACTGACACAGCCACTCACAGACCCATGCTCACACTCACACACCCACTCACAGACCCATCCAGGCACTCACACACCCATTCACAGACCTATGCAGGTACTCACAAACCCACTCACACACCCATGCATCCACTCACATACCAACTCAAAGACCCAAGAAGCACTCATACACCCATTCAGAGAGCTACGCAAGTACTCACAGAACCACTCAGAGTTCGAGAGAAGCACTTTCATACCTACTCACAGACCCACACAGGCACTCTTAAACCCACTCATAGACCCACACAGACACTCACTCACAGACCAATACACTCACTCACACACCCACTCAAATATGTACACAGACACTCACACACCTACTCACAGGCCCACACAGACACTAACACTACTATTCACAGACCCACTCAAGTACTCACACACTGACTCACAGACCCACTTACAAACTCCCACACCCCCTCACAGACCCACAGACACTCACACATCCAGTTACAGACCCACTGAGATACTCACAGTTCCAATCACACACTCACAGCTCTACTCACAGATTCACACTCACACGCATACTCACAGACCTACACAGAAACTCATGTACCCACTCACAGACCCACACAAACACTCACAGACCCACTTACAGATCCACACAGACACTCCCACACCCACTCACAGACCCACTCAGACACTCTCAAACCCACTCACAGGCCTGCAGAAACATTCACACACCCAGTCACATACCCACAAAGATAGTCACACACCTACTCACAGACCCACAGAGACACTCATACACCAACTCACAGAGACACTCATACACCCAGTCACACACTCACAGAGACATTGACACAACCCCCCTCACAGACCCACGGAGACACCCAAATACAGACCGAGAGACATTGTTACACCCACACACAGACTGACACAGAAGCTCACATACCCATTCACAGACCCACTCACATACCCATTCATAGACCCACTCAAAGACCCACACAGACACTCACACAACTAGTTACAGGCCCACAAAAACACTCACACACCCTCACAGACACTCACACATCTAGTTACAGGCCCACAGAAACACTCACACACCCACAGGAACATTTGCAGTCCTACTCACAGAACCCTGGAGACACTCACAAACCCACTCACAGACCCACACAGCCACTCACATACCTACTCAGAGACCCACACAGGTACTCACAGACCCATTCACAGACCCACATAGCCACTGACACAACCACTGACATACCCATGCAGGAACTCACACAACCACTCACAGACATATGCAGATACTCCTACACCTACTCACAGACCCACACAGGCACTTACAGACCCACTAAAAGATCCATGCATCCACTCACAATCACTCACAGACCCATGCTCACACGCACACACTCACTCACAGACCAATGCAGGCACTCACACACCCATTCACAGACCTATGCAGGTACTCACAGACCCACTCACAGACCCATGCATCCACTCACATACCAACTCAAAGACCCAAGCAGCACTCACACACCCATTCAGAGAGCTAATCAAGTACTCACAGAACCACTCAGAGTTCAAGAGAGGCACTTTTACACTGACTCACAGACCCACACAGGCACTCACAGACCCATTCATAGACCTACATTGCCACTGACACATCCACTGACATACCCATGCAGGCACTCATACACCCACTCACAGACATATGCAGGTATTCTCACACCCACTCACAGACCCACAGAGGTACTAACAGACCCACTCACAGATCCATGTATCCAATCACATAACCACTCACAGACCCACACTCACACACCCACTCACAGATCCATCCAGGCACTCACACACCCATTCACAGACCTATGCAGGTACTCACAGACCCACTCACAGACCCATGCATCCACTTACATACCAACTCAAAGACCCAAGCAGCACTCACACACCCATTCAGAGAGCTACGCAAGTACTCACAGAATCACTCAGAGTTCCATAGAAGCACATTCAAACCTACTCACAGACCCACACAGACACTCTTACACCCACTCACAGACCCACACAGACACTCACTCATAGACCTATACACTCACTCACATACCCACTCAAATATGTACACAGACACTCACATACCTACTCACAGGCCCACACAGACACTCACACTACTATTCACAGACCCACTCAAGCACTCACACACTGACTCACAGACCCACTCACAAACTCACAGACCCACAGACACTCACATATCCAGTTACAGACCCACTGAGACACTCACAGTCCCAAACACACACTCACAGCTCTACTCACAGATTCACACTCATACACATACTCACACTTACACAGAAACTCATATACCCACTCACAGACCCACACAAACACCCACAGACCCACACAGACACTCCCACACCCACTCACAGACCCACTCAGACACTCTCAAACCCACTCACAGGCCTGCAGAAACATTCACACACCCAGTCACATACCCACAAAGATAGTCACACACCTACTCACAGACCCACAGAGACACTCACACACCCACTCACAGAGACACTCATACACCCAGTCACACACCCACAGAGACACTGACACAACCCCCCGGAGACACTCACACACCCAAACACAGACTGAGAGACATTGTTATACCCACACACAGAACGACACAGAAGCTCACATACCATTCACAGACCCACTCACACACCCATTCACAGACACACTAACAGACCCACACAGACACTCACACATCTAGTTACAGGCCCACAGAAACACTCACACACCCTCACAGACCCACACAGACACTCACACATCTAGTTACAGGCCCACAGAGATACTCACACACCCACAGGGACAATTGCAGTCCTATTCACAGAACCCTAGAGACACTCACACACCCACTCACAGACCCACACAGCCACTCACACACCTACTCAGAGACCCACACAGATACTCACAGACACATTCACAGACCCACATAGCCACTGACACAACCACTGACATACCCATGCAGGAACTCACACAACCACTCACAGACATATGCAGGTACTCCCATACCTACTCACAGACCCACACAGGCACTTACAGACCCACTAAAAGATCCATGCATCCACTCACACAAACACTCACAGACCCATGCTCACACTCACACACTCACTCACAGACCCATGCAGGCACTCACACACCCATTCACAGACCTATGCAGGTACTCACAGACCCATGCATCCCCTCACATACCAACTCAAAGACCCAAGCTGCACTCACACACCCATTCAGAGAGTTACGCAAGTACTCACAGAACCACTCAGAGTTCTAGAGAGGCACTTTTACACCTACTCACAGACCCACACAGGCACTCCTAAACCCACTCACAGACCCACACAGACACTCACACACACACTCACAGACCCACTCACTCACAGACCTACACACTCACTCACACACCCTTTCACATATGTACACAGACACTCACACACCCACTCACAGGCCCACACAGAAACTCACACTACCATTCACAGACCTACTGAGGCACTCACATACCAACTCACAGACCCATTCACAAACTCACACCTACTCACATACCCATAGACACTCACACATCCAGTTACAGACCCACTGAGACACTCACAGTCCCAGTCACACACTCACAGATTCACACACTCACACAGATACTCACAGACCCACTCAGGTACTCACTTCCACTCACAGATCTACTCACACTCACAACTCCACACCCAGACCTACACAGGCATTCACACACTCACTCAGAGTCCTACACAGACACTCACACACCCACTTATAGACCCACATAGTCACTCACACACCTACTCACAGACCCACTCATACCCCCACTCACACACCCACTCACAGACCCACACAGACACTCTCACATCCACTCACAGACCTTCTCACACACTCATAAATTCACTCCCAGACCTACGCAGATACTCACACACCTACTCAGAGACCCACACAGACACTCACACATCCAGTTACAGACCCACTGAGGTGCTCAAAGTCCCAGGTACACACTCATAGATCCACTCACAGATTCATACAAACACACACATACTCACAGACCCACTCAGGTAATCACACACCCACTCACAGACCCACTCACTCACACACCCACTCACAGACCCACTCACACAAACACTCATACATCCAGTTACAGACCCACTGAGAAATTCACAGACCCACTCAAAGGCCCACACACACACTCGCACACCCACGCAGACACTCTCACATCCACTCACAGGCCCACTCACACACTCACAAATCCACACCCAGACTTACACAGGCATTCACATACTTACTCAGAGACCCACATAGACACTCACACACCCACTTACAGACCCACATAGTCACTCACAAACTACTCACATACTGACACATACCCACTCACATACTCGCTTTTTAACCTTTTTTAGTAACTGTTTACATTGCTATTTTAACCTGCTGTAAGCCGCACTAAACTTACCAGGCACACTGGAGCGGTCTAGTGACCACAGGGGGTGTCAGCTGCTGCTTAGCAGGGCTGATTGGCGGGGAGGGGCAAGGGGCTACGAGAGGCATTTAAACCGCACGCTGGAGCAGACGCGCAGTTAGAGAAGACGCGCTAGCCCAGGCGTTGCATATATTGCTTTTAAATACTGTTTAATTGAACATACTCGTTTTTTAACCTTTTTTAGTAACTGTTTACATTGCTATTTTAACCTGCTGTAAACTGCACTAAACTTACCAGGCACACCTGAGCTTTACTTAGCCGGTCCTGCCCTCCACTTCCACTTTCCAGGATGTGGTCTAGTGACCACAGGGGGTGTCAGCTGCTGCTCAGCAGGGCCGATTGGCGGGGAAGGGCAAGGGGCTACGAGAGGCATTTAAACCGCACGCTGGAGCGGACGCACAGTTAGAGAAGACGCGTTAGCCCAGGCGGTGCATGTATTGCTTTTAAATACTGTTTAATTGAACATACTCTCTTTTTAACCTTTTTTAGTGACTGTTTACATTGTTATTTTAACCTGCTGTAAGCCGCACTAAACTTACCAGGCACACCGGAGCTTTACTTAGCCGGTCCTGCCCTCCACTTCCGCTTTCCCGGACGTGGTCTAGTGACCACAGGGGGGTGTCAGCTGCTGCAGGGAGGGGCAAGGGGCTACGAGAGGCATTTAAACCGCACGCGCCACTGGCATACCGAAGGCACGCCTAAGGCAAGCCCGTCTGCGCCCGTCTGCGCCCGAACGGGCCCAGGGGCCAGGACCCCTGGCCAATTTCGGTCATACTCGGGGGAAGAATTAAGAGCTCTGAATCACAGATCCGGACCCCTGAAACAACAAACACTAAAAATACTCCATGGAGAAGGACTCTTCATCTCACAGGAGAGGGAGACACCTAGCTCTAAACCCCCACACACCCCTAGTAGCTATAACCCTAGTGACAGTAATAACATAAAAATCAGTGTCTTCAACATGCGCTCCCTACAGAAACACGCCCTAGAGGTCTTCACGTTCCTACAAGAGGATGCCCCTGACATCTTAGCCCTGAATGAAACATGGCTCGATGATGATTCCGGACCAACTATAATTGCATCACTTCCCGATGGGTATGATGCCATCTGGCATAACAGGACAGATGGGAAAAGAGGAGGGGGGTGGCGCTTCTGTACAACAATCAACTGACAGTTGAGAAATTGTTGGGAGAAAACCTGGAAGGAGCAGATATCTTATTGGTTAAGGTCCGACACAGCTCTTCAAGTATAGCAATCTTGGTGCCATATCGCCCCCCAAAATGCCCCCCACGTTTCGTGGATCTCCTCACAGAATGTGTCACCAATCTCCGCTCAAGATTCCAACAATTTCTGGTGGTAGGAGATTTTAACTACCACTGGGACCAACAACCCAGAGGGGCACAGGCTCAACAGTTAGAGGAAACGCTGACCACTCTTGGGATGAAACAGCTAGTAACGACCCCCACCCACGAGAGGGGACACACCTTAGACCTGGTTTGGGCAACTCATCCATTAGTGGACTTAGTGGATATGACTCCTTGTGAGTGGTCAGACCACTACTTTATCAACCTCCTACTCCCCCTAGCTAGGCGCTATTTACGCCCTCCGCCCAACTGGAAAATGGTGCGAAGGTGGAATAAAATCGAGGGTTCTAGCTTAGTGGACACACTTCGAGAGAACTCCCCTAGGAGGCCGGAGACAGCTGACATTGAAGAATGGACTGAATCCATCTCCAATCAGCTATCATCTGCTATCAATAAGTTAGCCCCAGCTAAGAAAATTAAAATAGGAAACAAGGGCAAGGGCACACCTTGGTTCACGGAAGATCTAAGGGCACTGAAACGTACGCTCTGCCACCACGAAAGACTGTGGCGCAAGGCCTATGAGCCACAAGCACTGGTAGATTACAGGGCAAAAATCTCCACCTATAAAAAAGCGCTTCTCAGTAGGAAAGCCGAATACTATGAACACAGGATCTTGGAGGCAGCCAACAAACAAAAAGAAACATTTAAAATCCTCAAGGAACTGAGTCAAAAACAGATGCAGGAAGCGCATCAAGCCAGGAACAATGTAATAAATTTCTGTCCTTCTTTTCCGACAAAGTACAAGATATCCTGACTGATATTGACAACTCCCCCTTTAAACAATTTATCAAAAAAGGGGCTGAGCCACGTGGAAACAGGGCAGAATTGATCTCTTCCTTCCAAACTCTTGACCTAGAGACCATGCGATGTATTGCGACCAGAATAAAATCAGGTTCACCCGCAGATCCATGCCCACATAGCATCTTTAAACTTGCACTTCCAGAATTGAGGGAGAAATTCTCGCCATGATGAACCACTCGCTGGAAACTGGGAAGGTCCCCAGGAAATTTAAGGAAGCAAGAGAAATCCCCCTGCTCAAGAAGACAGGAGCTGATATCTCTAACATGAAACATCAACTCCCTTTCTTGGCCAAAATTATGGAACAACATGTCCTGCACACTCTATCTAGGTTCATGGAGGACCACCAACTCCTTGGAGACAGGCAGGCAGGTTTCAGAGCCCACCACAGAACCGAGTTGGTGATGCTGTCAGTACTAGACAAAATCAGGATCACAGCAGATAACAAAAAGCTGTGCGTCCTAGTCCTCCTAGACCTGTCGGCAGCGTTTGACACGGTCAACCACTCCCAACTCCTGGAAAGAATCCAGGATATTGGAATTGGGGGGACAATCCTACAATGGATTTCATCATTCCTGACAGACCGCACCCATAAAATCCAGATGGGTGATTGGGTGTCAGAGAGGGGGTCTATTACCTGTGGCATCCCACAAGGGTCGGCACTGTCCCCACTCCTGTTCAACATATACCTCAAACCACTAGTGAGAGACTTGGCCTTGATGGACTGCCAGGTATTTAACTATGCGGATGACACACAAATCATCCTCCAAATAGAAAACACTCCACTAGCCCACACACAGGTGAAAGATATACTGCGATTTGTGGTAAACTGGATGACAGCCAACTCTCTCAAGATCAATCCGGATAAAACGGAGATATTGACTGTCACCACTGATAGCTGCCCTTGGAACCCCCAGTACTGGCCACACGAGCTGGGAGACACCCCGTCTCCAGCTCCGGTGGTAACAAGTTTGGGCATTAAAATTGATGCTAAACTCTCATTGCCCAATCAAGTTTCCACTGTGTTCGGGACTTGTGTGGGCCTACTCAGACAGCTGAGGAAACTCTCCCCCATCCTCTCCTTCTCAACCATGCGGACGATGGTGGCCGCCCTGATCCTGGCTTGTCTTGATTATGGGAACTCACTTTACATCGGACTTCCCGACTCATTGCTAGGCAAACTCCAGGTGGTGATGAACGATGCTTCCAGGCTAATTTTTAAGTTGCCAAGACGCACTCGGGTCTCACCCCTACTGCAACAACTGCACTGGCTCCACATTAAGCAGAGGGCTAAATTCAAAGGCCTCTGTTTTACACATAAGGCCCTATATGGGCAGGCACCCAAATATATCAAAGATCGCCTGGTGAAATACGTCCCCGGCTGTTCCCTAAGGTCCTCCATGGAGGACCTACTACAATATCCACGGTTCAACTACGCCACTAAAGGTGGCCGAGCCTTCTCGGTCCTCATCCCGCAATTATGGAACAGGCTGCCTGGTCAGCTTTGCTCCGAAAGTGCCCTCCTTCTGTTTAGGAAGAAATTGAAGACCCTACTATTCACAGAAGCCCAGGCATAGCACTCTCCTCTGAGAGACAACACTCACCCTAGGACTATCACTGATCTTCTCGTAGAGCTTAGAGACCTGCTGGTATTGAGCGCTATATAAGTCACAAATAACAATAACAATAACTCACAGACCCACTCACAGACCTACACAGACACTCTCACATCTACTCATGGACCCACTCACAAATCTGCTCCCAGACCTACACAGACACTCACACACCCTCTCAGAGACCCACACAGACACTCACACACCCACTCACAACCCTGACAAACACTCTCACACCCACTCATATACACAAAGGGACATTCACAGATGCTCTAAGAGATCTACACAGATACTCACACTCACCCATAGACCCACACAGACACTCACACACCCACTTACATACCCACTCAAAGACCCACTCACATACCCACTCATAGTTCTACTAACACACTCACATACCCACTAACAGACCACAGAGACACTTACACATGCACTGATAGACCCACCCACACTCACACAGTTACTCACAGACCCATGCAGTCACTCACAAACCCACAAAGGTACTCACACCCACTCAGAGATCCACACAGACACTCACACACCCATTTACAGACCTACACAGTCACTCACATACCTACTCACAGATCCACTCACTCACATACCCACTCACAGACCCAAACAGCAACTCACACACCTACTCAGAGACTTACACAGGTACTCACAGACCCATTCACAGACCCACATAGCCACTGACACAACCACTGACATACCCATGAAGGAACTCACACAACCACTCACGGACATATGCAGGTACTCCTACACCTACTCACAGACCCACACAGGCACTTACAGACCCACTAAAAGATCCATGCATCCACTCACACAACCACTCACAGACCCATGCTCACACTCACACACACTCACTCACACACCCATCCAGGCACTCACACACCTATTCACAGACCTATGCAGGTACTCACAGACCCACTCACAGACCCATGCATCCACTCATATACCAACTCAATTCCCAAGCAGCACTCACACACCCATTCAGAGAGCTATGCAAGTACTCACAGAACCACTCAGAGTTCGAGAGAAGCACTTTCACACCTACTCACAGACCCACACAGGCACTCTTAAACCCACTCATAGACCCACACAGATACTCACTCACAGACCTATACACTCACTCACACACCCACTCATATATGTACACAGACACTCAAACACCTACTCACAGGCCCGCACAGACACTCACACTACTATTCACAAACCCACTCAATACCACTCACATACTGACTCACAGACCCATTTACAAACTCACGCATCCACTCACAGACCCACAGACACTCACACATCCAGTTACAGACCCACTGAGACACTCACAGTCCCAATCACACACTCACAGCTCTACTCACAGATTCACACTCATACACATACTCACAGACCTACACAGAAACTCATGCACCCACTCACAGACCCACACAAACACTCACAGACCCACTTACAGACCCACACATACACTCCCACACCCACTCAGACACTCTCAAACCCACTCACAGGCCTGCAGAAACATTCACACACCCAGTCACATACCCACAAAAATAGTCACACACCTACTCACAGACCACAGAGACACTCATACACCCACTCACAGAGACACTCATACACCCAGTCACACACCCACAGAGACACTAACACAACCCCCTCACAGACCCACGGAGGCACCCAAATACAGACCGAGAGACATTGTTATACCCACACACAGACTGACACAGAAGCTCACATACCCATTCACAAACCCACTCACACACCCATTCACAGACCCACTCACAGACCCACACAGTCACTCACACATCTAGTTACAGGCCCACAGAAACACTCACACACCCTCACAGACCCACACAAACACTCACACATCTAGTTACAGGCCCACAGAAACACTCACACACCCACAGGGACAGTTGTAGTCCTACTCACAGAACCCTAGAGACACTCACACACCCACTCACAGACCCACACAGCCACACACACACCTACTCAGAGACACACACTATACTCACAGACCCATTCACAGACCCACATAGCCACTGACACAACCACTGACATACCCATGCAGGCACTCAAACAGCCACTCACAGACATATACAGGTACTCCTACACTTACTCACAGACCCACACAGGCACTTACAGACCAACTAAAGATCCATGCATCCACTCACACAACCACTCACAGACCCATGCTCACAGTCACACACTCACTCACAGATCCACACAGACACTCACACACCCATTCACAGACCTATGCAGGTACTCACAGACACACTCAAAGACCCAAGCAGCACTCACACACCCATTCAGAGAGCTACACAAGTACTCACAGAACCACTCAGAGTTCGAGAGAAGCACTTTCACACCTACTCACAGACCCACACAGGCACTCTTAAACCCACTCATAGACCCACACAGACACTCACTCACAGACCTATACACTCACTCACACACCCACTCAAATATGTACACAGACACTCACACACATACTCACAGGCCCACACAGACACTCACACTACTATTCACAGACCCACTCAAGCACTTACACACTGACTCACAGACCCACTTACAAACTCACACACCCACTCACAGACCCACAGACACTGACACATCCAGTTACAGACCCACTGAGACACTCACAGTCCCAATCACACACTCACAGCTCTACTCACAGATTCACACTCACACATATACTCACAGACCTACACAGAAACTCATGTACCCACTCACAGACCCACACAAACACTCACAGACCCACTTATAGACCCACACAGAAACTCCCACACCCACTCACAGACCCACTCAGACACTCTCAAACCCACTCACAGGCCTGCAGAAACATTCACACACCCAATCACATACCCACAAAGATAGTCACACACCTACTCACAGACCCACAGAGACACTCATACACCCACTCACAGAGACACTCATACAACCAGTCACATACCCACAGAGACACTGACACAACCCCCTCACAGACCCACGGAGACACCCAAATACAGACCAAGAGACATTGTTACACCCACACACAGACTGACACAGAAGCTCACATACCCATTCACAGACCCACTCACACACCCATTCACAGACTCACTCACAGACCCACACAGACACCCACACATCTAGTTACAGGCCCACAGAAACACTCACACACTCTCATAGACCCAAACAGACACTCACACATCTAGTTACAGGCCTATGCAGGTACTCACAGACCCACTCACAGACCCATGCATCCACTCACATACCAACTGAAAGACCCAAGCAGCAGTCATACACCCATTCAGAGAGCTATGCAAGTACTCACAGAGCCACTCAGAGTTCTAGAGAGGCACGTTTACACATACTCAGAGACCCACACAGGCACTCTTAAACCTACTCACAGACCCACACAGACACTCACACAGACACTCACACACCCACTCACTCACACCCCTACACACTCACTCACACACCCTCTCACATATATACACAGACACTCACACACCCATTCACAGGCCCACACAGACACTCACACTACCATTCACAGACCTACTACGGCACTCACACACCAACCCACAGACCCATTCACAATCTCACACCCACTCACAGACCCATAGACACTCACACATCCAGTTACAGACCCACTTGAGATACTCACAGTCCCAGTCACACACTCACAGATCCATTCACAGATTCACACACTCACACAGATACTCACAGACCCACTCAGGTACTCACGTCCACTCACAGACCCAATCACACACTCACAACTCCACACCCAGACCTACACAGGCATTCACACACTCACTCAGAGTCCTACACAGACACTCACACACCCACTTATAGACCCACATAGTCACTCACACACCTACTCACAGACCCACTCATACACCCACTCACACACCCACACAGTCAATCTTACATCCACTCACAGACCTGCTCACACACTCATAAATCCACTCCCAGACCTACACAGATACTCACACACCTACTCAGAGACCCACACAGACACTCACACACATACTCACAGACCCACAGACACTCACACATCCAGTTACAGACCCACTGAGACACTAACAGTCCCAGGCACACACTCATAGATCTACTCTCAGATTCATACAAACACACAGATACTCACAGACCCACTCAGGTAATCACACACCCACTCACAGACCCACTCACTCACACACCCACTCACAGACCCACTCACACACCCACTCACACATCTAGTTACATACCCACTGAGAAATTCACAGACCCACTCAAAGGCCCACACACACACTCGCACACCCACACAGACACTCTCACATCCACTCACAGGCCCACTCACACACTCTCAAATCCACACCCAGACCTACTCAGGCATTCACATACTTACTCAGAGACCTACACAGACACTCACACACCCACTTACAGACCCACATAGTCACTCACAAACTACTCACAGACTCACTCATACCCACTCACAGACCCACACAGACACTCTCAAATCTACTCACGGACCCACTCACACACTCACTAATCTGCTCCCAGACCTACACAGACACTCACACACCCACTCAGAGACTCACAAAGACACTCACACACCCACTCACAAACCCTGACAAACACTCACACACCACCTCATATACACAAAGGGACATTCACAAACCCTCTAAGAGATCTATACAGATATTCACACTCACCCATATACCCACACAGACACTCACACACCCACTTACATACTCACTCACAGACCCACTCACATACCTACTCATAGTTCTACTGACACACTCACATACCCACTAACAGACAACAGAGACATTTACACATGCACTGATAGACCCACCCACACCCACACAGTCACTCACAGACCCATGCAGTCACTCACAAACCCACAAAGGTACTCACACCAACTCAGAGATCCAAACAGACACTCACATACCCACTTACAGACCCACACAGTCACTCACACACCTACTCACAGATCCACTGACTCACATACCCACTCACAGATCCACACAGACACTCACACACCCAGTCATATACTTACAGACCCACTCACAGATCCCCACAAACACTCACACATGTTATAGTTAGGCTCAGAGTGCATACACACAAAACCATAGAAATTCAGCAGTTATAGTTACCTGAGCTAACTGTAACGTATACCTCTGCAATTCACTGCTTATGACCTCACATATTACATCACTCAGGACATGGTCAGTGACATCACTGATATCTCAAATGATATCACTGATGACAATATCCAGTGAGAGTAAGTGTTTAATAAATGTTTATGACAGTTACACATATATATTGAGCTACTGCATAAGTTAATTGTTCTCCACTACTAATAAGTGAAACTATTTCTAACATATGCCATCTGAGTGACTGTGTCACTGTCTTCAAGAGTGTGAGAGTGGGTGTCTTAGTGGCTGTATGGATGTGTGAGTGGGTATACACATGGCTCTATGGATCTGTCAGTGGGTGAGAGAGTGGCTGTATCAGTCTGTCAGTGGGTTTGTGAGTGGCTGTATAGGTCTGTCAGTGGATGTGTGAGTGGCTGTATATGTCTGTGAATGGGTGGCTGAGTGTTGTTGGGTATGTGAGTGGCTGTTAGTGCTTGTATGGATATGTGAATGGATATGTAAGTGATTGTATGGGTGATGTCATTTGAGATGTCATCAGTGATGTCATCAGTGATGTCACTGACCATGTCATGAGTGATGTAATATGTGACGTAATCAACAGTGCATTGCAGGGGCGCGAGTTATAGTTAGCTCAACTAACTATAACGGCTGAATTTCTCTGGTTTTGTACGAGTGAAATCTCCAACTAACTGAAACCTAGGGTTTTTTTCAGTGAATTTCAAAGGTTTTTTAAATGCTAATTTCTAACTATAACGTCCGTGAAACCTAAGGTTTTTTCAGTGAATTTCAAAGGTTTTTTAAATGCTAATTTCTAACTATAACGTCCCTGAAACCTGTGGCTTTTTCAGTGAATTTCAAAGGTTTTTTAAATGCTAATTTCTAACTATAACGTCCCTGAAACCTGTGGTTTTTTCAGTGAATTTCAAAGGTTTTTTAAATGCTAATTTCTAACTATAACGTCCCTGAAACCTATTGTTTTTTCAGTGAATTTCAAAGGTTTTTTAAATGCTAATTTCTAACTATAACGTCCCTGAAACCTATTGTTTTTTCAGTGAATTTCAAAGGTTTTTTAAAAGCTAATTTCTAACTATAACGTCCCTGAAACCTATGGTTTTTCCAGTGAATTTCAAAGTACTATTGTGCTATTCATCATTAAAACTCTTTTCAAAGTTTACCGTTACGTATAATAAAATAAATCAAAAAACTGTTATGTCATGTAATGTATAAAATGTGTGAGTGGCTGTATATGTCTGTGAATGGGTGGCTGAGTGTTGTTGGGTATGTGAGTGGCTGTTAGTGCTTGTATGGATATGTGAATGGATATGTAAGTGATTGTATGGGTGATGTCATTTGAGATGTCATCAGTGATGTCATCAGTGATGTCACTGACCATGTCATGAGTGATGTAATATGTGACGTAATCAACAGTGCATTGCAGGGGCGCGAGTTATAGTTAGCTCAACTAACTATAACGGCTGAATTTCTCTGGTTTTGTACGAGTGAAATCTCCAACTAACTATAACGTCCCTGAAACCTAGGGTTTTTTTCAGTGAATTTCAAAGGTTTTTTAAATGCTAATTTCTAACTATAACGTCCGTGAAACCTAAGGTTTTTTCAGTGAATTTCAAAGGTTTTTTAAATGCTAATTTCTAACTATAACGTCCCTGAAACCTGTGGCTTTTTCAGTGAATTTCAAAGGTTTTTTAAATGCTAATTTCTAACTATAACGTCCCTGAAACCTGTGGTTTTTTCAGTGAATTTCAA
The DNA here is from genome assembly GCA_963921515.1 of Calotriton arnoldi. NCBI lineage: Eukaryota > Metazoa > Chordata > Amphibia > Caudata > Salamandridae > Calotriton > Calotriton arnoldi. The sequence goes on along the minus strand of CAWUFW010008376.1, from coordinate 522,244 downwards.
AGGTTTTTTAAATGCTAATTTCTAACTATAACGTCCCTGAAACCTATTGTTTTTTCAGTGAATTTCAAAGGTTTTTTAAATGCTAATTTCTAACTATAACGTCCCTGAAACCTATTGTTTTTTCAGTGAATTTCAAAGGTTTTTTAAAAGCTAATTTCTAACTATAACGTCCCTGAAACCTATGGTTTTTCCAGTGAATTTCAAAGTACTATTGTGCTATTCATCATTAAAACTCTTTTCAAAGTTTACCACTACGTATAATAAAATAAATCAAAAAACTGTTATGTCATGTAATGTATTACACAAATTACACTGTTTATTTTTGTAAGACTACAACATAATTTAAGATTCACATAACATTTCATTTTCCCTTTTTTGCTGTTCTCAGATTCCACTTAACTTCACTATACACAGTGTTGTCAATGTAGTATCATCATGAAACAGCGGGGGAAAAAAACAATCAACTAGATTGTTGAAAAAAAAAACAAATTCAGCGTACAACATTTTTTTCAATATCTGTACCTATATGTGTTCCTCCTTACAATTTTTTCATTATATCCTTCTTCTACAGGATGTCTTTCATTTATCTCAAGAACATTTTCAAAATGTACACTCATTTACATCTCCTACAATATACAGAACAAATATGTAAACTATTTGCATTTCAACGCAATTTTTCCAAATGCAATACCAATCAGCACAATTAATAGTCCCAACACTAGTTATTATTAGTAATTGTTTCCAGTGCTCTCTACTTTCTGTTCACATCTTCCCAATAGGCCGAATAATGTATTCAAAACTTTGGTTTGCAAAATATCCAATATGAATTAGTTAAAGCATGTTTACACCTTCCCAATAGGCCGAATGATGTATTCAAAACTTTGGCTTCAAAAATATCAAATATGAATTTGGTAATTTGTAAGGCAATCTGGGTTTTATTTCCAAGTGTGCATCATTGCAATGTGTCCATCCTTTATTACACTTTAAATACACAGTATAGTTTCCAGATGTTGTAGTAGGTCCAGCATGGAAAATAATAGCCACTGTTGTAAAAGTTCTTCCAGAAATAGATACTTGACTGGCAACAACATTTTTAATTCTGGTTTCCAGTTTTCTTTCATTTGCTCTACAACGTTGTAGCATTAAAATCAGATATTTTCCATATCTTTCTATGTGTAATGTAGATAACATCTCTGATTTACAATGAGAACATTTCATAACATGATTTGCCACTTTTACTAATTTGTTAAAAGCTACAGATTTGCAGTCTGGTATTGTTAAGTATATGAATCGTTCTGTGTCGACTTCAGTGCTTGAAGTTAATTAACACTGTTCACATTTATGATCCCATTTGTAACTTAGTCCAAAAAAGTTTTCAATCTGTATTCCTTCATCTACTAATACTCCAAGCATAACCATTAGAAATTCTTGTGCATCTTGTTGTATATTAAGACTGAAGGTCAAAGAACCAGTACACATATCCAAGACATGGCGAATACCACAAGCAGTATGGATTTTACTTCTGTCAGTTGTCAATTGTTGAAATACATAATGTAGTGCAGAACATAATCTTTTTTCTTGATTTCCCATAATTTCATGATGAAGATCTTGTAGATAAAATACAACATTCAGAATCACATTAGCGTAACAGTTGATACTTGAACTATTTTCCAATTGGTATCCCACAACGTCATCAACACTTTCCATTTTCTGTTTCTTTACACCTTTTCCTTTCTCTTCAATGTTTTTATTTTTTTCAACAACACTTGATTCTTTAACATATTTTCATTTTGAACACACAACACGTTTCTCATAAATGGGATATTCGCCTAAATTTGGTGTATAAAGTCTTCTTAAACGATTATATTCTCTTACACAATTTACATCAGCACTAATCTTGTTCTCATCGAAATCAATTAAATACAAACCAGACAATATTCTTACTCGAGATAATGCAACATATGCCATTCCCTCTTTGAACACTGTACTTCCAATATTTACCAAAGCACTGTCTATACTTAAGCCTTGAGATTTATGAATAGTTACTGCATATGCTAAAGACAAAGGAAACCGTTTTCTGCGAACATACAAGACTTTTACGAGCAAACAAATTACAGCACAACGCCCAATCTGTCTTACCTCTGTAATCTGATCAAATTTTATTTTCAAGAATTCTATTCCATCTCTGTTCTGATATTTTACAAAATCAACAACTTTCCCCATTGCTCCATTTTCAAAACCTTCTTCTACATTCAAATTACGCCGCAAAATTACCCAACAGTTTATACATACATCTAAAGTTTTTTCTAAGCCAGCAGCTTTAGATACAGACTTTTCCAAAGAGTGCAATTTAGTCTGTAGTTTCTCTGAAAGAAGAATGGTCACTCCCTGGTGCTCTATTTTATCAATAGCTTCAATGTGAACTATTTCTTGTTTTTCCAATTTCAGAAGCTCTTGATTAAATGTACAAAACTCTTGCAGTGTAGGCATTAGGCAAACTATAGACTTCTTTTCTCCAATCTTCTTGTACATTACTTCAGCTGCTGTGTTTTCAGCTGTAAACAAGTTCCTTAGTAGCCGACTTTCTAAAGCTTGTTTACCATGTTTCGTAAGGACACCAATTCTTATATCTTTGAGAATATTTCCATAATCTTCATCACTTGCTTGTCGCATATTCTTTATAAGTTCTTTATATTCAAAATATAACCACATGTTCACATTTCCAATACTTCCCAAACATTTCCTAGTGTCTTCATGCACAAGTGTTTTAAAAACTGGTTGTCCTTTTACAGGAGTTAGTTGTAGTAGATCTCCAAATACAATTAAATGTTTTCCTCCAAACAGAACATCGTAATCTGTTTTTAAAACCTGTTGCATTCTCAAGTGTACAAAGGCAAGCATTAAGTTTGAGACCATGCTCACCTCATCAATGATTAAAAGTTTCATTTTCTTCAGCACTCTTGATACTTCATAACAAGCATCTCCAGACAGCTTCTGATATTCTAATTTATTATTATGTTCAACTGGTAGCATAAGTAATCTATGTAAAGTAATTCCTTTAATATTGTGCGCTGCTAATCCAGTCAGAGCTGTTACAACACAAGATAAATGTGAATCTGTAGTTTTTTGTAGATAACTGGTCAAAACTTTAATTAATTTTTTTTTACCTGTTCCAGCTTGACCACTGATGTACATAAGAATAGGTTTAAATGATGAACATACACATTGTTTTTTTTATGCATCAAACCATGTTGTATCTGTTCTGTCACTTGTAGATATATTTCTTTCTGTTCAATATTTAGTTGCTCTTCTAAGTTTTCCAACGTAGTATTCTCCTGTTGTGCTTGTTGCATTGCAATTTCTACTTCATTCACGGCTATTGCTGCTTCATTTTTGATTATTGGTTGTCCCAGTGGATCTTGACTAGGTGGACCAGAACTTTGACTATCTTGAGAACTGTCGTCAGCTATTTCAGCTGCAATAGTCTTTCTTTTCTTGTTCAATTTCATCATTTGACATTTGTAGATATGTAGGGAAAATTGTACATGCAATGCTATCTTTACATGCATTAAAAGAATCTTCATAGCAGTCGAAATGTCCAAGTAATTCAGTTTCGCTACGCCATGGCTTGAACAGTTGCAGAAGTGCTAAATAGAAAAATTCTCTCTTATCTGGAGTTTCGCAACTGAGTTTTCTGTGGTTAATAAGATTTCCTTTGGCATGTTTTACTAAACAACCGTCACATCCAATTACTGCATATTTTCCTTGTTTTATATTTGGTGTAACATTTCTTTTAAAGCTGTAATGTTGAAGTATTTCATACAGACATAGCTCTTCCAGATGTGGACTCCTTTTGGGATAGTATGTATCCAACATATTAGTTTTAAGAGTTTCTGTACTTTCTGGTTCATTCACTGCTAAGTATTCAATTTCTTCTAATGTTTTCTACACTCTATTTCGTGTGCAGGCAAGACCTAAACTTACCCAAATGATTCCTCGTGACTTTGAATATAAACTGGAAGAGCACAAGCTATCCGAACATTCATAGGATCCAATTTCTCTGTGGGAAAGCATTTTTAAGCTAAATCTGTACAATTTTTTGCTAAGGCTCTTCTGTTCTGAAATTTCTTCCCACATTTCTTTCATCTCTGTCTTTTCTGATTTTGTTATATATGATGTAACATAGCGTTCAACGGCAATTGAGTTATCTGCAACATATTGAATGTCCATGTTTGCATTCCACATTTTCAAAATAACTGGATTGTAGTCATTAATATACTTTGACTGTTCTCTTCTTTTTAAGTTGGACGCATTCTTGGGAGATTTCCGAGTGATTGTATGCATTACAGCAGACAAAAAATAATTTACTCTTCCTTTAGAAATTACTGGACGTGGGAATCCAAACCGACACTTGGTATAAAATTTTCCTTTAGACTTGTATTTTCGTCCACAGTACTTTCCACAACGTTGACTTTGGAAACGTAAAACTTGTTGCCTCAAGCTTTTTTCTCCTCCTTCTCTTGGAATCTAGTAGGTAACGTACTGTTCAATGAAAGACAATACTGTTTCATCAGTATCCGTTCCAAATTTCAGAGCATTCCTTATCCATAATAGCATGTGTATATGTGGAGCACCTCTTGCTTCATACTCTTTTCGCCAAAAAAATCAATAACTTCTCCAAGAGGACAATTATTTTTATTGCAGATAAAAGACATCATAGTTTGAAACCTATGTTTAAAATACCTGCACACATTTGCAGGATCCAATGAACACAGTTATCCAGGTGTCTTCATTTCAATATTTTTTATATTGGAATTTGCTTCTCGTAGAAATTCAAGTAAATCTTCCCAAGCATACTCAGCACAGCTAAATGTTACAAACCATGTTGGTGTACCTAAGTTTCTTAACATACACTTAAGTTCACCATGACGACGAAACCAATACTCATTGGTTCCACGTTGACATGCCATCAAATTAATTAACTGTGCTTCTAAATTTTCAACTGTTCATTTAACTTTGTCCATGAATTCTTTGGCTGAAACAAGTGATTGATGAACTCCCGTTTTAAGTATGTGGTTCACTGCATACGAAAGAGAAGACAAATCACTTTCAAACAAAAGGTGAAATATATATGGAATGCACTGTCGAAATCTAGGATCTTCAGAGTATAATCTTGTTGAGCGATATTCTGAAGCTGGAATCGGTACAGGTCGCTCATCAAATCGTCCACCTTGTCCAGTGGGGAACAGCTGTGGAAAACAACGAGCTTCTAAGCTTTTCTCCCATACACTCATTGGAGTTCCCTTTGCTTTTTTCATTTGAAATAATTCAATGCTGTTTCCTATTACTTCTTTTGAATGTAGAGGACATATTGTGTAATGTTCATAAATCTCTTCACTCCTCGACTTGTCCACTTTCTCTATTTGACCACTTGAAATTTCTGATTCATCTTCTAAACATATTACCTGTTCATCAACATTTACTGTTTTATAATAAATATTGTTCTCTACAAGATATAACGTAGCGTTTTGAAGTTTATTAACATCTACAAACTCTTGCCATATTTTCCGACTCTTTGTTGGTACACCGTTTACTAGAATAACTACTGGCTCATTTTCCTCTCTGCCTCCTCCAACAGTTTCAATATTTTTCTTAAAATCTAAAGGTAAGTACACAACTCTTCCTTTCAGACCTCTTTGTAAATCTGTTGGTGGCAGTTTACCTGTTTTAGACTCCATACGAATTATAGCTTGAAATGGGTGAATAAGAACTGACTCATATGTATTCAAATCTGCCAGTTCCTCTGGAATAGCTACTAATTCTAAGTTGTTATATACTCCTCTAGCTGGCATTTTGTTCTCTTCAAATTTGCTGTAACAGTATTTACAAATACGTTGATCAGTACCCAACTCAAATCGACCTTCCACCAACAAGTAAGCTCCAAATTGCTGCCACCTATCATTGTTCTCCTTTTCACTTTTTAAATATAAATTAACATTCCTAGTTTGACTTTTATAATGAGTACGTCAACAACAAATACAAACATAGTTTGGTTTTTCAGAAGACACTGTCTTAAACTTTGTAATTTCTTCTCCAAACTCATCAATACTAATCTCTTTCCCATGTTCTTCAACATCTGCGGTTATCAAGCTCTCACTTTCTACACACTGCTGTTCTGAACCAAAAAAACAAAACTGTATATCATCACACATTTTTGTACATCTGATAGACAACTGTGTAAAACAGCTGTGTTCAGTTCACTTAAACATAATGCAGGAGTTTTTACATAGTACACTTTCCTTACAAACTTCCGCATTCCTGAGTGGTGTACTGCTAACATTCTTAAGTGATGAAAAGTACTTTTACACACTTTTCTTGAAAGACAAGCCAGAGAATGTCCGTGCAACTTAGCATATTGTCTTACATTACATGGCTCAAGTCCTTGTAACAACCTAATCTTCTGTTTAACACTTTTGTTTGCATATTGTCGTAAACAATTTCGCATCATGTCAATAGATTCCTGTCGAATACTGAAAATACTGCTACAATCCCACTTATATACAGGAGCTTGTGTGCAATTCCCTTGCACTTCTTCAGCTATTAATTCTTCTGCACTCCTAACAACTATTTCTTCTTTTGGAATGGGACAACCATTCCGAACTTCATAACATCGACCTCGAGTATCAACTGAAAACGCTAATGTATTTTGTTGAAAGTAGCTTTCGTCATTAAAGAAAGGCTCACTAGTAGAAGTGTGTTTCCAATCACCACTGAAACTTTTACAAAAGTTACTTCTATTAACAAGTCTTTTTCTTTTGCTTTTGTCTTTCCGAAACTTCATTATTTTATTCAATGTTTTTATTCTCTTCAATATTAAAATAAATAACTTTCGTTTCAAATTAAAAGCAGTATCTACTACAGTTTCAATCTGCTGTTTCTGTTTATCGGCTAGTAATCTTCTTTTATACTTCTTACAATCTTTCAATAAATTCTGAATTACTCTACTTCGAAAGAGTCGTTGTCGAATCTGTTGAAATTGTTTTTGTCTTCGTGTAACATGTGTTGTTTTCCCAAAAACTATTTTGTTTTTACCATTTGAAATGCCATTCTCCTTCTCCTTAGTTGAAAAACTCTTCTTTTTCCTTTCATTCCTATTCTCTTCATGTAATTTCTCGACAACTCTTTTAAGAAAGTGTTTAGTGCTCTTACCTAAACAAACCTTATCCTTAGTAACATTGTCATTTGTTTGTAACACAGTTTTTTTACTTTTCTTTAAGTAGATCTCTTTTTTTTGTTTCCTTCTCTTTTCATCTTTTCTTGCCATCTTGAATTTGTGATCCAAACAAAATAATTTTCTGAAAAAGAAAGAACAGTTTCAATAGTTTCTTACATCTATTCAATATTTTTAAATAATTACATATGATTACTGATATTAACTACCAAGCAATTATTTACATTACTATTTTCTTGATTTCAAATATCCAAACACTACTCATTCCACTTAAATATATAGTGCGTACTTCAACAATACCTTCCCAAACACTCATGCAAAGTACCATTATCACTAATTCCTTTGCCACCATTTCTTTAACCTCATTCGCCTGTTGCATCTTCACTACTCAGCAACTACTAACAATGTTGGGCCTACCCAAATGCAAAGCAGAAACCCTTTCCATGTCACAGTTGAAAGTCTCACCATATTACTGAAAGGATGCATGCATCTCCCTGTGCCTTTTCCTAGTGGCATCATACTTAAAACAAACATACAAATAGATCTATACCTGTGTTTTATAGGTATCGGATACATAATAACTCGTGTGAAAATACATGTTGAAGCATAGACATACCTCAGCAAAGTTAAACTGTTAAGACGAATCGTCGAGCAATGTAAATTGGGGCGATATGTAAGTTGCAACTGTGTTCGGCTTTTTTGTATAGCATAGAAGTCGATTACGACTTTCTCTGTGCTTGTCAGATGCCCCCAGCAGCCCAGTGAGGGTCAACGCAGATGGGCCTCTGTTACCTTCCTTTTACAAACGAGGGGAGAGGAACCATTAGAGAGCGGGAAGAAGGAGGGGGGGTCAAGGGACGTATCATTCCCACTCTCTCGATCTGCTGTCCCTGTGATGTAGGCAGCTTCAGAACAAGCAGGAAGCCTGACAATTACCTTAACTTATATTCATGTGTGCTTCACCAGTGTGAGCAAACCCGTGCACTAAGTGTGCAAGCAACATTTTATTTTTTTCATCTCCCTGAAGTTAATAAAGCATGTCCCTGTTACAGCCCCCTCCAGTATTTTCCCACAAGGTTCAATCTCCAGAAGGCCATTTTTATTACATTTCCCGAGCCGACTTTGCACCCGAATTCATTCCTGTACCTTAGTCACAGGACCATGTAGTCCTTGCAACATGACACACTGCACTCGTGTAGCATTGAAACCGATTGCGACTTTCTCTGTGCTGTACAGATGCCACAAACAGGCCAGTGAAGGTCTAAGTGCTATTTTTCATGGTAGATGGGCCTCTGTTACCTTCCTTTTATAAACGATGGGAGAGGAACCGTTAGAGAGCGGGAGGAAGGAGGGGGGTCAAGGGACGTGTCATTCCCAGTCTCTCGATCTGCCGCTCCTGTGATGTACGCAGCTTCAGCACGAGCAGGAAGCCTGACAATTACCTTAACTTATATTCATGTGTCCTTCCCGAGTGTGCGCAAACTCGTGCACCAAGTGTGCAGGCAACATTTCATTTTTTTCATCTCCCTGAAGTTAATAAAACATGTCCCTGTTAAAGCCCCCCCCCAGTATTTTCCCACAAGGTTCAATCTGCAGAAGGCCATTTCTTTTACATTTCCCTGGCCGATTTTGGACCCCAATTCATCCCTGTACCTTAGTCACAAGACCATGTAGTCCTTGCAACATGACACACTGCACTCGTTTAGCATTCAAACCGATTGTGACTTTCTCTGTGCTCTACAGATGCCACCAACAGGCCACTGAAGGTCTAAGTGCTATTTTTCACGGTTGATGGGCCTCTGTTACTTTCTTTTTAGAAAGAGGAGAGGGAGGAACTGTTAGGGGGGAGAAAATGGGGGGAGGGAGTCAAGGGATGTGTCATTCCCAAACTCTTGATCTGCCGGCCCTCTAATATACGGAGGTTCAGCACATGGAGAGAGCCTGACAATTACCTTCACTTATATTCACATGTACTTCACCATTGTGAACAAATCCGTACACAAAATATGCAGGGAACATTTCCATTTCTTTTTTTATCTCCCAGACATTCATAAAACATATCTCTTGTAATGAAACGCCCCCCACTGTATTTTCCGACAAGGCACAATCTACAAACATCCCTATTTCTCTTACATTGACCGGGCCGATTTTTGAACTTAATTCAACCCTGTACCTTAGTCACAACACCATGCAGTCCTTTCAACATAAGAGACTGCATTCCTCATTTCACGAACACACTTATATATATACGGCGCACTTCAACAATACCTTCCCAAAGACTCATACGAAGTACCATAATTACTAATCTCTTTACCAGCATGTCTTTGACCTCATTTGTCTTTTGCATCTTCACTACTCAGCAACTACTAACAGTTGACTCTACCCAAATGCAAAGCAGAAACCCTTTCCATATCACAGTTGAAAGTCTCACCATATTACTGAAAGCATGCGTACATCCTGCTGTGCCTTTTCCTAGTAGCACATACTTAAAAGAAACATACAAATAGATATATACCAGTGTTTTATAGGTATCGGATCTTCCGATGCATAACACGTGTAAAAATACATGTAGAAAGGGACGTGTCATTCTTAGTCTCTCGATCTGCCGGCCTTCTAATGTCTGCACATTCTGCACGGCTAGGGAGTGTGACAGTTGCCTTCACTTATATTCAAATATAGCTCACCAGTGTCAAAGGTCCGAGAACAACGTCTGCACGCAACATTTCCATTTTTTTTCATCTCCCTCAAGTTAATAAAACATGCCTTTTCTAAACCCCCCTCCCCTCCCCAGTATTTTTCGACAAGGCACAATCTGCAAACATGCAACATTTCCTTTATGTTGCCCGGGTCGATTTTGGAACCCAAATTAACCCTGTACCTCACTTTCAAAACCATACACTCCTTTGAACATGACAAACTAAACTTCTTCTATCTCGAAGACACCTAAATATATATGGGGTACTTGTTCAGCAACTACTCACACTCTATGCACATTTTGTAACAAATGTGAAACAGCACACTTTGGTAATACTATGTTATTTAAAAAAAAAATATTTTCAAACTTAAAAGTATTGCCTCAAAGACTTAACCACTACTACACAATATATAACACACCTTATTAATTTGAAACTCACCTCTGTAGTTGGTATGCAGATTTCAAATTTCACAAACGCATGCAATATTTTCTTTCTCACACAATAAATGTAATTCAAGACTCTCATCAAGAATAGAACCAGTAATGGCAACATTTCCCTCTCTTTCTGCACAGAAATAGATGTAAATAACAAATCAAAATCCTTCCTTCATTATTTCAAATTGCAAAACACATTTCTATTTGTTACTCATATTAACCCTCTCTAAATCTCTTCTAAAACTCTCTTATTTTGTGGATTGGACACTCCCCCACACTGCTGCATCGCCATACAGCCCCGAACCCTTACGACAATTCAGAAGCCTATTTCTAATAATACTACTGCAAATTTTGAACAACACACTTCTTCTAGACATACTACTCATTTTGAAAAACTAACTTTAATAGCTTATCAGTTGTAATTAATTTTGCATTTCATATTTTAATACCACAGTTATTTCTACTCCTCCCCAATCACCTTATTGCCAGTTTCCATACCAACAGTTTCTGCAACATTCAACGGCAGGTGCAGGTCACAAGTTCACCATATTTCATCCCAACAGTTTCTGCAACATTCAACGGCAGGTGCAGGTCACAAGTTCACCATATTTCATCCCAACAGTTTCTGCAACATTGAACGGCTGGTGCAGGTCACAGGTTCACCATTTTTTTAAGTTCATAACAGTACCTTCCAAATGCAAGTAGCAGGTGTGGTTGACTTCTACATGGCTGATCGTATCCTATGTAGTGTACGCTTCAAATTTTTTTTATTAACCAATCAGAAACATACTTTTTCATGAAAGTAACATGCACCCTTGTTTTCACTGCACAATGTTCTTCATCAGCCAATCAGTTGTCGGTTTTCTAAAAAAAAGCTTCTTCTCCACCTTTCAACATATCTCTCATTCTAGCAACGGACTACATGAGCTATAGACATCTTTTGATTCCTTCCAGCCATACCTTCAAAATGCTAGTGTCGATCGTAGGACACAGCTATGTTTTCTGGTGCAAAAGGCATGCTGAACACAGACGTATTGACAAAGACCTAGGTTTACAAAATGTGGACATTAAATGGTTTGCACAGAGAGGATTAAAGTGGCACTAATTGTTGCCTTTGGTTAAAACCTCTTTGCATCTCCAACACCCTGACCTCATGATTGTGCACTGTGGTGGCAATGACCTAGGCACATTGACTGGGGTAGGTCTGAAAATACTTATGAAGGATACCTTTGCACAATTGATGTTGCTTTTCCCTCAAACTGTCTTTGTATACTCCAATATATGCCAAAGACAGAAGTGGAAATGGTCAAATCAATTCTGTCCTCAGATTGAGAAAGCTAGGAAGAATGTCAATAAAGCTGTGTCTGCATACCTCAGAGATCATAGAATGGGCTCCATCTACAACAAGAATCTACGTTTTGATATGGATGACATATACAGAAGTGATGGAGTTCATTTCACAGATCAAGGAAACAGAGTTTTTCTCAACAACCTGAAGCTGTGCATCTGCACTTACATGTAGCTCCAACAAACTCATAATGAAAACCAGGGCTCTTTTTAGAGCCACCTTAAAACTCAGAACTCAGCTGGGCCATTTTAGGCCCAGGGAACCGCATCCCCCGGAGCCCAGCCACAATGTTTGGGAACCGCGCAAGGAGCCCCAATCCTCCACAATCCCTGCCAGCTCCCCGCCTCCTGCGGCAGCCGGCATTCCTTTTGAACAAAGCCAGCAGCTCCATGCAAGCTCCCTTTGTCCAAAAGCAAATCTGCTTCGCTTCGTGGAAGCGAAAGCAAGTTTCATCCTCTTGCTTCCATGAAGCAAAGCAGAAGTTTGCTCTGACAGAGCGGGAACTCTGCATAGATCCCACCCTGCCATAGCAAACTACAATGTCCCAGGGGTAGGCACCACGGGTCATTGTTGAAACCGGCCCTCGGAGATAACGATATCCAGGGCCATGGAAAGCTCCTCCAGGGAAATTGGACGATACGCCTCCATCCAATTTAAAGGCCCGGGAACATCGTACTCCCTGTGGCCGGCAGTCCGCAACAGACTCCCGCATTTTAATTCATGAATGCCCGGAGAAGTAGTGCCCCCCGGGACAGTGTGGGGGAAGCTTCACCCCTCCACACTTAAATTTTATGTATAGCTCCGAGGAAGTGCTGCTCTTTTGGGCGGAGGGGGAGGGGGACGCGTGCCCCCATATCATTATATTTCCCCCTGGGAACTGCGTGCCCATGACAAAAGTAGCCCCCGCATTTTAATTGTAAATACCCCAAGAAAGTAGTGGTCCCCGGGACAGTGTGGGGGAGCCTTCACCCCTCCACACTTATATTTTATGTATACCTCCAAAGACGTGCTGCTCTTCTGAGCGGAGGGGGAGGGAAGATGCGTACCCCCCCATATCATTATATTTGCTCCGAGTAAGTGGTGGTCCCCATGACAGAAGTAAACCCCACATCATAACTAAACATTGCTCCCGGGAACTGGCCCACCCAGGCGCTTAATTAAACGAAGCGCGCGACACCGCGGTTCATTTTTCTTTTTCCCGCCGTGATTTCCAGGCCCTACGCGAATCATGCGAATCCCGCTGAAAACATATAAAAAATGATTTTTGTTTACCTTCGGACTCCCTGTGGCACCCCCTGAGCACCCTTGGGAGGTCACAGTGTTCCTACCCTGCCCTTGTCTACATTTTTCCCCCATTTTCCCCCTACTCATTTCAACCAAGTCACAAGATGGCTGCCAAGGTTTCCTAGTTAGAAGTGTTGGCAGCCAATCAGAGGCAAGCTCGTACTCTGGATGGCTCACCCAATTAGATCTCGCAATTCTCAAATATCGATATCTGTAAATATTTAAATATCTCAAAAACTTCAGAAAGATTTACACCATTTAAAGAAATGCGTGCTTTCTGGACCAAGAGCTATCTCTCTGCCAAATTTGGTGTAATTCCATTCAGCAGTTTGGGCTGTAGCCGTGTCTAAAATTTCCTATGGAAATTAACATGGAGAAAACATATTTTGGGACCCCCTTTATTCTCGGCCCCCGCGTGACGAATCACCCCGAAACTTTCAAGACAGGAGCTGATCTGAGTGAACAATTAGTTTTGAAAATTTCACAGAGATTTGTCAAACGACGCCTACGATATTGGCAAAAGAAAGAAACGCTTTTCCTATGGAGACTAGTTCCTAACTATAACTACCTACTGGCGACCGCCAGTAGGTAATATATATATATATATATATTCCAAATGTCAGAGACCAATCGCTCGCACACTCGGAAAAATGAGGCAGGTTTGGAAAACAAAAAGATTTATTCCGTCATAAATCTACATATATATATATATTCACTGAAAAAACCATAGGTTTCAGGCACGTTATAGTTAGAAATTAGCATTTAAAAAACCTTTGAAATTCACAGAAAAAACCATAGGTTTTAGGGACAGTTATAGTTAGTTGGACATTTCACTCGTACAAAACCCATGAAATTCCCCCGTTATAGTTAGTTCAGCTAACTATAACTCGCGCCCCCGCAATGCACTGCTGATGACGTCACATATTACATCACTCATGACATGGTCAGTGACATCACTGATGACATCACTGATAACATCTCAAATGACATCACTGATGACATCATGCAGTGACTGTGTGTTTCTCTAAAGTTTAAATATTTTTAATATATATCGGAAAAGACGTATTGAAGAATGAGTGGGTGTATAAGTGTCTGTATGGATGATTTAGTAGGTGCGTGACTGACTCTATAAGTGAGTGATTTAACGTATCTTACTGAATGCATGGGTTAGTGACTAAACTGGGTGAATGTCTGTATCCGTCTGTCTGTTGCTGTGTAAGTGACTGCATGTGTTTGTGAATAGCTACATGAGTGTGTATATGAGTTATTGAATGGTTGTCTGAGTATCTGTATGGGTGCCTGAGTGTTTGTGTGGGAGGGGTGTGTGCGACTCTGTGTATAGATGTGTGAGTGGGTGATTCACTGGGTGGATGGTTTCAAGAGTGCATCTGTGATAGACTGTATGGGTGGGTAAGTGTGTGTAAGAGTGTGTTAGTGAGTGAATGTATGTCCCAGTGGTACATGTGTGAGTAACTACATATGTGAAAGGCAGTATATATGTGTGTTGGAGTATATAAATAGCTATAAGCGAGAGTGAGTGATTGTGATAGTGGCTGTATGGATGAGTGTGTGCTTGTATCAGTGATTGTATAAGAGCGTAACAATGTGCTAGTATTTGTATGATTAAGTGAGCTGGTGTGTGTATAACTGTATAGGTGAGTAAATGGCAGTGTGTTTAATTATTTGCATGACTGACTAGGTGTGTGAGTTCCTCTATGGATGAGTGGCGGTGTTTGAGTGTCTATATAGGAGTATGAGTGCATATGATAGTCCTGTACTGAGTGACCGTAAGTATGAGTGACTGTATGGGTGAGTGAGTGGATGTGTGTGTAGACCTAAGAATCAGTGAGTGGGTATGTAGTTATTGGTGTTGGAGTGTCTATGGTTTTGCGAATGGCAGTCTGTAATTTAGAGTGGGTGTATCAAAGGTTATATTAGGGTGTGAGGAGGTGCATCAGATTATCACGTGGATGATGTCATCAGTGATGTCATCAGTGATGTCATTTGAGGTGTCATCAGTGATGTCATCAGTGATGTCACTGACCATGTCATGAGTGATGTAATATGTGACGTCATCAGCAGTGCATTGCGGGGGCGCGAGTTATAGTTAGCTGAACTAACTATAACGGGGGAATTTCACGGGTTTTGTACTAGTGAAATGTCCAACTAACTATAACTGTCCCTAAAACCTATGGTTTTTTCAGTGAATTTCAAAGGTTTTTTAAATGCTAATTTCTAACTATAACGTGTCTGAAACCTATGGTTTTTTCTGTGAATTTCAAAGGTTTTTAAATACTAATTTCTAACTATAACGTGCCTGAAACCTATGGTTTTTTCAGTGAATTTCAAAGGTTTTTTAAATGCTAATTTCTAACTATAACGCCCCTAAAACCTATGGTTTTTTCAGTGAATTTCAAAGGTTTTGTAAATGACAATTTTTAAATGTATTAATTGTTATATTTATTTTTTTGATACTGATTTACTACATTTTTTAAAACTATTTATTTTTAGATAATTTATTTATTAAATTACATTGTAATTACATTATACATTACATTACAAAATATACTTTCTCAGAATGAATTACTTTAGTTTAAATAGTTTGCAAATAGGCAATAGAGTTTTAAGTACAGTAGTTACAGTTGTTGCAATGGGCAACACAATTTCAAACACAATTCAACATTGACCTCAATGTGAATTTCTAGTTAAATGCAATTAGTTACTTTATGGATTACTTTTTCTAACCACAGGACTGGATCCTAGATTCAGTCCTGGGACATCTCCTGTAAACAGTTGAGTAAAAGCGTTTTGGTTACAGTAGTGATTTTTAAGGAATATTATTGTATTTTAAAAGTTGACAGAAACTTTTTCACATAGAATCACCAATGTTATCCTATGGGAGGAAATTCACTTAGCAGGTAAGTAGTGTTATCGTTACTTTTTCTTACTCAGTGTTGGATCCTGGATCCAGCACTGGTGCATCTCCTGTAAACAGTTGAAAGAATGCGTTTAAGTCATACAGGCGATTTTTAAGGAATATTTGTAGTTTGTGAAAATCGACACTTTGAAACTTTTCTGCTGAAAACCAGACAATGGATTCCTATGGAAGGAAATATAAGTTACTGGTAAGTACGGTTAGAATTACTTTTCATAGGAAATCCGCGACATTCTATTTGAAATAACTCTTGCGTCCGTTGACGAATCTTCGCAAAATTTTCAAACTTTATGGCCCGCTCCGGTCCGCTCCTACCCTGAAAGTCTCAGGGTGATTCGTCAAGCGGGGGCCGAGAAAAAAGGGGGGTCCCAAAACGTGTTTTCCCCATTCATTTTCCCATAGGAAACTTTAGACACGGCTACAGCCCGAACTGCTGAACGGAATTACACCAAATTTGGCAAAGAGGTAGTTCTTGGTTCAAAAAGAACCCTTTTTGTTAAATGGTGTAAATCCGTTCAGTAGTTGCTGAGAAAATCAAAAGTAAAAACACATATATCTGGGCGGAGCCTAACCACACGTGTCATCGTGAGATCTGATTGGCTGTCAGCACTTCATCCTGGAATTGCTGGCAGCCATCTTGGGACCAATATAAATGATAGTACCCCTTTGAAATGCATTGTAGTGAATCGAAGATTTTGAGGGTTACCAAAAGGAGAACTATAAAGGGTGATAACAGACTTTAGTTACATTAGAATTCATTTGTTGATGGTACCATACTAATTTCAGGAATTGTGGTGTGTTCTAAGGTGATTTTACCCTGTGAAAAACCTTCTGCTGGGATATCATGAATCATGTTTGAGAGAAAACTATTTTCACATGCTTGTCCCATACAGTTTTGGAAGGTGCCCCAGAAGCTAAAATGAGAGCATATTTTCTGTAAATTCACATTATCTTTCTCAGTCATGTGAGAATGAAGTCTGACATTCTCAGTAAAACATGTACATCCAACAAGGGCAGAGACTGTCAGTTGATTCCTTTGTGTTCTACTGCAGCTTCCCAGAGTGTTCTAAAGAACAACTAGAGTGCTAACAGCCTTACTTATGACAAAAGTATGGCACACCTGAAGCCATCTTGATTGGAATAAACTGGTAACACTTAAAACATTTAATTTAAAAAGGAACAAAATGATGGGGTTCATTTTACCATAGAAAGTATGGTTAGTGCTGTAGAAAGAAAAATTAGGACATGTTTTAAGTGAGATCTCAAATATATTCCTGTTATATTTCAACAGGAGCAGCCTGTCAGTTGATGCCTTTGTGTTCTACTGCAGCTTCCCAGAGTGTTCTAAAGAACAACTAGAGTGCTAACAGCCTTACTTATGACAAAAGTATGGCACACCTGAAGCCATCTTGATTGGAATAAACTGGTAACACTTAAAACATTTAATTTAAAAAGGAACAAAATGAGGGGGTTCATTTTGCCATAGAAATTATGGTTAGTGCTGCAAAAAGAAAATTTAGTGCATGTTTTAAGTGAGATCTCAAATCCTCTTCTATTTCATTAGAAAATTCTGACATGCAGACTGAAACAATCACTTTCAATACCAGCAGTAGACTTCCAGTTAACTCCTTGGTGAGCAGTAGCTTTACTACAGTGATCTAATGAACAACTAGAGTAATAACATTCTGAATTTATGGCAAATGTGTGACACATCTGAATGCCTTCTTGATGGAATCAAAGTAAAAAACTGAAAGCATTTCCTACTGAGGAGACTGCAGTAAATGAGGAAATTAGGAAACTTCATAACAAAGAAGTCTTCCAAGATGGCCACCAGTGAAAAAAGAGCCCAAATGTAGCACAAATATTACCGAGATGTAGCCCACATATAGCCCAATGACAAAAGTGTGCAAAACACTTTTTATTTTTAGTTTTTTGCAGTTTTATGTAGTGCAGACTGGTCAGTTATTGGAGCGTTGCATCTTAAAACATGACCCCCTATACTACAAAAACACCACTGCACTACCCTAAACCCTAAAACACTATCCCAGCACGACCCCCTACACCACACAATCACCACTGCACTATCCTAAACCCTAAAACACTACCCCCAGCATGACCCCCTACACTACACAAACACCACTGCACTACCCTAAACCCTAAAACACTACCCCAACACCACTGCACTAACCTAAATCCTAAAACACTACCCCCAGCATGACCCCCTACACTACCCAAACACCACTGCACTACCCTAAAACATGACCCCCTACACTACACAAACACCACTGCACTACCCTAAACCCTAAAACACTACCCCAGCACGACCCCCTACACTACACAAGCACCACTGCACTACCCTAAACCCTAAAACACTACCCCCAGCACGACCCCCTACACTACACAAACACCACTGCACTACCTTAAACGCTAAAACACTACCCCCAGCATGACCCCCTACACTACCCAAACACCACTGCACTAACCTAAATCCTAAAACACTACCCCCAGCGCGACCCCCTACACTACCCAAACACCACTGCACTACCCTAAAACATGACCCCCTACACTACACAAACACCACTGCACTACCCTAAACTCTAAAACACTACCCCCAGCACAACCCCCAACACTACACAAGCACCACTGCACTACCCTAAACCCTAAAACACTACCCCCAGCACGACCCCCTACACTGCCCGAACACCACTGCACTGCCCTAAACCCTGAAACACCAGCCCCTGCACGACCCCCTACACTGCCTGAACACCACTGCACTGCCCTAAACCCTGAAACACATACCCTAGCACGACCCCCTACACTGCCCGAACACCACTGCACTGCCCTAAACCCTGAAACACCACCCCCTTCACGACCCCCTACACTGCCCGAACACCACTGCACTGCCCTAAACCCTGAAACACCACCCCCAGCATGACCCCTACACTGCCCGAACACCACTGCACTGCCCTAAACCCTGAAACACTACCCCCATCAAGACCTCCTACACTGCCCGAACACCACTGCAGTGCCCTAAACCCTGAAACATCACCCCCCAGCAAGACCCCCTACACTGCCCGAACACCACTGCCCTAAACCCTGAAACACCACCCCCAGCACGACCCCCTACACTGCCCGAACACCACTGCACTGCCCTAAACCCTGAAACACCACCCCCAGCACGACCCCCTACACTGCCCGAACACCACTGCACTGCCCTAAACCCTGAAACACCACCCCCTGCATGACCCCCTACACTGCACGAACACTACTGCACTGCCCTAAACCCTGAAACACCATCCCCAGCACGACCCCTACACTGCACGAACACCACTGCACTGCCCTAAACCCTGAAACACTACCCCCAGCAAGACCCCCTACACTGCCCGAACACCACTGCACTGCCCTAAACCATGAAACACCACCCCCAGCAAGACCCCCTACACTGCCCAAAACCACTGCCCTAAACCCTGAAACACCACCCCCAGCAAGACCCCCTACACTGCCCGAACACCACTGCACTGCCCTAAACCCTGAAACACCAGCCCCAGCATGACCCCTACACTGCCCGAACACCACTGCACTGCCCTAAACCCTGAAACACCACCCCCTGCACGACCCCCTACACTGCCCGAACACCACTGCACTGCCCTAAACCCTGAAACACCACCCCCAGCATGACCCCCTACACTGCCCGAACACCACTGCACTGCCCTAAACCCTGAAACACCACCCCCTGCACGATCCCCTACACTGCCCGAACACTACTGCACTGCCCTAAACCCTGAAACACCACCCCCAGCACGACCCCCTACACTGCACGAACACCACTGCACTGCCCTAAACCCCGAAACACTACCCCCAGCAAGACCCCCTACACTGCCCGAACACCACTGCCCTAAACCCTGAAACACCACCCCCAGCAAGACCCCCTACACTGCCCGTACACCACTGCACTGCCCTAAACCCTGAAACACCACCCCCAGCATGACCCCCTACACTGCCCGAACACCACTGCACTGCCCTAAACCCTGAAACACCACCCCCAGCACGACCCCCTACACTGCCCAAACACCACTGCACTGCCCTAAACCATGAAACACCAGCCCCAGCACAACCCCCTACACTGCCCGAACACTACTGCACTGCCCTAAACCCTGAAACACCACCCCCAGCACGACCCCCTACACTGCCCGAACACCACTGCACTGCCCTAAACCCTGAAACACCAGCCCCAGCACAACCCCATACACTGCCCGAACACCACTGCACTGCCCTAAACCCTGAAACACCAGCCCCAGCACGACCGCCTACACTGCCCAAAAACCACTGCACTGCCCTAAACCCTGAAACACCAGCCCCAGCACGACCCCCTACACTGCCCGAACACCACTGCACTACCCTAAACCCTCAAACACCAGCCCCAGCACGACCCCCTACACTGCCCGAACACCACTGCACTGCCCTAAACCCTGAAACACCAGCCCCAGCAAGACCCCCTCCACTGCCCGAACACCACTGCACTGCCCTAAACGCTGAAACACCACCCCCAGCAAGACCCCCTACACTGCCCGAACACCACTGCACTAAAGCCTGAAACACCACCCCCAGCAAGACCACCTACACTGGCCGAACACCATTGCACTGCCCTAAACCCTGAAACACCACCCCCTGCACGACCCCCTACACTGCCCAAACACCACTGCACTGCCCTAAACCCTGAAACACCACCCCATGCACGACCCCCTACACTGCCCGAACACCACTGCACTGCCCTAAACCCTGAAACACCACCCCTCAGCACGACACCCTACACTGCCCGAACACCACTGCACTGCCCTAAACCCTGAAACACCACCCCCAGCATGACCCCCTACACTGCCCGAACACCACTGCACTGCCCTAAACCCTGAAACACCACCCCCTGCATGACCTCCTACACTGCCGGAACACCACTGCACTGCCCTAAACCCTGAAACACCACCCCCAGCACGACCCCCTACACTGCCCGAACACCACTGCACTGCCCTAAACCCTGAAACATCAACCCCAGCAAGACCCCCTACACTGCCTGAACACCACTGCACTAAACCCTGAAACACCACCCCCTACACTGCACGAACACCACTGCACTGCCCTAAACCCTGAAACACCACCTCCAGCAAAACCCCCTACACTGCCTGAACACCATTGCTCTGCCCTAAATCCTGAAACACTAGCCCCAGCATGACCCCCTACACTGCCCAAACACCACTGCACTGCCCTAAACCCTGAAACACCACCCCCAGCACGACCCCCTACACTGCCCGAACAGCACTGCACTGCCCTAAACCCTGAAACACCAGCCCCAGCAAGACCCCCTACACTGCCCGAACACCACTGCACTGCCCTAAACCCTGAAACACCAGCCCCAGCATGACCCCCTACACTGCCCGAACACCACTGCACTGCCCTAAACCCTGAAACACCAGCCCCAGCACGACCACCTACACTGCCCGAACACCACTGCACTGCCCTAAACCCTGAAACAGCAGCCCCAGCACGACCCCCTACACTGCCCGAACACCACTGCACTGCCCTAAACCCTGAAACACCAGCCCCAGCATGACCCCCTACACAGCCCGAACACCACTATACTGCCCTAAACCCTGAAACACCAGCCCCAGCGCGACCCCCTACACTGCCCGAACACGACTGCACTGCCCTAAACCCTGAAACACCACCCCCTGCATGACCCCCTACACTGCCCGAACACCACTGCACTGCCCTAAACCCTGAAACACCACCCCCTGCAGCACCCCCTACACTGCCCGAACATTACTGCACTGCCCTAAACCCTGAAACACCACCCCCTGCACCGCCCCTACACTGCCCGAACACCACTGCACTGCCCTAAACCCTGAAACACCACCCCCAGCACGACCCCCTTTACTGCTCGAACACCACTGCACTGCCCCAAACCCTGAAACACCACCCCCAGCACGACCCCCTACACTGCGCGAACACCACTGCCCTAAACCCTGAAACACCACCCCCTGCACGACCCCCTACACTGCCCGAACACCACTGCACTGCCCTAAACCCTGAAACACCACCCCCTACACTGCCCGAACACCACTGCACTGCTCTAAACCCTGAAACACCACCCCCTGCAGCACCCCCTACACTGCCCGAACACCACTGCACTGCCCTAAACCCTGAAACTCCAGCCCCTGCACCGCCCCCTACACTGCCCGAACACCACTGCACTGCCCTAAACCCTGAAACACCACCCCCAGCACGACCCCTTTACTGCTCGAACACCACTGCACTGCCCCAAACCCTGAAACACCACCCCCAGCATGACCCCCTACACTGCCCGAACACCACTGCCCTAAACCCTGAAACACCACCCCCTGCACGACCCCTACACTGCCCGAACACCACTGCACTGCCCTAAACCCTGAAACACCACCCCCTACACTGCCCGAACACCACTGCACTGCCCTAAACCCTGAAACACCACCCCCAGCACGACCCCCTACACTGCCCGAACACCACTGCACTGCCCTAAACCCTAAAACACCACCCCCAGCATTACCCCCTACACTGCCCAAACACCACTGCACTGCCCTAAACCCTAAAATAGTACCCCCAGCACAACCCCCTACACTACCCGAACACGACTGCACTGCCCTAAACCCTCAAACACTACCCCCAGCACGACCCCCTACACTACCCGAACACCACTGCACTGCCCTAAACCCTAAAACACTCCCCCAGCATGACCCCCTACACTACCCGAACACCACTGCACTGCCCTAAACCCTAAAACACTCCCCCAGCACGACCCCCTACACTACCCAAACACCACTGCACTGCCCTAAACCCTAAAACACTACCCCCGCATGACCCCCTACACTACCCAAACACCAATGCACTACCCTAATCCCTAAAACACTACCCCCGCATGACCCCCTACACTACCCTAAACCCTAAAACACTACCCCCGCACGACTCCCTACACTACCCAAAGACCACTGCACTACCCTAAACCCTAAAACATGACCTCCTACACTACACAAACACCACTGCACTACCCTAAACCCTAAAACACTACCCCCTACACTACACAAACACCACTGCACTACCCTAAAACACTACCCCCAGCAGTACCCCTACACTACCCAAACACCACTGCACTAACCTAAACCCTAAAACACTACCCCCAGCAGTACCCCTACACTACCCAAACACCACTGCACTACCCTAAACCCTAAAACACTACCCCCAGCACGACCCCCTACACTACCCAAACACCACTGCACTACCCTAAACCCTAAAACACTCCCCCAGCACGACTCCCTACACTACCCAAACACCACTGCACTACCCTAAACCCTAAATCTACCCCAAGCATGACCCCCTACACTACACAAACACCACTGCACTACCCTAAACCCTAAAACACTACCCCCAGCACGACCCTCTTCACTACCTAAACAGAACTGCACAATTTGTTACAGGCGTTGCAACGCAGGCCTGTGGTGCTTACTGGAAGTACCTAGTGGGCTAGTTGGGCCCCAGGGACCCTCAGGATTCAAGGTGACCTAATCCCCCAACTTAAAACGCACCACGGGGCGCGTTTGCACAGTGGTGAAGGGAGGGGGCGGGGCCTCCGGTGACATGTGCGCAAACCCGCCCTGTGGTGCTTTTTAAGTTGGGTAATTAATTCCCTTTGAATCCTGAGGGACTCTGGGGGCCAACTAGCCCACCAGGTACCTTCAGTAAGCACAACAGAGTTGCGTTGCAGAGAGGTGAAAAAGGTGCGTGGCCTCGGAACGCCTCTCTGCAACTCAGCTCTGTGGTCCTAACTGTAGGTACCTGGGGGCTAGTTGGGCCCCAGGGACCCTCAGAATTCAAGGGGACTTAATCCCGCAACTTAAAACGCGCCACGGGGTGCGTTTGCACACATGTCACCTCAGGCCCCCTCCCTTCACCACTGTGCAAACGCGCCCTGTAGCGCGTTTTAAGAGGTAGTTTTAATCCCCCTGCCCTATTATGTACTAGGGACTTGCAGAGGAGGTCATGCTAATCACAGGGGTACCCCAACGCATAGTGTTCCCTAGTGTATGTAGGTGTTTTCACTGTATTCTAAGTGTCTTTTAGCATAGCACTGGCTCTGGTTAGTCAGAGTCAGTTACCACCAGTACCCGTCTGAAAAAGTTGTGGGCACAGGATGATTTTGCAACAAGGCCTTTTTCTGCTCCTCTGTTGGTTCTTTCTGCACATCTTTTGCTTCTTTCTGTGCGTTTTTTCTTCTTTCTTCACATGTCCTACCTCTGTAGGCATAGTTAGAAACTAGCATTTAAAAAAACCTTTGAAATTCACTTAAAAAATCATAGGTTTCAGGCACGTTATAGTTAGAAATTAGCATTTAAAAAACCTTTGAAATTCACTGAAAAAACCATAGGTTTCAGACACGTTATAGTTAGAAATTAGCATTTAAAAAACCTTTGAAATTCACTGAAAAAACCATAGGTTTTAGGGACAGTTATAGTTAGTTGGACATTTCACTCGTACAAAACCATAGAAATTCCCCCGTTATAGTTAGTTCAGCTAACTATAACTCGCGCCCCCGCAATGCACTGCTGATGACGTCACATATTACATCACTCAGGACATGGTCAGTGACATCACTGATGACATCACTGATGACATCTCAAATGATGGGTCAGAACTGGAGTAGCAAGTGGTTCCAGCACATACCACTTGCTGCATTAGTTTTGGAGGCGGCGGTACACCTTTGAAGAACGTATTTCTTTATTGCCCAGCACTAATTGTCATTGTTCGGCACCCTGGTGATGTTTTCTTTAAAGTCTGTGCTCTGGGCATTGGCAGCTGATGCTCCTGCATGGAGTGTGTCTGCTGTTTTTGGGCCACCCGTTGCACTCGTAGAGGTGATAATATCAAGCATTTGTAATGCAATAGGTCTCACATTTGCGAGAGTTTGAGCTATTGGCATTGTAAATGACAATGCCTTTAATTTATGTGTTGGTTTTTAAAACACATAAATAAAATGCATTGTCATTTACAATGCCAATAGCTTAAAGTCTCGCAAATGCGAGACCTATTGCATTACAAATGCTTGTTTACATTATAGTGCTTGTAGTGCTGAATTTAAACCTAGCTGAAAAAGGACTACACATGCCATAACGCAAAAGAAAAACCTGAACTGGATGAGCACATTTGACTAATGCTCATAGGAACACCAAATATTTTTGGCTTCTGCTTTATTTTGGCCAGTCCCATATTTAACTTAATTTGGACAAAATGATGTAGAAATGTAAGAAATGTCCCCAGCACATGTAAGCAGTAATGCAATAGTTAAAATGCACGTTGTGAGCATAAAATATACACAAGTGAGTGGATTCTTGTAATTTTCTTTCTTTTATTCTCTGGTTCCTCAGACAGCCGACACGTGTTTCGTCGCAAACAGGGTAATACTCCCGCGACTTTATCAACGCCGCCACCCTTAAACAATACATTCGAGTCAAACGTATTCCCAGGGGACTCCGGTCACAAATCATACCCACGTATGACGACCTGGAGGCGGACCTTTTAATTGCTTGGGAAAGGGAACTGACCGAGAATTCCAATAAACTTATGGGGATTCTCATAGAGAACTGTGAGAGGAAAGTTTCCCAATTTCAAAAGGATATTGATCTCTTAGAATCAGAAATTATACAACTTAACTTAACTGAGGCTACGGAGAATAATTATGTTATCCTCAATGATGTTCTACAACGTCACCTGGCAGACATCAAACAACGTAAGACCAGGAAATTAAAAAGGGACGAACGTGATTATTCATGTGGCAGAATCTTCATGTTCGCCCAAAAATACGACCACCTAGTTCGCCAGTCAGGTGCCAGTGATGGCAAATCAGTGAGTTCTAGCTCGACATCCGTGGACACAGCACAGACCAGTGGCAGTGAGTCGGATAGAGGAGAGGGAATCAATAATGTTTCTAACAATGGGAGCTGTTTTTTAACAGAGGTCCAAAGAATAAAACGAGGGAACAGGGAGAAAAGACGACCCGTACCTTTAGAAAAACCAGGAGGGGAAAAAGAGGGAGCGCAGGGAAACGACCGCCCAGGTGTGAGAACCCGATCCTGGAACCACAAGAAATGAATGCAGTTGATATTGTTAATGTTGTCAATTTGTCAGATAAATGTCTTTCGGATGATACATTGTCTGTACTAACAAAAGGTATGAGTTTTCGTCCGAATAGCAATGGCGACATATGTGAAGCTAAAATAGATCTGTATAAATTTATAAGAAAGCTAAAAATCAAGAAACACTTTGAAATGTTAGGGTGTGGTAATAAAAATCTGCAACCAATCCATGGGGTCTTTGCTTCAAGTGAACACACGATACAGGACATTTTAGACACTAGATTACTACTGTCCCTGACTGACTGTGAGGATGAAGTAGTGACTGCAGAAATGGTTATGTGTGATCTTAACATATCTAGTGACTTTAGCATCACCAGTAAACTGAAAGAAAAATCGAAATGGACTCCACCACTATTTTCGGGGAACAATATAGACATCTTTCACAAATTAGTGATTGCAGACCTTGACAGACAAACTGACAACAAGAAGAAACGGGCCAGGAATAAGAGAGACAATCTAACACATGGTGAACGCGGGGCCCTGAGAGACCTTATGAGTGACAAGGACGTCACAATTAAAGAAGCTGACAAAGGGGGAAACATTGTTGTGATGCGCAGTAGCGACTATGACAATGACATCCTATCACAACTCAGCGACCAACAATGTTATGAGCCTCTCCCGAATAATCCGATTTGGGCACTTACAGACCATATTAACAGACATCTGAGACAGTGGCATGGGCAGGGGTTACTTGATGATAATGAACTAACGTACATGAGAGTTGATAGACCGAGGTACCCCTGCATATATACACTACCGAAAATACACAAAGACTTGCCTTTCCCACCAGGCAGACCCATAATCTCAGGGAATGAAGGACCGACTGAGAGAATCTCAGAATATGTAGACACTTTCTTGCAACCCATGGTCAAGAACTTGCCGTCATATATACGCGACACGAAACATGTCCTAGGTATCATGGCAGATCTTAATTGGGATGAAAACATGACTTTGGTGACCCTTGACGTGACTGCCCTTTACACTAGCATCAGGCGAGACTCTGGCCTGGGGGCAATCAGGAAGATTTTGAATACTAGATCAGCGAGTGCATGGAGTCATACTGAAATGCTGATGGAAATGATTGAGCTAATACTTGACAACAATGTTTTCCTTTTCAAAGAAAAATGGTACCGACAGAAGCAAGGAGTGGCCATGGGCTCCAGATTTTCTCCCTCGTACGCGAACCTTTTTATGGGTTGGTTCGAGGAGATGAGGATCTGGGGTCCCATGGGGTCACAATGGAATGATTCCATCTTGTATTGGGGCAGGTATATTGACGATTGCTTGATGATCTGGACTGGCACTACACACAAACTGACGGAATTCTTCGATTACCTGAATGGTAATGATTACAACATTAAATTCACATTTGAGCATAGCACGAGCAGGATTTCATTCTTGGATATTAAACTATACATCAGAGATAATGCAATACATAGTAGACTTTTTCGCAAAAAAACAGCTTGCAACGCGGTATTATATGCGTCTAGTGCCCATCCTTTCCACCAGATCAGGTCGATTCCCTATGGTGAACTTGTTAGGGTAAGACGCAACTGTAGTTTCGACCCAGAATTTGAAGAATGCAAAAAGAGTATGATGGCCCGCTTCCAGAACAGGGGCTACAATAGGGACATACTTAAGAAAGCTGAACAAAGGATACACAGGATCAAGTGACAGGACACTCTCAGAGAACGCACAGAGCACGCAAACAAGGGGGACAGAGTACGGGTGATAACTGGATATAACAACTGGTCAGGCATACTGATGCGTAGTCTTAAGAGACACTGCCATTTGCTCAGGGCAGACAGATCTCTCAATGACCACATCACGGACAGACCGACCATCACGTACAGACGAGGGGTGTCTCTGAGGAATATGCTGAGCCCTAGCTACCCGAGGTTAGAGAGAAAGGAGACTTGGTTGACACAACGGACAAAGGGCTTCCATGGATGTAGTAACTGCAGTGCCTGCAAATGGGCATGTAACCACAAAACAGAATTCCAGGGCCCTGGTAACGAAACATACAGGATAGAGTCTAATATCAATTGCTTGACCAAATTTGTGGTCTACATAATAGAGTGTAGGTGCAAAAGAAGATATGTCGGCAGCACGATCAGGACACTACGTGAAAGAATGGGTGAGCATATAAGAGCAGTGAAGCAAGGTGACGTCAAATATCCCATTGCCGCACATATAACACAATGCCCTGCCCAGACGACACACAAACAATTTGAGTTTTTCGGTATCGAACAGACTTACAGACACCCAAGGGGGGGCAACAGAGAGCTGGCCCTTCGTAGACGGGAAGCACTTTGGATCCTTAGATTGCGCAGTACGGAACTAGGGCTCAATGTGGACCATGAGCTGCATTACTTCTGGGTAAATAAGTGCACAGAGTTGCCACACTGTGTGCACGACTACTGCTGTCATAATTACGATGTACAGAAATTGATGTTTACTTTTTACATACTTAGTAACGTTTATAGGATACTATATTTGTATTCCTATCATATATGGCATTCTGTATAAATTGTCTTAAATGAAGTGTTTTCTCCGGTGCCAAACTATAATCGGGTACGTTTTGTACACCGCAAAATCTATTACCATTATTATTATTCATTTTTACCATGAGAGATGGATGAGTTTGAATGTAGTCTACTGGGAGTTACACAAACACATCTGATATTCACGAGATTAAATAACACTGGGATTGTAACGGATATGTGCACTAATGCCTTCACATGCATTCTCCGATGTACCTCTGTAAATATCAATTAGAGATGTTTATTTTCATCTCTAGTTTTCAGCTTATTAGAGGACCGTGCCTATACGCAACCTCGGTCCCCTAGCCAGAACCACGATGGTCTCTATGATTTTGACTTATGTCATTCTCTATAGGCACTCTTTCATATTTTGATGAGGGGCCTGTGCTCATTAGGTGAATCTTTACCTATGTTTATAATACACTTTAGCAATTCCAAGATGGCCGCCACATAAGAGGTTACGTGGTGAGTCTGCTTTCTGTTTTGTTGACCGTATTGGAGGCTGACAGATTTGGAGTCCTTCGTTTATGTTTACGGCGTTCGGATGGTAGCCTTTATATCTACGGCCTTACCCGGCATTTGACTCGTGTCCTGTACTCGGAATGGCACGCTGAGCGACGTCTTTAAATTTGATACACGACATACCGGTAAGGAGGGGTGGAGTTCTGCGTGAGAGTTACCAGGCTCTCCACTGTCCGTGGACCTTAGGGGGATAGCAGACTGTTTACGCTACACCGCTGGGATATGAAATAGGAAAATAGAAGTCTGCAGGCACACAGCATGTTCGATTTCTGGAATACCGACTCTAGATAAGATTACGGCATATTTCACATTTTGCGTTTGACACAGGAGGGTGTGTTGTTTTTATGGATAATGCGGAACGCACCTTTTAGATAAAGGGGTCTGTTAACGTCATGGACATTTGGGACATATATGCATAAAGTACTGTCGGAACGCGTTACCTTTAGTTAGCAACGCTTGAGGTCAACATACGTAAATATGTTATTCACCCCTTGGATATTGCAAGATACATTCTTGGTATCATCTGTTGTACAATTTGAGACTTTGGGAGCTTGGGACATAATTGGATCCCTTCGACGGATGAACTACAGAGTGAGACATCGCAAGCTACGGAACCCCCTTTTTGTGGGTTGGAATTATCACCACAAAATAAGTAGGTGTTGATTTTTAAGTAAGGAGCTTTTGGCTACCTGTATATGTTCTACTTACTAGAGGATAGATTTATCATTCTAGCCGTTTTGTTATTTGTTTCACAGAGTTGACTACAAGGAGATCATAGGTATTTATCGTGGTTCTCTCATTCTCACTACCACTTGGGCTATACAAGGCGGTGTCATTTTCACTTTCCTTCACGCCGTATCGACACCCTATCTCATTTGGCTTAGTGATTTCTTATTCACGATTTTCAGTTCTGTTTGAATGAACTGGTTGCACAGCACCTACTTAGTAGTTGCTTTTGAATAGTGTCATACACCTTTCTTTTCCATCCTTTGGTACTTTGGGTACGTTGTTACCCTCTTTATTATTCGGAACTTATCGGTGATTTTCACCTGATTTCCACCTTGTGCATGTTTGCACAAATCTACCGTAAGGACACTCGAGCATACCATTGATTGATACTGTGGATTTGTTGTTCACCTGTTATTCTGTAAGGTGGTACATTGCTTGCTCTTGTTTGTTTTCTGCACAGCCTTGATAAAGTCGCAGGAGTATTACCCTGTTTGCGACGAAACACGTGTCGGCTGTCTGAGGAACCAGAGAATAAAAGAAAGAAAATTACAAGAATCCACTCACTTGTGTATATTTTATGCTCACAACGTGCATTTTAACTATTGCATTACTGCTTACTTGTGCTGGGGACATTTCTTCTGTTTACCCAATTGGCACAGGCCGATAGCTTGGGGAGACTAGTGGTGCTCCTCACCTTTCAGCACTGTCACCGATATAGACAACCCTATACTGATTTGGATGGTATTCTCCTGAGTGGCGCCATTATTCCTATACTCTAAACCACAGCCCTTTATTTCGCATGATGTAGAAATGTATCAATATTCTAAGGCTTCTGTTTTAACAGTTCGCAAACAGCTTACTATTCTGTTGACTCTTCATAGGGAAACGCTAGTGGTGCTTTACTTAATGCACTTCATTCAACCTGCCCGTCGCTACCTGACACGAACGGCATATTCGGTGGAATTACATGATTTGAATCGCCCTTGTACCTCATATGCAAGCATGAGTAAGTCGGCTTTCACTGTTTCCAAGAAAGTAATGCTGACGAAAGGCAGAGCAATATTTCAGACAAATCCCTCAAGTACTTTCCTACGCTTGGAGCGAGTGGAAGAATCAGAAAATGCAGAGCGCCTACTTTGTAAACACATGTACATAAGTAAGACGAGTCCTTTTGATGCATAGAGAACTCCCTCTGAGAAATCCTGCTTAAACACTTTAGTATTTTGACAGCACTATGAGTTCAGTGTCTCCCTGCTGCTCCATCAACATCACACTGGCAATTCTGGGATAAGGAGGCGCACAGTTTGTGGTCGCTACGGATTAATTTGTCCAGAGCTGAAGTTCTGTTCTAAAGTATCCCGCTTTGTAGCTGTAGTTTCTTTTTTGAATTAGAGGTATAACAACCGGCTAGTCCGTGAAGCAAAGTTTTCACAAGCATTTTCAATGCAATAGGTCTCGTAATTGCGAGATTTTAAGCTATTGGCATTGAAAGTGATAACAGCTTTTATGTATGTGTTTTTCAAAGCAACACATATATAAAAGGCATTGTCATTTCTAATGCTAATAGCTCAAACTCTTGCAAATGCAAGACCACTTTGATGGTGGCTGCACCTCTTTCTTTAGACGCTGTTCACCGTATTCAGGTTACAGCAAGCTGCGTCTGAAAAAAGGGGCATGGCCAACATTAAAGTGAAAGGGCGTATGGGGTGCTTTTACACAAAGTCTAATAAAAATAAATAAAGAACGCAAGCTTTTGTAGCACGCCCGCTAAAGTGAAAGCGGTCGTGCTGTGAATTAAATAAATAAATAGGTGCTGTCGCTAAAGTGAAAGTGGCCCATGCTGGAAATGAAAAAATACATGTTTAAATGACAAGATATAAAAGGTGGCAGCCTGCTGCGATGTCGTGGGTGGAATAGGGAAGATCATTAAAGAAAATAGTGCTCACCCACGAGATAAAGCGGACTGTGTAACAACACACGTAAAAAGTCCTGTCTTTATGGGAGGTTACAATTGAAGACAAGGCGGTACCAAGGAGGGACTACTAAGCCTATTCACAAATGAAAAGCAAAGATGTCAAAAGGACAGTAACAGGATCCAATTGAAAAGATGGGCGGCAAATAGGCAGAGCTTCAATACAGCATGCCTCGCAGAGCAGCACATGCGCTGCCCAGGCGCAACCTAAAAAATATAGAGATCACACTGCTCACTTTAATCAACATCAGTGCACAGGCCTGGCTGTTTTGGCATGTTTTCTGGGCTGATCGCTGAAATGCCCACCATGTAAATCATGCAACGAACATCACCTAAATATGATAAAGTCTCTTTTAATTCAAAAAAGCTCCTTTCCCTAACATGCAGAATCTTTGATGTTAATACATGATATTATATCGCTGCACATATAGGCACACATTAAAAATGAGATTTTTTTAAGCATGAACTTATAACCACTTCTGTGCTGGTCATGGCAAAAATGTTTGTGAACTAAGAGGCAAGTAAATTGTAATGTGCACACTTTATGTGGCCCACATTCTTATCGATAGAGTAACACAGGGGAGAGGATTTGGCCTAACAGCTTGGGCAGCTGACCTCGAAGCTGAGGAACCGACTTAGAGTCTCAGCAGGGACGCTCAACATCCTGTGATTCTGGGCAAATCACTTAATCTACCTGTGCCTAACAAAAATGAATGTGTCCATCTGCAATGCAACTGGTGCTCATGTAAAGTGCTCTGATACCTTCGGGTCTAGTTCGAGCTATATAAAACTAAAATCAAAAACAAAACGAAAAAAAAGATAGTCTAATAAATGAAACCCAATACGTTTGTATGCCTCATATTCTAAACTCACATATGTGATGATACATTCACATGCAATAATAAAGGAAATGGAATATTGCTGAAATAAAATATTTGCCTAAGGTCACCCAGTTTGATTAAGCTAGGAAGCTGGGATCAGGCTCAGGTTTTCTGGTTTCACTTTGTGCAATGAGCTACTAAATGGGTATCCATTGGTCTCCTCTGTTTAACAGCAAATGTCGGTGCTTTGTGTTGAACTGTGTCTGCATAATTTCCACATTCCTTAAGAAGTACAGGAGAGACAGGCGTGCCATCTCCTTCCCTCCAGCCAACTTGCTTTTCCCAGTTTGTATTGAGAAGCAACAGTTACATTTCTCAGATTGGTAGCATTATTGTAAATTTTGTTGCTATCATTATCTTAAAATGCCAGAGTAATTTAAACTGATGCACAACACCAGTGACATAGCCAGTATGGCATGGGCGCTAGTGCAAGGAAGAAAATGGCCCCTTGGCTGCTGTTTGAATGGTTAAATACAGAAATAATCAGCTTTCAGTGGCCCCTCAGGCCTCTAGGCCCTAGTGTCACTGCACCTACTGCTTTATCTTCTCATATTGGAACTTCTAAAGCACTATATCTGTTTCAATCCTCTGCAGGAATTTTGTAGCCCACCCAGCTCCACCCCTCATGCAGGATGAATGCCAGGGAAAAGCTGAATCATAAATGGTGTAACTCACAATGGGTTTATAAACCCATTTAGCGTAATTAATGCTAAAAAATAAACACATGAGCATATTCCCGTTTGGCCCAAACTGGAACCCCAGTTAACTATTGCATGTATGGTCGCATTTTGGTGCACATAGCCTTGGCTGCAGTGCACAGAGACCTTACACTTCCGCACACAGAGGAAAAAAATTAGAGGGAACTTTGGGGACACTGACTAAAAGTGCTATTGTTTCAACAAGAAGTGGCTCTCACATCAGCTCGTGAGACCTTCAAATAGCAGGTGGCTAAACAACCAAGTGACATTGAGTCTCCCACTACATTTTGCTTACACTTACACTACCGATCTCCCACTACATTTTGCAGAATTAATATGCCAAATATTTAATGACTCTGAAACCGAAGGCCTACCACATTTTTTTAAACTAGTCGACTCCCGCCTGGTTATCTCTTTTCTGACTATTTTTAGAGTAAAACCGGATTTTATTCATTCTAATTTTGCAAGCGCATTTGGCGGGTTTCCTTGGTGCTGTTCCTCGTTTGCGTGGTGCTCGTACTTCAGCTCCTACTACGAAATGGCTGCCCATCCTCTGCTTGAGCCCCATCCAGGCCAATTGCGGCTGTACCGTGAACGGATGCTACAACTTTTTGGATGCTTGCCATTGGCGACTTTTGGCATCAGCTATAGCTGAATTTCCGCTACGTGTATTTCACCTGCGTGCAACCTGTGTTCTACTGTCTCCGCTGCAACCTTTGAATGCAACCTGCATGTCTGCCTCTCCACTATTCATGCGCTCACCTGGATTATGAACTGTTGGTGAGACCATTGCTGGCTCATGAGCACGACTGTTCCGGAGACACACGCATGATGGATGCGTTTTATCATGCAATAAGGGGGAAATGGAGTACGTACATTCATACGCAGCGCCTATTGCAGCAGAGTATCATCGAATATCACTCAGGTTGCCCTGACATGCTCCTGCTTGCACAAGATTACGATGACTATGTCTGTTCTTTCGACTTGCTGAATTGGATGGCGACCCTCTTTGTTTGGAGAGGTGCGGATGACCTTTTGGAGCTGATTGCATTTCACGGTGCTTGTGAGTTCTTGAATTTAGATGGATCTCCATAAGTGCGCATGGTAACCCAATTTGATGGCCTCTTATTTCTACAATTCAAGAACACTTTTTTTTACTTTTTCTCATTTCGCTGTGCGTTCCTTGCGGACCTTGAGATGTTGACTTTCTCTACGAATTCGCCTTTACAGACTCAGTTTTGCTCTCTTTAGGTTTGCGCTCTGTTTGCCTGGGTGTTACAGAGCTGACCAGTGAAACGGCCGACCTGTCCGATGGGGACATTATCGACTTCACTAAGTTACTAGCAGCCATGCAGCCATTATCCAGCTTTTGCGCTCGATAACACAAACGTATATTTGACTAAATACTTCGTTTGTACTTTTCACATGAGAACTATCTGCTGTGTTTCTGTTGAGCATTTTTCGGAACTTTAAATTGAACATTCTGTGCAAAGTCGATAAACAGTGTCCCTTGTTATTTTGTTGTGGTCAGGCCCTAGCACTTGTATAAAGAAAAAAACACTGAAATTCTTGTTGAACACCTGTACTGTGATACAATTGGGATATACGAATAAGTGGCACACACAGTTGGAGAGAAACGTTTCCAAGGAGAGCAGCGAAACAGATTCTGTAATTTACATTTTCCTATCTATATTCAAAGTTATGTATTCTGCAGACAAAGCTCTGAGATGTTCTATTATATAATAATACTTCTTTTTAGCAGGAAGAGGGAGGTTACGCAAGATAGTCTTTTCTCCATTCTCTGTTTATGATGACATCTCCCTTTATCAGATATTGAATCACTGCTAATCTGATTATGTTTCTATCATACACTTTTATTGTTGTTGTGGCACATATGCTGCACGTTACGCCATATTACTTAAATAAAAATTTTAAAATGTTTCATGTCTCTGGCAGATGTTACAAATACAAGAGTGACATTTAAAGGGTGTGTCTTGTTACCAGAATTCCTGAGACATGTGGGAATGCTGTGTTCTGGTTTGTCTAATCATTTACTTCTCTGTAAGGGATTAGGACAGCAAATAACACAATATAACAAGTTGGTTCGGGCCTTATGGGCACTCAGGTAATAGGATGACTCAGTCCCTACCGAGTAAAGTCCTATAATTGTACACATACTTGTCATCTTAGCTAGAATCCCTGCAACAGCCTCAGTGAATGGATTACTCCATGGGTAGTGTCTGACTGAATGGCTGAATGCAACACTAGTGCCTGGTTAATTGTATGGGAACATGTCTACTCTATTGGTGGTTGCATAAGTGCAGGAGTACTGTCTGGGTGATACCATCAGTGCATAGGTTGTGCCTCTGCAAATGGAAAAACGAAAATATAATGCTTGGATTTTTGCTTTTAATGCTAAAATTGTGCTACAGAGATTACATCAGAGCATACATACTGTTTGTATAAAATAATAACTACCTAACAGATTACATCAGCTATACGACCAAAGTTACCCAATACTATAAACGATCAAAAATAATTTTAATTTCAAATAAATAACATATAAATGTTCTTCAAACATTCTTTTACGTTATCATACATATTATGTTATGTAATCTTACTTGTTTACGTAATTTAGAAACATGACTCTCTTGAACTATTTTAGAGTACTATTGTCCTATTCATCTTTAAAACTGTTTTCAAAGTTCACCACTATGTACAATGAAGAAGAAAAAGAAAACTGTTATGTAATGTAATGTATTACACAAATTATACTATTACTTTTTTAAGACCACAACATAATTTAAGATTTACATAACATTTTCATTTTCCCTTTTTTGCTGTTCTCAGATTCCACTTAACTTCACTATTCACAGTGATGTCAATGTAGTATCATTATGAAACAGCGGGGAAAAAAACTATCTACTAGATTGTTGAAAAAAAACACAAATCAGCGTACACCATTATTTTCAATATGTGCAGCTATATGTGTTCCTCATCACACTTTTTTCATTACATCCTTCTTGTACAGTACTTCTTTTATTTATCCCAAGAACATTTCCAAAATGTACACTCATTTACATCTCCTACAATATAGAGAACAAATATGTAAACTATTTGCTTTTCAACGCAATATTTCCAAATGCAATACCAATCAGCACAAATAATAGTCCAAACACTAATTATAATTAGTCATTGTTTCCAGTGCTAAATGAGTGTACATTGTTTCCAGTGCTCTCTACTTTCAGTTCACATCTTCCCAATAGGCCGAATAATGTATTCAAAACTTTGGGTTCCAAAATATACAATATGAATTCGATAACGCATGTTCACATCTTCCCAATAGGCCGAATGATGTATTCAAAACTTTGGTTTCAAAAATATCAAATATGAATTTGGTAATTCGTAGGGCAATCTCAGTTTTAATTCCAAGTGGGCATCATTGCAATGTGTCCATCCTTTATTACACTTTAAATACACAGTATAGTGTCCAGATGTTGTAGTAGGTACAGCATGGAAAATAATAGCCACTGTTGTAAAAGTTCTTCTAGAAATAGATATTTGACTTTCAACAAAAATTTTAATTTTGCTTTCCAGTTTTCTTCCATTTGCTCTACAACGTTGTAGCATTAAAATCAGATATTTTCCATTTCTTTCTATGTGCAATGTAGATAACATCTCTGATTTACAATTCTAATACTCCAAGCATAAGCATTAGAAATTCTTGTGCATCT
This sequence comes from Calotriton arnoldi, assembly GCA_963921515.1. Classification (NCBI taxonomy): domain Eukaryota; kingdom Metazoa; phylum Chordata; class Amphibia; order Caudata; family Salamandridae; genus Calotriton; species Calotriton arnoldi. The sequence goes on along the minus strand of CAWUFW010008376.1, from coordinate 485,023 downwards.
TGTTGTATATTAAGAGTGAAGGTCAAAGAACCAGTACATATATCCAAGAGATGGCGAATACCAGAAGCAGTATAGATTTTACTTCTGTCAGATGTCAACTGTTGAAATACATGACGTAGTAAAGAACAGAGGGGCATATTATCAAGAACGGCGTTAAAATTATCGCCGCTTTAGCGGCAGAAAACTGCCGCTAAAGCGGCGATAATGGGCTTGATAATATGCCCTTGAGAATTCCAATAGAAGCCCATGTTGACACCAGAACATGGGCTTCTATTGGAATTCTCAAGGGCATATTATCAAGCCCATTATCGCCGCTTTAGCGGCAGTTTTCTGCCGCTAAAGCGGCGATAATTTTAACGCCGTTTCTTGATAATATGTCCCAGAATCTTTTTTCATGATTTCCCATGATTTCATGATGAAGATCTTGTAGATAAAACACAACATTCAGAATCACATTTACATAACAGTTGATACCTGAACTATTTTCCAACTGGTATCCCACAACGTCATCAACACTTTCCAATTTCTGTTTCTTTACACCTTTAACTTTCTCTTCAATATTTTTTTTCCACCTCACTTGATTCTTTAACATATTTTCGTTTTGGGCACACAACACGTTTCTCATAAATGAGATATTCACCTAAATCTGGTGTATAAAGTCTTCTTAAACGATTATATTCTCTTACACAATTTACATCAGCTCTAACCTTTTTGTCATCAAAATCAATCAAATACAAACCAGACAATGTTCTTACTCGAGATAATGCAACATATGCCATTCCCTCTTTGAACACTGTACTTCCAATATTTACCAAAGCACTGTCTATACTTAAGCCTTGAGATTTATGAATAGTTACTGCATATGCTAAAGACAGAGGAAACTGTTTTCTGCAAACATACAAGTCTTTTGCAAGCAAAAAACGTACATCACAACGCCCAATCTGTCTTACCTCTGTAATCTGATCAAATTTTATTTTCAATAATTCTATTCCATCTCTGTTCTGATATTTTACAAAATCAACAACTTTTCCCATAGCTCCATTTACTAAACTTTCTTCTACATTCAAATTATGCCGCAAAATTACCACACAGTTTATACATCTAAAGTTTTTTCTAAGCCTGCAGTTTTAGATACAGACTTTTCCAAAGAGTCCAATTTAGTTTGTAGTTTTCCTGAAAGAAGAATAGTCACTCCCTGGTGCTCAATTTTATCAATAGCTTGAATTCGAGCTATTTCTTGTTTTTCCAGTTCCAGAAGCTCTTGATTGAATGTACAACAGTCTTGTAGTGTAGGCATTAGGCAAACTATAGACTTGGGGGCATATTCCCAAGGAGCTATCACCGAGTTATCGGCACGTTATCGCAGCCAAATCCGCGATAAATTTATCTCCCCATTCCCAAGCTGGTGCTAACAGCCCATAACACCAGTTTACCTGCGACAGCAGTCGAAAAAACCATCGCCACAGATGCCCCCGGCAACTAACGCTAATGATATGCAGAGTAGGCGTTCCCGTGCAAAAAGCCGCGACAACACCACTCCACAACATTCTCAAGGACCAGCCCGATCGGCGATAAGATCACAAAACATGCGATAAGGCACGTTAGCAGCAGGAAATGAACACCTGCTCTTACCTGGTGCAAAGTCGGACGACAACCTGCAACAGACAAGGGAGCACAGCCCATAGCCACACATGAAGAAGAACAGATGCCATGGAGCCACTCAACATGCATCCCGGAGCCCCAAGAGGGCAACAACACCCACCGCCACCACACCAAGGACCCTCCCCCCGGGCCCCACTCTGGGCACCACCCACCCACCCACACCCTGACGAAGATATGTCACATCAACCTCACGAAATCATAAACAAAACAATGTGCCCGATGTCGCACAGTAACAACACCTAACATACACGTGTTGTCAGAAAAATTAGAATCATACACTCATCTTAGACTCAGCAAATAATCCGTTTCATAAAGAATAAACACAAAATAACTATTTTGAAGAGTCATGGCGGGTCCTCCCAGGACAATCTGTAAGTCACAGCCTGCAAAACAAATTTCCAGATAAGAAGGTGTGTCATGCGCTCATCAAAGGACAGAGAGAGCGAGCGAAAGTGAGAGAGAGAGAAAGAGAGAGTGAGAGAAAGAGAGGGAGAGGGAGTGAGAGAGAGAAAGAGAGATATTGTACAAGGAGCGCAAGGCCAATCGGGCTCCTGGCTCATACATGCCAACTGGTGTGTGTGTATCGCTATTGGTGCACACTAAGTCAAAGGCCTGGCATCAAAAGCAACACGAAGGCCACATCACATTTCAAAAATGAAAGCAGTAGTCAGACCAACATCAGGAATGAAAGCTCCATTGTCTCAATACACAAGGCTGAAGGACATCAGAACCCCCGACCTTGGTCCTGAATGCGGCTGGCACTCCCTGCGAGAGATACCAAACCAGATCGTGACGACTCCCACACCACGAACTGCGCGAATGAAAGACCAACATGTCCACACCCCACACACACTTGTCCCTGCCTGAGGCACACCTGCTTGGGATGCCCCTGACACATAAGTAAAAAACAACCCATACACCCAAACGTTGCACACAAATACGACTCATTGCTCCGAGCAGTGGCATATCATCCACATAACTGCCACCTGTCAGAAGAGTGCCGGTGCTACGAGACCAACAAAGGCAATGGTTGGCAATACCGGGCACATGCACAACCCCTGTCACGTGGAACTGTACCGTGCATGAATGCTGCATCTGTTGGGATCACTGCCACTGGTAGTGTTGCGCATCAGTTACTGTCTGAGTTTCCGTCTTGCGTACGTCACCTGCATCCAGCCCTGGTTCCACTGTCGATCATGCACATTCGAGTGGCCCATTGATGTCTGCCTATCCAACACAACGGTAGCTGAACTGGATTATGACACGTGTGTGCGCCCCCTATTGGCCCACGAACAGGAGTGTAACCATGATACCCGTGCATGGGATGCCTTGATATTTGGCGTATGTGCAGGCAGTATGGCATGGGAGATTGCACAACTCCTCGTGTGCAGTGACCACATCGAGGCGCTCCCCTATTGGGCTGTGTTGCGGATTGGTGTAACGGCGTGGACGGAGCACAGCTGCCCGGAACAGGTAATGGATTGGCTCGCCCTCGCGTACCTTGACCTCAACAACGATGTACTCTTGGAACAGATTGCCCATGAAGCAGCGCTCGCATACATGGACGAGTAAGTATGTTCCTGCAGCCACAACTGATTGTCACCCACAGCACAGGTCCCCACACCTTGTAGCATCTCGGAGGAATTTTCACATATCCCACCACAACAGTGGACATGTCTGCCTTCGCCTGGACTCAGAATGCATGTGCGTGGACCTACACGTGTGTACACACACCTGTGCAAGGTGATGCAGTCCCATGGGTGGAGCAGCACAGCGCCGCCTGGCAACGTTCCAAAATCGGAGAAACTGCTGGGGGGAGAGTACACACATGGCAATGTAGCACGACATGTGACCTTGTAGGATCCTTTCACCTGCTCACTGTCAGCAGAGCACACAGTCAGCGCAGTCCGGTGCTACAGCACTATGCAGATCCCATGGGCTGTGAGTCGTGTCCCCTGACACGGGCCGATGAGCAGACGCTAAACATCACATGACTCGTCCAGCAAGACAAGGTGGGCTGAGACCGTTGACATCCGTAATGAATTGTGTGCACTTTTGCCACCCCATTACTTGCACCTCGACATGTTCCTAAGCTGCCTGTAAGTGTCTTAAACATTGGTCTGCATGTTGTGGCCCTTGCCTTGCCCGTACTGACACACACATGCTAATAAAGTCTACGCAACTTCACCTGTGTACAACTGTGATGAGAGTTGATTATAATGACAGATCTTCTGCCTACATGTGCATTGTCCATACACAGGGAGGCATTGACTGACGCTTGTGAATTGGGGGTGAGTCCCTATTGCCAGCTCCACCTCTGTGAGCCAGACATTGTGGCTGGGATAGTTGGTGGCAGACCTGTGCTCTTAGGTGTCCCCAGCAATGTGCGTATGGTGTCCAACTTCTAGCCATGTAGATCAAGGTCATCCATCAAAACAGACTGTGTCCACACAGATGTGTGTGAGTAGGCATGCAAAGAGATGTTCTGTTGTCACATGTGATGGGGACACCACTTAAGGACTGCTACCGAATGTGACATTTCCAAACACAGCCCTATTTGATACATGGACGTGGGGCTATGTTTGGGGGCAATGAGATTGTTGTTACTGTGCAATGAGGCCACAGCTAGTTCACACCTTCACAGTCATCTAAGTGGCCATGTGGGTCAGGGTCAAAAATGCGCATTGATGACATTTACCAGGTTGTACCTTTTAGTGCAATCGATGTCCCTACATTCATCCAAACATTTATTCGTGAGTGAACATAGACATGACACATCTGTGTGATTTGGAATGTTTTATTCACATTCTTGGGGGTGTCGGACCTGGAGCAGTACATGGCCATTTCAAGCCCACATATCATGGTTGCCGAGTGGTGGGCCAACCAGAGTGCTTGTGGCAAGGCAAAGTTGATCTGAAGAGGAAGGGTGCAGATCGCCGCCGGGTTGCTGTGTCATTGGTACCAGAGCAGGTATGGCAGTCCATGTCGGGGTCCATGTGAAGGTCACAGAGTATTTTGGGGGGCAGTGTGAGGTGTTGTTCCAGGGCATGATGCAGAGAGCACAACCAGGCAGGGACAGGCCATATGGCGTGGACGGATGCTACTACCTCCTTCCTCACACAGTCATTACCCTCCAAATCTCACTCCTCTGAGACGTCTTCTGTGTCCGGTGTGTCAGGTGTGTGTGGTGGGGTTATGGCTGCAACACTGTGTACCACTGACACATCAGGGTGCGAAGGTGATAGGGCAGTAGACATCCTTTACCACGCAACATTAACAATGCGATGCTTTTACATCACGGTCATTACAACGCAAGTCATTACAACGACTTGCGCTGGATGGCGCTCTAACCTAAGGAATAGTATGATTTACTATTCTAACACCTTTCCTACTGTACGTAGACTGGAGTTGGAATAGTAAATCATACTATTCCTAAGTCCAGCGCCCTCCAGCGCAAGTCGTTGTAACGACTTGCGTTGTAACGAACGCAATGTAAAATACTGCGTTGTAAATGTATGCGTAGTAACGTCATACATTCTGATAGGGCTGCATCACTGTGTGCCACTGACACATCAGGGTGCGAAGGTGATAGGGCTGCATCACTGTGTGCCACTGACACATCAGGGTGCGAAGGTGATAGGGCTGCATCACTGTGTGCCACTGACACATCAGGGGGCGGATATGTGTGTGTCAAGGTTCCTGCAGTAGTCACCTGGAACATGCTCAGTGGCAGCAATGGCAAGATGAGGATCTGCAAGGCATGGAAGATCGCAGCTACATCTCGCTGGTGTTCAGCAGTGGCAGCCATACTTCCAGCCTGCATCGGCTCCATGGTCTCCATTGACCTCCGCATCTGTGCCAACTTTGTGCTGTCATCGCTTGGGCCTGTCTGCCTAGACAGTTCTTGTAACCGAGTAATGGACCCAGCGATGTCAGCCAAGGATTGTTGGTGAGCATGGTGCAGACAGTGGGTGTCCGTTAGGGACTGTAGGTGCTCCCTGATGGGACTCAGGCACCCACGTATGGCATCGAGTTTGGCTGCCATGAGCTCGAAACCCAGCCGCAGCTGATCTGCCATCTTCTCCTGGCACCCTAACACATGGAGTTTGAAATCCATGTGTTGGTTGTGGGGGTCCTGGGAGGCAGCCGTGGTGGTGTGTGCTTCCTGCGGTGTGGTCTGTGCAGAGTGTGGGCTCACCGCGATGCAGCTGGGCTGCCCTGCTCCTGGAGGTGGGGTGCGGAGGCTGTCCACGAGCCGTTGGAGGGTGTCTGTGCAAATGTGCAGGGTGTCCTCTTCATCATCACTGAAGAGATGTGTGGTCTGCTCTGCAGGAGGTGTTGATTGTCCCTCTGCAATGTAAAGGGGAGATGCAGGTTAACAGTGTGTTCCATGTATGTTGACGCATTGTAGATGTTTACATTCAGACTGAATGACGATGTACATTGTGACTGTTTTGGTGAAGCTGGCTATTTGATAGGAGTCAGTGGACATTTCGACTATATGACGGATGTGTGGTTGTACTCGTACATCATCATCTCACAGTGTCATGCATTGCCAGTTGTGATTGGCCAGTTTCTACGCACGAGCGGCACCAGTTGTGTCCTCTGTCCTGTGGTGTAGGGGTTGCACTCTGTCCCACATTGTCTTCAATGTTGATGTACTGTGATTGCTATGTGTGTGTGCTGCATTGTTGGCGATTCGCCCCTGCAGCTCTGCATTGGCGGACCCTTTTCCCTTTGAGTCGGTGTGCATTTGACTTGTGTGCTTTTCGGGTGCTGGGATGTTTGCGACTTGGGTCATTTGTGCTACTGGTGATATTTGGTACTCTTGTGCATTGTTTGTCTGCAGATGTGTTTTTGACGTCATGGGTCGTAGGTGCACGTGGATGTGTCAGAGTGTGACCTGCTCCTTTATGGATGTGGTCCACAATCAGTCACCTCAGTGTCGTCTCGTGCACCATGTCATGTATTGTGACTTCAGCCATGCTATCTGTCATGCAGTGTCACTTGCATTGTCGGTGTAGCTCACAGAGCCGCTGCTTTTCGGGATTCAGCACATGTGCATGGGTAGGTTGTGGCATTGGTGATATGGAGGGGGGCCCATTTGTGCAGATTGTGGATGGGGGCCTACTTGGTGTTTCTATGTGTGATGCAGTGTGCCAAGGGTATCAGGGACATGTTCCACAGTCATTGTGGGTGTGCAGTGTGCTGCACATGATTGTGAATGTGTGGCATTGTGTGTGCCCATCTGCCCCCGTCCCCCCAGTCCCTGGTCGTTACTCACCCTGTTGCTGTTGGGTCAGGTCATATCGGGCTGTGTCCAGACCCTGACTCCTTGCACCGTCTCCACACTGTTGACTGTGGCCACCATTTCCTCCAGCTCATCCAGCTCCTCCTGTGGCGCAGGACTCCCACCTCCAGTCGCCTTTGCTGCCTTCATGTTGGCAGCAAGTTTCTGTTTGGTTTGGCTGTGCACTTCATGCCAGCGCCTCTTGACCTCCTCCATTTACCTCCTAGACACTACGACTCCATTCACGTTGGTGACGATGGACTGCCATATTTCCGTTTGTGTTGCCAATGACGCAGTGGAGGTGACGAACAGTTGTTGGTAGTGTTCTATCACCTCCGTAACGATGATTCGGTCTTCCTGTGGACTGAACCCCGTCTTCCTCTTCCTCTTCTCCTTGCCCTTCCCCGAACACGGGGTTCCTGGCTGGTCCTCCGTGGGGCTTGTGGGGTTCGGGTTGTCCTCTGCACTCGGTCCGGGTGCATCCATGGTGCTACGCAGTTTGTTTTGTTTTTGGTGCTTTTTTTTTGGTTGCTCTTATAGTGCATTTTCACGCATGACACGTGGGATTTGCAGGACTGTGGCTGGTTGTTGCTGATTTTTCTATCGCGGTTTGGGACATCGCAGGTTTTTTCGCGTTCGTGTTTTGCATTGTTTCTGCGTCGCGCTGATTTTTGGGCGGTCATTTGGCGCGTTAGACTGCTACTATCGCATGGTGCCGCAGGGTTGGGAATACCACGTTAACACTGTGTTATTTTCCCGCGATGGACTGCGATGTGAAGGGTTGCGTTAAGCAACTTTTGCAGTAGTTATCACACGTTCTTGAGAATATGCCCCTTGTTTTCTCCAATCTTCTTGTACATTACTTCAGCTGCTATGTTTTCAGTTGTAAACAAGTTCCTTAGTAGCCGACTTTGTAAAGCTTCTTTACCATGTTTCGTCAGGACACCAGTTCTTATATCTTTAAGAATATTTCCATAATCTTCATCACTTGCTTGTCGCATATTCTTTATAAGTTCTTTATTTTCAAAATGTAACCAAATGTTCACATTTCCAATACTTCCCAAAGATTTCCTAGTGTTTTCATGCACAAGTGTTTTAAAAAATGGTTGTCCTTTTACAGGAGTTAGTTGTAGTAGATCTCCAAATAGATTAAATGTTTCCTGCCAAACAGAACATTGTAATCTGTTTTTAAAACCGGTTGCATTCTCAAGTGTACAAAGGCAAGCATTAAGTTTGAAACCATGCTCACCTCATCAATGATTAAAAGTTTCATTTTCTTCAGTACTCTTGACACTTCATAACGAGCTTCTCCAGACAGCTTCTGATATTCCAATTTATTATCATGTTCAACTGGTAGCATAAGTAATCTATGTAAAGTAATCCCTTTAATATTATGTGCTGCTAATCCAGTTGGAGCTGTTACAACACAAGATAAATGTGAATCTGTAGTTTTCTGTAGATAACTGGTCAAAACCTTAATTAAAAAACTTTAACCTTTTCCAGCTTGACCACTGATGTGCATAATAATAGGTTTAAATGATGAACATTGACATTCTTGACATTCTTTTTTTTCATGCAACAAACCATGTTGTATCTGTTGTGTCACTTGTAGATATATTTCTTTTTGCTCAATATTTAGTTGTTCTTCTAAGTTTTCCAACGTAATATTATCCTGTTGTGCTTGTTGCATTGCAATTTCTACTTCATTCATGGCTATTGCTGCTTCATTTTCGATTATTGGTTGTCCCAGTGGATCTTGACTCAGTAGACCAGAACTTTGACTATCTTGAGAACTGTCTTTAGCTATTTCAGCTGCAATAGTGTTTTCTTGTTCAATTTCACCATTTATCATTTGTAGGTATGTAGGGAAAATTGTGCATTCAATGCTATCTTTACATGCATTAAAAGAATCTTCGTAGCAGTCGAAATCTCCAAGTAATTCAGTTTCGCTACGCCATGGCTTGAACAGTTGCAGAAGTGCTAAATAGAAAAATTCTCTCTTATCTGGAGTTTCACAACTGAGTTTTCTGTGGTTAATAAGATTTCCTTTGGCATGTTTTACTAAACATCCGTCACATCCAATTACTGCATATTTTCCTTGTTTTATATTTTGTGTAACATTTCTTTTAAAGCTGTAATGTTGAAGTATTTCGTACAGACATAGCTCTTCCAGATGTGGACTCCTTTTGGGATAGTATGTATCCAACATATTAGTTTGAAGAATTTCAGTACTTGGTTCATTCAGTGCTAAGTATTCAATTTCTTCTAATGTTTTCGATACTCTATTTCGTGTGCAGGCAAGACCTAAACTTACCCAAATGATTCCTCGTGACTTTGAATATAAACTGGAAGAGCACAAGCGATCCGAACATTCATAGGATCCAATTTCTCGGTAGGAAAGCATTTTCAAGCTAAAGCTGTACAATTTTTGCTAAGGCTCTTCTCTTGTGAGATTTCTTCCCACATTTCTTTCATCTCTGTCTTTTCTGATTTCGTTATATATGATGTAACATAGCGTGTAACGGCAATTGAGTTACCTGCAACATATTGAATGTCCATGTTTGCATTCCACATTTTCAAAATAACTGGATTGTAGTCATTAATATGCTTTAGCTGTTCTCTTCTATTTAAGTTGTATGTATTCTTGGGAGATTTCAGAGTTATTGTATGCCTTACTGCTGACAAAAATAATTTACTCTTCCTTTAGAAATTACTGGACGTGGGAATCCAAACCGACACTTGGTATAAAAGTTTCCTTTAGACTTGTATTTTCGTCGACAGTACTTTCCACAATGGTTACTTTGGAAATGTAAAACTTGTTGTCTCAAGCTCTTTTCTCCTCCTTCTCTTGGAATGTCACAGGTAACATATTGTTCAATAAAAGACAATACTGTTTCATCAGTATCCATTCCAAATTTTGGAGCATTCTTTGTCCATAATAGCATGTGTATACGTGGAGCACCTCTGGCTTCGTACTCTTTTCGCCCAAAAATCAATAACTTCTCCAAGAGGAAAATAATTTTTATTGCAGATAAAAGACATCATAGTTTGAAACCTATGGTTAAAATACCTGCACACATTTACAGGATCCAATGAACACAGTTCTCCAGGTGTCTTCATTTCAATATTTTTTATATTTGAATTTGCTTCTCGTAGAAATTTAAGTAAATCTTCCCATGCATATTCAGCACAGCTAAGTGTTACAAACCATGTTGGTGTACCTAAGTTTCTTAACGTACACTTAAGTTCACTGTGACGACGAAACCAATATTCATTGGTACCACGTTGACATGCCATCAAATTAATTAACTGTAATTCTAAATTTTCATCTCTTTGTTGAACTTTGTCCAGGAATTCTTTTGCAGAAACATGTGATTGATGTACTCCCATTTTAAGTATGTGGTTCACTACATATTAAAGAGAAAACAAATCACTTTCAAACAGAAGATGAAATATATATGGAATGCACTGTCGAAATCTAGGATCTTCAGAGTATAATCTTGTTGAGCGGTATTCTGAAGCTGTAATCCATACAGGTCACTCATCAACTCGTCCACCTTGTCCAGTGGGGAACAGCTGTGGAAAACGAGCTTCTAAGCTTTTTTCCCATACACTCATGGGAGTTCCCTTTGCTTTTTTCCTTTGAAATAATTCAATGCTGTTTCCTATCACTTCTTTTGAATGTAGAGGATGTATTGTGTAATGTTCATAAATCTCTTCACTCCTCGACTTGTCCACTTTCTCTATTTGTCCAGTTGAAATTTCTGATTCATCTTCCAAACATATTACCTGTTCATCAACATTTACAGTTTTATTATAAATATTGTTCTCTACAAGATATAACGTAGCTTTTTCAAGTTTATTAACATCTACAAACACTTGCCATATTTTTCGACTCTTTGTTGGCACACTGTTTACTAGAATACCTACTGGCTCATTTTCCTCTTTGTCTCCACTAACAAGTTCAAGATTTTTCTCAAAATCTAAAGGTAAGTACACAACACTTCCTTTCAGGCCTCTTGTAAATCTGTTGGTAGCAGTCTACCTGTTTTAGGCTCCATACGAATTATAGTTTAAAATGGGTGAACAGATTGAATAAGAACTGACTAATATGTATTCAAATCTGCCAGTTCCTCTGGAATATCTACTAACTCTAAGTTGTTATGCACTGCTCTAGCTGGCATTTTGTTCTCTTCGAATTTGTTGTAACAATATCTACAAATACGTTGATCAGTGCCCAACTCAAATCGACCTTCCACCAACAAGTAAGCTCCAAATTGCTGCCATTTATCATTGTTCTCCTTTTCACTTTTTAAATATAAATTAACATTCCTAGTTTGACTTCTATAATGGGTACGTCGACAACAAATACAAACATAGTTTGGTTTTTCAGAAGACACTGTCTTAAACTTTGTAATTTCTTCTCCAAACTCATCAATACTAATCTCTTTCCCATGTTCTTCAACATCTGCAGTTATCAAGCTCTCACTTTCTACACACTGCTGTTCTGAACCAAAAAAACGAAACTGTATATCATCACAAATTTTTGTACATCTGATAGACAACTGTGTAAAACAGCTGTGTTCAGTTCACTTAAACATAATGCAGGAGTTTTTACATAGTACACATTCCTTACTAACTTCCGCATTCCTGAGTGGTGTACTGCTAACATTCTTAAGTGATGAAAACTACTTTTACACACTTTTCTTGAAAGACAAGCCAGAGAATGTCCGTGTAAATTATCATATTATCTTACATTACATGGATCTAGTCCTTGTAACAACCTAATCTTCTGTTTAACACTTTTTTTTGCATACTGTCGTAAAAACATTCGCAATATGTCAATAGACTCCTGTCGAATGCTGCAAATACTCCTACAATCCCACTTATATAGAGGAGCTTGTGTACGCTTCCCTTGCACTTCTTCAGCTATTACTTCTTCTGCACTCCTAACAACCATTTCTTCTTTTGAAATGGGACAACCATCTTTTATTTGATGGCATCAACCACTGAAAAGGCTAATGTGTTCTGTTGAAAGTAGCTTTCTTCATTAAAGAAAGGCTCAGTAGTAGAAGTGTGCTTCCATTCACCAGTGAAAGTTTTACAAAAGTTACTTCTATTAACAAGTTTTTTTCTTGAGTTTTTGTCTTTAAGAAACTTCATTATTTTATCCAATGTTTTCAATCTCTTCAATATTAAAATAAATAATTTTCGTTTCAAATCAAAAGCAGTATCTACTAGTTTCAATCTATTGCTTCTTCTTATACGCTAGTAATCTTCTTTTATACTTCTTACAATCTTTTAATACATTTTGAATTACTCTACTTGAAAGAGTCGTTGTCGAATCTCTTTAAATTGTTTTTGTCTTCGTGTAACATCTGTTGTTTTCCCAAAAACTAATGTTTTTTTACCATTTGAAATGTCATTCTCCTTCTGCTTTGTTGAAAAACTCTTCTTTTTCCTTTCATTCCTATTGTGTTCGTGTAATTTCTCGACAACTCTTTTAAGAAAGTGTTTAGCGCTCTTACCAGAACAAACTTTATCCTTAGTAACATTGTCATCTGGTTGTAACGCAGTCTTTTTACTTTTCTGTAAGTAAATCTGTCTTTTTTGTTTTTTTTCTCTTTTCATTTTTTTTTGCCATCTTGAATTTGTGATCCAAACAAAATAATTTTCTGAAAAACAAACAACAGTTTCAATAGTTTCTTATATCAATTCAATATTTTAAAATAATTACATATGATTACTGATAATAACTAGTAAGCAATTATTTACATTGCTATTCTCTTTATTTCAAATATCAAAACACTACTCATTTCACTTAAATATATACAGCATACTTCAACAATACCTTCCCAAAGACACATACCAAGTACCATAATCAATAATCCCTTTGCCAGCATGTCTTTGACCTCATTTGCCTTTTGCATCTTCACTACTCAGCAACTACTAACAGTGTTGGGCCTAGCCAAATGCAAAGCAAAAACCCTTTCCATGTCACAGTTGAAAGTCTCACCATATTAATGAAAGAATGCATGCATCTGTCTGTGCCTTTTCCTAGTGGCATCATACTTAAAAGAAACATACAAATAGATGTATACCTGTCTTTCATAGGTTTCGGATCTTCCGATGCATAACACGTGTGAAAATACATGTAGAAGCATAGACATACCACAGCAAAGTCAAACTGTTAAGACGAACACTCGAGCAATGTAAATTGGGCCAGTATGTAAGTTGCCACTGTGTGCAGCTTTTTTGTGTAGCATAAAAGCTGATTGGGACTTTCTCTGTGCTGGTCAGATGCCGCCAGCAGCCCAGTGAGGGTCTAAGTAGTATTTTTCAACGCATATGGGCCTCTGTTACCTTCCTTTTACAAATGGGGGGACAGGAAGCATTAGGGAGGGGGAGGAGGGGCGGGTCAAGGGACTTGTCATTCCCAGTCTCTCTATCCGCCGGCCCTCTAATGTACGCAGATTCAGCACAAGCAGGAAGCTTGACAATTACCTTCACTTATATTCACGTGTGCTTCACGAGTGTGAGCAAACCCGTGCACCAAGTGTGCAGGCAACATTTAATTATTTTTTTTATTTCCCTGAAGTTAATAAAACATGTGTCTTGTAAAGCCCCCACCCCCCGTATTTTCCGACAAGGTATAATCTGCAAACGTGGGCCATTTCTTTTACGTTCCCCGGGCCGATTTTGGAGCCCAATTCATCTATGTACCTCAGTCACAAGACCATGCACTCCTTTCAACATGACACACTGCACTCGTGTAGCATTGAAACCGATTGCGACTTTCTCTGTGCTGTACAGATGTCACCAACAGGCCAGTGAAGGTCTAAGTGGCATTTTTCAAGGCAGATGGGCCTCTGTTACCTTCCTTTTACAAACAGAAGAGGGAGGAAGCGTTGGGGGGGTAGTAGGGGGGGAAAACAAGGGACTGTTCATTCCCAATCTCTCCATCTGCCGGCCCTGTAATATACGCAGATTCAGCACGGGCAGGGAGCCTGACAATTACCTTCGCTTATATTCAGGTGTACTTCACCAGTGTGAACAAATCCATACACAAAATGTGCAGGGAACATTTCCATTTCCTTTTTTTCTCCCAGACATTAATAAAACATATCTCTTGTAAAGCCCCCCCCCCCCCTGTATTTTCCGGCAAGGCACAATCTGCAAACGTGGCCATTTCTCTTACGTTGACCGGGCCGATTTTGGATCTTAATTCAACCCTGTACCTCAGTCACAACACCATCCAGTCCTTTCAACATGAGAGACTGCACTTCTCATTTCACGAAGACACTTAAATATATACAGTTCGGGCTGGACTGTTCCCATGAGGCACAGGGTCAAGCCTGATTTGCATATGGCCAGGTCTAAACTGCGGTGGCATGGTGAGCAAAAGAATGATGGATTTAACCCAGATCACTTGACTGGGGGTGAATGTTTGATTTGTTCTGCATTCCGTCCATCAATTGTGTGTCTTTTGCTTTCTCGCCCTAAGTGTGCCAGGTATGCCCAGACGTGGGTCCTGGGCTCACTGTGCCACTGGAATCAAGCTATCCTGGCTGAAGAGGGGTGAAACACCGAAACCGGTCCTAGGATGCTTGTTTCCGGTCCAGGGAGCACCTGGCTTGGCAGTTCGGGCTGGACTGTTCCCATGAGGCACAGGGTCAAGACTGATTTGCATATGGCCAGGTCTAAACTGGGGTGGCATGGTAAGCAAAAGAATGATGGATTTAACCCAGATCACTTGACTGGGGGTGAATGTTTTGATTTGTTCTGCATTCCGTCCATTAATTGTGTGTCTTTTGCTTTCTCGCCCTAAGTGCGCCAGGTATGCCCAGACGTGGGTCCTGGGCTCACTGTGCCACTGGAATCAAGCTATCCTGGCTGAAGAGGGGTGAAACCCTGAAACCGGTCCTAGGATGCTTGTTTCCGGTCCAGGGAGGACCTGGCTTGGCAGTTTGGGCTGGACTGTTCCCATGAGGCACAGGGTCAAGACTGATTTGCATATGGCCAGGTCTAAACTGGGGTGGCATGGTGAGCAAAAGAATGATGGATTTAACCCAGATCACTTGACTGGGGGTGAATGTTTTGATTTGTTCTGCATTCCGTCCATCAATTGTGTGTCTTTTGCTTTCTCGCCCTAAGTGCGCCAGGTATGCCCAGACGTGGGTCCTGGGCTCACTGTGCCACTGGAATCAAGCTATCCTGGCTGAAGAGGGGTGAAACCCCGAAACCGGTCCTAGGATGCTTGTTTCCGGTCCAGGGAGGACCTGGCTTGGCAGTTCGGGCTGGACTGTTCCCATGAGGCACAGAGTCAAGACTGATTTGCATATGGCCAGGTCTAAACTGGGGTGGCATGGTGAGCAAAAGAATGATGGATTTAACCCAGATCACTTGACTGGGGGTGAATGTTTTGATTTGTTCTGCATTCCGTCCATCAATTGTGTGTCTTTTGCTTTCTCGCCCTAAGTGCGCCAGGTATGCCCAGACGTGGGTCCTGGGCTCACTGTGCCACTGGAATCAAGCTATCCTGGCTGAAGAGGGGTGAAACCCCGAAACCGGTCCTAGGATGCTTGTTTCCGGTCCAGGGAGGACCTGGCTTGGCAGTTCGGGCTGGACTGTTCCCATGAGGCACAGGGTCAAGACTGATTTGCATATGGCCAGGTCTAAACTGGGGTGGCATGGTGAGCAAAAGAATGATGGATTTAACCCAGATCACTTGACTGGGGGTGAATGTTTTGATTTGTTCTGCATTCCATCCATCAATTGTGTGTCTTTTACTTAAATATATACGGCGTACTTCAACTATACCTTCCCAAAGACCCATACCAAGTACGATAATCACTAATCCCTTTGCCATCATATCTTTAACTTCACTTTTGTTTTCCATCTTCACTACTCAGCAACTACTGAGTCTGTTCGGTCTACCAAATATAAATCCAAAACCTTTCAGATGTCACAGTTGTAAGTCTCACCATATTACTTAAAGCATGCATATATCTGTCTGCACCTTTTGGTAGTTGTATCAAACATAAAAGAAACATACAAATAAATGTATACCTGTGTTTTATAGGTATCGCATCTTCAGATGCATAACACGTGTGAAAATACAAGTAGAAATATACACATACCTCAACAAAGTCACACTGCTAAGACAAACACCCGGGGAAATGTACAATGGGCCGGTATGTAAGTTGCAAATGTGTGCCGCTTTTTTGTGTAGCATGACAGGCGATTGGAACATTCTCTCTCCTGTTCAGGTGGTACCAGCAGCCCAATGAGGGTTAAATTGGTATTTTTCTAAGCAGATACGCCTCTGTTACCTTCCTTTAACAAACGGGGAAGAAGGAAGCGTTGGGGGGGAGGGAGGGGGGTCAAGGGGCTAAGACAAACACCTGGGCAATGTACAATGGGCCGGTATGTAAGTTGCAAATGTGTGCCGCTTTTTTGTTTAGCATGGAAGGCGATTGGAACTTTCTCTCTCCTGTTCAGGTGGTACCAGCAGCCCAGTGAGGGTTAAACTAGTATTTTTCGAAGCAGATATGCCTCTGTTACCTTCCTTTAACAAATGGTGAAGAAGGAAGCGTTGGGGGGAAGAGGACGGAGGGGGGTCAAGGGACGTGTCATTCCCAGTCTTTTGATCTGCAGAACCCTCTACTGTACACAGATTCTGCACAGCCACAGAGCCTGACAATTACCTTCACTTATATTCACGTATAGTTCACCAGTATAAACAAATCCGTGCACACGGGCAATGTACAATGCGCCGGTATATAAGTTGAAACTGTGTGCCGCTTTTTTGTGTAGCATAGAAGGCAATTGGGACTTTCTCTGTGCTGTTCAGGTGGTACCACCAGCCCAGTGAGGGTCTAAGTGGTATTTGTCAAAGCAGATAAGCCTCTGTTACCTTCCTTTAACAAACGGGGAAGAAGGAAGCATTGAGGGTGGGAGGAGGAGGGAGGGGGGTCAAGGGACTTGTCATTCCCAGACTTTCGATCTGCAGGACCCTCTACTGTACACAGATTCTGCACGGTCACAGAGCCTGACAATTACCTTCACTTATATTCACGTATAGTTCACCAGTATAAACAAATCTGTGCACACGAGCAATGTACAATGCGCCGGTATATAAGTTGAAACTGTGTGCCGCTTTTTTGTGTAGCATAGAAGGCAATTGGGTTTTTCTCTGCTGTTCAGGTGGTACCAGCAGCCCAGTGATGGTCTAAGTGTTATTTTTCTCAGCAGATATGCCTCTGTTACCTTCCTTTTATAAACGGGGAGGGGGAGGAAGCATTGGGGGGGAGGAGAGGGGGTCAAGGGATGAGTCATACCCAGTCTCTCGATCTGCCAGCCTTCTAATGTAAAAGACACAAAATTGATGGACGGAATGCAGAACAAATCAAAACATTCACCCCCAGTCAAGAGATCTGGGTTAAATCCATCATTCTTTTGCTCACCATGCCACCCCAGTTTAGACCTGGCCATATGCAAATCAGTCTTGACCCTGTGCCTCATGGGAACAGTCCAGCCCGAACTGCCAAGCCAGGTCCTCCCTGGACCAGAAACAGGCATCCTAGGACCGGTTTCGGGGTTTCACCCTCTTCAGCCAGGATAGCTTGATTCCAGTGCACAGTGAGCCCAGGACCCACGTCTGGGCATACCTGGCGCACTTAGGGCGAGAAAGCAAAGACACACAATTGATGGACGGAATGCAGAACAAATCAAAACATTCACCCCCAGTCAAGAGATCTGGGTTAAATCCATCATTCTTTTGCTCACCATGCCACCCCAGTTTAGACCTGGCCATATGAAAATCAGTCTTGACCCTGTGCCTCATGGGAACAGTCCAGCCCGAACTGGCAAGCCAGGTCCTCCCTGGACCGGACACAAGCATCCTAGGACCGGTTTCGGGGTTTCACCCCTCTTCAGCCAGGATAGCTTGATTCCAGTGGCAGAGTGAGCCCAGCACCCATGTCTGGGCATACCTGGCGCACTTAGGGCAAGAAAGCAAAAGACACACAATTGATGGACGGAATGCAGAACAAATCAAAACATTCACCCCCAGTCAAGAGATCTGGGTTAAATCCATCATTCTATTGCTCACCATGCAGCCCCAGTTTAGACCTGGCCATATGCAAATCAGTCTTGACCCTGTGCCTCATGGGAACAGTCCAGCCCGAACTGGCAAGCCAGGTCCTCCCTGGACCGGAAACAAGCATCCTAGGACCGGTTTCGGGGTTTCACCCTTCTTCAGCCAGGATAGCTTGATTCTAGTGGCACAGTGAGCCCAGGACCCACGTCTGGGCATACCTGGCGCACTTAGGGCGAGAAAGCAAAAGACACACACTTGATGGACGGAATGCAGAACAAATCAAAACATTCACCCCCAGTCAAGAGATCTGGGTTAAATCCATCATTCTTTTGCTCACCATGCCACCCCAGTTTAGACCTGGTCCTAGGATGCTTATTTCCAGTCCAGGGAGGACCAGGCTTGGCAGTTCGGGCTGGATTGTTCCCATTGGGTGCAGGGTCAAGACTGATTTGCATATGGCTGGGTCCAAACTGGAATGGCATGGTGAGCAAAAAAACGATGGATTTAGGCCCAGATCTCTGTACTGGGGTGAATGTATGACATTGTTCTGCATTCTGTCCATCAATTGTTCTTTTTGCATTTGTCACCCCGAGTGGGACGGGTATGCCCAGACGTGGGTCCCGTGCTCTCCATGCCACTGGAGTCAAGCTATCCTGGCTGATGAGGGCTGAAAGCCCGAAACTGGTCCTAGGATGCTTGTTTCCAGTCCAGGGAGGACCTGGCTTGGCAGTTCGGGCTGGACTGTTCCCATTGGGCGCAGGGTCAAGACTGATTTGCATATGGCTTGGTCCAAACTGGAATGGCATGGGGAGCAAAAAAACGATGGATTTAGGCCCAGATCTCTGTACTGGGGTGAATGTATGACATTGTTCTGCATTCTGTCCATCAATTGTTCTTTTTTGCATTTGTCACCCCGAGTGGGACGGGTATGCCCAGACGTGGGTCCCGTGCTCTCCATGCCACTGGAGTCAAGCTATCCTGGCTGATGAGGGCTGAAAGCCCGAAACTGGTCCTAGGATGCTTGTTTCCAGTCCAGGGAGGACCTGGCTTGGCAGTTCGGGCTGGACTGTTCCCATTGGGCGCAGGGTCAAGACTGATTTGCATATGGCTGGGTCCAAACTGGAATGGCATGGTGAGCAAAAAAACAATGGATTTAGGCCCAGATTTCTGTACTGGGGTGAATGTATGACATTGTTCTGCATTCTGTCCATCAATTGTTCTTTTTGCATTTGTCACCCCGAGTGGGATGGGTATGCCCAGACGTGGGTCCCGTGCTCTCCATGCCACTGGAGTCAAGCTATCCTGGCTGATGAGGGCTGAAAACCCGAAATCGGTCCTAGGATGCTTTTTTCCAGTCCAGGGAGGACCTGGCTTGGCAGTTTGGGCTGGACTGTTCCCATTGGGCGCAGGGTCAAGACTGATTTGCATATGGCTGGGTCCAAACTGGAATGGCATGGTGAGCAAAAAAACGATGGATTTAGGCCCAGATCTCTGTACTGGGGTGAATGTATGACATTGTTCTGCATTCTGTCCATCAATTGTTCTTTTAGCCTTCTAATGTACGCACAATCTGCACGGGCAGGGAGTCTGACAGTTACCTTCACTAATATTCAGATGTAGCTCACCAGTGTGAAAAGTCCATACACAAAGTCTGCAGACAACATTTCCATTTCTTTTTCATCTCCCTCAAGTTAATAAAACATGTCTCTTGTAAAGCCCCCCCCAGTATTTTCCGACAAGCCACAATCTGCAAACGTGTGCCATTTCCTTTACGTTGCCCGGAACCCAATTCAACCCTGTACCTCACTTACAAAACCATGCACTCCTTTCAACATGACAAAGTCATACAAAGTACCCTAATCAATAATGCCTCTACCAGCATGTCTTGAACCTCACTTTTGTCTTGCACCTCGACTATTCAGCAACTACTCACAGTCTATGTACATTTCGTAACAAATGTCAAACAGCACACTTCTGTAATAATATGTTATTTTTTAAAATACATTTTTTTCAAACTTAAAAATATCACTCCAAAGACTTAACCACTACTACACAATACATAACACACCTTATAGATTTGTAACTCACCTCTGTAGTAGTTTTGCAAATTTTCAAATTTTAGAAACGCATGCAATATATACTTTCTCACACAATAAATGTAATGCAGCACTCTCAACAAGGTAAAACCAGTAATGGGAAACTTTCCCTCTCTTTCCATACAGAAATAGATGTAAGTAACAAATCAAAATCGTTACTTCATTATTTCAAATTGCAAAACACATTTCTATTGGTTACTCATATTAACCCTCTCTAACTGTCTTCTAAAACTCCCCAAACTGGTTCTGAAATTTTGTGGAGTGGAGACTCCCCCACACTGCTGCATCGCCATGGAGCCCCGAACCCTTACGACAGTTCAGAAACCTATTTCCAATAATACTACTGCAAATTTTGAACAACACACTTCTTCTAGACATACTACTGATTTTGAAAAACTAACTTTAATAGCTTATCAGTTGTAATTAAATGCATTTAATATTTTAATACCACAGTTGATTCAATTCCTCCCCCACTCTCCTTAATGCCAGTTTCCATACCAACAGTTTTTGCAACATTCAACGGCAGTTGCGAGTCACAAGTTCACCATATTTCATCTCAACAGTTTCTGCAACATTCAACGGTAGGCGCAGGTCACAAGTTCACCATATTTTTAAACTCAGAACAGTAGCTTTCAAATGCAAGTAGCAGGTGTGGTTGACCTCCGCACGTATTATCGTATCCTATGCAGTGTACCTTTCAAACATTTTTTATTAACCAATCACAAACATGCTTTTTCACGAAAGTAACATGCACCCTATTTTTCTGTGCACAATGTTGTTCATCAGCCAATCAATTGTCTGTTTTCTGAAAAAAAGCTTCTTCTCCACCTTTTGACATGTCTCTCATTCTACCAACGGACTACATCAGCTACAGACATCTTTTGATTCCATCCACCCATCCCTTCAAGATGCTTACAGTATGGATGGTAGGGCATAGCTATGTTTTCTGGTGCAAAAGGTATGCTGAACACAGACGTATTGACAAAGACCTAGGTTTGCCAAATGTGGATATTAAATGGTTTGCACAGAGAGGATTAAAGTGGCACCAATTGTTGCCTTTGGTTAAAACCTTTTTGCATCTCCAACCCCCTGACCTCATGATTGTGCACTGTGGTTGCAATGACCTAGGCACATTGACTGGGGTAGGTGTGGAAATGCTAATGAAGGATACCTTTGCACAATTGATGTTGCTTTTCCCTCACACTGTCTTTGTATACTCTAATATTTGCCAAAGACAAAAATGAAAGTGGTCAAATCAATTCTGTCAACAGATTGAGAAAGCTAGGAAGAATGTCAATAAAACTGTTTCTTTTTACCTGAGAGATCATAGGATGGGCTCCATCAATAACAAAAATCTACATTTTGATATGGATGACATCTACAGAGGTGATGGAGTTCATTTCACAGATCAAGGAAACAGAGTTTTTCTCAACAACCTCAAGGTGTGCATCCGCACTTACATGTAGCTCCAACAAACTCATAATGAAAACAAGGGCTCTTTTAAGAGCCACCCTATAACCCAGAACTCAGCTGAGCCATTTTAGGCCCCGGAGCCTAGCCACAATGTTTGGGGACAACGGGAGGAGCCCCAATGCCCACGCAGTCCCTCCCAGCTCCCGCCTCCTGCGGGAGCCAGCATTCGTTTTGGGCAAAGACAGCTGCTCACATGCAGCTCCCTTTGCCCAAAAGCAAATCTGCTTCGCTTCACAGAAGCGAGAGCAAATTTCATCCTTTTGCTTTCATAAAGCGAAGCAGAAGTTTGCTATGGCAGGGCAGGAGCAGAGCTCCAGCCCTGCCATAGCAAACTGCAATGTCCCGGGGGTAGGCACCATGGGTCATTGTTGGAACCGGCCCTCAGAGATGGCGATACCCAGGGCCATGCAAAGCTTCTCAAGACACATTGCGCGATGCGCCTCCATCAAATTTAAAGGCCCGGGAACATTGTGCTCCCCGGGGTTGGCACTCTGCAACAGACCCCCGCATTTTAATTGATAAATGCCCCAGGGAAGTAGTGGTCCCCGGGATAATGTGGGGGAGGCTTCACCCCTCCACACTTACATTTTACGTATAGCTCCGGGGAGGTGCTGCTCTTCGGAGCGGAGGGGGGACGTGTCCCCCCCATATCATTATATTTGCCCCGGGAAGTGGCAGTCCCCATCACAGAAGTAGCCCTCACATCATAACTAAACATTGCTCCCGGGAACTGGCCCACCCCGGAGCTTAATTAAACAAAGCTTGCGACACCACGCTTCGTTTTTTTTTCCCACTGTGATTTGCGGACCCTACGTGAATCCCGCCAATATTATATATTAAAAAAATTGTTTTTTTGACCTTCGGAGTCCCTGTGGTACACCCTGACTACACTAGGGGTCACAGTGTTCCTACCCTGCCCCTTTTATTCTTTTTTTCACCTTTTTTCTTCCTACTTGTTTCAACCGAGTCACAAGATGGCTGCCAACACTTCCTGGTTTGAAGTGTTGGCAGCCAATCAGAAACAAGCTCGTGCTCGGGAGGGTTCAGACAATCAGATCTCGCAATTTTTAAATATAATATCGATATCTGTAAATGTTTACATTTCTCAAAAAGTACTGAACGGATTTACACAATTTAAACAAAAGTGTGCTTTCTGGACCTAAAGCTACCTTTTTGCCAAATTTGGTGTAATTCCGTTCAGCAGTTCAGGCTGTAGTCGTGTCTAAAGTTTCCTATGGAAATTAACATGAAGAAAACACGTTTTGGGACCCCCCTTTTTTCTAGGCCCCCGCTTGACAAATCACCCCGAAACTTTCAAGACAGCAGCTGACCTGAGTGGGCCAAAAGTTTTGAAAATGTTGTGACGATTCATCAAACGGCGCCAAAGTTATTGGCAAAATAAAAACGCTTTTCCTATGAAAACTATGACCTAACTATAACTACCTACTGGCGACCGCCAGTAGGTAATATATATATATATATATTCACTGAAAAAACCATAGGTTTCAGGGACGTTATAGTTAGATATTAGCATTTAAACACCATAGAAATTCACTGAAAAAAACATAGGTTTCAGGGACGTTATAGTTAGTTGGACATTTCACTCGTACAAAACCTGAGAAATTCGGCCATTATAGTTAGTTCAGCTAACTATAACTCGCGCCCCGCAATGCACTGTTGATGACGTCACATATTACATCATTCATGACATGGTCAGTGACATCACTGACGACATCACTGATGACATCTCAAATGACATCTCTGATGACATCACTGATGACACCATCCAGTGGATGTGTGTTTCTGTAAAGTTTAAATATGTTTTATATATATGCCAAGGTGTATTGAAGAATGAGTGGGTGTATAAGTGCCTGAATAGATGATTTAGTAGGTGCGTGACTGACTGTATAAGTGAGTGATGAAACGTGTCTTACTGAACGCATGGGTTAGTGACTAAACTGTGTAAATGTCGGTATCAGTCTGTCAGTTGGTGTGTAAGTGGCTGCATCGGTTGGTGAGTAGCTACATGAGTATGTATATGGGTTATTGAATGGTTATCTGAGTATCTTTATGGGTGCCTGAGTGTCTGTGTGGATGGGTGGAAGGTGTGACTTTGTGCATAGATATGTGAGTGGTTGATTCACTGGGTGTATCTGTTCAAGAGTGCATGTGGAAACAGCTGTTTGAGTGGGTGAGTGTGTGTATGGGTGTGTTGGTGAGTGAATGGATGTCTCAGTGGTACATGTCCGAGTAACTACATATGTAAAAGGCAGTGTATGTGAGAGTTGGAGTATATAAATGACTATCCGTGAGAGTGAGTGATTGTGAGAGTGGCTGTATGGATGAGTGTGTACTTGTATCAGTGATTGTATAAGAGAGTAAGTATGTGTTAGTATCTGTATGAATAAGTGAGGTGGTGTGTGTATAACTGTACAGGAGAGTAAATGGAAGTGTGATTGATTCTTTGCATGACTGACTAGGTGTGTGAGTAACTCTGGATGAGTGGCGGTGTGTGAGTGTCTCTATAGGTGTATGAGTGCATATGATAGTGTTGTATTGATGAGTGACTGCATGTATGAGTGACTGTATGGGTGAATGAGTAGATGTGTGTGTAGACCTAGGAATCAGTGAGTGGGTATGTAGTAACTGGTATTGGTGTGTCTATGGTTTCGAAAATGGTAGTCTATATATTAGAGTGGGTGTATCAAAGGTTATATTAGGGTGTAAGGAGGTGCATCAGATTTTCAAGTGGATGATGTCATCAGTGATGTCATCAGTGATGTCATTTGAGATGTCATCAGTGATGTCATCAGTGATGTCACTGACCATGTCATGAATGATGTAATATGTGACGTCATCAGCAGTGAATTAAGGGGGCGCGAGTTATAGTTAGCTGAACTAACTCTAATGGCCGAATTTCTCAGGTTTTGTACGAGTGAAATGTCCAACTAACTATAACGTCCCTGAAACCTATGGTTTTTTCAGTGAATTTCTATAGTTTTTTAAATGCTAATTTCTAACTATAACGTCCCTGAAACCTATGGTTTTTTCAGTGAATTTCAAAGGTTTTTTTAATGCTAATTTCTACCTATAACGTCCCTGAAACCTATGGTTTTTTCAGTGAATTTCAAAGGTTTTTTAAATGATAATTTCTAACTATGCCAACAGAGGTAGGACATGTGCAGAAAGAGGAAGAAAGGTGCAGAAATAAGCAAGAGAAATGCAGAAAGAGGCAACAGAAGTCCAGAAAGACAAAGAAAGGTGCAGAAAGAAGCAAGATATATGCAGAAATAACCAACAGAGGTGCAGAAAGAGGCCTTGTTGCAAAGTCATCCTGTGCCCCCAACTTTTTGCTGACTGGTACTGGTGGTAACTGACTCTGACTAACCAGGCCCGGAGCCAGTGCTATGCTAAAAGACACTTAGAATACAATGAAAACACCTACATACACTAGGGTACACTATGGGTTGGGGTACCCCTGTGATTGGCATGACCTCCTCTGTAAGGCCCTAGTATATAATCGGGCAGGGGGATTAAAGCTACCTCTAAGTCAGAGGTGCAGAAAGATGCTTCTTTAAGTAGTAGTCATGTTTGCAGAGTGGTGCAGAAAGGGTGCTGGGCCTCTGACCAGCGCTCAGAAATTCCGCTGCGTAGGACTTACAGGAGGTACCAGGAGGGCTTCTTGGCCCCCAAACTCCCTCAGGAGTAAATTGGACTTCATCCCCCATCCCGTAGTCTGCCAGGAGGTGCGTTTGCAGAGTGGTGGAGAAAGGGGGGCATGTCCTCCGAAGACGTCTTAGCAATCTCACTGTGTGGGACTTACTGGAGGTAACAAGAGGGGTAGTTGGCCCCCAAGGACATCCTTGGGTGCCAACTACCCCTCCTATTACCTCCAGTAAGTCCCACACAGCAGCATTGGTAAGTGCTCGTAGCAGGCCACGCACCCTTTGCCCAGCACTCTACAAACACACTCCCTGGCGCGCTCTTGGATGGGGATTGAAGTCCCCTTTGCTGCTGGGGGTCCTTAAGGGGCCAACTAGCCTACCTCTTACCTCCAGTAAGCCCCACACAGTGGGATTGCTGAGAGGTCTTCGGAGGGCATGCCCCCCTTTCTCCACCACTCTGCAAACACGCCCCCTGGCGCATTCTAAGTTGGGGGATTAAGTCCCCTTAAATACTGAGGGTCCCTGGGGACAGTGAATGGGTTGCAGTGAGGGTTGTAGTGAGTTCTGGAGTGGGAGTGTGTTCCAGTGAGGGATTTAGTGAGTGTTGGAGGGTGAGTGTATTGCAGTGAGGGTTGTAGTGAGTTCTGGAGTGGGATTCAGTGAGGGTTTTAGTGAGTGCTGGGGGTGAGGGTTGTAGTGAGTTCTGGAGTAGGAGTGTGTTCTAGTGAGGAATTTAGTGAGTGTTGGAGGGTGAATGTATTGCAGTGAGGGTTGTAGTGAGTTCTGGAGTGGGAGTGGGATTCTGTGAGGGTTTTAGTGAGTCCTGGGGGTGCGGGTAGTAGTGAGGTCTGGAGTGGGTTTCAGTGACGGGGTTATTGAGTGCTGGAGTGGGTTAGCAAGTGCTGGAGTGAGAGGGCGATGCAGTGAGGACTGTAGTGAGTACCGGAGGGTAAGTGAGTCGCAGTATGGGTGTGACTGCGGCCTGACTTGACCACAATCGGTTTCACTGGCGCTGTGTTAATCTGAGCGATTTTGGGGTTCAGGTCTGGCGCAGGAACGTAAAGACGCCTGTTACGCACAGAACATGTACGTACAGTGCATGTTCTGCATTACGCACACATGTGGTGTTGTTAGCCATACGTACAGTCATTCTGGTGTGCAGAATATTGGGTACACGAGGGGTACTCACTGCTATAGAGCAAAGGGGCTTCGCCAAAGCTGTGCACGTGTGGAGGACACGTAGATGACACGCTTTGTATACACTGGAGCAAAAGACTGTATATAAGTAACAGAAAATGTACAGCTGTGTTCTCCTATGTATGATGGTATCAGACCATTTTAGTGCACACAATACTCACCGCCGGAGTGATGCGGAGTGAGCTAGAATAGCCTAGGATACCAACAGTATCCCTCGGGGTACAGTATACTTTGTGGGCACAGTACTGGGTGCTGCACAACGTACGTACTCACCACCACAGTTTGCTTAAGGCTCGCTGGGCAGGGCGTTGTGCACATGCGGTGTGAAGTGAACTAAAATGCGCATAAGATGTATACTGTATCCCTCGGGGTACATTGTGGACGGAATCCAGCAGTGCACGCGTACTCACCACCAGAGACTTGCTGCGCTGTGCACACGCGATGCGAGGTGAGCTAGAATGCGCACAAGATGTTGACGGTACTCAGCGGTGCACAGAATACTCACTGCTAGTACTCACTGCCAGAGTTTGTGCCTATGTGCCTAAGGCTTGGGGCGAGGGATGTATTAGTGCACACCGCAGTACTGCACGAATCCGTGCACACTGGTACCCGGTGCCAGACACTTCCCAGGTCATGCTGATCTGTGTTACAAACGTATGGTCTTCGATGGGGCAATCAGTGCCCTTCAAAGAGCAGGGGATACGCAGTGGCACAGGGCACCTCGGATGCACTTTGGTACCCAGCAGCGCAGCGTGCCAAGAGTACAGGTTACATATGTGCAGGTCAGGAATAGCAACCTGCACACATGTCGACTACATACATTCCCTAGGTGCACATACACGGGAGGTGCACCTATACACCTAGGGAGTCAATATTGTGGCATCCTAATTAGTGATATATTTAAACATTGAAATTATGGGAGAGAGTTGCGCTTGGCCCGTACCGTGAGTACTGTATGGGATACGGGCGGAAGAGCACTCACCACCAGAGGCTACCCGGGGCCTTACTGAGCTCACGATTGACAGCATGTGGTATTAGTAGCTGGGCGAAGGGAGATGAATACAGTAAACATCGGGGTACAGTACTGCGCTCTCTTGGCAGAGACATGTAGCGCTAGGTGCTCACGGGGTGGCACATTGAAGGTACACACAGGAAACATCGGGTTCAGCAGAGTACTCACAGTGCTAGGTGCATACAAGGTGCATGAAGTAAAGACTGGGGTACAGTACAGCACAGTACTCCCCGCCAGACTGAGGTTACCATGGGTTTGATGAACTTGGCGCTGTGCACATGAAGTGAGTGCTAGGTGTGCACATGGTGCATACCAGGGGCACACGTGGTGCTGAGTGTGCACAGGGTACTACATACAGTAAACACTGGGGGTCAGTACACAGTACTCGCCGCCAGGGCTTGTCACAGTACCCACGCTGAGCTGGGCACTGCGCACGTGACATGAGTGCTAGGTGCTCACGGGGTGGTGCATACAAGGTACATACAGTACACATTATGATGCAGTACTCGCCGCCAAAGTTTTCCCAGGGGCTTGCTGAGGTCGGTGTTGTGTACATGTGGTGGTAGGTGCTCACGGGTGATCTATACAAGGAACGTACAGTAAACACAGGAGGTCTTTACAGCACAGTACGCACCGCCAGAGCGTGCAAGGGGCTTGCTGAGATCGGCACTGTGCACACGTTGTAGTAGATGCTCAAGGTACGTACAGTAAACACTGATCTGCAGTAGTAAGACAGAGTTTGGCCGGCGCTGTGCACGCGTTGTGCTGGGGGCTCACGCTGCTCACGATGGTGCATACAAAGTAAATACAGCAAACATGGGGTAGAAAGTACTCACCACCAGAGCTTACGTGGGGTCTTGCAGAGTTCAACGCTGTGCACACGTGGTACTGCATACAAGTTATACACAGTAGACACGGGGTACAGTACTCTCTACCAGAACTTGTCCGAACCCACTGAGCTCGGCACTGTGCACAGTGGTGCTGCATACACAGTACATCACAGTAGACATGGGGTACAGAACTTGCTATGCACACGCGGTGCTGCATACAAGGTACGTTACAGTAGACATGGGGTACAGTACTCACCGCCAGAGCTTGCATGGGGCTTGTAGAGCTCGGCGCTGTGCACACACGGTGCTGCATATACGGTACATTACAGTAGACATGGGGTACAGTACTCGCTGTGCACACATGGGACTGCATACAAGGTCGTTACAGTAGACATGGGGTATAGTACTCACTGCCAGAGCTTGCCCAGGGTCACACAGAGCTCGGCGCTGTGCAAACGTGTTGCTGCATACAAGGTACGTTACAGTAGACATGGGGTAGGTACAGTACTCACCGCCAGAGCAAGGGGCGGGATCTGCTGGTTGCGCCCTCGGTTAAAGAAGCAGATATCCCCAACGAGTTGGATGCTATGGCATTTTCAGTGCTAATGTTTTCTGACCAACCGGGGAAAAGGGTTTTTTCAATAAAACTGGCTTATATTTATATGTATGTGCAGTGCATTTACACATACATACCACTCACTATTTGCTGTCTTTTTACACGTAGTTGTATATGCTCAAAGTTTGGGAGCTTCTGGACTCCACAGGGGTCTCCAACCAGTAGCTCGTTCTGGACTTATTTGACGATTGCATTTCTACCTATAGATGCTGAATTCTTCCTCTACTTACACGCTCTGGCTGCATTTCTGTCTGTAGGTGCCCAATGCACTTTTCTTCCTACATTTAATGTGAATATTTTATTGCCTATAAGCGTAGAAAGCATTTTCTGCCTGTTGGCGTGGAATGTTTTCTCTCTATACTCGTATCTATATATATTATTTTCCCTAACTGTGTTATTCCCATAGGCACCAAATTAATTTCCTGTCTTATGAGTTAAATACATTCCTCGCCTCTAGTCGTTAAGTGTAAATTTCCCCTGTAAGTGCTGACTGCTTTTTTGATTATAAATGCTCAAAGTATGTTTCTTTCTGAAGGTTCGGAATGTGCTTTGACCCGCTGATTCTGAAAACTCTAATTTTGACTCCATATGGGGCAGTAAGTTATCTCTGTCCCTCAGTACAGAATGCGGTGCTCTTGACTGCCTGTACACGAGACATATTGTCACCCCATATGGATTCAGCAAATACTGCAAGGGAGCACTTGTTCCCGCCTATAGATGGAACACGTTTGTCATACGCACATGTCCAAGTGTTATATGCTGATGCCTCTAGCGTCTGCCAGCCTAGACTATATATACATTGGTCAAATGTTTTGGGATATTTTACCTACATCACAGGTGCTACAAGAACGTCGCGATTCCATCTCACTGCAGTTCTGCGCACATGGTAAATGTGCACTTTATGAAGTCACTTTTCTAGTTCGAGATGCCGCATTTTAGGTGAGACGCGGCTGCCTGTCCCTGTACCAAGCGCAAATACATACTGTCCAAACGTCTTTCAGTTCAAAAACCACATGACGGTTTGTGACCAGACACTACGAACATAATCACAAGGACAATGTAAATAATAGTGTCAAACTTGAGGTCACGCGAGTCAAAAGCGTGCATTTTGTGCGTTCTGAGATGCACACAGAGTACTGCCTTGTCACTTGTCACTCTGGCTAGAAAGCGTCGATTTACCTTCCAGGTTGCGCTCTCTCTATAGGTGATGCTGTACGCACACTTACCGAGCCTATATATTCTATGCTCAGCTCTAAATGTCTGAACACAAATGGCTCACTTTGTTGCTGCAGTGTACAGAGCATGCTTGTGTTTTAGTTACAACCACTTACACATGCTGTGCGTATTTCAATGCCAGGAGCGGGTGTCTGATGTTCTTTCGCCTGAGCACCTATCTACGGCACACACCTCCATGGCTTCTGACCCTATACTTTCCGCAGAGGCTTGCTTTGATTGAGCAGCTATATACATTAGGAAAATACAGATTTCCTATATTTCTGGTTCATGTGTTTTTTGTTGTTATTTTTTTTAGATAGCGCGAACTCGACCCGAAGGTGTCAGAGCGGACACATTCATTTTGTTAGGCACGGGGAGATTAAATGATTTGCCCAGAATCACAGGATGTTGAGCGTCCCTGCCGAGACTCCAAACCGGTTCCCCAGCTTTGAGGTCGACCGCTCTAGCTCTTAGGCCATATCCCTTGATGTCGCTGTGCACGTACATCCAATGCGTGTGCATTCGCCCCTCTCGAGGCTCTTTAGATGAACCATGCACGGATGTACAGTGAACCTCCTGCCACGGATAATGCAGCTGCCTGGTTGCAAGCCACCTAAATCCTGCACGCGTGCTCACGGTTTCTGCTCATATAGAATCTGCAACTATTTGGGTCAATGTTGCACCTGTATGTCTATGTCCCACATATAGGTGCGTGCATGGGATCGGCAGGCATTTCGATTTAACTCCCCAGCTGTGTACACTGGGCCCTTGTGGTCTCTGGAATGCCGCTTTCAGAGCGCATGCGCCCCACTGACCCATAGGTTAAGTTCTGTGAGTGTTCGAAAAAACGAAGTGAACCCCAGTATCCAACACTGACGTTCCACCTATACGTCACACATATGTCTGGATTGAGTGTGGATCTGTATTTAACACGCACGAGTCACGGTTCCAGCCCCACGGCCTCTGTGAATGTTTAAATGTTTGGTTCGTCAGGGCACCTATATTCAGAGATTCTGTACCTACAGGTTCTGTTGATATTTCACTTCCTTCACCCTAGTTTCCAAAACTGGGAATTCCCCTACAGGGTCTGTGGATCTTTGCATAGGGTGCACACCTATATACAGTACATATGAGTAATCGATTTACACATACCTGCATGCATAGACTTCCGCCTATATTCAGCACATATTGAAGCGGTTTTAGACCTATAGGTTCTGTAGATATCTGCACTGACTGCATTTATATACGCCGCTAAAGGGCGCAGTTTAAACCTACAGGGTTTGCGGATGTTTCCACTCACTACATCTATACGCATCACATATAGGCAGCGGGTTTACACCTGCAGGTTCTGCAGATGTTTGTATTGACAGCTCTCCTATATCCTTTACACCTGCAGGTTTACCATATGTGTGAATTGATTACGCACCTACACCCATCGCACATGGGCCGTGGATGCACACCTGCAGGTTTTCCAGATGTTTGCATTGATTGCGCACCTACAACCAGTACGCTTGGGCACGGTTGAACGTGCAATTGAGCGCATTACCTGTACATTCTGCGCCCTGTATTACTTCTGCAAGGATCCTCACTGCGTCTACGCCTGTGGGGTTACACAGTCTGTGGCACGCCCATGTCCAGTGCATACCAGGGACTTCTTTCTCCACCGGGGGTCTGCTACGGACCCCCGCATTCAAATGAGTATGTGCCCCGGGGAGGCGGTGGTCCCCGGGGCATGTGGGGGGGCTCTTGCCCCCACACATCTTCTTTTTATTTTAAAAAACAGAGCCCCGGGAAGGTGGCGGTCCCTGGGGCTGCGGGGGGCCGCGTGCCCCCGCATTTCATTATCAAAGCCCCGGGGAGGTGGCGGTCCCCAGGGCAGCATGGGGGGGTTGGGACCCCCCGCATTTCTTTTTAAAGCCCCGGGGAGGTGGCGGTCCCCGGGGCTGCGGGCCCCTGCAAATTAATTGGTGAGTGCCCCCTGGACCTGGCCCACCAGGGGGCTTATAGGAAACGAAGCGCTTCATTTTTTTTTTTCTCAGCAGGATTCGTGCACTGATTTAAAAAAAAAATGTTTTTTTGGGCCCTGGGGGTCCCTATGGGTCCCCTGAGCAGGCCTAGGGAGTCAGGGTATTTCTACCCTGCCCCCTTTTCTTGTGTTTTAACTGATTTCTTGTGACTCGGTTCTACCAAGTCACAAGATGGCTGCCAACACTTCCTGGTTTGGAGTGTTGGCAGCCAATAAGAATTCAGCTCATGCTCGGGAGGAGTCGCGACTCCTCCTCGGTGCTCAGATATCGAATGTTTTCTTTTTTTAATTTCTCAGGAAGTACTGAACGGATCTACACCATTTAAAAAAAAGGGCGCTTTCTGAACCAAGAGCTACCTTTTTGCCAAATTTGGTGTAATTCCGTTCAGCAGTTCGGGCTGTAGCTTTTTCTAGAGTTCCTATGGAAATTAACATGGGGAAAACGTGTTTTGGGACCCCCCTTTTTTCTCAGCCCGCTTGACAAATCACCCCGAAACTTTCAAGACATGAGCTGACCGAAGTGCCCCATTAGGTTTGAAAATTTCGCGAAGATTCGTCAAACGGCGCCAAAGATATTGGCAAATCAAAAAACGCTTTTTGAATAGAAGCGAGGTCCTAACTATAACTACCTACTGGTGACCGCTAGTAGGTAATATATATATATATATATATATATATATTCACTGAAAAAACCATAGGTTTCAGGGACGTTATAGTTAGAAATTAGCTTTTAAAAAACCTTAGAAATTTACTGAAAAAACCATAGGTTTCAGGGACGTTATAGTTAGAAATTTGCATTTAAAAACCTTAGAAATTCACTGAAAAAAACACAGGTTTCAGGGACGTTATAGTTAGTTGGACATTTCACTCATACAAAACCAGAGGAATTCGGCCGTTTTAGTTAGTTGAGCTAACTATAACTCGCGCCCCCGCAATGCACTGCTGATGACGTCACATATTACATCACTCATGACATGGTCAGTGACATCACTGATGACATCACTGATGACATCTCAAATGACATCACTGATGACAACATCACTGATGACAACATCACTGATGACATCACTGATGACATCATCCAGTGACTGAGTGTTTCTGTTAAGTTTAAATATGTTTTATATATATATATGCCAAGGTGTATTAAAGAATGAGTGGGTGTATGAGTGTCTGTATGGATGATTTAGTAGGTGCGTGACTCACTGTATAAGTGAGTGATTAAACGTGTCTTACTGAATGCATGGGTTAGTGACTAAACTGTGTGAATGTCTGTATCAGAATGTCAGTTGGTGTGTAAGCGGCTGCATCGGTTGGTGAGTAGCTACATGAGTGTCTATATGGGTTATTCATTGGCTGTCTGAGTATTTGTATGGGTGCCTGAGTGTCTGTGTGGGTGGGTGGGGAGTGTGTGACTTTGTGCATAGATGTGTGAGTGGGTGATTCACTGGGTGTATGGGTTCAAGAATACGTCTGTGAAGGGCTGTATGGGTGGGTGTGTGTGTGTATGGGTGTGTTGGTGAGTGTTTAGATGTCTCAGTGGTACATGTGTGAGTAACTACATATGTGAAAGGCAGTATATGTGAGTGTTGGACTATATAAATGACTATATGTGAGAGTGAGTGATTGTGAGAGTGGCTGTATGGATGAGTGTGTGCTTGTGTTAGTGATTGTATAAGAGAGTAAGTATGTGTTAGGATCTGTATGAATAAGTGAGGTAGTGTGTGTATAATTGTGTAGGTGAGTAAATGGGAGTGTGATTGATTCTTTGCATGACTGACTATGTGTGAGTAACTATGGGTGAGTGGCGGTGTGTGAGTGTCTCTATAGGTGTATGAGTGCATATGATAGTGCTGTATTAATGAGTGACTGCATGTATGAGTGACTGTATGGGTGAATGAGTAGATGTGTGTGTAGACCTAGGAATCAGTGAGTGGGAATGTAGTAACTGGTATTGGTGTGTCTATGGTTTCGAAAATGGTAGTCTGTATTTTAGAGGGGGTGTTTCAAAGGTGATATTAGGGAGTGAGGAGGTGCATCAGATTATCACGTGAATGATGTCATCAGTGATGTAATCAGTGATGTAATTTGAGATGTCATCAGTGATGTCATCAGTGATGTCACTGACCATGTCATGAATGATGTAATATGTGACGTCATCAGCAGTGCATTGCGTGGGTGCGAGTTATAGTTAGCTCAACTAACTGTGACGGCCGAATTTCTCTGGTTTTGTACAAGTGAAATGTCCAACTAACTATAACGTCCCTGAAACCTGTGGTTTTTTCAGTGAATTTCTAAGGTTTTTTAAATGCAAATTTCAAACTATAACGTCCCTGAAACCTATGATTTTTTCAGTGAATTTCTAAGGTTTTTTAAATGCTCATTTCTAACTTTAACGTCCCTGAAACCTATGGTTTTTTCAGTGAATTTCAAAGGTTTTTTAAATGCTAATTTCTAACTATAACGTTCCTGAAACCTATGGTTTTTTCAGTGAATTTCTATGGTTTTTTAAATGCTAATTTCTAACTATAACGTCCCTGAAACCTATGGTTTTTTCAGTGAATTTCTAAGGTTTTTTAAATGCTAATTTCTAACTATAACATCCCTGAAACCTATGGTTTTTACAGTGAATAAAAATATACACTGAAATTCTTGTTGAACACCCGTACTGTGATACAATTGGAATATACGAATGAGTGGCACCCACACTTGAATAGAACCGTTTCCAAGGAGAACAGCGAAACAGATTCTGAAATTTACAATTACTATCTATATTAAAAGTTATGTAGTCAGCAGACAAACCTCTGAGATGTTCTATTTTATAATAATACTTCTTTTTAGCAGGGAGAAAAACGTTACGCAAGATAGTCTTTTCTCTATTCTCTTTTTCTGATGACATCTCCCTTTATCAGATATCGATTCACTACTATACTGATTATAATTCTATCATACATTTTATTTTTCTTGTGGCACATATACTGCACATTACGCCATGTTATTTAAAGTTAATTTTTAAAAATGTTTCATGTCTGTGTCAGATGTTACAAATACAATACTGACAGTTAATTCCTTTGCCACCATGTCTTTAACCTCATTTGCCTGTTGCATCTTCACTACTCAGCAACTACTAACAATGTTGGGCCTACCCAAATGCAAACCAGAAACCCTTTCCATGTCACAGTTGAAAGTCTCACCATATTACTGAAAGGATGCATGCATCTCCCTGTGCCTTTTCCTAGTGGCATCATACTTAAAAGAAACATACAAATAGATCTATACCTGTGTTTTATAGGTATCAGATCTTCAGATACATAACTCGTGTGAAAATACATGTTGAAGCATAGACATACCTCAGCAAAGTTAAACTGTTAAGACGAATCGTCGAGCAATGTAAATTGGGGCGATATATAAGTTGCAACTGTGTGCGGCTTTTTTCTATAGTATAGAAGTCGATTACGACTTTCTCTGTGCTTGTCAGATGCCCCCAGCAGCCCAGTGAGGGTCAACGCAGATGGGCCTCTGTTACCTTCCTTTTACAAATGAGGGGAGAGGAACCGTTAGAGAGCGGGAGGAAGGAGGGGGGGGTCAAGGGACTTATCATTCCCAGTCTCTCGATCTGCTGCCCCTGTGATGTAGGCAGCTTCAGCACGAGCAGGAAGCCTGACAATTAACTTAACTTATATTCACGTGTGGTTCAGGAGTGTGAGCAAACTCGTGCACCAAGTGTGTAGGCAACATTTCATTTTTTTCATCTCCCTGAAGTTAATAAAGCATGTCCCTGTTAAAGGCCCCCCCCAGTATTTTCCCACAAGGTTCAATCTGCAGAAGGCCATTTCTTTTACATTTCCCTGGCCGATTTTAGACCCCACTTCATCCCTGTACCTTAGTCACAAGACCATGTAGTCCTTGCAACATGACACACTGCACTCGTGTAGCATTCAAACCGATTGTGACTTTCTCTGTGCTGTACAGATGCCACCAACAGGCCAGTTAATGTCTAAGTGCTATTTTTCACGGTAGATGGGCCTCTGTTACATTCTTTTTAGAAAGAGGAGAGGGAGGAACGGTTGGGCGGGACAAAATGGGGGGGAGACAAGGAACGTGTCATTCCCAAACTCTTGATCTGCCCGCCCTCTAATATACGCAGATTCAGGACCGTGAGAGAGCCTGACAATTACCCTCACTTATATTCACATGTACTTCACCAGTGTGAACAAATCCGTACACAAAATATGCAGGGAAAATTTCCATTTCTTTTTATCTCCCAGACATTCATAAAACATATCTCTTGTAAAGAAACGCCCCCCCCCCCTCTGTTTTCCAACAAGGCACAATCTACAAACATCCCTATTTCTCTTACATTGACCGGGCCGATTTTGGATCTTAATTCAACCCTGTACCTTAGTCACAACACCATGCAGTCCTTTCAACATAACAGACTGCATTCCTCATTTCACGAAGACACTTAAATATATACGGCGCACTTCAACAATACCTTCTCAAAGACTCATACGAAGTCCCATAATCACTAATCCCTTTGCCAGCATGTCTTTGATCTCATTTGTCATTCGCATCTTCACTACTCAGTGTTGACTCTACCCAAATGCAAAGCAGAAACCCTTTCCATATCACAGCTATCCCATCCTATCTCTGACCGTTGAGACCTAGCTTTTTGTCCGATGCCCGGTGGAGCTACTTGATAGCTATAGAGGAGATGGGCTGTGGACTACCCCTTCAGCCGTCACCTACCCAGCCAGACATTGGGCAGACCTTACTTCGTCTCTCCGTCGTACTCTCCCTCCTACCCCTTTACTCCACCCACTTTCTCCTTTATGCTCCATTTATCCCTCCTCTTTACTCTCTAATTGGTTTCTCATTGAGACCTAGCCGCTTGACTGATGCCAGGTGGAGCTACCTGATAGCTATAGAGGAGATGGGCTGTGGACTTCCCCCTCGGCCGTCACCTACCCAGCCGGACTTTGGGCAGACTCTCCTTCGTCTCTCCATCCATTCTATCTCCATCCTTTCTCCCTCCTACACCTTTACCCCACCCCTTTCCCTTCTAAGCTCCATTTATTTCATCTTCCGACGCTCTTGAAATGTTTTCTTGTAACTGATGTAACTTGTAACTGATGTAATTTTGTGGAACCTTATGTAAAGCGCTCTGATACCTCCGGGTCTAGCCAGCGCTATATAAAACTCAAATAAATAAATAAAATAAATAAAAATAAAACAGCTGAATGTCTCACCATATTACTGAAAGCATGCATACATCTGGCTGTGCCTTTTCCTAGTAGCACATACTTAAAAGAAACATACAAATAGATATATACCTGTGTTTTATAGGTATCGGTACTTCCGATGCATAAGACGTGTGAAAATACATTCTAGAAATATACACATACCTCAACAAAGTCACACTGTTAAGACAAACACTCAGACAATGTACAATGGGCCGGTATGTAAGTTGAAAATGTGTGCTGCTTTTTTGTGTACCATGTAAGGCGATTGGAAGTTTCTCTCTCCTGTTCAGGTAGTACCAGCAGACCAGTAAGGGTTAGACTAATATTTGTCGAAGCACATAGGCCTCTCTTACCTTCCTTTAACAAACAGGGAAGAAGGAAGTGTTGAAGGAGTGTAAGAGGAGAAGGGGGTGTCAAAGGACGCAACATTGCTAGTCTCTCGATCTGTAGGACCCTCTACTGTACACAGATTCTGCATGGCCACGCAGCCTGACAATCACGTATAGTTCACCAGTATAAACAAATCCGTGCACACGGCCAATGTGCAATAGGCCGGGATATATGTTGAAACTGTGTGTCGCTTTTTTCTGTAGCATAAAAGGCGAGTGGGACTTTCTCTCTGTTGTTCAGGTGGTACCAGCAGCCCAGTAAGGGTCCAAGTAATATTTTTCAAAGCAAATACGCCTCTGTTACCTTCCTTTTACAAACGGGGAGGTAGAGGAAGCGTGGGGGGGAGGAGATGAGGGGGTCAAGGGACGTGTCATTCTTAGTCTCTCGATCTGCCGGCCTTCTAATGTCTAAAGATTCTGCACGGCCATGGAGTGTGACAGTTGCCTTCACTTACATTCAAATATAGCTCACCAGTGTGAAAAGTCCAAGCACAAAGTCTGCACGCAGCATTTCCATTTTTTTTTCATCTCCCTCAAGTTAATAAAACATGCCTTTTCTAAACCCCTCCCCCCCCCCAGTACTTTTTGACAAGGCACAATCTGCAAACATGCGCCATTTCCTTTATGTTGCCCGGGTCGATTTTGGAATTGGAACCCAAATTGCCCCTGTACCTCACTTTCAAAACCATACACTCCTTTGAACATGACAAACTGCACTTCTTCTTTCTCGAAGACACCTAAATATTTATGGGGTACTTGTTCAGCAACTACTCACACTCTATGCACATTTTGTAACAAATGTGAAACAACACACTTCGTTAATATTATGTTATTTAAAAAAATATATATATTTTCAAACTTAAAAATATCGCCTCAAAGACAACCACTACTACACAATATATAACACACCTTATTAATTTGTAACTCACCTCTGTAGTTGGTTTGCAGATTTCAAATTTCACAAACGCATGCAATATTTTCTTTCTCACACAATAAATGTAATTCAAGACTCTCATCAAGGATAAAACCAGTAATGGCAAAATTTCCCTCTCTTTCCGCACAGAAATAGATGTAAATAACAAATCAAAATCCTTCCTTCATTATTTCAAATTGCAAAACACATTTCTATTGGTTACTCATATTAACCCTCTCTAAATCTCTTCTAAAATGCCCCAAACTGGTTCTCTTGTTTTGTGTATTGGAGACTCCCCCACACTGCCGCATCGCCATACAGCCCCGAACCCTTACGACAATTCAGAAGCCTATTTCTAATAATACTACTGCAAATTTTGAACAACACACTTCTTCTAGACATACTACTCATTTTGAAAAACTAACTTTAATAGCTTATCAGTTGTAATTAATTTTGCATTTCATATTTTGATACCACAGATATTTCTACTCCTCCCCCAATCACCTTATTGCCAGTTTCCATACCAACAGTTTCTGCAACATTCAACGGCAGGTGCGGGTCACAAGTTCACCATATTTCATCCCAACAGTTTCTGCAATATTCAACGGCAGGTGCAGGTCACAAGTTCACCATATTTCATCCCAAAAGTTTCTGCAACATTGAACGGCAGGTGCAGGTCACAAGTTCACCATTTTTTAAAGTTCAGAACAGTACCTTCCAAATGCAAGTAGCAGGTGTGGTTGACTTCTGCACGTTAGATCGTATCCTACGTAGTGTACGCTTCAAACATTTTTTATTAACTAATCAGAAACATACTTTTTCATGAAAGTAACATGCACCCTAGTTTTCACTGCACAATGTTCTTCATCAGCCAATCAGTTATCGTTTTTCTCAAAAAAAAGCTTCTTCTCCACCTTTCAACATATCTCTCATTCTACCAACGGACTACATGAGCTACTGACATCTTTTGATTCCTTCCAGCCATACCTTCAAAATGCTAGTGTGGATCGTAGGACACAGCTATGTTTTCTGGTGCAAAAGGCATGCTGAACACAGACGTATTGACAAAGACCTAGGTTTACAAAATGTGGACATTAAATGGTTTGCACAGAGAGGATTAAAGTGGCACTAATTGTTGCCTTCGGTTAAAACCTCTTTGCATCTCCAACTCCCTGACCTCATGATTGTGCACTGTGGTGGCAATGACCTAGGCCCATTGACTGGGGTAGGTCTGAAAATACTTATGAAGGATACCTTTGCACAATTGATGTTGCTTTTCCCTCAAACTGTCTTTGTATACTCCAATATATGCCAAAGACAGAAGTGGAAATGGTCAAATCAATTCTGTCCTCAGATTGAGAAAGCTAGGAAGAATGTCAATAAAGCTGTGTCTGCATACCTCAGAGATCATAGAATGGGCTCCATCTACAACAAGAATCTACGTTTTGATATGGATGACATATACAGAAGTGATGGAGTTCATTTCACAGATCAAGGAGAAGTGTGGCTCAATGGTTAGAGCAGCAGACCCTGATGCAGAGATCTGGCCCGGGACCAGGGTTCAATTCCCGCCTCGGCGGGTCTTGGGCTCAATTTCCTCAGACCTGATAATTCTCGCCTCGGTGCCTATTCTAATCATGGGTCCCACTCTGCAACTCTGGGCAATAGCTTGCTTAATCTCCACAACGGCCCCAACAGCGCTGGGATGCCTGGCTTCACCCTGGGGGTGCCCAGGAGTGGACATTTCACAGGGAAAAGCCAGGAAGGGTTCCACAGCGGTATGCGTACAGCACCAGGACACCCCTTTGGGGGTATAAGTGCGCTTTACAAGTACAAATTTCATTTCATTTCATTGACTGGGGTAGGTCTGGAAATGCTCATGAAGGATACCTTTGCACAATTGATGTTGCTTTTGCCTCAAACTGTCTTTGTATACTCCAATATATGCCAAAGACAGAAGTGGAAATGGTCAAATCAATTCTGTCCTCAAATTGAGAAAGCTAGGAAGAATGTCAATAAAGCTGTGTCTGCATACCTCAGAGATCATAGAATGGGGTCCATCTACAACAACAATCTACGTTTTGATATGGATGACATATACAGAAGTGATGGAGTTTATTTCACAGATCAAGGAAACAGAGCTTTTCTCAACAACCTGAAGCTGTGCATCCGCACTTACATGTAGCTCCAACAAACTCATAATGAAAACAAGGGCTCTTTTTGGAGCCACCCTATAACTCAGAACTCAGCCGGGCCATTTTAGGCTCAGTGAAACGCATCCCCCGGAGCCTGGCCATAATGTGGGTACAATGTTTGGAAACCGCTTTGCGAGGCATGCAGTATACAGTATAGCAGGGGGAAGCTCCGCCCACTTTCCAGCCATAATTTTGATTGGCTTCAATAATAAATTCTGCATTGTGATTGGTTT
The DNA here is from genome assembly GCA_963921515.1 of Calotriton arnoldi. Classification (NCBI taxonomy): domain Eukaryota; kingdom Metazoa; phylum Chordata; class Amphibia; order Caudata; family Salamandridae; genus Calotriton; species Calotriton arnoldi. The sequence continues at coordinate 443,870 of CAWUFW010008376.1, read as the reverse complement.
TTGGCTTGTTAGTCCCGCCTCCTGACGGCCATGTCGTCATTTTTGTTCTTCCGAGGCTATCAGCCCCTTTACTTGAAAAACTGTTTTGTTTCCCTGCCTCTCCCCGTTCCCTCCCGCAGTCCGTAACGTCTTGGACCACAACCACCCCCCCACCCCCTCCAGTTTGTGCCTTCTTTCATGCCCGCACTTCCATTTAAAATGCAATAGGTCTCGCGTAAATACGAGTCCTATTGCATTTGTAAATGCTTGTTTTTAAGTAGTGCGCAGTCACAAGCACGCCCAACTCGCGAAAAGGAAGCGCAAAGACCGGAAGTCAGGCGTCTCGTGCCTGAGTGTGGGCGGGGCTCCTGTGCACCGAGGAGAGCCCCGCACACCGGCCAGAGGAAGATGGAGCTTTCCCAATTGCTCCGACACCGGAGAGGGGGATTGGAGCCTCGCAGGCTTCCATAAAAAGGACCACAGCCTCGCGGGCTCCGTGCTGCTGATCGCCGCATGCCCCCAGTTCCCCCCGCAACACAGCCCGGTGAGTAGGGCCGGTCGGGCGCATTGTTGGTGCCGAGTGGAGTGCACCGGGAGGAGCCCAGTGAGCAGGGCTGTTAGTGGCAGTGCTTTTTTGTTTTCCTTTGCAGTTTTCCAGGCCAGTGACTGACAATGCATCTTACGTGACCGCTCGTCATTTTTGGGTTTCTATATTGTGTACATACAGAGAGGGCTTCACCCCTACGAGCCATCTGGTTAACGAGATGGCTGTTTCTTCGCGTGCATTGCTGAACAGGATCCCCGTAGGGACACCCCGGCGACTGGTGTTTACAAACAATGAGCCACCCATGCATGCCCGAGACAAAGGCACCATTGTTTGTCACAAACATGTTTAATTACAAAACGCCTGCTGTCGCCTGATCCCGCTGCAGGCCTCCGACTTGATGATGCTTTGACTGGCCACTGAAGCACAAGGTGTAAACCATAGGCTGGAGGGGTCGTTAATGAGCTACAGTTTATCTCCAACCTAATATATGCAAGAGTATGCACTGCCGGTATTTTCACACATTCATAATTGGTGGTAATTGCCCTTACTTAGCTTGTTGGTATGAATATCAGTTTCGGAAGCCTTTTCCATTGAGTGCAACGTACATAGTAGTAGGTGACATTATTTTTTCTCTATGTTCATTTTTTTTTTTTACCTTTCCTCTAGCCAGAATAACTGACATTAATCTCTGCTGTTATGTGTTTGTGACACAGCACGGGCGATCATAGTTAACCTTTTATTAGAAATGGGGATCTCTAGTTGGCCGCGGCTGGCGCCGAGGTCCAAATAGGGATCCTTCTTCCTAAGTCAGAGTAAGGGGGCTACACCCTTTGATAACCCCTGCTCAACCCTGTGGTAACGTAGCACGAGCAGACAGGCCTATCTCAGAGGCAGTGTGTGAAGCATTTATGACCATACACAATAACACAGGAGAGACGCTACAAACGGACACCACAAGTAGTTATAGAAAAATAGTTATCTTTATATAGACTAAACACGAGGCTAAAAGCCCTCAAGGAGCCACAATGCACACAATTACAGCTTCACTTCAAAAGCAATAAAGGCACTCAAAACGGGGGTGGAACGGACTTAGTTCGGGGCCGGGGTGCACGCGACCCGGTGATGCACAATGTACCTGAGATGTAAAGGGGCACGGCACGCAGCCTCACAAGGAAGCAGCGGTGATGACAGGCGGACTCGCCGCGGCCATAGCTCCCGGCTGTAGCGGTCCACGGCGTGCACTCACGATAATCCTGGGACGGGGCTTAAAGGCGGGCACCCAGCGGCACCCGCAGGGGGTAACAAGATCCTGGAAGTGGTGACTAGTGCGGGCACTCAGCGGCACAGCTCCTCAGCTGCAGCGGCCCACAATAGCGATAGCGAAGATTCTCGTAGGATGGCCAATGCGGGCACTCAGCGGCACAGCTCCTCAGCTGCAGTGGCCCACAATAGCGATAGCGATGATTCTCGTAGGACGGCAAATGCGGGCACTCAGCGGCACAGCTGCAGCAGCCCACAATAGCGATAGCGATGATTTCCGTAGGATGGCAAATGCGGGCACTCAGCGGCACAGCTCCTCAGCTGCAGCGGCCCACAATAGCAATAGCGATGATTTTCGTAGGATGGCAAATGCGGGCACTCCGCGGCACAGCTCCTCAGCTGTAGCGGCCCACAATAGCCATAGCGATGATTTCCGTAGGATGGCAAATGCAGGCACTCAGCGGCACAGCTCCTCAGCTGCAGCGGCCCACAATAGCGATAGCGATGATTTTTGTAGGATGGCAAATGAGGGCACTCAGCGGCACAGCTCCTCAGCTGCAGCGGCCCACAATAGCGATAGTGATGATTTTCGTAGGATGGCACATGCGGGCACTCAGCGGCACAGCTCCTCAGCTGCAGCGGCCCACAATAGCGATAGCGACCTTCAGCCCACGTTCCCCACAGTAGAACCAGAGGCTCTGGAATTCTCAACAGAGGCCTCACCTGCGGGTAGAATCCCCCTCAAATAGGAATCCAGATGGCTGAGGGGTGAAGTCTAATGTCCCTGAGACTTCGGCAGGAGGCGAGCTCAAATCAGGCCCTTGGGTAGTTGCTTCAGCAAGATGGATGAAAGTTTCGAAGTCCTTTCCCTCTAGTTACACGTGCAGAGGTTCGTCTTGGCATCCAGAAGTAACACACTCGTGGGGGTTTTCGCGCACATCTTTATACCCCCCTCGCCTTTGTTCTCTCAAAAGTCACAAGTCACTGAACCCAGTCAGAACCAGATCGGGGAGGTCCTGGGGGCACATTGTTTACGAGGCGGCATCCTGCCCTTTTGGAGAGGGGGTCTGCAAACAGACGCACCGTGGGAGGGGGAGCCATCATTCACCTTGCCAGGCGCAGCCCTGCTCAGATCAAAGGGTCACCCCTCCCCATACTCCAGCTGCAGATCTCTCTACTTGACCCAGGCTGGGTTCAACCTACCCTGTCCCTCCAAAACCAGACGGCCAATACACATAACAGCAGAGCACACTAGAAGACTTAGGCAAGAAAATACTCACTTTCCCAAAGGGGTATTTTCAGACACAGAATATAGAAATAACCCTCACTAAAAGATGTACTTTAATATTCTGAGCTCAGGCATACTAAATTCGACTTTCCACTTTACAAGCTGCTTCTGTGGGTGGCGCAATCAGCGGTGCAGGCCCACCAGCAGTATTCGGTCTACCAGCCCTGGGCACGCACGGTGCACTATACTAGAGACTAACAGGTAAACCAAACGAGCCAATTATGGGAACATCACTTCATACAGTCAATTTACAATAGGGAGCATTCGCGCTGTGGCACGGAATGGCTGTGGCACAGCGCCCAGAGCAGCTAACACCAGCAAACACAGAGGAGACAAAAGCGAAAAATGGAGGGGAGACCCACGCCAATGGTGCCAGGTCTAACACGTGTCCCCTCCAGCTGAAATGTGGGGAGAACTACCTACCCACTTGGGAGTTCTCATCACTAAGGCGGAAAAATCTGGACAGACCATCAGCATTCCACCATAAAGTCCATACCCTGTAGGGAAATGGACCACCTCAACAACTTTGGATTCTCTCCCCTCATCTGCATCAACCATCTGAGGGACCTGTGGTCTGTCTGAACCCGGAAGTGAGTCACAAACAGGTATGGTCTCAGCTTCTTCAGTGCCCAGACCCCAGCAAATGCCTCACGCTCAATTGCACTCCACCTCCGTTCCCGTGGAAGTAACCTCCTACTAATGAAGGCTACAGGTTGGTCTAGGCCCTCCTCATTGATCTGTGACAGAACGGCCCCCACACCATGCTCGGAAGCGTCTGTCTGGACAACAAATTCTTTTGAAAAGTTGGGCGCCTGAAGTACAAGTGCTGTGCACATGGCAGTCTTCAGGGCGTCAAAAGCGTTCTGACAGGTGTCAGTCCAGTTCACCATCTTGGGCTGCTTCTTAGAAGTCAGCTCAGTCAAGGGTGCAACAATGTTGCCATACCCCTTGACAAACCTCCTGTAGTAACCCGTGAGTCCTAAAAAGGCTCTCACCTGTGTCTGGGTCTTGGGGGGCTCCCAAGCCAGGATGGTTTCAATCTTGGGCTGTAGGGGCACCACCTGGCCACTCTCCACCTGGTGTCCCAAGTACACCACAGAACCCTGCCCACTCTGGCACTTACTTGCCTTGATTGTGAGGCCTGTCCGCAGTGCCATCAACACTTCCCAGAGGTGGCGCAGGTGGTCCTCCCATGAGGAACTAAACACGGCAATGTCATCCAGGTAGGCGGCACTGAAATCTTCCAGCCCATCCAACACCCTGTTGACCAACCTCTGAAAGGTGGCAGGGGCATTCTTCATCTCAAAGGGCATCACCCTGAACTGGTAGTGCCCATCTGGTGTGGAGAATGCGGACCTCTCCTTTGCCCCATCAGTTAAGGCGATCTGCCAATACCCAGACTTCAAATCAAATGTGCTGAGGTACCGTGCAGCCCCTAGCCGATCTATGAGCTAGGGGCTTTGTGACTGAATTGAGACCTTGGTAGTCCACGCAGAACTGAAGTTCTGGGGTGGCACCAGGCGCTGCAGCTTTTGGTACCAAGAACACTGGGCTGGACCAAGGGCTGCTAGAGTACTCAATCACCCCTAAAGCAAACATTTTGGAAACCTCTTCCTTAGTGGATGCCCTAACCCGGTCAGTCACTCGGTAAGCCTTGTGCTTAACAGGAGGACTGTCCCCAGTGTCCACTTCGTGGACACACCAATCAGTGACACTAGGCACCAGGGAGAACAGATCACTGAATTGTCCCAACAGTTGGCGACAATCACTCTGTTGCTCAAGGGTTAGTGTGGCGGAGAGGACCACACCCTCCACTGACCCGTCTTGCTCCTTTGCACACAGGAGGTCAGGAAGAGGCTCACTCTCCTCCTCCATCCCAGCATCTGTGGCCAGGAGCATGCCCACTTTGGACCTCTCAAAGTGGGGCTTCAGGCGGTTGACATGCAGGACCCGCAAGGGGTTCCGGGGAGACCACAAGTCCACCAAGTAGGTAACAGGACTCTTGCGCTCCACCACCTCAAATGGTCCGGTCCACTTATCTTGGAGCGCACAAGGCTCCACTGGGGCCATGACCCAAACCTTTTGACCAGGCTGAAACTCAATCAGAGTGGCATTCTGATCATGCCAACGTTTCATCTCTTTCTGGCTGGCTTCCAGATTTGCCTCAGCAAGCTTTCTGAAATGCCGAGTCTGGTTCCTGAAGGCCAGCATGTAACTAAACACATCCTGGGGAGGTTTCCTGAGAGATTGCTCCCAGCCTTCCTTGACCAGACTCAGAGGCCCTCTTACCGGGTGACCATAAAGTAGTTTAAAGGGGCTGAACCCTAGGGACTTCTATGGCACCTCACGGTAAGCAAACAACAGGCATGGCAAGAGGACGTCCCACTTACGCCTCATGGTCTCTTCTAGGCCCATAATCATGCCTTTGAGGGTCCGGTTGAATCTCTCAACCAGCCCATTCCCTTGGGGGTGGTAAGGGGTGGTAAACTTATAAGTTACCCCACACTCCTCCCACAGAGACTTCATATATTTGGAAATGAAGTTAGTACCCCTATTAGACACCACCTCTCTGGGGAACCCCACACGGGAGAAAATCCCCATCAGTGCACGTCCCACCACGGGGGCCGTCACTGTCCGGAGTGGGATGGCTTCAGGGTACCGGGTGGCATGGTCCACCAAGACCAGGATGAACCTGGTGCCCATGGCTGTCTTGGGGTCCACACGCCCCACAATGTCAATGCCCACTCGCTCGAACGGGGTACTGACAACTGGAAAGGGCTGGAGTGGGGCTTTGATCTTCCCCCCACTCTTCCCACTTGCCTGGCAAGTCTCACATGTCCTGCAGTGAGCATCTGAGCTCCTGCGCATCTGGGGCCAAAAAAAGTGGGTGACCAGCCTCTCGAAGGTCTTGGTCTGCCCCAGATGTCCTGCCAATGGCACATCATGAGCCAACCCCAGTAGGAAGGCTCTGAAGCACTGGGGTATCACTAGCACACGGGCTGACCCAGGCTCAGCAACCTTAGGCTCGCTGTAAAGGAGGTCATTCTCCCAATAGATCAGATGTGACCCTGACTGATCACCTGCTGCCTGGGCTGCAGCCTGTCGCCGCAGCCCCTCGAGAGAAGGGCACGTTTTCTGCTGTTCACAAAATTCCTCCCTGGTGGGCCCTCCTTCCTGCTGCCAATGGGTCAGCCCAGGCAGGTCCCCCAGTTCGGCTACCTGTTCCCCTGTAGGCTCTAGGGCATCCCCTCAAGGTCTGCTCCTTCCTGGACCGTGGGAACTATGGGGGCCGGTTTCCAGCGCCTCCTACCCCTTCTCTGTAAGGCAGGGGCCTGGGCCATACTTTCAGGCTCCAGGTCCTTCTGAACGTCCTTACTGGCTGCCATGGACCGAGTGGTCGCACACGCCCACTCAGGCAGACCCAACATTTCCAAGTGAGATTTCCTCTCCACTGTAGCCCACGGGGAGTTTTCTAAATCATTGCCCAACAGACAGTCTACCGGCATGGCTGGCCTCACAGCTACTTGAAGAGTTCCTGAAACCCCCCCCCCACTCAAAGGGAACCTGAGCCACCTCACACTGGCTCTCAGAGTTGTCTGCTGACACTACTGGGCAGAATGCATGGGGACAACCTGCTCTTTGGACACCAACCGGGAGCTGACAGCAGTCACACTAGCTCCGGTGTCCCTCAGAGCCTCCACCCTATGGCCATTGATGGTCACCCACTGCCTGTACTTCTTAGTGTTATCAGGCAGCATGGGGTTAGGGACCTTCTCAAAGTCTCCTAGCGAGACAAGGGTCAATTCCACGGGATCCCACCCACCTTGGGCACCCATCTCCTCCCTCCCAGGGCTACACTAGCAAGCTGGTGGGGTGGTGCGCAGGGTGGGGCATTGAGGTCCCTCTGGGGACACTGGGGATCATAATACCGGTGGCCCACTTGACCACATTTAAAACAAGTAAGGGGCCCCCTATGAACAGGCCTACCTGTCGGGGGCACTGGCTTCTTCTCAGGGGGAGACTGGGACACCACTCCTTGGTTCCCTTGGGAATTACTTTGGGGCCTCTCTGGAACTCCCTCGGTTTACCCCTGTCCCCCCCACTTCTCTGCTGGGGACCCTGCCCACCTTTGGCGAAGTCTCCCACAGGACCCTTGCGAACCCGGGTGCTCACCCAGCGGTCCGCCTCCTCAGCAAGCTTCCTAGGGTTAGTTAGCTTGCTATTAACAAGGTGCTGGCGTAGCTCTGGAAAACAGTTACTAGATAAATGCTCCCATGCAAACAAATCATACATTTGCTCAAAAGTTTCCACTTTGCTACCCTTTTCCCAGCGATCCATTGCTCTGCAAAAAAAAGACACATATTCGACCCAAGTGGTACCCTCTAACTTCTTACAGGTTCTAAATCTCTGCCTGTACATTTCTGGGGTCAAACCATATCGCGTCATCAAGGCCTCTTTCATATGGGCATACACCATCCTGCTCTCTTCAGGCAGATCCAACAGGGTATCCCTCCCATCACTCACAAAGCGTCCCCACAACCCCGCTCCCCAATCCTTCTCAGGGACCTGGTGGGACACCATGGCTATCTCATATGCGACAAACCATTGCCCAATATCCTCACTCTTATGGAAATCCTTGATGACATCCTTGGGTATATACACTCTACTCTCGGTAGGTACTAACGGTATGCTGCCACCAGAGGGGGAGATCTCTAAGCTCTTAGCCTTGATCTCCAGCTCCCTCAATACTCTCTCATGCTCCAGTTTCATTTTCTCAAGTTCAAATGCCAACCTGTTATTCTCAAAATCCAATTTTTTACTCTCTAGGTCCTTCTGACATTCTAATGTGGCCATCTCCAAACTATGCCTCCTATCTCTCTCCCTGTCCTCCATCTCTTCTGGAGACAGACCCTTTGAGGACACACTAGTACCTGGATTGGAAAGTGCTTTACCTCCCACTAAATCCACTTCGTCATCCTGCTGCCCTCCAGCATTCTCTCCCTCATTCCTAGCAGACTCTCTCACTTCTACCCAGGCCTTAAGGGCCTTCTGATACTCCTCCTTCCTAGAGAGACCCGCAACAGGGACTGTGAATCGCTTGCAAAAAGACTTTAGCTGTTTGGCAGTGTAGGTTTGTAACCTCTCTTCCTCAAAGATGAGATCCTCCGAAGCATTGGACATTGGCCTACCCGTTGTAGACATAACTGGCAATTACAATCGACAATAGAACAAAATCAAACTGTACGTGGTTGCTCCTAGGCCTACACTCACTAGTAGCGTACACTGGTTATTGTATGTGGATCACAAATGCAAGTCCTGATCCTCACCGCTGACCACCAATGTTAGAAATGGGGATCTCTAGTTGGCCGCGGCTGGCGCCGAGGTCCAAATAAGGATCCTTCTTCCTAAGTCAGAGAAAGGGGGCTACACCCTTTGATAACCCCTGCTCAACCCTGTGGTAAAGTAGCACGAGCAGACAGGCCTATCTCAGAGGCAGTGTGTGAAGCATTTATGACCATACACAATAACACAGGAGAGACGCTACAAACGGACACCACAAGTAGTTATAGAAAAATAGTTATCTTTATATAGACTGAACACGAGGCTAAAAGCCCTCAAGGAGCCAAAATGCACACAATTACAGCTTCACTTCAAAAGCAATAAAGGCACTCAAAACGGGGGTGGAACGGACTTAGTTCGGGGCCGGGGTCCACGCGACCCGGGGATGCACAATGTACCTGAGATGTAAAGGGGCACGGCACGCAGCCTCACAAGGAAGCCACGGTGATGACAGGCGGACTCGCAGTGGCCACAGCTCCCGGCTGTAGCGGTCCGCGGCGGGCACTCACGATAATCCTGGGACGGGGCTTAAAGGTGGGCACCCAGCGGCACCCGCAGGGGGTAACAAGATCCTGGAAGTGGTGACTAGTGCGGGCACTCAGCGGCACAGCTCCTCAGCTGCAGCGGCCCACAATAGCGATAGCGATGATTTCCGTAGGATGGCAAATGCGGGCACTCAGCGGCACAGCTCCTCAGCTGCAGCGGCCCACAATAGCGATAGCGATGATTTCCGTAGGATGGCAAATGCGGGCACTCCGCGGCACAGCTCCTCAGCTGCAGCGGCCCACAATAGCGATGATTTCCGTAGGATGGCAAATGCGGGCACTCAGCGGCACAGCTCCTCAGCTGCAGCGGCCCACAATAGCGATAGCGATGATTTTCGTAGGATGGCAAATGCGGGCACTCAGCAGCACAGCTCCTCAGCTGCAGCGGCCCACAATAGCGATAGCGATGATTTTCGTAGGATGGCAAATGCGGGCACTCAGCGGCACAGCTCCTCAGCTGCAGCGGCCCACAATAGCGATAGCGATGATCTTTGTAGGATGGCAAATGCGGGCACTCAGCGGCACAGCTCCTCAGCTGCAGCGGCCCACAATAGCGATAGCGACCTTCAGCCCACGTTCCCCGCAGTAGAACCAGAGGCTCTGGAATTCTCAACAGAGGCCTCACCTGCGGGTAGAATCCCCCTCAAATAGGAATCCAGACAGCTGAGGGGTGAAGTCTAATGTCCCTGAGACTTCGGCAGGAGGCGAGCTCAAATCAGGCCCTTGGGTAGTTGCTTCAGCAAGATGGATGAAAGTTTCGAAGTCCTTTCCCTCAAGTTACACGGACAGAGGTTCGTCTTGGCATCCAGAAGTAACACACTCGTGGGGATTTTCGCGCACATTTTTATACCCCCCTCGCCTTTGTTCTCTCAAAAGCCACAAGTCACCGAACCCAGTCAGAACCAGTTCGGGGAGGTCCTGGGGGCACGTTGTTTACGAGGCAGCATCCTGCCCTTTTGGAGAGGGGTCTGCCATCAGACGCACCGTGGGAGGGGGAGCCATCATTCACCTTGCCAGGCGCAGCCCTGCTCAGATCAAAGGGTCACCCCTCCCCATACTCCAGCTGCAGATCTCTCTACTCGACCCAGGCCGGGTTCAACCTACCCTGTCCCTCCAAAACCAGACAGCCAATACACATAACAGCAGAGCACACTGGAAGACTTAGGCAAGAAAATTCCCACTTTCCCAAAGTGGTATTTTCAGACACAGAATATAGAAATAACCCTCACTAAAAGATGTACTTTAATATTCCGAGCTCAGGCATACTAAATTCGACTTTCCACTTTACAAGCTGCTTCTGTGGGTGGCGCAATCAGTGCTGCAGGCCCACCAGCAGTATTTGGTCTTCCAGCCCTGGGCACGCACGGTGCACTATACTAGAGACTAACAGGTAAACCAAACGAGCCAATTATGGGAACATCACTTCATACAATCAATTTACAATAGGGAGCATTCGCGCTGTGGCACGGAATGGCCGTGGCACAGCACCCAGAGCAGCTAACACAAGAAACACAGAGGAGACAAAAAGCGAAAAATGTAGGGTCGACCCACGCCAATGGTGCCAGGTCTAACACCTTTTCTCTCAACATTAAGCTAAACTAAATTGTGGTTTAAGAAACATAATAATTGAGCTGGGGTGTTATTTCTTATCCGTATGAAAATATATGCATTCATTTAGTGATGTAAGTTAGTTTATTTATGTAATCGTCACTCCACACTACAGTAGCAGTGGCGGCTGGTAACATGCACGAGTAGTGAGGAGGGCACACACCCGTCCCGCTCACGTCCACCCAACCACGAGCACACACACCCATCCATTCACAAGCACATACATGCATTCACCCATTTGCAGTACACGTGCGCAATTATACATATATTCATACATACACACCCGCCCCACATATAATAATAGGTAACATTCTATTCCCTCCATATTAAATGTTTCTGACTTTTCCTCTCTCAAGAACAAATAAAATTAATCTCAGCTTCTATATTTTTATGACACACTAATTTTTCTACAAATTAAGCACTGCTTACACCCATCCACTCATAAGCAAACACATGCACACTCACACCCTCCCATTCACAAGCAGGCATCTCTCCCGGCCCTGCCCAGTCTTTCCTCGCCCAGCAGCATCTACCTATCAATGGCTGCCTTGGGCGCCTCCCCCGCACACAGTCCATGGTGCACCCTGGTGAGAAACATACACGGGCTTCCTTTCTGCTAAGGCTCAATGTCTTGCCATGAACGTACAGAGCAGAGTCCCTGCTCTAAGAAGTGTTTCTTGCTCTGTGGTGGCGCCACATTGATCAGCCTCCACATCTGTAAAGGGTACCTATCTCTAGTGCCGTTGACCATCACTGGTAAGTGGATCCTGGAGCGCGCGCCACAGGTTTGCTTGTGAACTCCAAGTGCATGCTGCGGTGATGCACTCTCAGCACACTGGTCCTCGTGTGTACACTGCCGTTGCCGCCCTCAGATTGGTTGCTTTACTACCTTGAGTTGGTCACTTTCAGGAGATCAGAAGCCACTGTTCGCAAAGTGCAACATACTTGCCAAGTGTCAGTTGCAGTTCTAGGTTTTCATTCTTTTGGATTACTAGTAGTTAGTTTACTACTGATAGTTTAGACTACAAATAAATGGTTGAAAGTGTGGGAGCAGAGTTCCTCCACATCAAAAGCCTCAAAAGCTGGAAATAACGGCAAATAATAAGAACATACATTTTTATTTCCACAAACTTACACAGACTTTTTTGTAGGCTCCACTTTTTTACACATTTAATTAAAACGCATCAATAATTTAATGTATTTGTCTTCAACCAACTCCTAAGAGCTCAAATACCACGTTCACTTGTCTGTTGCCAAATCTACTGCCAGTCCCATAATCACTGCCACACAGTCCATAGCTACGCTACTTTGCAGTAATGTACGATAATGTGCTGCATGGCGAAATGCCTATAAGGTTCCAGAAGCGAGACCGATTTGCATTGCAAATGCTTGTTCTTTTTCCAGGCCCTACGCGAATCAGGCGAATCCCGCCAAAAACATATAAAAAATGTTTTTTTTACCTTCGGACTCCCTGTGGCACCCCCTGAGAACCCTAGGGAGGTCACAGTGTTCCTACCCTGCCCTCTTCTACTTTTTTTCCCCTTTTTCCCCCTACTCGTTTCAACCGAGTCACAAGATGGCTGCCAAGGCTTCCTAGTTTGAAGTGTTGGCAGCCAATCACAGGCAAGCTCGTGCTCGTGCTCTCACAATTCTCAAATATCGATATCTGTAAATCTTTAGATATCTCAATAACTACTGAACGGATTTACACCATTTAAAGAAAAGCGTGTTTTCTGGACCAAGAGCTATCTCTCTGCCAAATGTGGTGTAATTCCGTTCAGCAGTTCGGGCTGTAGCCGTGTCTAAAGTTTCCTATGGAAATTAACATGCAGAAAACACGTTTTGGGACCCCCCTTTTTTCTCTGCCCCCGCTTGACGAATCACCCTGAAACTTTCAAGACAGGAGCTGATCTGAGTGACCAATTAGTGTTGAGAATTTCGCAGAGATTTGTCAAACGACGCCAAAGATATTGGCAAAAGAAAAATGCTTTTTCTATGGAAACAAGATCCTAACTTATAACTATCTACTGGCGACAGCCCTGGGGACCGCCACCCCCCCCGGGGCTCCAAAAAGAAATCCGTGGGGGGGTCCCAACCCCCCCCATGCTGCCCCGTCGACCGCCACCTCCCCGGGGCTTCGATAATGAAACGCTGGGGGCACACGGCCCCCCTGCAGCCCCGGGGACCGCCACCTCCCCGGGGCTCTGTTTTAAAAAAAAAAAGAAGATGTGTGGGGGGGCAAGAGCCCCCCCACATGCCCCGGGGACCACCACCTCCCCGGGGCACATACTCATTTGAATGTGGGGGTCCGTAGCGGACCTCCGGTGGAGAAAGAAGTCCCTGGTGTGCACGGGACACGGGCGTGCCACAGACTGTGTAACCCCACAGGCATAGACGCAGCGAGGATCCGTGCAGAAGTAATACAGGGCGCAGAATGTACAGGTAATGCACTCAATTGCACGTTCAACCGTGCCCAAGCGTGCTGGTTGTAGGTGCGCAATCAATGCAAACATCTGGAAAGCCTGCAGGTGTGCATCCACGGCCCATGTACGATGGGTGTAGGTGCACAATCAATGCACACATATGGTGAACCTGTGGGTGTAAAGGATATAGGAGCGCTGTCAATACAAACATCTGCAGAACCTGCAGGTGTAAACCTGCTGCCTATATGTGATGCGTATAGATGTAGTGAGTGCAATCATCCGCAAACCCTGTAGCTTTAAACTGCGCCCTTTAGCAGCGTATATAAATGCAGTCAGTGTAGATATCTACAGAACCTATAGGTCTAAAACCGCTTCAATATGTGCTGAATATAGGCGGAAGTCTATGCATGCAGGTATGTGTAAATCGATTACTCATATGTACTGTATATAGGTGTGCACCCTATGCAAAGATCCACAGACCCTGTAGGGGAATTCCCAGTTTTGGAAACTAGGGTGAAGGAAGTGAAATATCGACAGAACCTGTAGGTACAGAATCTCTGAATATAGGTGCCCTGATGAACCAAACATTTAAACATTCACAGAGGCCGTGGGGCTGGAACCGTGACTCGTGCGTGTTAAATACAGATCCACGCTCAATCCAGACATCTGCGTGACGTATAGGTGGAACGTCAGTGTTGGATACTGGGGTTCACTTCATTTTTTCGAACACTCACAGAACTTAACATATGGGTCAGTGGGGCGCACGCGCTCTGAAAGCGGGATTCCAGAGACCACAAGGGCCCAGTGTACACAGCTGGGGAATTAAATCGAAATGCCTGCCGATCCCATGCACGCACCTATATGTGGGACATAGACATACAGGTGCAGCATTGACCCAAATATGTTGCATTCTATATGAGCAGAAACTGTGAGCATGCGTGAAGGATTGAGGTGGCTTGCAACCAGGCAGCTGCATTATCCATGGCAGGAGGTTCACTGTACATCTGTGCATGGTTCATCTAAAGAGCCTCGAGACTATAGGGGCGAATGCGCGCTCGTTGGATGTACGTGCACAGCGACATCAAGGGATATGGCCTAAGAGCTAGAGCTGTGGACCTCGAAGCTGGGGAACCGGTTTGGAGTCTCAGCAGGGACGCTCAACATCCTGTGATTCTGGGCAAATCATTTAATCTCCCCGTGCCTAACAAAATAAATGTGTCCGCTCTGACACCTTCGGGTCGAGTTCGCGCTATCTAAAAAAAATAACAACAAAAAACACATGAACCAGAAATATAGGAAATCTGTATTTTCCTAATGTATATAGCTGCTCAATCAAAGCAAGCCTCTGCGGAAAGTATAGGGTCAGAAGCCATGGAGGTGTGTGCCGTATATAGGTGCTCAACTAATCCACACGTCTCCGAACCATAGTGGGCACAAGCCGCGAGGTTGTTCGGCCCCTTCTTCTTACATACTTAACAGGTTAGAGATGTGCTGTCATTGACAGAAGCGACGCGGGCCTGTGCGAGTCATACAGGGAAATGGATACCCCTTAACATTCCAGTATTCCATTGGCGAAAGAACATCAGACACCCGCTCCTGGCATTGAAATACGCACACCATGTGTAAGTGGTTGTAGATAAAACACGTGCATGCTCTGTACACTGCAGCAACAAAGTGAGCCATGTGTGTTCAGACATTTAGAGCTGAGCATAGAATATATAGGCTCGGTAAGTGTGCTTACGGCATCACCTATAGAGAGAGCGCAACCTGGAAGGTAAATCGTTGCTTTCTAGCCAGAGTGACAAGGCAGTACTCTGTGTGCATCTCAGAACGCGCAAAATGCGCGCTTTTGACTCGTGTGACCTCAAGTTTGACACTATTATTTACATTGTCCTCGTGATTATGTTCGTAGTGTCTGGTCACAAACCGTCATGTGGTTTTTGAACTGAAAGACGTATGGACAGTATGTATTTGCCGTTGGTACAGGGACAGGCAGCCGCGAGTCACCTAAAATGCGGCATCTCGAACTAGAAAGTGACTTCATAACGTGCACATTTACCATGTGCGCAGAACTGCAGTGAGATGGAATCGCGAGGTTCCTGTCGCACCTGTGATGTAGGTAAAATATCCCAAAACATATTGACCAATGTATATATAGTCTAGGCTGGCAGATGCTAGAGGCATCAGCATATAACACTTGGACATGTGCATATGACAAACGTGTTCCATCTATAGGCGGGAACAAGTGCTCCCTTGCAGTATTTGCAGAATCCATATGGGGTGACAATATGTCTCGTGTACAGGCAGCCGAGAGCACCGCACTCTGGACTGAGGGACAGAGATAACTTACTGCCCCATATGGAGCCAAAATGATAGTTTTCAGAATCAGCCGGTCGAAGCACATTCCAAACCTTCAAACAGAAACATACTTTGAGCATTTATAATCAAAAAAGCAGTCGACACTTACAGGGGAACTTTACACTTAGCGACTAGAGGCGAGGAATGTATTTAACTCATAAGAGAGGAAATTAATTTGGTGCCTATGGGAATAATGCAGTTAGGGAAAATAATATATATAGATACGAGTATAGAGAGAAAACATTCCACGCCAACAGGCAGAAAATGCTTTCTACGCCTATAGGCAATAAAATATTCACATTAAATGTAGGAAGAAAAGTGCATTGAGCGCCTACAGACAGAAATGCAGCCAGAGCGTGTAAGTAGAGGAAGAATTCAGCATCTATAGGTAGAAATGCAATCGTCAAATAAGTCCAGAATGAGCTACTGGTTGGAGACCCCTGTGGAGTCCAGAAGCTCCCAAACTTTGAGCAGATACAACTGCGCGTAAAAAGACAGCAAATAGTGAGTGGTATGTATGTGTAAATGCACTGCACATACATATAAATATAAGCCAGTTTTATTGAAAACCCTTTTCCCCGGTTGGCCAGAAAACATCAGCACTGAAAATGCCATAGCATCCAACTCTTAGGGGATATCTGCTTCTTTAACCGAGGGCGCAACCAGCAGATCCCGCCCCTTGCTCTGGCAGTAAGTACTGTACCTACCCCATGTCTACTGTAACGTACCTTGTATGCAGCAACACGTGTGCACAGCGCCGAGCTCTGCGTGACCCGGGCAAGCTCTGGCAGTGAGTACTATACCCCATGCCTACTGTAACGTACCTTGTATGCAGTCCTGTGTGTGCACAGCGAGTACTGTACCCCATGTCTACTGTAATGTACCATATATGCAGCACCGCATGTGCACAGCGCCGAGCTCTGCAAGCCCCATGCAAGCTCTGGCAGTGAGTACTGTACCCCATGTCTACTGTAACATACCTTGTATGCAGCACCGCGTGTGCACAACGAGTTCTGTACCCCATGTCTACTGTGATGTACCGTGTATGCAGCACCACTGTGCACAGCGCCGAGCTCAGCGAGTCCGAACAAGTTCTGGTAGAGAGTACTGTACCCCGTGTCTACTGTGTATAACTTGTATGCAGTACCAGGTGTGCACAGCGGCGAGCTCTGCAAGACCCCGCGTAAGCTCTGGCGGTGAGTTCTTTCTACCCCATGTTTGCTGTATTTACTTTGCATGCACCATCGTGAGCAGCGTGAGCCCCCAGCACCACGCGTGCACAGCGCCGACCAAACTCTGTCTTACTACTGCAGATCAGTGTTTACTGTACGTATCTTGAGCATCTACTACAACGTGTGCACAGCGCCAATCTCAGCAAGCCCCTTGCACACTCTGGCGGTGTGTACTGTGCTGTACTGACCTCCTGTGTTTACTGTACGTTTCTTGTATAGATCACCCGTGAGCACCTACCACCACATGTACACAACACCGACCTCAGCAAGCCGCTGGGCAAACTTTGGCGGCGAGTACTGCACCATAATGTGTACTGTATGTACCTTGTATGCACCACCCCGTGAGCACCTAGCACTCACGTCACATGCGCAGCTCCCAGCTCAGCGTGGGTACTGTGACAAGCCCTGGCGGCGAGTACTGTGTACTGACCCCCAGTATTTACTGTATGTAGTACCCTGTGCACACTCAGCACCACGTGTGCCCCTGGTATGCACCACCATGTGCACGCCTAGCACTCACTTCACATGCACAGCGCCAAGTTCATCGAACCCATGGTAACCTCAGTCTGGCAGGGAGTACTATGCTGTACTGTACCCCAGTCTCTACTTCATGCACCTTGTATGCACCTAGCACTGTGAGTACTGTGCTGAACCCGATGTTTCCTGTGTGTACCTTCAATGTGCCACCCCTTGAGCACCTAGAGCTACATGTCTCGGCCAAGAGAGCGCAGTACTGTACCCCGATGTTTACTGTATTCATCTCCCTTCGCCCAGCTACTAATACCACATGCTGTCAATCGTGAGATCAGTAAGGCCCCGGGCATCCTCTGGCGGTGAGTACTCTTCCGCCCATATCCCATACAGTACTCGCGGTACGGGCCAAGCGCAACGCTCTCCCATAATTTCTATGTTTAAATATATCACTAATTAGGATGCCACAATATCGACTCCCTAGGTGTATAGGTGCACCTCCCGTGTATGTGCACCTAGGGAATGTATGTAGTCGACATGTGTGCAGGTTGCTATTCCTGACCTGCACATATGTAACCTGTACTCTTGGCACGCTGCGCTGCTGGGTACCAGAGGGCATCCGAGGTGCCCTGTGCCACTGCGTATCCCCTGCACTTGGAAGGGCACTGATTGCCCCATCGAAGACCACATGTTTGTAGCACAGGTCAGCACAACCTGGGAAGTGACTGGCACCGGGTACCAGTGTGCACGGATTCGTGCAGTACTGCGGTGTGCACTAATACATCCCTCGCCCCAAGCCTTAGGCACATAGGCACAAACTGTGGCAGTGAGTACTAGCAGTGAGTATTCTGTGCACCGCTGAGTACCGTCAACATCTTGTGCGCATTCTAGCTCACCTTGCATCGCGTGTGCACAACGCAGCGCAGCAAGTCTCTGGTGGCGAGTACGCGTGCACTGCTGGATTCTGTCCATAATGTACCCCGAGGGATACAGTATACATCTTATGCGCATTTTAGTTCACTTCGTACCGCGTGCGCACAACACCCTGCCCAGCGAGCCTATGGTAAACTGTGGTGGTGAGTACATACGTCGTGCAGCACCCAGTACTGTGCCCACAAAGTATACTGTACCCCGAGGGATACTGTTGGCATCCTAGGCTATTCTAGCTCACTCCGCATCACTCTGGCGGTGAGTATTGTATGCACTAAAATGGTCTGATACCGTCACACATAGGAGAACACAGCTGTACATTTTCTGTTACTTATATACAGTCTTTTGCTCCAGTGTATACAAAGCGTGTCATCTACGTGTCCTCCACACGTGCACAGCTTTGGCGAAGCCCCGTTGCCCTATGGCAGTGAGTACCCCTCGTGTACCCAATATTCTGCACACCAGAATGACTGTGGGTATGGCCAACAACACCACGTGTGTGCGTAATGCAGAACATGCACTGTACGTACATGTTCTGTGCGTAACAGGCGTCTTTACGGGCCTGCGCCAGCAGTGAGCGTCAGACCTGAACCCCAAAATCGCTCAGATTAACACGGCACCAGTGAAACCGATTGTGGTCAAGTCAGGCCTCAGTCACACCCATACTGTGACTCACTTACCATCCAGTACTCACTACAGTCCTCACTGCATCGCCCTCTCACTCCAGCACTCGCTAACCCACTCCAGCACTCAATAACCCCCTCACTGAAACCCACTCCAGACCTCACTACTACCCGCACCCCCAGGACTCACTAAAACCCTCACAAAATCCCACTCCCACTCCAGAACTCACTACAACCCTCACTGCAATACACTCCCCCTCCACCACTCACTAAATCCCTCACTAAAACACACTCCTACTCCAGAACTCACTTCAACCCTCACCCCCAGCACTCACTAAAACCCTCACAGAATCCCACTCCAGGACTCACTACAACCCTTACTGCAATACACTCACCCTCCAACACTCACTAAATCCCTCACTGGAACACACTCCCACTCCAGAAATCACTACAACCCTCACTGCAACCCATTCACCGTCCCCAGGGACCCTCAGTATTCAAGGGGACTTAATCCCCCAACTTAGAACACGCCAGGGGGCGCGTTTGCAGAGTGGTGGAGAAAGGGGGTGTGGCCTTTGTCCACCTCTCAGCAATCCCACTGTGTGGGGCTTACTGGAGGTAAGAGGTAGGCTAGTTGGCCCCTAAAGGACCCCCAGCAGCGATGGGGACTTCAATCCCCATCCAAGAGCGCGCCAGGGAGCGTGTTTGTAGAGTGCTGGGCAAAGTGGGCGTGGCCTGCTACGAGCACTTACCAATGCTGCTGTGTGGGACTTACTGGAGGTAATAGGAGGAGTAGTTGGCCCCCAAGGATGTCCTTGGGGGCCAACTACCCCTCTTGTTACCTCCAGTAAGTCCCACACAGTGGGATTGCAAAGACGACTTCGGAGGGCATGCCCCCCTTTCTCCACCACTCTGCAAACGTGCCTCCTGGCAGACTACGGGATGGGGGATGAAGTCCAATTTATTCCTGAGGGAGTTTGGGGGCCAAGAAGCCCTCCTGGTACCTCCTGTAAGTCCTACGCAGCAGAATTCCTGAGCGCTGGTCGGAGGCCCAGCACCCTTTCTCCACCACTCTGCAAACGTGACTACTACTTAAAGAAGCATCTTTCTGCACCTCTGACTTAGAGGTACTTTTAATCCCCTGCCCTATTATATACTAGGGCCTTACAGAGGAGGTCATGCCAATCACAGGGGTACCCCAACCCATAGTGTACCCTAGTGTATGTAGGTGTTTTCACTGTATTCTAAGTGTCTTTTAGCATAGCACTGGCACCGGACCTGGTTAGTCAGAGTCAGTTACCACCAGTACCAGTCAGCAAAAAGTTGGGGGCACAGGATGACTTTGCAACAAGGCCTCTTTCTGCACCTCTGTTGGTTCTTTCTGCATATCTCTTGCTTCTTTCTGCACCTTTCTTTGTCTTTCTGGACTCTTGTTGCCTCTTTCTGCATTTCTCTTGCTTATTTCTGTGCCTTTTTTCCTCTTTCTGCACATGTCCTACCTCTGTAGGCATAGTTAGAAATTATCATTTAAAAAACCTTTGAAATTCACTGAAAAAACCATAGGTTTCAGGGACGTTATAGTTAGAAATTAGCATTTAAAAAACCTTTGAAATTCACTGAAAAACCATAGGCTTCAGGGACGTTATAGTTAGAAATTAGCATTTAAAAAAACATAGAAATTCACTGAAAAAACCATAGGTTTCAGGGACGTTATAGTTAGTTGGACATTTCACTCATACAAAACCTAAGAAATTCGGCCGTTATAGTTAGTTCAGCTAACTATAACTCGCGCCCCCGCAATGCACTGCTGATGACATCACATATTACATCATTCATGACATGGTCAGTGAAATCACTGATGACATCTCAAATGACATCACTGATGACATCATCCACGTGAAAATCTGATGCACCTCCTCACACCCTAATATAACCTTTGATACACCCACTCTAAAATACAGACTACCATTTTCGAAACCATAGACACACCAATGCCAGTTACTACATACCCACTCACTGATTCCTAGGTCTACACACACATCTACTCATTCACCCATACAGTCACTCATACATGCAGTCAGTCATCAATACAACACTATCATATGAACTCATACACCTATACAGAGACTCACACACCGCCACTCATCAAGAGTTGCTCACACACCTAGTCAGTCATGCAAAGAATCAATCACACTTCCATTTATTCACCTATACAGTTATACACACACCACCTCACTTATTCATACAGATACAAACCCATACTTGCTCTCTTATACAATCACTGATACAAGTACACACTCATCCATACTGCCACTCTCACAATCACTCACTCTCACTGATAGTCATTTATATACTCCAACTCTTACATACACTGCCTTTTACATATGTAGTTACTCGGACATGTACCACTGAGACATCCATTCCCTCACCAACACACCCATACACACACTCACCCACCCATACAGCTGTTCCCACATGTACTCTTGAACCCATACACCCAGTGAATCAACCACTCACATATCTATGCACAGAGTCACACACCTCCCACCCATCCACACAGACACTCAGGCACCCATACAGATACTCAGATAACCAATCAATAACCCATATACATACTCATGTAGCTACTCACCAACTGATGCAGCTACTTACACACCAACAGACAGACTGATACCTACATTTACACAGTTTAGTCACTAACCCATGCATTCAGTAAGACACGTTTAATCACTCACTTATACAGTCAGTCACGCACCTACTAAATCATCTATTCAGGCACTTATACACCCACTCATTCTTCAATACACCTTGGCATATATATAAAACATATTTAAACTTTACAGAAACACACATTCACTGGATGATGTCATCAGTGATGTCATTTGAGATGTCATCAGTGATGTGATCAGTGATGTCACTGACCATGTCATGAATGATGTAATATGTGACGTCATCAGCAGTGCATTGTGGGGGCGTGAGTTATAGTTAGCTGAACTAACTATAACGGCCGAATTTCTCAGGTTTTGTACGAGTGAAATGTCCAACTAACTATAACGTCCCTGAAACCTATGGTTTTTTTCAGTGAATTTCTATGGTTTTTTAAATGCTAATTTCTAACTATAACGTCCCTGAAACCTATGGTTTTTTCAGTGAATATATATATATATATATATATATATATATTATCTACTGGCGGTCGCCAGTAAATAGTTATAGTTAGGACCTATTATCCATAGGAAATCCGTGACATTCTATTTGAAATAACGTTGGCGCCGGTTGACGAATCTTCGCGAAAGTTTCCAACTTGTTGGGGCGCTCCGCTCCGCTCCTACCCTGAAAGTCTCGGGTTGATTCGTGAAGCGGGGCCGAGAAAAAAGGGGGGGTCCCAAAACGCGTTTTCCCCATTCATTTTTCCATAGGAACCTTTAGTCGCAGCTACAGCCCGAACTGCTGAACGGAATTACACCAAATTTGGCAAAGAGGTAGCCCTTGGTTCAGACTGGTGCCTTTTGCTTAAATGGTGTAAATCCGTTCAGTAGTTCCTGAGAAATTCACAAGTAAAGTCACATATATATGTATGGCCGAGTAGGGTCCGCGTACCCTCCCGATCACGAGCTGCATGCTAATTGGCTGTCAGCTGGCTGTCAACATTCCGATTCAGGAAGTGTTGGCAGTTATTTTGTCCCTCGGTAGAACCGAGGGACAGAAACAAGTGCGCATAGTGCAAAAGGGGGCAGGGTAGAAACACCCTGACCCCTAGGTCTGCTCAGGGGGTCCCACAAGGACCCCTGGGCAGAAAAAGCATTTTTTTTTAAATCGGCAGGATGCGCTCAGGGTGCGCGGATCCTGCCGATTAGGAAAAAAACCCAGAAGAAACAAGTGCGCAAAACGCACAAAGGGGGCAGGGTAGAAACACCCTGACCCCCTAGGTCTGCTCAGGGGGTCCCACAAGGACCCCCTGGGCAGAAAAAGCATTTAAAAAAAAAAAAATCGGCGGGATGCGCTCAGGGTGCGCGGATTCCGCCGAAAAAACAAAAAAACGAAGCGCGGTCTCCCGCGCTTCGTTCTTAATTGGCCCCCGGGTGGGCCAAGTCCTAGGGGCATGGGGGGGTTCCTTTTTAATATGTGGGGGGGCCTCTAAGGCCCCCCCAAGCCCTGGGGACCGTCACCCCCCGGGGCTTTAAAAAATAATGGTGCAGGAGGGCTCTTTGCCCTCCCGCTGCCCCGGGGACCGCCACCTCCCCGGGGCTTCTTTTTTTAAATGATTTAACCTGTGTGGGGGGGCTCCAGCCCCCCCACATGCCCCGGGACCGCCACCTCCCCGGGGCACTAAGAAATTTAAAATGGGGGTCTGTTTTGGACCTCCGAAGCCCCGGGACCACCACCTCCCCGGGCTTTCTAAATGTGGGGAGGGGGCCGCGCAGCCCCCTCCTGGAGCCTGTGGTGGCCCTGGGGACCGCCACCCCCAGGGCCAGCTCCTGCAGTGTCCCGGGTGCCTACCCCCGGGACACTGCTGTTTGCAATGATAGGACGGAGCCTCGCGGCTCCCGTCCTGTCATTGCAAACTTGCTTTGGATATTAGGCGAGAGCAGGAAACCTGCTCTCGCTTCAAATATCCAGCAAATTGCTTTCCACATGGGGAGCAGCATCTTAGCTGCTCCCCATGTGGAAAGCAATGCCGGCTCCCAAGGGACGCGGGGAGCCGGCGGGACTATGGGGGTTTGGGGACCCCACCACAGTCCCCAACGAGAGGCCAGGCCCCGGGGATGGGGTCCCCGGGGCCATAGTGGCCAGGGAGGGGGGCCACGCAGCCCCCCCTCCCCTAAAAAAATATATTTTTTTAAAATATTTAAAGGCCGGCCCCGGGGGATGGGGTCCCCGGGGCCTTAAATGGCCTGAGGAGGGGGGCCACGCAGCCCCCCTCCAAATTTTTAATAAAAAAAGAGGGCTTGCCCCGGGGATGGGGTCCCCGGGGCCAATACAGGCCCAGGGAAGGGGGCCACGTGGCCCCCTTCCCGTTTTTTAAAATTTTATTTAAAAAAAAAAACTTCTCAGGCCCCGGGGATGGGGTCCCCGGGGCAAAAGTGGCTGAGGGAAGGGGGCCACGCAGCCCCACTCCCAATCAAAAAAAAAAAAGACCAGCATCGTGCCGGAGGCCCGCCCCCTCCCTGCAGCAGTCTGCAAATGCGCCCCTGGCGCGTTTTGAGAAGGGGAAGTAATTCCCCTTGAATACTGGGGGTCCCTGGGGACAAACTAGCCCACCAGGAACCTCCAGTATGCGCCAGGGGCTGCGTTGCAGAGAGGTGTACAGAGGCCACGCCCCTTTACACCTCTCTGCAGCGCAGCTCTGTGGCGCTTTGGAAGTACATGGTGGGCTAGTTGGACTCCAGGGACCCTCAGGATTCAAGGGGACTTAATCCCCCAACTTAAAACGCGCCACGGGCGCGTTTGCACAGTGGTGAAGGGAGGGGCGGGCTTCAGGTGACATGTGTGCAAACAGGCCCCGTGGCGTGTTTTAAGATGGGGAATTAAATCCCCTTCAAACCTGAGGGTCCCTGGGGGCCAACTAGCCCAACAGGTACGTCCAGAAAGCGCCACAGAGCTGCGTTGCAGAGAGGTGTAAAGGGGTGTGGCCTCTGTACACATCTCTGCAACGCAGCCCCTGGCGCATACTGGAGGTTCCTGGTGGGCTAGTTGGCCCCCAGGGACCCTCATGATTCAAGGGGACTTAGTCCCTCAACTTAAAACGCGCCACGGGGCGCGTTTGCACAGATGTCACCTCAGGCCCCGCCCCTCCCTTCACCATTGTGCAAATATTCCTCTAAAATCAGCTGAAATACGAATTCCGATTTACTCACCTGTTATCAGGAGAGACCTCAGTGCTGCATCTTTCAACCCAGTACTGGTCCTGAAAAGTAATTCTAACCGTACTTACCAGTAACTTGTATTTCCTTCCATAGGCTAACATTGACTGGTTTCACTTGGAAATTCTTCTAAGTGTGCAGTTTTGGAACTTTATAATATTCCTCTAAAATCAGCCGAAATACGGATTCCGATTTACTCACCTGTTATCAGGAGAGACCTCAGTGCTGCATCTTTCAGCCCAGTACTGATCCTGAAAAGTAATTTTAATTGTACTTACCAGTAACTTGAATTTCCTTCCATAGGATATCATTGTCTGCTTTTTGCTGAAAAAGTTTCTAAGTGTCGATTTTTGAAACATACAAATATTCCTCTAAAATCAGCCGAACTACGAATTCCGCTTTACTCACCTGTTATCAGGAGAGAACCCAGTGCTGCATGTTTTAGCCCAGTACTGATCCTGAAAAGTAATTTTATCCGTACTTACCAGGAACTTGAATTTCCTTCCATAGGCTAACATTGACTGGTTTCACTTGGAAATTCTTCTGTGTGGAGTTTTGAAACTTTATAATATTCCTCTAAAATCAGCCGAACTACGAATTACAATTTACTCACCTGTTATCAGGAGAGACCTCAGTGCTGCATCTTTCAGCCCAGTACTGATCCTGAAAAGTAATTCTAACCGTACTTACCAGTAACTTGAATTTCCTTCCATAGGCTAACATTGACTGGTTTCACTTGGAAATTCTTCTGTGTGGAGTTTTGAAACTTTATAATATTCCTCTAAAATCAACCGAACTACGAATTCCGATTTACTCACCTGTTATCAGGAGAGAACCCAGTGCTGCATCTTTTAGCCCAGCACTGACCCTGAAAAGTAATTCTAACCGTACTTACCAGTAACTTATATTTCCTTCCATAGGAATCCATTGTCTGGTTTTCAGCAGAAAAGTTTCAAAGTGTCGATTTTCACAAACTACAAATATTCCTTAAAAATCGCCTGTATGACTTAAACGCATTCTTTCAACTGTTTACAGGAGATGCACCAGTGCTGGATCCAGGATCCAACACTGAGTAAGAAAAGTAACGATAACACTACTTACCTGCTAAGTGAATTTCCTCCCATAGGATAACATTGGTGATTCTATGTGAAAAAGTTTCTAAGTGTCAACTTTTAAAATACAATAATATTCCTTAAAAATCACTACTGTAACCAAAACGCTTTTACTCAACTGTTTACAGGAGATGTCCCAGGACTGAATCCAGGATCCAGTCCTGTGGTTAGAAAAGTAATCCATAAAGTAACTAATTGCATTTAACTAGAAATTCACATTGAGCTCAATGTTGCATTGTGTTTGAAATTGTGTTGCCCATTGCAACAACTGTAACTACTGTACTTAAAACTCTATTGCCTATTTGCAAACTATTTAAACTAAAGTAATTCATTCTGAGAAAGTATATTTTGTAATGTAATGTATAATGTAATTACAATATAATTTAATAAATAAAATATCTAAAAATAAATAGTTTAAAAAAATGTAGTAAATCAGTGTCAAAAAAATAAATATAACAATTAATACATTTAAAAATTGTCATTTACAAAACCTTTGAAATTCACTGAAAAAACCATAGGTTTTAGGGGCGTTATAGTTAGAAATTAGCATTTAAAAACCTTTGAAATTCACTGAAAAAACCACAGGTTTCAGGTACGTTATAGTTAGAAATTAGCATTTAAAAACCTTTGAAATTCACTGCAAAACCATAGGTTTCAGACACGTTATAGTTAGAAATTAGCATTTAAAAAACCTTTGAAATTCACTGAAAAAACCATAGGTTTTAGGGACAGTTATAGTTAGTTGGACATTTCACTCGTACAAAACCCGTGAAATTCCCCCGTTATAGTTAGTTCAGCTAACTATAACTCGCGCCCCGCAATGCACTGCTGATGACGTCACATATTACATCACTCATGACATGGTCAGTGACATCACTGATGACATCACTGATGACATCTCAAATGACATCACTGATGACATCATCCACGTGATAATCTGATGCACCTCCTCACACCCTAATATAACCTTTGATACACCCACTCTAAATTACAGACTGCCATTCGCAAAACCATAGACACTCCAACACCAATAACTACATACCCACTCACTGATTCTTAGGTCTATACACACACATCCACTCACTCACCCGTACAGTCACTCATACTTATGGTCACTCAGTACAGGACTAACATATGCACTCTTACTCCTATATAGACACTCAAACACCGCCACTCATCCATAGAGGTACTCACACACCTAGTCAGTCATGCAAATAATTAAACACACTCCCATTTACTCACCTATACAGTTAGACACACACCAGCTCACTTAATCATACAAATACTAGCACATTCTTACGCTCTCATACAATCACTGATACAAGCACACACTCATCCATACAGCCACTAACACAATCACTCACTCTCGCTTATAGCTATTTATATACTCCAACACACATATATACTGCCTTTCACATATGTAGTTACTCACACATGTACCACTGGGATATACATTCACTCACTAACACACTCTTACACACACTTACCCACCCATACAGTCTATCACAGATGCACTCTTGAAACCATCCACCCAGTGAATCACCCACTCACACATCTATGCACAGAGTCGCACACACCCCTCCCACACAAACACTCAGGCACCCATACAGATACTCAGACAACCATTCAATAACTCATATAGACACTCATGTAGCTATTCACAAACACATACAGCCACTTACACAGCAACAGACAGACGGATACAGACATTCACCCAGTTTAGTCACTAACCCATGCATTCAGTAAGATACGTTAAATCACTCACTTATAGAGTCAGTCACGCACCTACTAAATCATCCATATAGACACTTATACACCCACTCATTCTTCAATACGTCTTTTCCTATATATATTAAAAATATTTAAACTTTACAGAAACACACAGTCACTGGATGATGTCATCAGTGATGTCATCAGTGATGTCATCAGTGATGTCATTTGAGATGTCATCAGTGATGTCATCAGTGATGTCACTGACCATGTCATGAGTGATGTAATATGTGACGTCATCAGCAGTGCATTGTGGGGTGCGAGTTATAGTTAGCTGAACTAACTATAACGGGGAATTTCACGGGTTTTGTATGAGTGAAATGTCCAACTAACTATAACTGTCCCTAAAACCTATGGTTTTTTCAGTGAATTTCAAAGGTTTTTAAATGCTAATTTCTAACTATAATGTGTCTGAAACCTATGGTTTTTTCAGTGAATTTCAAAGGTTTTTTAAATGCTAATTTCTAACTATAACGTGTCTGAAACCTGTGGTTTTTTCAGTGAATATATATATATATATATATATATATATATATATATATATATATATATATATATATATTCTTTACCACCAGTCCCGGACACCCGGCACTGTCAAATGGGCGGTCCGCGATGGGTTACCGGGTAGCCCTCGTAATATGCTCCAATCTCCACAAGTACGTAGAAAATTCACGGACACTCCAACAGACTTGAAAAACAAGCATTTAATGACATATAGAGACGCGTTTCGGCATTCCGCCTTGATCACGGTCATGGATGCATTCAGCATCGATTTCATTATAAACCATTGCAAAAACAGTGAAAACAGACTAAACCCCAACCAGTGTGTTTGTTGTCACGAACATGGCGGCCATTTTGGACTAGTATTTCAAAGCACAATAATCTATAGTGCTTATATGCTCTATAGATACTACGCAGTGGCATTGTAAGCGTAGTGACTGAACGCATCTTGAATTCAGCAATACAGCTATACAGAACGCGGCTGGAGTATCCGGATTTCCACCAGGGGAACTTTGCCGGTGGATCGGAGAACGCGACCGCGGCGGAAGACGCAGGGTGCCTTTTCATGATTACTGGTGAGTGTGCTCCGGTTGGGAATTCGGTAATGCCTTGGTTTGCGGGACTGTGATCAGGAGGGCTGGGAGCTGACGATAATACGAGACGGAAGAGTCTCGAAGTCAGTACTGACAGGCAGTGATTTAAACTTCAAGCAATAATGGCAACAGGTCTGGATGCCAAAAGAAAAGAGACCGCAAACAGATTATTTTTTACCCAAATGGGATCGAGTAGCGGGGGTGCAACCACGTCGCAAAATTTAACAGGGGAAATCAAAGTGCAAAATTTATACCACCGTTTGGAAAAATTGCATAAAAAGGAACTATCCAAATGGTGGGAGGCAGAGTCATTACAGAGGTACATTGAAGTAGAAAGAGTGCCCCGGGGGTTACGGATTTTCACAATACCAACATTTGAGGATCCGGACCCAGATATGTTAGAGGAATGGTCCTGCAACTCTGCCTCCTGTTCAATGACCATGATGAGAATTTTGGTCAAGTATGCCCTCAAAGACAGAAGTAAATTGTTGGCTGAAATTGAGGAGGTTCTGAAAGAACTTAATAAATTGGTGGCCAAAGAGGTGTTGGAGGAATTTATGAAGAATTTGCTCATACGTATGGATAAACTGGAAGAGGAAATTACTGCAAAAAAACAACGGAAGTTTCTAAGAGACTTTAAAGATTATCAAGCAGGTCGCACTCTCACATTCCACAAAAAGTATGATCGTTTATTTGAGAGCAAACAAAGTGGTACAACAGAGATAGTGACAGTACCAGGACTTAATGTGGATTACAGTGAAAGTGATGTTTCAGACGGGAGCATGTCAGATGCATCAGTGACGACAACGAGCCAAGGAGTCAATCCGGTCCAGAATAAGAGGAGCAATTTTTTGTTACAATTCCAGATGTTAAATCAGGAAAGGACAGATCATTATCAAGAACAGAATTCCCAAAGGGGGAGAGGTCGAGGATGAGGAAGCAGAGGAAAAACACGAGGAACAAGCAGGCAAAGGAAAGAAGGAAAAAACAACGAACAGATGCCCGTGGGAATGCTGACAAGGGGCAAGAAAGTGAAAACATGAATGTGGTGAATTTGTCACAGAGAGCTCTTTCTAAGGTAGAAATTGAGCTCCTATCATTGGGGTTGTCATTTTGCCCTTCAGTCAATTTGAATTTTGCCCAAACTAGAATTGACTTATTTTACTTTTCTAGAAAATTAAAGTTAAAAAAATGGTTTGATACACAATGCACGACCACTAGAACACAAGAAGCAAGTGTGGGTTTGAGCAATTTAAATATCGAGGACATTGACACATTACAGGTAGTCTCTGCTTTGAGTAGTACTGATGAATATCATGATGATGTGATTTTAAATTTAGAAAATTTTGATTTTGTATTAGATGTGAATCCAGGAAGTACCTTCAAACCTAAATCAGTATTTTTGCCAAATATCCAGTGTGATGCAATAGAGGTGTTCGAGAAAGGGGTACTACAGGCTCTAAAGAAAATTAGATATAAAAAGATTCCAACATGGAAAAAGAATTTGAGTGTGGATCAGATAACAGCTATTGAGAATTTGAAATCTGATAAGACCATTGTAATACGCCAATCAGACAAAGGCGGAAACGTCGTTGTTATTGATAAAGATAAATATTTGGCAGAAGGTTTGAGACAGTTGAATGATGTAAACTGTTATAGTATCACAGACAGAAATGAGGTGTCGAAATCTAACAAGATATTTGGGGGTATGTTAGTGGAGTGGAGAGATAGAGGATTACTTGAATGGGAAGAATTCAACTATTTGAAGTGCACTCATCCTAAGATTCCAGTGCTCTATCTTCTCCCTAAACTGCATAAAGATGCCCTAAATCCCCCAGGAAGGCCGATTGTCTCTTCGATCGGTTCTTTATTGGAGAACACCTCAAGATACATTGATCACTATTTAAGACCTTTTGTGGTAGGTCTACCTGCATATATAAAGGATACAACACATTTTTTAACAGTAATTGATGGAATTCAGTGGGAAGAAAACTACACACTAGTCACGTTGGATGTGAGTAGCTTATATACAAGCATCAAACATGATTTGGGCCTGAAAGCAATTAGGCATTTCTTAAAAATGAGGTCAATTTCTTTACTTTTCCATTCTGAAATGCCTTTGGATATGATTTATTATTGTTTGAGCAATAATTTTTTTATTTTTGACAATTCGGTTTACCGTCAGTCACAGGGCACAGCGATGGGCACCTGCTTCGCCCCCAGCTATGCTAATTTATTCATGGGCTGGTGGGAGGAGCAGGTGTCCACACAGTTGGTGGAATTTGATAACTGTGTCCTGTGGCTGCGGTACATTGATGATATTTTTTGTGTTTGGAAGGGAGATGTGGATTCTGCAAAAAGATTTGTAGCCAAATTGAATGATAACTCTTGTAATTTGATTTTCACTGAACATGTGAGCAAAACTACAATTGAATTTTTAGATGTGCAGATCAATGTCACTAATGACACACTGGTAACAAAATTGTTTAGGAAAGCCACATCAGGCAACAGTCTATTGAGTGCTAAGAGCGCACATCCATCCAGCCTGGTTCAGAGTATCCCCTATGGGGAGCTACTACATGCTAAGCGTAATTGTAGCACAATAGAGGCTTATGAATCAGAAAAAGAGGTTATGAGCCAGAGGTTTTTAGAGAGAGGCTATAGTCAAAAATCTATTATTAATGCAGCCGAGAAGGTAGAAAAATATAGCAGGAATGAACTACTTCATCCACATAGACAAGATGATAATACAGAGACTATAAGATTTATAACAACGTTCTCATCCCAGGCACCAGAAATCCGCAAAATCTTAAACAACGACTGGCATGTCCTCAGAACAGATGATAACTTAAATAAGTGTTTGAACAATAATCCCCAGATCACTTTTAAGAAAAGTCGATCTTTAAGGGATGAGCTCAGTTACAACTTGATAACACGAGATGAAAGCAGTAGGAATACCAGTAAATCTGGTTTTCGGTGTTGCAAGAATTGCAAGGCTTGCAGCAACAGCAAAGATTGTGTCAGCTTTGGTATACCTAACTCACAGCAAGAATTTGTGATTAGAAAACCCCTCACATGTAACACTACATACTGTGTTTATGCTCTCTTTTGTCCCTGCAATAAGATATATATAGGGAGCACAATACATCGTGCGAAAAAAGAGTTTTAGAGCATGTACGTGCTATTAGACATAATAACAAACTGTATCCAGTAGCACGCCACTTTCATGACTGTCATTTCCAGGATGAAAGATTATTACAGATGGTGGTGATTGATGGTATATCAATGAGTATCAGGGGTGGCAACAGAGAGTTGGAACTTCGTAAACTGGAGTCAAAATATATTATTGACTTCGGTACACTGGTCCCGCAAGGTTTGAACTCCAGCGAAGAACTGGCAGTTCATTTACATTATTAGGGATTGTTTGTGGATTCTTTTCAAGAGGCATTGATTTTAACTTTTTGTATATTTATTTTCACACAGATGCTGGTTCTCTATGTTATGGTTGTGCAGGACTTTGGGTCGTTGGGCTAAGCAAGACATCTATTGTGTTAATATGAGACAGAGGAAGATTGATTGGACACTGGTGGAATATTGCTAGTTGATTGGGGTATTCACATATTTGTGGAACTGTGATTAGCCCACTAGGGCTTTGCTTCACCTTTTCGGGATATTGGTTATATTATTGTATTTGCAATTTAAGATTATAGTTTATTCTCTGCTACGACTAGTTATGTGCACTATTTGCAATTTATTATCAGTTGCATACAAGCTACTTATTAAGAGAGATAACGCCCACTGGGGCGATATCTCCAGTAATTTGGATATGTGTATATATACATGTGCCTGATACTTCCAATGTTTGTTTAATGTTTCTTTATTCTTGCAATTAATGTGATAATAATAATGTATTTAATCTATAGAGGATATAAGCACTATAGATTATTGTGCTTTGAAATACTAGTCCAAAATGGCCGCCATGTTCGTGACAACAAACACACTGGTTTTGTCCGCGCCCAGCGCCAGAACCCCTGGACCGCGCGCCGCCCGCTCCAGCCTCGAGGACCGACGCCGATACGATGCCACCACACTCCACGCCCTCAACCCCCGGACGGACGCACAACTGCTTCAAGGCCGCCCCGAAACGCACCCATGGTCCTTTCAGCTGCCGGAACTGCAGCTACACCAGCCTCAGAGCCACCGAGGCGCCCGCCAAGAAGGACCTCAACCACCTCCGGTGCATCCTACTGAACACCCGCTCCGCACGCAAACACGCCGTCGAGCTCTGGGACCTGCTCGACACATCATCACCAGACGTCGCCTTCCTGACAGAGACCTGGATGAACGACTCCTCCGCCCCCGACATCGCCATAGCCATCCCAGACGGCTATAAGATCACCCGCAGAGACCGCGTCAACGCAGTAGGAGGAGGAATCGCCATCGTCCACAAGAACACCATCAGGGTCTCGACCAGCACCGACGACACTCTCAGCACCGCCGAACACATGCACTTCCAGATCCACACGGACCCCAACACCACCCTTAGAGGCACCCTTGTCTACAGACCCCCTGGGCCCCGACCCCAGTTCAGCGACTCCATCGCCGACTTCATCAGCACGCACGCCCTGACCTCTACCGACTACATCCTCCTCGGAGACCTGAACTTTCACCTGGAGAACAAAAACGACAGCAACTCCACCACCCTGATCGACAGCCTCGCCAACCTCGGCCTGAGCCAGCTCGTCACAACACCGACCCACTCCGCCGGCCACACGCTTGACCCCATCTTCTCCTCAAGCTCCCACGTCTCCTTCAGCCACACCACGGAACTCCTCTGGACCGACCACCGCTGCATCCATTTCACCTTCCAGAAACCCACCACACACCACCGCACCC
This sequence comes from Calotriton arnoldi, assembly GCA_963921515.1. Classification (NCBI taxonomy): domain Eukaryota; kingdom Metazoa; phylum Chordata; class Amphibia; order Caudata; family Salamandridae; genus Calotriton; species Calotriton arnoldi. Next base: position 410,530 of record CAWUFW010008376.1, on the reverse strand, counting down.
AACAGATCCCACGCCGCTGCTGGAGCAAAGTCACCGAAGACCAACTCCGGGCAACCCTCGCTCTCAGCCCTCCCTCCGACCCATCCAACACCGACGACGCTGCCTGCAACCTCAGACGATGGATGGACGACTGCACCAACACCCTCGCCCGCTGAAAAAGCTCACCTACAGCGACACCACCAAAAGAGCCAGCTGGTTCACCTCGGAACTCCTAGCTTCCAAGCGTACCTGCCGGAAACTAGAGAAGAAATGGCACAGCGATAAGACACCGGACAGCCACACAGCCCACAAAGACGCCATCCGTAACCACCACCACCTCATCAGGTCCGCCAAGAGAATCTCCTTCAAAGACCGCCTCGACAACAACGCACACAACAGCAAGGAGCTTTTCAACATCGTGAAGGAACTCTCCAATCCCAGCTCCAACACCAACAACATCCCGCCGTCGCAACCCCTGTGCGATTCCCTCGCCACCTTCTTTCACCGCAAGATCGCCGACATCCACGACAGCTTCAACACCCAGACAACCCCAACTAAGATCGATACACCAGACCCGCCACACACCATCAACCACGACCCCCTGCCAGCCTGGGCCAGCGTGAACATCGAGGACACCATCAAGACCATGAGCACAATACACTCCGGCTCCCCGTCAGACCCTTTCCCGCACCACATCTTCAACAAAGCCAGCAGCTCCATCGCACCCCACCTGTGCAACATCATCAACCTCTCCTTCGAGACCGCGACCTTCCCAGAGAGCTGGAAACACGCAGAGATCAACACCCTACTCAAAAAACCCAAGGCGGACTCGAGAGACCTCAAGAACTTCCGGCCCATCTCTCTGCTTCCGTTCCCAGCCAAGGTCATCGAGAAGATCGTCAACAAACAGCTAACCCGATACCTCGAAGAAAACAGCATCCTGGACCCATCCCAATCAGGGTTCCGCAGCAACCACAGCACTGAGACTGCCCTCATCGCCGCCACCGACGACATCAGGATCCTGCTGGACAATGGTGAGACCGCAGCCCTCATCCTGCTGGACCTCTCCGCCGCCTTCGACACTGTCTGCCACCGCACTCTACGCGCACGCCTCCACGACGCAGGGATCCGAGACAAGGCCCTGGAATGGACCACCTCCTTCCTCGACGGCAGAACCCAGAGAGTCCGCCTCCCACCTTTCCGATCCGAAGCCTCCGAGATCATCTGCGGCGCACTCCAGGGATAGTCCCTCAGCCCAACACTGTTCAACATCTACATGGCCCCGCTCGCACGCATCGCCAGACAACACGACCTCAACATTATCTCCTACGCCGACGACACTCAACTGATCCTCTCCCTCACCAAGGACCCCTTCGCCGCCAAAGCCAAACTCCATGACGGAATGAAGGCCGTCGCCGATTGGATGAAGATCAGCCGACTAAAGCTGAACACGGACAAAACGGAGGTCCTCATCCTCGGCTCCAACCCCTCAGCCTGGGACGACTCCTGGTGGCCAACGACGCTGGGAGCAGCCCCGACACCCACCGACCACGCACGCAACCTGGGAGTCATCCTCGACTCAACGCTCTCCATGACCAAGCAAGTCAACGCAGTCTCCTCCTCCTGCTTCAACACACTCCGCATGCTTCGCAAGATCTACAGGTGGATCCCGACAGACACAAGAAGAACAGTCACCCAGGCCCTCGTCAGTAGCAGACTAGACTATGGGAACGCCCTCTATGCGGGAGCCCCGGCCAAGCTCATCAAGCGACTGCAACGCATACAAAACGCCTCCGCACGACTGATCCTCGACGTACCACGCCACAGCCACATCACCCCCACTTGAGGAACCTGCACTGGCTCCCCGTCGACAGGAGGATCACCTTCAAACTCCTCACCCACGCACACAAGGCACTCCACAAAACTGGCCCAGCCTACCTCAACAGACGACTCTTCTTCTACGTCCCCAACCGCCAGCTCCGCTCCGCCGACCTCTCCCTCGCCACCGTCCCCGCATTCGAAGAACAACCACCGGCGGCAGATCCTTCTCACACCTCGCCGCCAAGACCTGGAACACCCTTCCACTAAGCCTACGAAAGACCCAAGACCTGCTGACCTTCAGGAGGCTACTCAAGACCTGGCTGTTCGACCAGTAGCAGCATCCCCCCCCCTTCCCTCCCCCCAGCGCCTTGAGACCCTCGCGGGTAAGTAGTGCGCTCTACAAATTCTGTGATTGATTGTGATTGATTGGTTGGGGTTTAGTCTGTTTTCACTGTTTTTGCAATTGTTTATAATGAAATCGATGCTGAATGCATCCATGACCGTGATCAAGGCGGAATGCCGAAACGCATCTCTATGTGTCATTAAATGCTTGTTTTTCAAGTCTGTTGGAGTGTCCATGAATTTTCTACGTACTTGTGGAGATTGGAGCATATATATATATATATAAATGCATTGAACAACTGGAAATGTGGAGGCAGGCATGATGGGGGCAGGGTTCAGTGTGGAGAGCTGTCGTGTGCTCCCGGCAGAGCCTTTCACTCCCACAAGCCAGCACCCTTGCATTTTGTAGCTGGGCGCCGAGGCAGCAGCCATGCGGTGGGCGAAGGAAGGATATGTACATTTTTTATAATTAATACAGACCAGTTTTGAGAGATGAGACCAGGCTGCAGTATCAGTGATAAGATAAAGTGAAATGGGATTTCGTTGGCAGCCAGTCAATACGTGATCATCGTCATCGGGATAAAGAGAGGTTAAAACCATGGTTTTATTATGACTTTGGCTGCAAGAAGCGAAGTAACAAAGCTACAATTTTGGCATTTCAAAGGCTGCATGAATGGTTTTACATTTGCTGTTTTGTTTTTTAACAAGAGGTGACTTTTACTTAGGCTACTGCAGCAGTTATTGATGAATGTGAATGACATTTCTTCTCGGGGCTTGAGCACGCACATTGAAAAAGAAGAATTGCTTTGTATTTCATGATCACGTGACGCAGTGGCCAGGACCAGAGGAACTTTAAACATTTGGTAGAATTCAATTTTAACGACTGATTAGACTGAATTTTTACATCATTGTGTACATACGGTCAGGGCCAAATGTTGAACACCAGTAGGGGAGAAACAACTCATGAAAGTTATTTTTGTGTGTGCAACAGTACGTTTAAATTGCTGCAAATAATGATTACACATAAAAGAGTATTTATATGTCAGTATTTGGTTGTGTTATATGTAAATTAACTTTAACCCGAGTACTGGATAATTGCCAGTAATGTAGAGCTGTATGCAGGAAACCAAACAGTATTTTGTTTGTTTATTATGCAGCAAGTATATATAGTGTGCTCAAAATGGTGCTCCCTAGGTGACAAAGGTTGTTGAACAACCGAAACGCGTCCTGTCTAGAGTGTTTTGATGGATTGAAACCGTGGCAACACTCTTTCATCTCGGAGTGCCGTTTCTTTCTTTGAAGGGGAAAGTTAGTGCCATTATATATATATATATATATATATATATATATATATATATATATATATAATTCACTGAAAAAACCATAGGTTTCAGGGACGTTATAGTTAGCTGGACATTTCACTCGTACAAAACCATAGAAATTCCACTGTTATAGTTAGTTCAGTTAACTATAACTAGCGCCTCCGCAATGCACTGCTCATGACGTCACATATTACATCATTCATGGCATGGTCAGTGACATCACTGATGACATCACTGATGACATCTCAAATGACATCACTGGTGACATCACTGATGACATCATCCAGTGACTGTGTGTTTCTGTAAAGTTTAAATATGTTTTATATATTTGGCAAGGTGTATTAAAGAATGAGTGGGTGTATAAGTGTCTGGATGGAGGATTTAGGAGGTATGTAACTAATTGTATAAGTGACTCATTAAACGTGTCTTACTGAATGCATGGGTTAGTGACTAAACTGTGTGAATGTCTGTATCAGTCTGTCTGTTGTTGTGTAAGCTGCTACATGGGTTGGTCAGTAGCTACATGAGTGTCTATATGGGTTATTGATTGTTTGCTTGAGTATTTGTATGGGGGACTGAGTGTGTGTGGGTGGGTTAGAGGTGTGTGACTCTCTGCATAGATGTGTGAGTGGTTCATTCACTGGGTGTATGGGTTCAAGAGTGCATGTGGAAACAGCTGTATGGGTGGGTGAATATGTGTATGAGTGTGTTGGAGAGTGAATGGATGTCTCAGTGGTACATATGTGAGTAACTACATATGTAAAAGGCAGTATATGTGAGTGATGGTGTATATAAATAACTATATGTGAGACTGAGTGATTGTGAGAGTGGCATATATGGATGAGTCTCTACTTGTTTCAGTGATTACATAAGAGACTAACTATGCGTTACTGTCTGTATGAATTAGTGAGGTGGTGTTTGTATAACTGTTTAGGTGAGTAAATAGGAGTGTGATTGATTCTTTGCATGACTGACTAGGTGTGTGAGTAACTCCATGGATGACTGGCGGTGTGTGAGTGTCTGAATAGGTGTATGAGTGCATATGATAGTGTTGTATTGATAAGTGACTGCATGTATAAGTGATTGTATAGGTGAATGAGTGGATGTGTATACAGACATAGGAATCAGTGAGTGAGTATGTAGTAACTGTTATTAGTGTGTGGATGCTTTCGAAAATGTAAGTGTGTATTTTACAGTGGGTGTATTAAAGGTTATATTAGGGTGTGATGAGGTGCATCAGATTATCACGTGGATGATGTCATCAGTGATGTCATCAGTGATGTCATTTGAGATGTCATCAGTGATGTCATCAGTGATGTCACTGACCATGCCATGAATGATGTAATATGTGACGTCATGAGCAGTGCATTGCGGGGGCGCGAGTTATAGTTAACTGAACTAACTGTAACAGTGGAATTTCTATGGTTTTGTACGAGTGAAATGTCCAGCTAACTAAACGTCCCTGAAACCTATGGTTTTTTCTGTGAATTTCTAAGGTTTTTTAAATGCTAATTTCTAACTATAACGTCTGTAAAACCTATGGTTTTTTCAGTGAATTTCTAAGGTTTTTTAAATGCTAATTTCTAACTATAACGTCTGTAAAACCTATGGTTTTTTCAGTGAATTTCAAAGGTTTTTTAAATGCTAATTTCTAACTATAACGTCTGTAAAACCTATGGTTTTTTCAGTGAATTTGATTTTTTTTTTTTAAATATTAAACTACTATTCTGCAATTTGTCATTAGTACTATTTTTTCTCACTTTTCCACTACAGAAAAGAAAATAAACTGTAAAACTGTTGTGTAATGTAATATATTTCACAAATTACACTGTTACTTATCAAATAATACAACATAATATAACATTTTTCTCCCTTTTTCTGCTGTTATCAGATTCTACTTAACTTCACTATTCACAGTGAGGTCAGTGTAGTATCATCATAAACAGCTGGGGAAAAAAACCAATCAACTAGATTGTTAAAAAAAAACAAATGACTAACTCTTACAACCACAATACCAAATCAACACAAATAACACATCCAATACTATTTCCAATTTTTAAATGTTACCTTTACTGTGTACTTTCTCTTGACATTTTTCCTCAAGGCCAAATAATGTGTGGAATTGTTTTTAAAAATCATCCAGTATCAATTCCTTAAAGCATCTTCCCATTTTCCCTCTAGGCCGAATAATGTATCTAAAATTTTTGTTTCAGAAATATCAAGTATGAGTTGGGTAATTCATAAGGCAATCTCGCTTTAATTTCCAAGTGTGTATCATTGCAGTGACTCCAACCATTTTTGCATTTCAAATATACAGTATAATGTCCACATGTGGTAGTACCTCCAGCATGGAAAACAATAGCCAGTGTTGTGAAAGTTCTTCCAGAAATAGATTCTTGACTAGCAAGAAAATTTTTAATTTTCGTTTCCACTTTTCTTGCATTTGGTCTACAACATTGTAGCATTAAAATTACATATTTTCCATATCTTTCTAGGCATAATGTAGATAACATTTCTGATTGACAACGAGAACATTTCATATCATGATTTGCTTCTTTTACTAATTTCCGAAAAGGTACAGATTTGCAGTCAGGTATTGTTAAATATAGAAATCGTTCTCTGTCAACTATAGTACTAGAAGTTAATGAACACTGTTCACATTTGTGATCCCATTTGTAACTGAGTCCAAATAAACTCTCAATCTGGATTCCCTCATCTTCTAATACTCCAAGCATAGCCATCAGAAACTCTTGTGCATCTTGTTGTATATTAGGACTGAACGTTAAAGATCCAGTACATGTATCTAAGAGTTATCAAATACCAGAAGCACTATGGATCTTACTTCTGTCAGTTCTCAATTGTTCAAATAAAGTATAAAGTGCAGAACATAATCTTTTTTCCTGACTTTCCATAATTTCACCATACAGATCTTCTAGATAAAATATAACGTTTAGAATAACATTACCATAGCAGTTGACACCAGAAGCATTTTCTAATTGGTATCCCACAACATCATCACTTGTTTCTATTTTCTGTTTCTTTGTATCTTTTCTTTTCTCTTGAATTCTTTTCTGCTTTTCAACCACACTTGATTCATCAACATGTTTGCGTTTTGAACACACAGCACGTTTTTCATAAATAGGATATTCACCTAAAGTTGGTGCATAAAGTCTTCTTAAACGATTATATTCTCTTACACAATTTACATCAGCACTAACCTTGTTTTCATCGAAATCAATTAAATACAAACCAGATAATGTTCTAACTCGAGATAATGCAACGTATGCCATTCCTCTTTAAACACAGTTCTTCCAACATTTACTAAAGCATTATCTACACTTAAACCTTGACATTTATGAATGGTTATTGCATATGCTAAACAGAAAGGAAACTGTTTTCTACGAACATACAAGTCTTTTACCAGCAAAAAACGTACAGCACAACGCCCAATTTGTTTCACCTCTGCAATCTGATCAAATTTAATTTTCAAGAATTTAATTGCATTTCTGTTTTGATATTTTACAAATTCAACAACTTTCCCTATTGCTCCATTCTCTAAACCTTGTTCTATATTCAAATTACGCCTCAAAATTACCCGACAGTTTATACATACATCTAAAAAATTTTCTAAGCCAGCAGTTTTTGATACAGACTTTTCCAAAGAATCCAATTTAGTCTGTAGTTTATTTGAAAGAAGAATTGTTATTCCTTGATGCTCGGTTTTATCAATAGCTTCAATGTGAACTATTTCTTGATTTTCCAATTTCAGAAGCTCTTGATTAAATGTATAACACTCTTCCAGTGTAGGCATTAAGCAAAGTATTGACTTTTGTTCTGCAATGTTCTTGTACAGTACTCCTGCTGGTGTGTTTTCAGTTGTAAACAAGTTCTTTAGTAGACGACATTGTAAAGCTTGGTTACCATGTTTGCTTAGAACACCAATTCTTACATCTTTTAGAATATTTCCATAATCTTCATCACTTGGTTGTCGCATATTCTGAGTGAGTTCTTTATATTCAAAATTTAACCAGAGATTCACATTTCCAATACTTCCCAAAGATTTCCTAGTGTCTTCATGTACAAGAGTTTTAAAGACTGGTTCTCCTTTTACAGGAGTTAGTTGTAGCAGATCTCCAAATACAATTAAATGTTTTCCTCCAAAGAGAACGTCGTAATCTGTTTTTAATACCTGTTGCATTCTTAAATGCACAAAAGCAAGCATTAAGTTTGAGACCATGCTCACCTCATCAATAATTAAAACTTTCATCTTCTTCAGCACTCTTGACACTTCATAAGAAGCTTCTCCAGACAACTTCTGATATTCTAATTTATTATCATGCTCAACTGGTAACATTAGTAATCTATGCAAAGTAATTCCTTTAACATTGAGCGCAGCTAATCCAGTTGGAGCTGTTACCACACAAGATAAATGTGAACCAGTAGTTTTTTTAAGATAACTGGTCAAAACTTTAATTAAAAAACTTTTACCCATTCCAGCTTGACCACTGATGTACATCAGAATAGGTTTAAGTGATGAACATACACATTCTTTTTTTTCATGCAACAAACCATGTTCTATCTGTTCTCTCACTTGTAAATATATTTCTTTCTGTTCAATATTTACTTGTTCTTCTAACTTTTCCAATGTATAATTCTCCTCTCGTGCTTGTTGCATTTCTATTTCCACTTCATGCATAGCAATCGCTGCTTCATTTTCCACTATTGGTTCTCCAAGTGGATCTTGACTACATGGACCAGAACTTTGACTATCTTAAGAACATTCATTTGCAACTTCAGCTGTAATAGTCTTTTCCTGTTCAACTTCATCAATGAACATTTTTAAATATGTAGGGAAAATTGAACATGCAATGCTATCTTTACATGCATTAAAAGAATCTTCGTAGCAGTCGCAATCTCCAAGTAATTCACTTTCGCTACGCCATGGTTTGAACAGTTGGAGAAGTGCTAAATAGTAAAATTCTCGCTTGTCTGGAGTTTCACAACTGAATTTCTTGTGGTTGATAAGGTTACCTTTTGTGTGTTTTACTAAACATCCATGACATCCAAGTACTGCATATTTTCCTTGTTTTAAATTCTGTTTAACCTTTCTTTTGAAGCTGTAATGTTGAAGTACTTCATACAGACATAGCTGTTCCAGATGTCGACTCCTTTTCGGATAGTATGTATCCAACATATTAGTTTTAAGAATTTCTGTGCTGTCTGGTTCATTTGCTGCTAAGTATTCAATTTCTTCTAATGATTTCAACACTCTATTTCGTGAGCAGGCAAGACCTAAACTTACCCAAATGATCCCTCGTGATTTTGAATATAAACTTGAAGAGGACAAGCGGTCTGAACATTCATACGATCCAATTTCTCTGTGGGAAAGCATTTTCAAAGTAAAGCTGTACAATTTTTTGCTAAGGCTTTTCTCTTGTGCAATTTCTTCCCACATTTGTTTCATCTCGGTTTTTTCTGATTTCGTTATATATGATGTAACGTAGCGTGCAACAGCAATTGAGTTGTCTGCAACATACTGGATGTCCATATTTGCATTCCACATTTTTAAAATAACCGGATTGTAGTCATTAATATACTTTGACAGTTCTGTTCTTTTCAAGTTGTAGGTATTCTTTGGAGATTTGCGAGTTATTGTGTGCCTTACAGAAGAGAAAAATAATTTACTCTTCCTTTCGAAATTACTGGACGTGGAAATCCAAACCGACACTTGGTATAAAATGTTCCTTTAGACTTGTATTTTCGTCAGCAGTACTTTCCACAACGGTGACTTTGGAAACGTAAAACTTGCTGTCTCAAGCTTCTATCTCCTCCTTCTCTTGGAATCTCACATGTCACATACTGTTCAATGAAAGACAATACTATTTCATCTGAATCAGTTCCAAATTTAGGTGCATCCTTGATCCACAATAGCATATGTATATGAGGAGCACCTCTCGCTTGGTACTCCTTTCTCCCAAAGAAATCGGTAACTTCTCCAAGAGATGGATTCTTTTTATTGCAGATGAAAGACATCATAGCTTGAAACCTATGATTAAAATATCTGCACACATTTACAGGATCCAAAGAACACAGTTCTCCAGGTGTCTTCATTTCAACATTCTTTATATTGGAATTTGCTTCTCGTAGAAATTCAAGCAAATCTTCCCATGCATACTTTGCACAGCTAAGTGTCACAAACCATGTTGGTGTACCTAAGTTCCATAACATACACTTCAGTTCTCCATGACGACGATACCAATACTCATTTGTTCCTCGTTGACATGCCATCAAATTAATTAACTGTGCTTCTAAATTTTCATCTGTTTGTTGAACTTTCTCCACAAATTCTTTCGCTGAAAGAAGTGATTGATGAACTCCAGTTTTCAGTATGTGGTTCACTGCATAGGACAGAGAAGACAGATCACTTTCAAACAAAAGGTGAAATATATATGGTATACACTGCCGGAATCTAGGATCTTCAGAGTATAATCTTGTTGAGCGATATTCTGAAGCTGGAATACGTACAGGTCGGTCATCATATCGTCCACCTTCTCCAGTAGGAAACAGCTGTGGAAAACAACGAGCTTCTAAGCTTTTCGCCAATACACTCATTGGAGTTCCCTTTGCTTTTTTCATTTGAAATAGCTCAATACTGTTTCCTATTACTTCTTTTGAATGTAGAGGACATATTGTGTAATGTTCATAAATCTCTTCACTCCTTGACTTCTCCACTTTCTCTATTTGACCACTTGAAATTTCAGATTCATCTTCCAAACTTATTACCTGTTGTTCCACATTTACACTTTTATAATAAATATTATTCTCCACAAGATATAACGTAGCCTTTTGAAGTTTTTTAACATCCACAAATTCTTGCCATATTTTCCGACTCTTTGTTGGTACTCCATTTACTAGAATGACTACTGCTTCATTTTCATCTTTGTCTCCACCAACAATTTCAATATTTTTCTTAAAATCCAAAGGTAAGTACACTACTCTTCCTTTCAGCCCTCTTTGTAAGTCTGTTGGTGGCAGTTTACCTGTTTTAGGCTCCATGCGAATTATAGTTTGAAATGGATGAACAGATTGAATTAGAACTGACTCATATGTATTCAAATCTGCCAGTTCCTCCGGAATAGCTACTAATTCTAACTTATTATGTTCTGCTCTAGCGGGCATTTTGTTCTCTTCTAATTTGTTATAACAATATTTACAAATACGTTGATCACTGCCTAACTCAAATTGACCTTCCACTAACAAGTAAGTTGCAATTTCTTTCCATTTATCATTATTCTTCTTTTCAGATTTCAAATACAAATCAACATTCCTAGTTTGAGTTTTATAATTAGTACGTCGACAACAAACACAAACATACTTTGGAATTTCAGAGCACACTATGTTAAACTTTCCAATTTCTTCTTCAAACTGATCAATCATAATCACTTTCCCATCTTCTTCAACATCTGTAATTGTCAAACTTTCACTTTCTATACACTGCTCTTCTGAACCAAAATATCGGAACTGAATATCATGTTATGTTATGATGACTTGTAAAGCGCACAGCTGCCCCAGCAAAGGGGCATCCCGGCGCTAAAAGCATAGATAACGGCTGCAACTAAAGTCCAACTTGGCAAAAGAAAAAAAGGGCCATTGGGTGGCATAATATCATACGAAAGGGCAAGGGACTACTGGGGGAACAGATGGGTTTTTAGTGCTTTTCGAAAAGCCAAATAATTATCCATACTCCGGATATGCCCTGGAAGGCCATTCCAAAGCTTAGCTGCCAGTACGCAAAACGAACGCCCGCCAGCGCGGGCCCTCTTGATTCGTGGAATAGAAACCAGCTGAAGGCCTGCAGAACACAAATACTGCACAGGAGTATAGATGGAGAGCAGGTCAGATAGTATGCCAGAGCTAGAGGATTTCAAGATCTTAAACGCAAAACAAAGAGACTTGAACTCCACCCGCCTCTCCACAGGCAACCAGTGTAGCCGACGGATGGTGCTGGAGGTGGAGCAACATCTGGGCATTGCTAGAAGAGTTCTTGCGGCGACATTTTGGACCCTCTGCAGTCTTGAGATCTCAGTCCTATTGACACCCAGATAGAGTACACTAGCGTAGTCCAGTCTCGACAGCACAGATGCCTGCACAATCGTCTGACGGATAGAGGGGTCAAAGAAACCCAGCATAGGTCTGAGACTGCGCAGAATGCCAAAACATGTCGCCGCCACCCTCTTGGTTTGATCTTGAAAACTAAGCGCCGAATCAACCCATACGCCAAGATTTTTTACCACCAGTTTGGGAGTGGGAATGGGACCCAGGGTGGTAGGCCACCAATGTCCACTTCATAACTCATGGTCTTTCCCCACCAGCAAGACCTCAGTCTTGCCGGCATTGAGCTGGAGGCAATTGGCAGTCATCCACCCCGCAACATCCGTCAGGCCACTTTGACATTTAGCCGCATTGTTTAGACAATCATTGGAGAGGGCGACCACTAATTGAGTGTCATCAGCATATGACACAATCGTCAACCCTCTCCTTTTGGCTAATGCGGCTAGGGGCTGGACATATAGGTAAACAGTGTTGGACTTAGCGCAGAACCCTGCGGGACGCCCTGTTTGATGGAATGCACCCTTGATGAAAAAGGGGGAACCGACACCTGAAAGGACCTATCCGAAAGGAAGGAGGTGAGCCAAGCCAGGGCAAAGCCTGTGATGCCAGCCTCCTTCAATCTCCGAATCAGAATCTGGTGAGAGACCGTATCGAATGTGGCACTAAGATCCAATAGGATCAGTGCCGAAGTACGTCCCTCATCCAGTGCCACTCTCAGGTGTTCAGTAACCGCTAAAAGGGCAGACTCTGTACTAAGGCCGGAGCGAAAGCCACACTGGGAGGCGTCCAGTATGTTGTTTTCCTCCAGATAGCCTGACAGAATGGTATTGACATAGGCTTCTGAGATTTTGGAGATCCAAGGCAGCAAGGAGATAGGACGGAAGTTCTCCAGTTTTGTTGGATCTAGAGTGGGCTTCTTTAATAGTGGCCTAACCGCGGCTTGCTTCCATGCCCTGGGGACTATAGCCCTAGCCAGGAACAGGTTAATAACCTGGCCCAGTGGTGTAAGTAGCACAGGTAGTAGTCTCATTAGATGTTCCGGCTTCATAGGGTCAGTTGTAGAGCCAGATTTGACCTTCCCACAGAGTAGGCTGAGAGTTTCTTCAGTAATAGGAGGAAAAGTCGCCAATGTGTGGGCAGGGGATGATAGCTCCTCCGGGTCGAAGCCCGTAGCCATCTGGGGGAAGGTCTTATAGATGTTATCCACTTTATTTATAAAGAAAGTGGCTAGGTCCTCACATTGTTCATTAGACTTGACAACGGATACCATGGACATCCCGGCATTTTTAAGATCTTTAATGATGGAGAAGATCTTCTTAGAGGGATTCTGACTATTTCTGATCTCCTCTGAAAAGTAGGTAGCCCGGGCCTTCTGTACGGCCCTATGATATTTCTTAATGGCTGATTGGTAGTGACCTTTCAGGGTAGGATCAAAGTTTCGCCTCCACTCCCGTTCCAGCCTTTTGCATGCTTTGTGCATAGTAGAGAGATTGTTGTTATACCATGGGTTGGACTTAGTGCTTCGGCATTTAGATTGTTTAGCCGGAATCATGGCATCCAGAGGATGCCTTAGCCAGTCTGATAGTACTTCACTGGCGATATCTGGGTCATCTGGCCAGCTGGGCGCACTCAGCGAAAGAGTAGTGGTAAGTTGATCAAAGTTTAATCTATGCCAGGGGTCGCGGAGCATATACTTCTGATGTGACTTCCGTAAGGACACTACCCCAGAAAGCGTCATGGAAATCAAGTGGTGGTCAGTCCAACATAGTGGAGTAGGGGTCGATACCAAGAGACACAGAAGATTAGAAAAAACTGGGTTGAGTAAGTGGCCCACAGATTGATTGGACCCCCGCACCAGTTGGGACAGCTGATAAGCTGCAAGGTCCTCTGAGAAATTGGCCGCTTCTGAATCATATGGATGTTCAAGGTGCAGATTTAAGTCACCAATAACCGAAAAATTGGCATGCCTCATGGCCAAAGAGCCTACAAGATCCACTAACGCAGCCCTACCTTCCTTAGAGGGGCCCGGTGGGCGATATACTAATATGCCAGACATAGTAAAATTGGGGTTAAAGGAAATCCCAAATCAGCCACACTCACAGCCCACTACAGTTTCTTTAATAAGTGTGCAGGTGTAGCATGATTTAAAAACAACTGCCACACCGCCACCTCTTGCCTCTCTATTAAGAGTAGTAATGTTATAGCCCATGGGAAGTGCAAGACCTGGCTCTGCTAGCGTATCTGCTGTCAGCCATGTTTCTGTCAGGAAGAGAACATCCGGAGATGCATCTTGTAATAGATCATACACATCTAGGTAGTGTTTGACCAATGATCGGCAATTGAGACTAAGCAGTTTAGGGCCAGATGTAGGTAAAATCAAATTTGCGAGTCCTTAATAGCGAATTTTACCGATTCGCTATTAAGGACTCGCAAAATTTAATGTAGGTAGGAATCGGTTAAATATTAGCGATTCCTTAATATTCCTTAATAACGAATCGCAAATTGAGATTCGTTAATAAGGAATACCTACCCATTCATTCCTATGGGCTAGGAGGCCCATAGGAATGAATGGGAAGATATTCACTATTTGCGATTCGCTATTAAAGAATCGCAAATAAATAGCGGGAGCTATTTCAAGGGTGCCAGGGTGTCAAAAGGACACCCTGTTGCACCCCTGAAATGTGCATGTGTGCACATATGGCGCACATACATGCCCTAAGGGCATGAATGTGTGCCACATGGCACTTTAAAAAAGCAAAAAGTGCTTTTTAAAGGAAATCGCTAATTACCACCAACTTGAAGTTGGTGGTAATTAGCGATTCCTTAAGGCTAAAGTGCACTTTCTTTTGTGCTACTTACATTGCATTTAAGGAATCGCAATTTGCGATTCCTTAAATGCAAGAGCAAAATAAGGAATCGCAATTTTGCGATTCCTTATTTTGCTGGTAGGTTTAAACTCACCAACATTGCTCGCAGCCAAATAGCGATCGCTAAAGCTGAATTTCAGCATTAGCGCTCGCTATTTGGCCACCTACATCTGGCCCTTAATGTCTTGACCAGCTACCGGAAGTTGGGTGGCAGGGGGAAAGGTAGTTGCCCCTGAATTAAATCCGCAATTCCTGCAACAAAATGGACCCATAGGATGGTTAGAAGGGGGGGAGCAGCCAGAGTTCATTGATGGTCTCATAGCCAATAGTTTATCACGGGAATAAGTACAGAATTTTTGCTCATCACACTTTTTTTGTACATCTGATAAAGAACCGTGTAAAAGAGCTGTATTCAGTTCACCTAAACATAATGCAGGACTTTTTACATAGTACAGTTTCCTTACAAACTTCCGCATTTCTGAATGGTGTACTCCTAACATCCTTAAGTGATGAAAAACACTTTTACACACTTTTCTTGAAAGACAAGCCAGAGAATGCCCATGTTTCTCAGTACATTTTCTTACATTACAAGGATCTAGTGTTTGTAACAACCGAGGGGCATATTAGCAAGACCGGCGATAAAATTATCGCCGTTTTAGCGGCAGGAAACTGCCGCTAAAGCGGCGATAATGGGCTTGCTAATATGCGTTATGGAATTCCAATAGAAGCCCAGGTTAGATGTGCAGGACATCTAACCTGGGCTTCTATTGGAATTCCATAACGCATATTAGCAAGCCCATTATCGCCGTTTTAGCGGCAGTTTCCTGCCGCTAAAGCGGCGATAATGTTATCACCCGTTCTTGATAATATGGCCCAGAATCTTCTGTTTTACACTTTTCTGTGTATATTCTCGTAACAAATTTCGCATTATATCAATAGATTCCTGACGAATACTACAAATACTGCTACAACCCCACTTATACACAGGAGCTTGTGCGCATTTCCCTTGCACTTCTTCAGCTATTAACTGTTCTGCACTAATAGTAACCATTTCCTCTTTTGCAACAGGACAACCATTATGAACTTTGTAGCAACGACCTCCAGTATCAACTGCAAATGGTAAAATATTTTCTTGGAAGTAACTCTCTTCATTAAAAAAAGGTTCACTATTAGATGTATGTTTCCATTTTCCACTGAAGATTTTACAAAAGTTGCTTCTGTTCACACGTCTTTTTTTTTTACTTTTGTCTTTCAGAATCTTCATTGTTTTATCCAACACTTTCATCCTCTTCAAAATGAAAAGAAATATTTTTTGTTTTAACTTAAAAGCAGTATCCACTATGCTTTCAAAACACTGTTTCTGTTTCAATTGCAGCACTTTCTTTTTATATTTGCGGCATCCTTTTATTAAATTCTGAATTACTCTATTTCGAAAAACTCTTTGATGAATTTCTTGAAATTGTTTTTGTCTACGGGTAACAAATACTCTTTCCTTATCATGTTTTTTTTTATTGCAATTTGAAGTCGAAGTCTGCTTCTCCTTACTTGAAATTTTTTTCTTTTTCCTTTGTGTGATGTTATTTTCATTAAATGTTCGTAATACTTTTTTTAGAAATTGTCTAGTGTTTTTACCAGAAGAAACTATTTTTGTACTACTCCCATTTTCTTCTAATCCATATTTTTGACTTTTCTTTAAGTATATTGCCTTTTTGTTTTTCCCTTTTTTTTTCAGTTCTTCTAGGCATTTTCAATTTTTAATCCAAACAAAATAATTTTCTGCGAATGAAAAAAAGTTTCAATTATTTGTTATATCTGTTCAATATGTCAAAATAATCACATACAATTATATAAGTTCCAGTGGCGGCTTGCAGAGGAAATGTTGCATGGTACTGGAGCGGAATAAGGGAACAGTAGGGTGGTAGGTAGTGTCATCCGACATACAGCACGTATTTATTGAATTATTTAGATTCACCTTCCCATTTTATATGTGACTCCACTACCTCCTACTTTTCCCCTCGCCCCCCCGCCCCACCCCCGTCCCATGCACCCCACCGTCCCACGCCACTTCCTCTGCAACCCACTACACATAACTTTGTAGATACTATTTTGTAAAATTGTTATCTGTATACTTAGAGTGATATTCTCAACTAAATGGCACATGTAAACGTTACCCTTATTAGTTTAACACTTCTATCAGCAACTTAGCAAGCATAACACTGCACCATATTAGCAAAAATATGGTACAGGCTTACATTTCATTGTGGATGTACATAAACAAGTACAGATCAACTGTTAGACAGCAACAAAAACCACCGACATGGAGATGGAGAGGGGGGAAAGATTAAGGGACATATTCACAAGGAGCCATCGCCGAATTAACGCACTTTATCGCTGCCAAACTTGTGATAAATTTACCCCCCCATTCACAAGCCGGTGTTAACAGCCCACAGCACCAGTATACCCACGATAGCAGCCTCAAAAAACATCGCCACAGAGCACCCTCGCATATATCGCTAATATAGAGTAGGCGTTCCCGTGACAAAAGCAGAGACAACAGCACACCTCAACATTCACAACGAACAGCCACATCCGCGATAAAAACACAAAACTGGCGATAAGGCACTTTAGCACCAGGAAATTTACACCTGCTCTGACCTGGTGTAAAGTTGGATGGCAGCCAGCACCACAAAAGGGAGCACAGCTCAGGGCCACATCCGAAGGGCAACAGATGCCATGGAGCAACTCATCATGCGGCCCGGACACCCAACAGGGCCACAACACCCACCGCCAACACCCCAGGACACCCCCCCCCCCGGCACCACCCCCAACCCCGGACTAAGAAATTGCACACCAACACCACGAATCCCAAAACAAACATCTTGCCTTATGTCACACAAGCAGCAAAATAAACATACATGCGTGACCAGAAAATGGAGAATCAGTCATACAGCAATGCAACCACCAACACAAAACTCCAGACAAACAAAAGCAGAAACAACCCCTAGGATGAGTCCTAGCTGCTCCCACTGGACAATCCGTAGCACACAGCCCGGTAGACCAAATCCAAGAGAAGAAGGTGTGCCATGCGCGCAACAAAGGAAAGAGAGGGAGAGAGCGAGGGAGAGAGACGGAGTGAGATAGCACAAGCAGCGCAAGGCCGCACGGGCACCTGGCTCCACATGCCAACATGTGTGTGTACATCGCCATCCGTACACCATGAGCCCAAGGCCGTGTCCCAATCTAAGCGCCAAAGCCACATCACATTCCCAAAACGAAAGTAGTAGTGAGACAAACATCAGGGATGAAAGCACCATTGTCCCAATGCAGAAGCCGGGAGGACACCTGCACCTCTGACCTTGGTCCCGAACGTGCCTGGAACACCCTGATAGAGATACAATGGCAGATGAGGACGACTCCCACACCACGCATTCCGCAAATAAACTATCCGACTTATCCGCAGCCCACACATAGAAGCCCCTGCCTGTGGTACCCCCGCATTGGATGCCCTTGACACCCACGGAAACAGCAACCCATGTCCCACAACATTGCACACACATTCAAATCATTGCTCAGAGCTGTGGCATATCCTCCACACAACAGCCGCAGTCCAGAAGAGTGCCAGTTCACGAGACGCACCAACGCAAGCAATGGCAGGCCATACCGGGCACATGCACAACACACGTCACGTGGAACAGTACTGTGCACGTATGCTGCATTTACTGGGCGCACTGCCACTGGCAGTGCTGCGGATCAGTTACAGGCTCAGCTTCCGCATTGCGCACGTCACCTGCGTCCAGCCCTGGTTCCACTGCCAAAAAAGCACATTCGAGTGTCCCATGTATGTCTGCCTATCCAACACAACTGTTGATGAATTGGACTATGACTTGTGTCTGCGCCCCCTATTGGATCACGAACAGGAGTGTAACAGAGACAGCCGTGCATGGGATGCCTTGACATACTGCGTATGTATTGGTAGTTGTGCATGGGAGATTGCACAATTTCTCGTCTGCAGTGACCACATCGAGGCGCTCCCCTATTGGGCTGTGTTGCGGATCGGTGAGACGGCGTGGACTGAGCACACCTGCCCGGACCACCTAATGGATTGGCTCACCCTGGTGCTCCTTGAACACGACAACGACGTACTATTGGAACACATTGCACATGAAGCTGCACGGGCATTCATGGACGAGTAACTATGTACCTGCAGCCACATCCTATTGCCACCCACAGCACATGGCCCAACAACTTGTTGCACAGTGGAGATTGCTCACATATCCCACCAAAACAGAGGACACGTCTGCCTTCGGTCAGGCTCTGGATGCATGTGCGTGGAATAACGCGTGTGCACACACACCTGTGCAAGGCGACGCAGGTCCATGGTCCGAGCAACACGGCGTCGTTTGGCAACGTTGCCAATTCGGACACACTGCTGGGTGAGAGCACACACATGGCGATGTAGCACGACATCTGAACCTGTCGGACCCTCACACCTGATCACTGTCAGCAGAGCAGACAATTGCCACATCCCGGAGGCAGAGCACCATGCAGACCCCACGTACAGTGAGTCGTGCCCCCTCACACGGGGCACTGTGCAGACGCCAAACAACACATGACTCGTCCAGCAAGGCAAGGTGGGCTGTGAGCATTGCCATATGTGATGAATGTTGTCCATTTCAGCCCCAACATCATCTGCCCCTCGACATGTACCCATGCTGCGTGTAAGTGTCTTAAGCATGTCCGTGCCTGTTGTGGCCGTTGCCTCATCCGTACTGACACGCACATGCCAATAAAGCCTATGCCACTCCACTGGTGTCTAACTGTGAGGTGTGTTGTAAAGATTGTCCACTCGTGTGCCACAATGAGCCTCGTCCCAACACATGGAAGAACTGATTGTCGCATGTGCAATGGGGGTGTATCCCTTTGGCAAGCTCCGCCTCTGTGAGCCAGACATTGTTTTTGTATAGGTGCTGGACGACATCTGATGCAGCCCCATCACCTACGCAGTCTGATGTGTCAGGGGCACACAGCCATGACCCCGCCACACACACCGGACACAGAACCCGTATGAGGGGAGTTTTGTACCACATTGCCTTCATTGCTGATGTTCTGTGATTGCTATGTGTGTGGGCTGCATTGTGGGGGAGTTGCCCCTGCAGCTCTGATTTCGTGTAGCCTTCTCCCCTGGAGACGGGGTGCCTTGGTATTGTGTGCTTTTCGGGGCCTGTTTTGCTTTTGACTTGGGTGATGTGTGCTCGCGGACTGATTTTGTGGCCTGGTGCATTGTTGGTCTGCTGCGTGTATTGTAAGGCATGGGTTGTGGTTGCACGTGGACACGTCGGAGTGTGACCTGCTCCTTTGAGGATGTGATCCGCACTTGGCTCCATCCATGTCGCTTAGTGGGCCATGTCATTTTGTTTGCGCAGCTGCTATGCTATCCGACATGCAGTGTTACTTCCATAGTCAGTGTGGGTCACGGAGCTGCTGGTTTGCTGGATTCAGCATATGTGCAAGAGTAGGTTGTGATATTGGTGATAGGGGGGGCACTCTGTGCACATTGTGGATGGGGCCTACTTGGCATTTGGATGTGTGCTGCAGTGTGCCAAGGCATTCAGGGACATGTTCCAGGGTCATTGTGGGTGTACTGTGTGCTGCACAAATCAATGCCGTATCTGATTTACAAAACTACATACTCGTTTAAACATAACAAACTATACTGCTTATTTGTTACCTCTATACCTTACTCCTAAAACCATGTAATCTTTCAAACATATGTCACGTCACTTTTGTACCATTGAAACTGATTACGACCTTCTCTTTACACTACAGATCCCATGAACATGCTAATAAAGGTATAAGTGCTATTTTCATACTAGATAAAGCTTTCTTACTTAATTTTTATAAACACTACTGTTTGATGCACAAAATGGGGGTGACACATGAGGAGAGGAAACGGAGGTGTAATCCCTAAACTTTTATTGTACCGTTCCTTTAATATACGTATATTGAGGGTTTTAAGTGGGATGAAGAAAAATGCTGGTGTCTAAAAGGGGTAGCAGTGTTCAGCACCAGTAAGACCCAGCCCACTTAAAGTCCTGCGTATATTCAGCACAGAGACACACCCTAACAATTCTCATCACTTATAATCACAGTTAGTTTACTAGTGTGAAAAAATTGTACAGAAAATTTACGAAGAACATTTTTAATTTTTTTTAATCTCTCACACGTTTATAAAATATCTCTTGTAAAGAAACGCCCCTCTCCACCTTTATTTCGTACGAACGAGCAATAAATAATCCCTCTACCAGCATCTAGTCACTAACTACTAACACTGTGCACTGTACCCAATTGTAAAGCAGAAATAGTGTTTAGATTATGTCTTAAAGTATCATCAAATGATTCAAACCATGCAGACATACACAAAGCAACGTGCACGTTTACTTTGTCCATTTACTCTTTATGTAATCTGTGCACATTCTGAACGGGTTCGCAGTATATCACCTGTTTTCACTTATACTCAAATGTACCTTACAGTAAAAAAATGACATCACAACCTATGCATATGTAATATTTCCTACATAATACAGTGCATTTCTATACCATTGAAACTGATTGCAACATTGTTTATATAGTACAAATTCTACCAATATGCCACTAAACCCATAAGTGCTATTTTTATAATACAAAAAGCTGCATTAGATTATTTTTATAAACAGTACTGCTGCTGGCACAAAATGGTGGTGCAAGGTAGACAGAGTAAATGAAGGTGTAATTCCAAACTTTTTATGTATTGTCCCTTTACTATACGTATATTAACACCTTTAACTGGGATGAAAAAATTGGCGGCTCTCTTAAAAGGGTGGCGGAGCCTACTACTGATAACACCCGGACCACTTAAACGCCTGCGTATATTCAGCAGAGGAACACACCGTGACAATTACTATCACTAATAATCACATTTACTTTACCACTGTGAACAAAATCGTATAGAAAATATACAAAGAACATTTTCATTTATTTTTTATCTCTCACATATGTAAAAAAAATGACTTCTGAAGAAACGCTCCCTAACAACTTAGATTTCCTAAGAACACCCAAATGCAAAGCCTCGCAGTACCACACCAGCCTTGACTGACATTGAAATCTACCTCTCAGTGTAAAAAATGAGACCACAAACTGTGCACATAACCTTTCTTCTTTTTCTTCCATCTCTGTTAAGTTAATAACACATGAATTTTCTACTGTCACCCCTTCTCCACTATTTCCAGACTGAGCATAATTTCCAAATGTGCGACATTCTGTTTATCTCGCCGGAATAGATATACAAATCGAAATTAACGCTACATCGAATTTTCAAAACCATACAGGGCCATATTCACAAGAATGGCGATAACATTATCGCTGCTTTAGCGGCAGGAAACTGCCGCTAAAGCGGCGATAATGTTATCGCTGGTCTTGAGAATATGGCCCACAGTCTTTACATATGACAACTTACACCTTTTCTTTGTGAAAAACTCCTAAACATATATAAAGTACTTGTTTAACAACTAGTTACACATTATGCATATTTTAGAACCAATAAAACACCAGACTTTACTAACACTATGTTATTTAGAAATAAAAAATACTTTCAAAGTTAAAAATATCGTCTCAAATACTTAACCACTACTACAAAACACATAACACACCTTCTTAATTTCTAATTTACCTTCGTAGTTGGTATGCAGATTTCAAATGTCACAAACGCATACAATTCTTTTCTTGTCACACAGTACATGTAATGCACCGCTTTCATCAAGAATGGAACCAGTAATGGCACAATTTCCCTGTTGCTCCACACATAAATACATGTAAAGAACAAATCAGAACAGTTCCTTATTTTTTTTAGATTGCAAAACCTCTCTTTATTGGTTATTTTTGAACTTTCTATATAAACAGTTTTTTTAAGGATACATACAGGTGAAAAGTTCAGCGTATTGTATCAACACTTTCTAGAACATTCTACGACACGTGCAGGTTAAAAGTTCATCATTTGTTTAAACCTACCGATATTTTTTTTTGCAACATTTTCTCCAACATTTAACGGCACGTGGAGGTGAAAAGTTCACCATTTTTCAAGTTTGAACTGCACCTTCGAAATACAATTAGCAGGTGTGGTTGAGCTGAGCAAATTTCATACTATAATATGTACTCCACGTATAAACTGCTTTTTTATTAACCAATCACAAAGATGCTTTTCATCAAAACTAATATACACCCTACTTTTTAGGACACAATACATTTCATCTCCCAATCGGTTAACGTTTTGTATGTAAAAAAAGTAGTTCCCCATGTTTAAACATATCTCTCATTCTACGAACAGACTGCATGAGCTACAGACATTTATCCATATCTTCTAGCCATACCTTCAAAATGCTAGTGTGGATTGTAGGACATAGCTATATTTTCTGGTGCAAGAGGTATGCAGAACAGAGACGTATTGACTTAGACCTAGGTTTACAAAATGTGCACATTAAATGGTTTACACAGAGAGGATTGAAGTGGCACCAATTGCTCCCTTTGGTTAAAACCTGTTTGCATCTCCAACACCCTGATCTCATGATTGTGCACTGTGGTGGTAACGACCTAGGCACATTGACTGGGGTAGGTTTGGAAATGCTTATGAAGGACACCTTTTGACAATTGATGTTACTTTTGCCTCAAACTGTCTTTGTATATTCCAATATATGCCAAAGACAAAAGTGGAAATGGTCAACCAATTTTGTCATAAGATTGAAAAATCTAGGAAGACTGTCAACAAAGCTGTGTCTGCATACCTCAGAGACCATAGAATGGGGTTGATCTACAACAACAACATACGTTTTGATATGGCTGATATCTACGGAAGTGATGGAGTACACTTCACAGATGAGGGAAACTGAGTTTTCATGATTAACCTGAAGCTGTGCATTCACACTTACATGTAGCTCCAACTAATAAACACAAAGGCTCTTTTTAGAGCTGCCTTATATTCCCAATTTCGGCTCGCAGAGTGTCACCTGCGGTTCCGCTAGCAGAGGGACACCTGCGGGCCGTCGGGCAGGCTCGCAGAGGAAGAGCTTCGGCCCGTGTGCTCAGCTCGCAGAGGGAGACCTACGAGCCGTTGGCTCGCAAAAGCACAGCACCGTACTGGCTCGCAGAGGGAGAGCTGTGGTCTGACTCGCAGAGGGAGACCAACGGGCCAACAGGCCTGCTAGCAGACACACAGCTATCAGTTAACGGGCTGGCTCGCAGAGATACAGCTGCGAGCCCTCCGAGCTGCAACCCGATGGGCTAACTCGCAGAGGGAGAGTAACGGGCCGACGGGCCTCCTAGCACAGACACAGCTATGAGCTAACGAGGTGGCTCACAGAGGTACTACGAGCTAACGAGGTGGCTCACAGAGGTAGAGCTGTGGGCCCGACGGCTCGCAGACACAGAGCTGCGAGCCGACGGACTGGCTTCTAAAGGCATAGCCGTGAGCTGATGATGTGGGGAGAGGGAGCGTAAAAGTAGCATCTCGCACAGAGAGACCTGCGGGATATTTTCAGTATTGCCTCACATAGGTAGAATTACGGATCCAATGCCTTTTAGAGGGAGAGATGCGAGCTGACGGACTGAGTCACAGCTCGCAGTCGCAGAGCTGCGAACCGACGGACTTGCTTCTAAAGGCATAGCCACGAGCTGGTGATGTGGGGAGAGGGACCATGAAAGAGGTATCTCGCACAGACAGAGCTGCGGTATATTTTTAGTGTTGCCTCGCAGAGGTAGAACTACAGACCTGATGCCTTGTAGAGGGAGAGTTGTGAGCTGACGGACTGAATCACAAAATGGCTGCCAACACTTCCTAGTTTCAACAGTTCGCAGCCAATGAGCCGCAAGCTCGTGCTCGTAACGCCTCAGCCAATCAGATGTCAGAATTCTTAAATATCGATATCTGGAAAATTTGATATTTCTCTAAAACTACTGAACGGATTTACCTGATTTAAACAAAAGCGTGCTTTCTAGACCAAGACCTTTCTCTCTGCCAAATTTGGCGTAATTCCGTTCAGCAGTTTGACCTGAAGCCTTGTCTAAAGTTTCCTATGGAAATTGCATGGAGAAAACACATTTTGGGACCCCCCTTTTTTCTTAGCCCCCCCTTGACGAATCCCCCCCAAACTTTTAGGATAGGAGCTGACCTGAAAAGAGGAACTTTTTGGAAATTTCGTCAAGATTCGTCAAACAACGCCAAAGTTATAAGCACATCAAAAAATGCTTTTCCTATGGAAACGTGGTCCTAACTATAACTATCTACTAGCGACCGCCAGTAGATAATATTACCTACAGGCGGTCGCCAGTAGATAGTTATAGTTAGGACCTTGTTTCTATTGAAAAAGTGTTTTTTCTTTTGCCAATATCTTTGGCGCCGTTTGACGAATCCTTGCAAAATGTTTCCCAAAAAAAGGTTAATTGAGGTCAGCTCCTGTCATGAAAGTTTTGGGGTGATTCGTCAAGCGGGGGCTGAGAAAAAAGGGGGTTCCCAAAACGCGTTTTCCCCATGTTAATTTCCATAGGAAATTTTATTACAAGCTACAGCCCGAACTGCTGGACGGAATTACACCAAATTTGGAAAAAAGGCAGCTCTTGGTTCAGAAAGCGACCTTTTTTTTTAAATGGTGTAAATCCGTGCAGTAGTTGCTGAGAAATCTTTAAAATAAAAGTTTCGATATCTGAGCACCGAGGAGGGTTCGCGAACCCTCCCGAGCACGAGTTACACTCTGATTGGCTGCCAACACTCCAAACCAGAATGTGTTGGCAGCCATCTTGTGACTCGGTAACCGAGTCACAAGAAATCAGAAAAAAAGAAGATGAAAATGAAGAAAAGGGGGCAGGGTAGAAACACCCTGACCCCCTAGGCCTGCTCAGGGGGTCCCACAAGCACCCCCAGGGCCAAAAAAAGCTTTTTTTTTTTTAAAAACAGCAGAATTCGCACTGGGGTCGCGAATCCTGCAGAGAAATAAAAAAAATATGAAGCGCGCCCTCTTGGCGCACTGGTGGTGGGGCAATGAGGTCCTATTGTGTCCTGAGGACCTCAGGACACAAGTGGACTTCATCCCCCGAGCAGCAGTGCACCATGAGCTGCATTTGCAGAGTGGTGTAGAAAGGGGGCGTGGCCTCGGAGCACCTCTCTGCAACGCAGCTCTGTGGCACATACTGGAGGTACCTGGTGGGCTAGTTGGCCCCCAGGGACCCTCAGGAATGAAGGGGACTTAATACCCCAACTTAGAACGCGCCAGGAGGCGCGTTTGCGGAGTGGAGGGGAAGGGGGCGTGGCCTTTGTCCACCTCTCAGCAATCCCACTGTGTGGGGCTTACTGGAGGTAAGACGTAGGCTAGTTGGCCCCTAAAGGACCCCCAGCAGCGAAGGGGACTTCAATCCCCATCCAAGAGAGCGCCAGGGAGCGCGTTTGCAGAGTGGTGGGCAAAGGGGGCATGGCCTGCTATGAGAACTTAGCAATCCTGCTGTGTGGGACTTACTGGAGGTAATAGGAGGGGTAGTTGGCCCCCAAGATTGTTGTTGGGGGCCAACTACCCCTCTTGTTACCTGCAGTTGTATCAATCCCACACAGTGGGATTGATACGACGTCTAAGGAGGACATGCCCCCTTTCTCCAACACTCTGCAAACGCACCTCCTGGCAGACTACGGGATGGGGGATGAAGTCCAATTTACTCCGGAGGGACTTTGGGGGCCAAAAAGCCCTCTTGGTACCTCCTCCTCTAAGTCCTAAGCAGCGGAATTCCTGAGCGCTGGTCAGAGGCCCAGCACCCTTTCTCCACCACTCTGCAAATGTGACTACTACTTAAAGAAGCATCTTTCTGCACCTCTGACTTAGAGGCAGTTTTAATCCCCCTGCCCTATTATGTACTAGGGCCTTACAGAGGAGGTCATGCCAATCACAGGGGTACCCCAACGCATAGTGTTCCCTAGTGTATGTAGGTGTTTTCACTGTATTCTAAGTGTCTTTTAGCATAGCAATGGCTCTAGGCCTGGTTAGTCAGAGTCAGTTACCACCACTACCCGTCAGCAAAAAGTTGGGGGCACAGGATGACTTTGCAACAAGGCCTCTTTCTGCCCCTCTGTTGGTTCTTTGTGCACATTTCTTGCTTCTTTCTGCACCTTTCTTCGTCTTTCTGGACTTCTGTTGCCTCTTTCTGCATTTCTCTTGCTTGTTTCTGCACCTTTATTCCTCTTTCTGCACATGTCCTACCTCTGTAGGCATAGTTAGAAATTTCCATTTAAAAAACCTTTGAAATTCACTGAAAAAACCACCGGTTTCAGGGACGTTATAGTTAGAAATTAGCATTTAAAAAACCTTTGAAATTCACGGAAAAAACCATAGGTTTCAGGGACGTTATAGTTAGAAATTAGCATTTAAAAAACCTTTGAAATTCACTGAAAAAACCACAGGTTTCAGGGACGTTATGGGTAGAAATTAGCATTTAAAGAACCTTAGAAATTCACTGAAAAAACCACAGGTTTCAGGGACGTTATAGTTAGAAATTAGCATTTAAAAAACCTTAGAAATTCACTGAAAAAACCACAGGTTTCAGGGACGTTATAGTTAGTTGGACATTTCACTCGGACAAACCCAGTGAAATTCAGCCGTTATAGTTAGTTCAGCTAACTATAACTCGCGCCCCCGCAATGCACTGCTGATGACGTCACATATTACATCACTCATGACATGGTCAGTGACATCACTGATGACATCGCAAATGACATCACTGATGACATCACTGATGACATCATCCACGTGATAATTTGATGCATCTTCTCACACCCTAATATAACCTTTGATACACCCACTGTAAATTACAGACTGCCATTCTCAAAACCATAGACACTCCAACACCAATAACTACATACCCACTCACTGATTCTTAGGTCTACACACCAATCCACTCACTCACCCATACAGTCACTCATACTTTCGGTCACTCATCAGTACAGGACTATCATATGCACTCATACACCTATATAGACACTCACACACTGCCACTTATCCATAGAGTTACTCACACACCTAGTCAGTCATGCAAAGAATTAATCACACTCCCATTTACTCACCTATACAGTTATACAAACACCACCTCACTTACTCATACAGATACTAACACATACTTACACTCTTATACAATCACTGATACAAGCACACACTCATCCATACAGCCACTCTCACAATCACTCACTCTCACATATAGTCATTTATATATTCCAACACTCACATATACTGCCTTTACCATATGTAGTTACTCACACATATACCACTGAGACATCCATTCACTCACCAACACACCCATACACCCCTCACCCACCCATACAGTCCATCACAGATGCACTCTTGAACCCATACACCCAGTGAATCACACACTCACATATCTATGCACAGAGTCACACACACCCCACCCACCCACACAGACACTGAGGCACCCATACAGATACTCAGACAACCAATCAATAACCCATATAGACACTCATTTAGCTACTCACCAACCCATGCAACCGCTTACACACCAACTGACAGACTGATACATACATTTAAACAGTTTAGTCACTAACCCATGAATTCATTAAGACACGTTTAATCACTCACTTATACAGTCAGTCACACACCAACTAAATCATCCATACAGACACTCATACACCCACTCATTCTTCAATACACCTTGGCCTATATATATATAAAACATATTTAAACTTTGCAGAAACACACAGTCACTGGATGATGTCAGTGATCGTCTAGTTTTGGATTACAGACATTTAAACACTTGTTCTAAAACATTTGCAGTTCAAATTGCACATGGTGCAGCATTAATGAATAACATTGTGCGTAAAAAATATAAAACCACATTAAATATCTCAAATGGTTTCTTTTGTCAACATAGCACCTGAAAGCAGGTACTTGACAGCATTTTCCATAATGGGGACCCAGCGTCAATTTTGTCGATTCCCACAAGGGTTCAATAACAGCCCGGGGTTATTCTCAGCGAGGGTAACAGAGTTACTACAAATTTATGATAATGAGGCATTGTCATATGTCAATGACATCTATCTGACAGACGATGACCTGGAAAAACACTTGAACAGGGTGAATACCATTATATTGGGCTTCGCCTCTGAGGGCTACAAATTCAACTACAAAAAATCCAGAATTGCCCATCTCAATGTCCTCTTTTTAGGATATGAGCTTTCAAGTGAAGGCAAGAGCTTGGCAGCTAACTTCTTAGAAAAGTGTGCGCTGCTCCAACCTCCAAAAACGCTGAAAAACGTACAATCCATCCTGGGTTTCCTAAATTTTGGAAGAACATACATTCTAAATTACGCGGAAAGGGTTAAACCTCTCTACGCACTAATCAAACCTGATTTTTCAATCAAAAATTGGACACAAGAACACACAGAAATCTTGCGTTCACTCCAAGCTAACATGTTAGCAACAAATCACTTACAAACACGCTTAAGTCAACGCAATTTAGTGATCCGAATAATTTCGGGTCAATGCGGATTCACCTACTTAACATTTAATGAGGGTGAAAAAATACCAATTGCATACAAATCCCATTTGTATACACAAGCAGAAATGCGCTTCACTTCAACTGAAAAAATTCTGACAGCAGTTCAAACCGCTGTAGCAAAAGAAAGAGCCCTAGCACAAGGGAAACGCATTATTGTCGTTACCCCAGTACCTGCATTAGAAGCGGTCACAAAAGCGAGCATTCCAAATGCTAAAGCATTACATCCAAGATGGATACAATGGTTTAATTCTCTTGCTGCAACAGATGTTGAATATGTTTTTGATCCTGATCTAAAAACACAAGCGTTCCTGCAATATGAACATGAATGTCCTCTACCCACTGAAATTCTGCCTCTCGATCAGTACGAATTCATAATTTACACTGACGGATCCGCACAACCCGCAACAGGGGGTAAGCAAGCTTACAGTGCAGCGTGTGCAATCGTTAAAGGTCGCATGCGAGATGGCAACTTCAGACCTATAGTCACAAAGACACAATCTCTAGGAGATTGTACAGCTCAGCTAGCTGAACTACAAGCTTTCAAACTGGCACTTGAAAGTACAGTTCACGAATTCCCCACACTAATAGTGTGCGATTCTTTTTACTGTGTGCAGTCGTATAATGAATATATACAAACTTGGCTTGAAAACGGGTTCAAAGTTGCAAAAGGTGGCACAATAAAGCATAAAACGCTTTGGGAACAAGTAGTTCAGTTAAAAAACGAACTACCAAAGGCTCACGTGATCCATACACTGAGTCATCAACGTGATGGCGTTCACGTTGCAGGGAATTCATTGGCTGACGAAGCCGCAAAGGGGGCTGTTCAGACGGCTTCCGTAGCTGCGATCACTCGTTCAAAAACGAAAATAGACAGTGAGATAATGTTGGCTGTCATGCTACAAGCAAAGGCAGTGGTGCAGCGTTACCAAAAAAGTTTCCACTCAAGTACTCTTATGTAATTGATGCGAACAATGTTCCTTTTGCTCGAATCCCTGGAGTGGGGGATAGGGTAATTCCAAACAAGGAACGTAGATTAGGACTAATACTAGCAGCACATGAAGGGATAGCTTCTACCCATGCAGGTGTTTCTGCAACAGTACCTTTACTCAAGCAAAGATATTGGTGGCCTGGCATTCGGAAACCAACAAAGAACTATGTTTTAGAATGTGATATATGCCAACAGATGAAAGTCTCCACAGTGAAACGTCCTGCCCAGACACCCCTGTTAATTTCAGACAAACCATTAGCTTGTGTTTACCTGGACCACTGCGGTCCCTTGCAAAGGGACGGTAACTATAAATATATAATGGTCGCAGTGGATTCGTGCTCAAGGTTCCTATGGATATGGCCTCAGCACTCGGCTGACGCTCGAACTGTTATAAAAGATTTGCGAGTCTTTATCGGCACATACGCAATAGGCACACTACATTCTGACCAGGGCCCTGCGTTTAGCTCTCGGGCTTACAAAGAAGCCATGGCCAGTCTGGGCGTTGCATTGCGGTACTCCTCTCCATTCCATCCTGAGGGAAATTCGGTTGTGGAAAGGAAAAACCGGGACATAAAGCAGTCTATAACAGCTAGGGTATTAGGTTCGGGTGATGGGTGGGTCAAACATCTATATGGGGTCCAACGCTCATTAAACAATTTGCCAAGAAGTTCTCTAGGGGGGGGGTCACTCCATATGAGGTCCTATTTGGGACAAGAATGTGGGTACCAGACCTCGAACACATAGGCACAGTGGTGGAAAATAAACCCTTTGATATCAAAGATCGTTTGGCTGTTTTACAGGAACTAAATGAACTAAGATCGAAACAAAGCAACGTGTTCCAGCAGCCAACCACCACTGGGGATCAACCGGCTGTCCCAGCAAGGCCTGTCTGGATTCCAAAAGTTGGGGATCTAGTCAGAGAAAAGATTGCGGTCAAGAAGGAATTTGTACCTTCTTACAGACAACCAGTACCTGTCCTAGCTGTTCAAGGAACAAGAACAGTACTACTGCCGCCCCTTGCTGGAAAAAAGGAGAAAAGATTTGTGTCCATCGACCTCATCAAACCACAGTATGTGGCCAATACTAAATAGTAGGCCTCGTGGACTCCGACCTAGTAGCAGACGCACTCCTCTCGCTACAATCCAAGAGGTTCAGACTGAAAGACTGATAACCATCGAGAATTCAGCAGTAACAGATGAAGGACTGAGCAACAATGCTATGGAACTCATCCCTCTTGAAACTCAAGTAACAGTTCGTCCAAATACACCTGTCTACACCAACGTAGCAAGTAATCAACTGGTTCCAGAGATTTCAACAAATCCTGATGCAATTTCCACAATTGACAGAACTGCTTCTGGCTATTTCATTAACTTTGATACGTTCTCAGAAGATCCCAGTGAACCTGAAACGACGCCAGCATCATTAACTTTCAAACAGCAAGTACAAGATTTTCTTCACTTTCTGAAAAAGACTTATCTGGTTTCACCATTGATTGAACTCTGGATTATTTCTGGAATATTTGTTTTTCTGCTTTGGTTATGACTATGAGCGTGCTTATAAATGGCAGATACATCCGTGTGAACACTGAAAGAAAAGATGACACTTACTTTTGAAACCACAAATCTTCCCATCGTGAAGCAAGAGACTTGTCAACAGTGAACATCACAGCCGTTCCTATTCAGGATGGTATAGTATGGGACAAAACTGATTTCGATATCTTCGGCCCAACGGAACAATTGAACATTCCACATTTGTTTAAAATTTCACTATTTCGTCCAATACCTATTCTGATGATTGGGACTATGAGACTGTTAATGACATAATGTTTGACCTAGAAAAAGCCAGAAACCGGTCCCAGGATGCTTGTTTCCGGTCCAGGGAAGACATGGCTTGGCAGTTCGGGCTGGACTGTTCCCATGAGGCACAGGGTCAGACTGATTTGCATATGGCCATGTCTGAACTGGGGTGGCGGAGTGAGCTAAAGAATGATGATGGATTAAACCCAGATCAGTTGACTGGGGGTGAGTGCTTGCAATGTTCAACACTCCGTCCATCATCCCCTTTGGTTTTGCTAACTTACTTTTGAAACCACATAAATCTTCCCATCGTGAAGCAAGAGACTTGTCAACAGTGAACATCACAGCCGTTCCTATACAGGATGGTATAGTGTGGGACAAAACTGATTTCGATATCTTCGGCCCAACGGAACAATTGAACATTCCACATTTGTTTAAAATTTCACTAAGTGACCTTATTTCGTCCAATACCTATTCTGATGATTGGGACTTTGAGACTGTTAATGACATAATGTTTGACCTAGAAAAATCTGCTGCATTTTCTAAAAATGAATATTTAGAGGGTTCATCAGACTATGAACAGCTGTATTGCTATAACCACTATGGTCATCATTTTTTGCATAAATCGGCAAACCCTAGAAATGTGTTTATATTTAACCAATGGGAGCATTGTCCTACACCACCAAAAGGCAGTTCAAAAACATTTGCTAACAAGTTTCCATATTTTTCAGGATACAATACATCTGATCAAGGAACGTTTTACTATAAAAATATAAACAAAACAGGCATGAAAATTATGTTAACAAATACAAAACAGATTTACTCTGCAGCATTTATTGCCCAACTGTCTAGACATGGTTTCAACCTTTGGAAAGACACTAGACACAATCGGTCTGGGGTACTAAAAATTGGCAAGTGCAGGGGATAGAAGCTTTATTTAGAGCATGCATCATCCCTCAGCAGATAATGTTTTTGAATGAAACTGTCCAACAAACGTCTTGCCTTGGTTTAGCCAAGATCAAAGACATGAAAAATCCTTCTGTACCAACACCTGCAACTGATAACAATACACAGGCAGCGGTTACAGTTGACACAATACTACAACTCAACAGAACTAATCCTGATTGGAAAAAATGGTTGATCTGGCCCACAGACACGAACAACTGTCAGGAAAAATTCCTGAATAAATCTCAGGGCTTTACTATTCACAGGCCAGACCCAAGATATGTCCAAAGACAACATCCGGGGGTAGTAACAACATACAGTGTAGGAAAATTATGCATCGATTGGCTGCAAAAATCTACACTACAGGATGTGAAACAACACTTATCCTTACTTAAAGAAGACGCAGACCTTAGGGAATTCTTGCTTGGACCAAGAAAACCGCGTCAAAAACATTTCATATATGCCGGCATCTATGCTGCTTATAATGAAGCATGGAAGGTGTCACAGATAGAGGCCGCAGAACGAATACGTGAACTTGATCGTATTAATTTAGAGAACTCTTTCTGTGGTCGACAATGGGTTAACAACTTTGCCCTCCAGAATTTATTCATTGGACAACATTGTATCCTCTGCTATCGACATACTAGAACAAGATCTGGCGATGTTACAACAAGGCCAATCTCAATTACGTTCTATTGTGTTATTAAGCTGGACGCTGCAATCTTTGCGAGCGGGCTATGTGCCTTGGCGTTTTATCAACACGACGGCTCTGTTTGCAGAATACAATCTCACTGATAAACAGATCAAACTGGCACAAAGAGGAGCAAAGTATACAGTGCTGAGCATTGAAAAACTGGAAAAATTACCATTCACAGTGGCAGAAAAACCAGCTACAGAATGGCTTATTCATGGCAAAATCACGCTACCTGTGACTACTTTTCAGTTTCAGTATTGCCTCAAACAGATGCAAGCAGGCAAATATGAAAGGTTGGGTAAGGAATACATTAAGACATCTTGGAATTTACCGTACACATATAGATGTTGGAGTGGGGATCGTGAAGTGTTTCTGAGCGGTACACACTGTAAAAGTGCACTGAGCGGTTCACTAATATGTCAGGACATTTCTTTACACGGGGCTTGTAATGTTCCGTGGCAAATTTGTCTTGCCATCAGCAGGGTACACCAGCTGCTGTGATTAATCCAATGTTTGGACAACTTTCTAATGGGAGTTACCTCATGTTGAATGACAGGAGTTGCTCCGGCATGTTGCCAGGCATCCCATATCTAGTAACGGTGAACACCAGGGTCACTTGCTGTATGCAAGTATTGTTTGCCCCAATAGACACAGTCAGGGAGTCGCCTTTGTGGCCTTCGCTGAACTTCTCTTTTATAAGATTTGATACTGTAAGCAGAATGAAAGCCATGCTTATACAACAAACAGTGCCTTTGACCTCGGCCAAAGAAACCTATGATCTTCAAATTGCAAGGTCTTCGGCTGAGATACAAACTTTAATACGTACAAACTGCCCTATACATTTCGTAGAAATGATAGGACGTATCTTTAACATGTCAGATACAAGCGGAATTGTACATGTATTTAAGGCCATCTGTTCCGGACTGTTAGCACCTTTCCAGGCAGTCCTCGGAATCATCCCAAACTTTGCACATTCGGTGATTGGTGGCATAACATTAATTCTAGCACTTATTGCCGTAATTCTATTTCTCTTCCTGCTGTTACGCTATGGCCAGCCTATTTGCAGGCATCACTCAGAGCGAAGTGGAGAAAGCTCTCCTTGAACGAAAGTGCCGTGAGCAAATAGTACAGCTTTTGGGCATGACTCGTCTACGGGAACTTAATACCACGTGGTTCCTGTCATTCAGACCAATCTGGCAAGATTGCATCTTACCTGTTCTACGATGCCTGCTATGCGGTAAAGAATGCGTGTTGGACACCTGTCTAACATTTCCATCAGCTACGCCAACGGATATCGATACTCTGCTGGACCCGATAACGGCCCATGCTCTGTGTTGTCCCCAGAGGCTACCAATTCTGATGACAGCATTCATTGAGATCTCACAGATGCTTCCGGCTGCTGCTGAGGTATGAGATGGATCTACAGGCACACAGGTAACAACGGACGCGAACATTGCTGCGGCCTCCTATGCTGAAGGCGATGCTTCACATCTCTGTGCAATTAATCTACTACACGAGGTGTTCCAAATGTGACCAACTTCAGTGGACGATATTTTGTCTACAGAAATAGATGATTTCATGTTTACACCAGACCCATACACTGACTCTGATTCAGCTCACAGTGTACCAGGGACGCAATGAATTTGGCCTTCAAAATTTCAAAAAATTGGAACTCTTCCAAAATTGAACTTTTTTACATTTTTTCCAAACTACATGGCAAATCAATCTGCTTATAGTAGAACTATTCTTATAGTACGGACTTCGCGGTACTTCCACAGACACTTTGTCATCTTATTTGTCTACAATTTTCATTGATTTCCATGACATGAAATGACTTTGATTTTGAACAACTTATTATTGTCACATGTAAATTATTCCTGCTTATTTCATTTACATTGCATTTTATTTTCTAATATACGCCCGAAATAAGAAGCAATGCATAAAATGTACAGTACTTCCTGCATTCTAAAAGGTTTTTAAATGCTTTTAAGAAATATTTTTAGCAATATGCGGTACTCCATTTTATGTTTAGTATTTTAAATGTTTAGCATTTTATTATTAGCGTACACACGTAAGTGGAGTGGGTGTTGTATTCCTCTTTGGGTGTCCGTATATAGGTTTTCCTGAATCATGTCCTTATATAGGCACAATTCATCATGTCCTTATATAGGCATAGAATCCCAGTCCTTATTTAGGCATTAAACCATGCGCTCCAAATACAGGCATGGTCTCCGACATCCGTCCACCCTAACGTCACAACGAGTCCTTGCAGAACAGACCCTTAGGCTTCGGGAGTTTCCCTAGCACAGGACTATTGATTTCTTCAAGGACTCATCTATTATGCATGAACCAGTACACCTTGAGGGTTCATTCATGACGTCTTCCGCTGTCCAATTCACGTCAATGCTAACATTCTGAGGTACCCCTCAGGTATAAATATACCTTCCCTCGCCCTTGTAAATCAGAGGAGATTTCGACTTCAGAGGAGCCCGTATCCCGGCCTGACGTACTGAGAAGACGCTGTCATCCCTGCACGCAGAGAGTCCAGCTTCCAGTGATCTAACTTCCCTCGCGGGGTGTTGGAGTCCGAGTCTGGGAAGAGATTCCCACCTCTCTCATTCTTAAGGTATGGAGCTGACTAGAACCTAGAGGGACTCTAGGCATACTAGGCATCCGAGGCATATTAGAGAATACTCCACCTACTTCATACCTCTCCCTACACCTAGGTTAGGTACACTGGGGTAGAACTAGCTTAGAGACGCATCGTATGAGTACTCGCATTTTTAGCTCATGTTATTTATGTATGTGAATATACGCTAAAAGATAATGCTAGCGCAGTATTATTTATTTCTACTGCTTACACTGTACATTATTTATCTTGCATACTGTCTTGTGATCGTAACAGCACATATCACCTACACGAGAAACAAGACTGTTCAATAAATCCTTTTATTGAAACGCCCGTCTATTCTTTCTGTGTAACTTTGAGGAAAACTAAGCATGCACGATTGAGCTGAGTGAAACGGTTATCTATTGTTTCCACGACTCTGGGACACGTTCTGATTCTAAAGGGAAACAAAGTTGTCATGTTTTGCGGCTGCCAGTAACTACTCCCTTCTTATTCAAGGAGTTTCTAGTGGCCTCTGAGCTAGCTGGCACAAGTAATTAAGTTTAATATACTCGATAGGGACATACCGACCTTAGTCCTATGTCAAGCCTATAGGGTATATTATTCCAATGCGCAGAGCCTATTAGGGAAATAGGAGCTACACTACACCATCAATGTGACAGGAGGTGAGTTTGCAGAGGGGTGGAGAAAGGGGGCGTGGCCTCCAAAGACCTTTAAGCAATCACGCTGAGTGGGACTTACTGAAGGTAACAGGAGGGGTAGTTGGCTCACAAGAACGTCCTTGGGGGCTAATTACACCTCCTGTAAACCCAGAAAGTCCCACATAGCGGGATTGCTAAGAGGTCTTTAGAGGTCACGCCCCCTTTCTCCACCACTCTGCTAACGCGGCTCCTAGTGCTCTACTGGTTGCGGGATGAAGTCCACTTCACTCCTGAGGGACCTTGGGAGGCCATGAAGCCCTCCTGGTACCTCCTGTAAGTCTTACACAGCGGGATTCCTGAGAGCTGGTCAGAGGCCCAACCCCCTTTCTCCACCACTCTGCAAATGCGACTACTACTTAAAAAACCATAGAAATTCAATGAAGAAACCAAAGGTTACAGGGACGTTATAGTTCGGAATCAGCATTTAAAAAGCCTTAGAAATTCACTGAAAAAAAACAAAGATTACAGGGATATTATAGTTAGGAAATGGAATAAAAAACACTTTAGAAATTCACTGAAAAAAACAAAGGAGGGACATTATAGTTATGCTCATGTTTCACTAGTACAAAACCAGTGAAATTCAGCCGTTACAGCCGTTATAGTTAGTGAGCTAATTATAACTCCCGCCCCCACAATGCACTGCTTATGACCTCACATATTACATCACTCATGACATGGTCAGTGAAATCACTGATGACATCTCAAATGACATCACTGATGACATCATCCACAGAATCTCTGACGCACCCACTTACACCCCCATATAACCTTTCATATACCCACCCTACTTCCGCATTACCATTCTCAAACCCATTCACACACCCATACCAGCATTTCACAGCCACTCACTGATTCATAGATCAACACACACATCAACTCACTCACCCATACAGCCACTCATACACCCACTTACTCACTAATACAGCCACTGACATATTGAATTGGGTATTTATAAAGTGCAATCTGTCACTCCGGAAGGAGCATTCTGGCGCTAAGCGGGAGGGGGTCAGGATGAGCCGAGAGCGGTAGAGACCTATATAAGAGATTGGCAGAATTCGTCTGGGGCTCCAAAGATCCAGGTCTTCAGTGCCTTCCTGAACTGTGTTTCTGTTTTCAACAGCCTCAATTGAGCTGGCATGAGATTCCATGCTTTTGGCTCCTAGTGAGGCTATTGATTTCCCTCCCTTGGTTTTATATCTGAAACAGGGAGGCTTGAGGAGGTTTGCCGAAGAAGATCTGAGGGTCCTAGCTGTAGTGTATGGGGTGAATCTACCTGAAAGATACACTGGACCAATTTTTAAATCTGCTCTGAAAGTAATTAGGAGAATTTTAAATAGAATTCTCTTATGTAGAGGCAGCCAATGGAGAGTGTTTAGTGCCGCCGATGCAGATGACCTATGCGGGAGTTTCAAGACTAGACGGGCTGCCGCATGTTGGACCATCTGTAGTCTCTTAAGTGTTGATTTATTGACCCCTGCCAAAAGGCTATTACAGTAGTCTAGGCGTGAGAGAATCAGCGCCACCGCCACTGTCTTCCTAGCAGAAAGGGGAATGAAGTCAAATTTTTTTTTTTAAAGTTTTGATTAGACTGAAGCAGGTCCCTGCCACCGTCAAGGCATGAGGTCAGAAGGAAAGTGAAGTGTCAAACTGCACTCCCAGATTTTTTGCTACTTCAACAGTAGAAGGGGGGGCCGTAGCATCTTCCGGCCACCAGACACTTGGTTGAAAGGGGTTGTCTTTCCCTATCAGGAGGATCTCAATCTTGTCGGTATTACACCTGAGATTATTGTCCTTCATCCACTGGATGACCTCCGATAAGCAGAGTTCGAAATTAGATTCTGCAATGGTGGAGTCTTTCTGCACTCATACAGCCACCCACACACTGAGTCAGTCACCCATAGAGCTACTCATACACCTACTCACTCACCCATACTGTCAATCACGCAGCCACTTACTCACCCATGCTGTTACACACACGCTCACTCACTTACTCATACATATACTAACACGTACTCACTCACCTTACAGTCACTGACACAAGCACACACTCACCCATACAGCCACTCTCAGGTTCACTCAATCACCCATATAGTCACTCACACACCCCATTACTCACATATACTGCCTTTCACATACCCAGTTACTAACCCATATACCACTGACACATGCACTCACTCACCAACACAGTTATACACACACTCACCCGTACAGCCCCTCACACACATACACTCACTAACCCACACAGCCACTGACTCACTCATCCATACCTTACCTTCACCCACCCACAGACACTCAGACTCCCATAGAGGTACTCCGACAACCAATCACTCACCCATACAGAAACTCACTACCCACTCACACACCCATACAGACACTTAGAAACCAACTTACAGACTGATACAGAGATTCATACAACCAGTTGCTCACCCCTACATTCACTGAGACACCTAATCACTCACTTATACAGTCAGTCACGCACCCACTGAATCATCGAAACAGGCACACCCACT
Source organism: Calotriton arnoldi (assembly GCA_963921515.1). NCBI lineage: Eukaryota > Metazoa > Chordata > Amphibia > Caudata > Salamandridae > Calotriton > Calotriton arnoldi. Next base: position 371,253 of record CAWUFW010008376.1, on the reverse strand, counting down.
GATTCACCAATACACCTTGGTAGATATATTTAACACTCATAACATTTTTAAAAAACTCAGTCACTGGATGCAGTCATCAGTGATGCCACTGACTATGTCATGGGTGATGGGTGTGTGTTTGGGTGTGTGAGTAGTTATGTGGGTGTGGGACCATGTGAGTGAGTGTACAAGTAGGTGTGGGGGTCTCTGAGTGGGTGTTTGTGCTTTTTAATTGGGGTCTGGATCCACAGATCCACTGTGGAGCACGCAGGGGGTCACGCTGGTGCCGTGGTCGATCTGCGGATCTGCCACGGTGGATTAGTGTCTCTATAGATATGCATAAATCTTTTTACTTTATTAACTCCAAAACTACTGAACAGATTTACACCAAATTACATAAAGCACTCTTACTGGACCAAGATCTAGCTTTCTGTCAAATTTGGTGTAATTCCATTCAGCAGTTCGGGCTGTAGTCATGTTTAAATTCCCTATGGGCATTTGAATGTGGAAAACGCATTTAGGGACCCCCCTTTTTCTCAGCCCCCGCTGTTGGATCACCCTGAAACTTTCCCGACAGCAACTGAAGTGACTGATGAACTAGTTTGAAAAGTTCGTGAAGATTCATCAAACGGCACTAAGGTTATTGGCAAAACAAAAAACGTCCTTCCTATGGAAATTATGTCCTAACTATAACTACCTACTTGCGACCGCCAGTATGTAATATATTTTTTTTACTTACCTTAAATTTACTTACCTACCTGGTAAAGGCATGTGTGATAAAGGCGTGCTTTGTAAAAAATGTGTGGTAAAGGCATGAGTGGTAATTGCATGCATTGTAATGTTGTACATCCATGTTATGGGGAGTGAGGAAGCCTCTGGTTCATTTTGTGGGTGGTCATTGTGGCACCCGCTTTCTTCCCCCGTGAGCAGGTTGCCCCAGAAGCCTGCTACAGAGCTTTCCCTCTGGGCTTTGCCCTTCACCACGGTAGTTGTTTAAGAAGGGAGAAGAAAGACAAAAGAGAAGGATCCAGTTCGCCCAGTCCTCCCACTGGTGAAAGAGTGCAGATATAGGTCACACGGGCTGTTCTTGTACCTGATGGAAGGCAGTGCTACGCAGGTCGCACTGAGGGATCCGATGGTCCCCACAAGAAAGCAGGGGGGGTGTCAGCAGGAGGCGGGTAGCAGGCCTCAATGCAATGTGAAGGCTAGCTAGCGCTTAAGTTACTGCTAGGGCCCACTACTAGTTACCTGAGCTTATTGTTGAGAAAGTTGCACCCCTGATTGCTCAAAACAGTGGTTTGAGGTCCTCATGCGCCTCAGACTCTATTTAGGTAGTTTTTGTGAAGCCCTCAGTGACAGGTGGGCCCACAAAGACTTTTTTCTGGTAGAGTCAGACTTTGTTATGTTGATTTGAATAGCACACTAATCACCCGAGAGGGTATCCAGGTGCTTGATAAATTGTGGTGCTGTGACATGGTGCTGGTGTGTCCCAAGCTGAGAGTGTCTCTCTGCGTTGCAGTCTGGAGGGCCGGAGGGTTGGCTCATTGAGAGAGTGGAGGGACAAGGCGCAATGTTAGGCCTCATGTCTAAGTTCAATGGGGGGCCATTTTCTGAGGAGCGAGGGGCAGCAAAGGATGGTGGCTGCTAAGCCGGATGGATGCAGGCATCGAAAGGGGGCCACTTGAGGGGGCTGGGCTCCAGTTGGTTGTTGCAGCCAAACGGTGCCCTTCGAAGAGCGATCCGCTTTCCAACACAGTGGACAGGGGTTTGAGTTGAGGCCTAGGGTGGCAGAGGACTGAGGTCCATTAGGCAGCAAGTCTGATCACATGGGCCCCAGGTAAGTGACCGCTGGGCCACAGGTTTGGTAGCTGTAAGGCAGTCCAGGTGCTGTAAGTCGGCCCAGCAGAGGATTGGCTGGGTGTCACAGTGGAAACTCAGGCAGTGCAAGGCCCTGTGGAGCCACGAGGTCAGAAGCGGCACAGGACCAAGGGCTGAAAGACTTCGGGGCCAAATGTGTGTGCTCCAGACCGTTATGCAAGTAGTCGTGTGGCAGCTCGAGGGCCGCAAGCGTCCCAGGGTGAAATCCGGTGCAATGTATCCGAGGGTCACAGGCATTACAGTCCCGGGAGCTCAGGTTCACCAGAGCCTAGCTTTCAAAGCACCATCTAAGATGGCAGCCGCTTGTTTGCAGTACATTCGGGTGTGAGAACCAAGTCTCCGGACAAGGTAGTAGAGGAGGTCCTGGTGTGCTAATGGCTCCATCAGGGCCCCCGTGTCTTCAGCTGCGCACGGAGCACATTTGGAGGCGATGGGAGTCTGAGAAGGGGTGCTATTAAGGCGTTAAGGGCTGCAGAGAAGAGGAGCCGGCAGCATCCATGTCCTACTCCATTTCCTGATTAACCACACCCCTGAATAAAGTATTTAAGTATGACAAATTAGTTTTCATACCCACTGAACAAATTAAGAAAATGTTTGATACCACTGAGATGCAGACAGTTATACAAACACTGCAAAATGCTAATAAAAATGATCTGTTAAAAAAATAACTTAGAGTGAGGAAGTGATGATGCAATGGGCACTGGAGGCATCATGTGGAGAAGAGTGGTCAAAATCATGGTTGTTATCATGGAGGGTGAAGAATCCGACAACAATGCCAATCAGATGTAAATTCCAATGACAATGGATAGTGGAGTTTAACCCTTTCGCTGCTAGGCCTTTTCCCCCCCTGTGCTAAGCCTTTTTTTGGCTATTTGGGGTAGTTCGCGCTTAGGTCCCTGTAACCTTTTGTCCACATAAGGTATCCACGTCAAATTTGCGCCCATTTTTTTACAACACCCTGAGGATTCTAAAGGTACCCAGGATTTGTGGATTCCCCTGGAGGGGACCTAGAAATGAGCTAAAATACAGCTACATTTTTTTTTTTTTTTTTTTTTAAATGGGGAATAATTGCTGCAGAAGAAAGCGTCTGGGTTTTCCCCTGCAAATGGCATCAACAAAGGGTTTGTGGTGCTGAAATCACCATCTTCTCAGCTTTCAGGGACAGGCAGACTTTGGTCAGAAAACCAAACTTTTCTACACCCTTTTGGCATTTTACTGAGACATAGTGTATTTTTCCTATTTTTTGTGCTTTCGAGCTCCTTCCAGTTAGTGATAGACATGGGTGTGAAACCAATAATGGATCCCAGAAAGCTATACATGTCTGAAAACAAGATAACATTTTGAATTCAGGAAGGGGTCATTTGTGTAGATCCTTTAAGGTTTTTTTTTTTATAGAAACTAACAGTTGAAAATAGAAAATATTGAAATTGAGTTGAAAAAAACAGCCATTTGTGCCAACATTTTCACCTGTACCTTCTAAGAATGACAGATTTTTTAGAGTAATATACCGTTACATCTGATGGACTATTCAGGTTGTGGGGATATATAGGACTTGTAGGTTCACCAAGAACCTGAGGAACCCGGAGCCTATAACTGAGCTGCGTCTTGCAATGGTTTTTCATTGTGTACCGGCTATATAGCAATTTATTTGGTAAAATATAATGAGTGAAACATCGGTACCAAGGAAACCAATATATTTTTTTAAATGGAAACAAAATATAGAGTTTATAAGCAGCGGTTTTTTCCACATCTCCAAAATTGTGGGTACTCATACAAGCATGTGAATTAGAGGTCATTTTTCAAAATGACTTCTTTTTTTACAAATTGTCTTACATTTGGAAGGCAGAAATGCAAAGAAAGTCAATTGGTAATAGCACTTGTTCTACTATTCTGTGTTCCCCTAAGTCTCCCGATATAAATGCTACCTCACTTGTGTGGGTAGGCCTAGTGTCCGCAACAGAAAACGGCCCAAAACGCAACGCAGACACATCAAATTCTTCCAGTGAAAACGGACCCTTTTTTTTGCAGTGTGCCTAGCTGTGGATTTTGAACCCTAGCTCAACCGGCACCTAGGGAAACCTAGCAAACCTATACATTTTTGAAAACTAGACACCAATGGAAAGCCAGGATGAGGTGACTTGTGTGGCTCTTACTAGGTTCTGAGACCCAGAATCCCTTGCAAATCTCAAACTTTGTCAAAACAACACATTTTCCTCACATTTCTGTGTTGGAATGTTCTCGAATCTGCGTGGATCCACGAATTTCCACCCACCCAGCATTTCCCAAAGTCTCCCGATAGAAATGGTACCTCACTTGTGTAGGTAGGCCTAGTGTCCGTGACAGGAAACGACCCAAACGCAACGTGGACACCACATTTTTACAGTGAAAACTGACCCTTTTTATGCAAAGTGCCTAGCTGTGGATTTTGAAGCCTAGCTCAGCCGGCATATAGGGAAACTTAGCAAACCTATACATTTTTTAAAACTAGACACAGAAGGGAATCCAGGATCGGGTGACTTGTGTGTCTCTCACCAGATTCTGTTACCCAGAATCCCTTGCAAATCTCAAAATATGTCAAACAAACGCATTTTCCCCACATTTCTATGATGGAAAGTTTTGGAATCTGCGTGGATCCACAAAATTTCACCCACCCCGCATTCCCCAAAGTCTCCCGATAAAAATGGTACCACACTTGTGTGGGTAGTTCTAGTGCCCGCGACAGGAAACAGCCCACAACGCAATGTGGACACATCAAATTTTTCCAGTGAAAACTGACCTTTTTTTTGCAAATTGCCTAGCTGTGGATTTTGAACCCTAGCCCAGCCGGCACCTAAGGAAACCTAGCAAATCTATATATTTTTGAAAACTAGACACCCTGGGGAATCCAGGATGGGGTGACTTGTGTGGCTCTCACCAGGTTCTGTTACCCAGAATCCCTTGCAAAGCTCAAACTTTGTAAAAACAAAACACATTTTCCTCACATTTCTGTGATGGAAAGTTCTGGAATCTGCATGGATCTACACACTTCCACCCACCCCACATTCTCCAAAGTCTCCCGATAAAAATGGTACCTCACTTGTCTGGGTGGACCAAGTGCCCGCGGCAGGGAAGGGCCCAAAACGTATTGTGGAGACATCAAAATTACCTATCACAAAACAACCTGGTATTGCAAAGGGGCTCACCTGGGTTTTTGGCCCCGGGCTCGGCGGCCATCTAGAGAAACCTACCAAACCCAGACATTTTTTAAAATTAGACACCAGGGGGAGTCCAGGGAGGTATGGCTTGCGTGGACCCCCCAACTTTTTCCTACCCAGAATCCCCTGCAAACCTCAAATGTAGCTGAAAAATATCACTTTCTCAAATTTCTGTGTGGGAAAGTTGTGAGATCACCGGGCTGACACCAATTTCCTACCACCCAGCGTTCCCCCAGGTCTCCCAATAAAAATTGTACCATTACTCGCGGAGTGGGCCAAGTACCCGTGACAGGCAAGGGCCCAAAACGTATTGTGGAGACATCAAAATTACCTATCACAAAACGACCTGGTATTGCAAAGGGGCTCACCTGGGTTTTTGGCCCCAGGCTCGACGGCCATCTAGGGAAACCTACCAAACCCAAACATTTCTGAAAACTAGACACCCGGGCAAGACCAGGGAGGTATGGCTTGCGTGGACCCTCCAACGGTTTGCTACGCAGAATCCCCGGCAAACCTCAAATTGAGCTGAAAAAATCAAATTGTTCTCAAATTTCTGTGTGGGAAAGTTGTGGGATCACCGGGCTGACACATATTTCCTACCACCCAGCGTTCCCCAGGGCTCCTGATAAAAATGGTACCTCACTCCTGTGGGTGGGCCAAGTACCCGCGACAGGCAAGGGCCGAAAACATTGTGGAGACATCAAAATTACCTATCACAAAACAACCTGGTTTTGTAAGGGGGGCACCTGGGTTTTTGGCCCCATGCTCGGTGCTATCTAGGGAAACCTACCAAACCCACACATTTCTGAAAACTAGACACCTGGGGGAGTCCAGGGAGGTATGGCGTGCTTGGACCCCCCAACGTTTTCCTACCCAGGATCCCCTGCAAATCTTAAACCTAGCTGAAAAAATCACATTTTCCACATATTTCTGGGTGGGATCACTGCACCAGCACAAATGTCCTACCACACAGCGTTCCCCTCAGTCTCCCGAGTAAAATGATACCTCACTTGTGTGATTAGCATTAGCTAATGCCCATTCTCGGCAGCCCCCACCACTACGTATAAAAAAACATAAAAATCCCTGGTGCCTAGTGGGCTTTTTGTCCCACCGGGGGGCAGATTAGGGACTATTGCCCCCATCTGCCTCCCGGGGGAGGCATAAAGACTGTGGCTAATTTTTATGGGGGGTAGGGCATTGGCATGCCCATTCTGGGCAGCCCCCACCCCTACATGTCATAAAAAACATAATCCCTGGTGCCTAGTGGGCTTTCTGCCCCCCCCAGGGGGGAAGATAAGTAGGTATTACCCCCATCTGCCTCCTGAGGGGGCAGAAAGACTGTGACATTTTTTTTGGGTGGGTGGGGGCATTGGCATGCCCAGTCTGGGCAGACCCCACTCCTACATATAAAAAAAGGAAAAGTCCCTGGTGCCTAGTGTGCTTTCTGCCCCCGGGGCAGATCGGGAGCTATTGCCCCCATCTGCCTCCCAGGGAGGGCATAAAGACTGGAATTTTACAGGTGGGTGGGGGCATTGGCAAGCCCATCTCGGGAAGCCCCCACCCCTAAATACCATTAAAAAAATTATCCCTGGCATCTAGTGGGCTATCTGCCCCTGTGGGGACGGATCGGGGGCTATTGCCCCCATCTGCACCCCCAGGGGGAAAAAAGACTGAATATCCCGAAGAAAAATTGGGGGGAGCAAAAGCCCTTGCCCAAGGGGCCTTCTCCCCCCTGGTGTCCAGTGGGTGGATCCCTGCTTGGGGATCACCCTCCTGGGGTGATCCCAAGCAGGGATCTACTAGGGAGGGGTAGCATTGGAAAGGGGAGATTCTCCCCTTCCCAATGATACCTCTCCTGTCTTTCTACGTGTTCAGGGGGCTGAGATAGCCCCCTCAGCACATAGAAAGTGAAGCTGAAATGAGCCTATTGGCTCATTTCAGTTTTGGTTTCAGAGAAATTACATCAGCGCGACGTGCGCGCTGATCGTCATTTCCCTGAAACCAGCACAACAGCCTCTGGAGTTGGGGAAGCCCTTCCCCAGCTCACGAGGCTGTTCAGGGCTCAAAGAAATCCCTCTGGTGCCCTCACCAGAGGGATTTCTAGTGCCATGTGCGCGGACGGCCGGGTGCTGTCCGACGCACATGAGCACTGGTGAGTCGGACAGCTCCCGGCCATCCGACGCACCAAAGGGGTTAAAGCAAACCTACAGACTGCAGGTGTGAACCAACAAGGCAAACAGCCATTATCTCTACTTCATATGTCCTCGTCCCATTCATTGCTATTGAGGTGGATCCCACCTCATGACAGGGAGAAAATCAGAAAGTAGGGGTAGTCCAGTATAGTACATGCCCACCCTACTGGGAATTGATAATAGGACCGGCTACCCACAACACCTGCTGGATTTATTTCCTGTCTCATGACTGAGACAAGGAAGTAGGATGAGGTCCCAGTAGGGCCTGGTCCTCCGATGTGGATCGTAGCACTCGGATCTTGTTTGGGTCTAGCACTGCAGGATTGTGATGAGCAACAAGGGTGTAGATTCTTTGGGGGAAAGTTACTTGAATCCCAGAGCATGCCTGTAAAGAAAGCCCACTAACTCGGTTGGTAGTAAGTTAGCAGGCAAATAAGGTATTTTTTTTGTTTACCTTGTAGCTGTGGGAAGCAGTGTGTCGAGTCTGGGAGCTGCATCTCTTCCTGCATGTATGCTTTGAATCGTTCGGGCAGCACAAGAAACTAGCATTTAATGGAACATTAGTGCAATGGAGTTGTATCTGGTCCTCCACGCATGTGCATTGTGGCTTATCACTCTACTATGTTTATTTAGGGAACAGCACTGAAGTAGGTAAGTGCGGTCGTCACTTTCTGCTGTCATTATGGGCAAACGCTCAAGAAAGCGCAATGAAGCTTCCAGCCCGGAATCCTTCAAATGCTTTTCTAGATATCACCCTCCCCCTAGAAAAAAGTCCAGGAGAGGAAAGTAGAGGGAAACAAGAGGAAGAGGTTTATGACAAAGTAAGAAAAAGCCTATGGGTGACTTTAGCTGCAATAAAGTCTAAGGAAGTTGTTGGAGAGGAGGCATCATCTTCATCTGACATTTCATCTGATTCTGATGAAGAGTCTGTCTCAAACTATGAAACATAAGGCAAAAACATTGACACTGAACTTTTGCCCGAGATTTTCACCAACATTGGGTTTCCAGTGGAAGATATTCCTTCCTCTTCAACCAGTTTCTTAAAACTAATGTGCCTGCATCAGCATGTTTAAGAAGTAATTCTTCACAAATAGAAAGACCCAGATAAAATTGTGGTACCCCACTTCATACGTAAACTCTATCCATTGGGGAAGTGGATAAGAATAAGATCACTCACTCAGCAATTGATTATTTAGTGGCAAGCCTGTTGGGAAGAGCTTTTGGTGCAGAAGAGAATATGTTGAAAGACTCTACACACAAGAGATTAAAGACTGCTCTTAAAAAAGCACACACTGGCTCCAATCTCCATGAGGCCTGGCATTTATGGGGCTTATACTAGCAAAATCCTTATTTCAGACTTAAAAGAACTTTTCAAGGAAATTCAAGATCACCTGAATGTACTTCACTATTGGAGAAACTGGAGAAACAAGTTAAATTTCTCTCTGACATTTAATTTGATATTGTTAGAGCAGCCGCCTTGTCAGAGGGAGCCATAGTGGTGACCAGAAGAAACGTTTTTCTTCGAGATTGGCATATTGATTCTGCTCAGAAAAATGCAGCATTATGGCTACACTTTTAAGGAAAAAAGCTGTTCAGGTCAGAGCTGGACGAAAAACTTCAAATAATATCTTAAGAGAAGAAACTGTTTTTCATTCTTCCTCATCTTCAGCAAATGAGAATTTGTCGACATCTTCATTTAACAACCTTCAAGAAGGCAATCTAATTCCCATACCAAGAAACAAAGAGAAAGAGGGAAGACTCTATCTGATAAGAAAATAGACATCTTCTCATAGAAATGCCCAGAGTTACTGATTATGCTGAAACTGCCCTAGCATGGCCAGCAGGAGGAAGGATAAAATACTTTCTACAGGAGTGGGAAAGATCTTCTTCAGAATCCTTGGTTTGGAGATTGGTGAAAGATGGCTACCTAATTAACTTCTCTTCTCTTCCCCCTCCAACTGGGACCATTCTTATGCCAGACCCTCAGAATCCTATCAAGTTGGAAGCCAGGAAGTCAGCCTTTCACTCCCTGATTCTGAATGGAGCAATTAAGTGGGTACCCAGCAACCAACAAAGCGAGGGGACCTTTTCAAGGATTTTTCTATTCCCAAAGGCATTAGTAGAATTCGGGTTAATCACAGATCTAAGGAAACCAACAAGTGGATTAAGGAGGTCCACTTCAGGATGGAGACAGTTCCTTTAATTCCTCCAGGTTATTTTTTAGTGACACTGGCTCTGATGCACGCTTACCACTTACATTCATATATCTATAGTAGTACCTCACCAAAAGTTTCAGAAGTTTGCCATTTTCAAGAAGAATTATCAATTCCAGATCTTACCCTTTGGGATCAGATCTGCCCTAAGGCTCTTCAGAAAACTGATGGTTCCTCTGGTCTCATGGTTGCATCTGCAGAGCCTTTTAGTCTTTACCAATCTAGACGACTGGCTCCTTGTTGCACCCACAAAGGGATACTTCTAAAGGGGTTGGAGACAATGGTGAACTGCTTATCTAGGCACAGTCTTCTGGACTTTCCAAAGTGTCATTTTATACCTTCACAGGATCAGGTATTCATAGGTGCATATTTCAGCAAGGATATGTGATTGATGTACCTTCTATGGAGAAGCGCAGAGAGATAGAACAAAACACAACTCTCACTTCTTTATCAGAGTTAGACATCAGCGAGGTTGTGGCTGAAAGTTCAACAGTACATGACCTTGTGTGTGTTCCTTGTACCTTGGGCCAGGCTACAACTAAGACCTCTCTTGATTCATCTGCTAAAATGTTGGAAACTATCATCTATGGAAATTGAGAGATACATCACATTTCACTTCAGCTTCAGCAGTAGTTGAAGGTGGACTATATCTGGGGCTTCCCCTAACACATGTACCCTACTCATAATAACATCTGTTGGTAGCCTGATAGACTGTGGAGCAACTTTGTCAGATTAAGTAGCCCAAGGAAAATGGTCTGCAATGGAATAACAGCAATCTTTGAACTAGGGGGAATTGACTGCAATATGGAAAGTTTGACTTGTTTTGAAATCATCATGTCCTTATCAGAATGGGCAACCAAGTTGCCATGGCATATGTGAACAGTCAGGGAGCTTCAAGGTTCTCATCACTAAATGAGGTGGCAATAAAGGGAAACAGTCGGAAAACCGCGGTCTTAACCACGCGTGTCCTGACATGCTTGCCTTAACCACGCATATGCATGGGTAAGGCAGTGCACGGTCTAGCCTGCTGGCTAGACGGAAGACAGTAGCAGGAAGACACCAGGAAGAGATGCGGTGAGGTAAGTGGGGCTGGGGGAATAGTTTTTAAGGCTGGGTGGGGGGCAGGGTAGTTTTAGGGACTGCGTGGGGGGGTGTCAGAGTACTGTGTGTAAAGGGGCAGGGTTTTAGGCCTATTGGCAGGGGGAGGGAAATGGGTAGTCGGGGTAGTTTTTAGGGCTAGATGGGAGCGGCTGGGTAGGTCTCAGGGCAGTGGGAGGGGAATAGGTAGTCGGGTAGTTTTTAGAGCTTTGGGGGTTGGGGTAGGTTTTAGGACAGTGGAAGGGCTTGGGTAGTTTTAGGGACAGTGAGGGGTAGGGGAGGTCAGGGTAGTATATGTAAAAGGGAAGGGTTTTAGGCCTTGGGGGAGGGGAGTGGGTAGTCTGGGTAGTTTTTAGGCCTGAGGTGTCGGGGTAGGTCTGAGGGCAGTGGAAGGGGTTGGGGTAGTTTAAGGGGAAGCATAGTGTAAGTAAAGGTGCAGGGTTTTAGGCCTTAGGCCAGGGACTGGATACAGTCAGCGCAGGGAGTGAGGGGTCAGGGTAGTGTTTGTAAAGGGGCAGGGTTTTAGGGACAGCACGAGGTGAGGGGCGATCGGGGATCGAGGTAGTGGCGACCTTAGCCACACATACCCCTTTACCACCCATGCCTAAAACACGAAATTGCATGGTAAAAGCATGCGTGGTAAAGGAATGCGTGGTTAAGACACATTCGTGGTTTGAGCAGCATGGTAGAGGCATGCGTGGTTTAACCATGCGTGCCTCTATCATACAACTGGCAATGAAGATAGGAAATTGGTTGGAACAAAATCTTCTACCTCTAGGGGAAGGAGAATTTTATGAAAGACTCTTTAAGTCAAAAATTCGGAACTTCTCAGGATCTACGTCTGACCTTGGAGTATTGAGGGAGATTTGCCACAGATTTGGGAATCCACTAATAGACCTCTTTGCCTTTCCTCACAACACCCAGTTGGAGAACTTTTATTCTCAGTTTACAACATAGGGTGCATGGCGAGTGGATGCTCTAACCATTCCTTGGCCTTCTATTCTTCTCTATGCCTTGGCCCACTCCCTAGTCTACTAATGAAAATTCAAAGAGAGGAAGCTGATGTGATAATGACGGTACCATTCTGACCCAGAAGGTCCTGGTTCTTTCTACTATCCATGTCTGTTTTCTCACTGGAAAAATCCTCTTTCACTATCTTCAATTCTGTCACTGGAATGTTTTCCTCTTCGGAATTTGGCTCTATCAGTATTTAGATTGAAAGGATTGGTCTTTTAAAGAAGGCTTTTCCAGATCATTTGGCTCTTTCCATTCAACAATCGAGAATTCCTTCTATTTTGAAAGCTTACTCTAAACACTGGAAATTCTTTCAGGCTTAATGATCAGAGAGAGGGTTTTGTCTGTGAAATGAATATGGTGTCACAGTTCTTGTTTGATGGAATTCAGAAGGGCTTGACTGTCTCTATTTTAAGAGCACAATTGGCAGCAATTAGAACATTTAGAGAACCTTGGGGAAGCATTTCATAGGACAAACAACTAGGATACATGCTTCTAAAGAGTCTTGCTTAATCTAGGTGTGCAGTTCATTCATTCTTTCCTCCTTGGGATTTACCTTTAGTTCTAAAGGATATACAGGGATTCCCTTTGAACCTCTTAAGTCTACTGAATTAAAATGTCTTACCCTTAAGGTTGTATTCTTAGTTGCTTTTACATCTGCAGGAAGGATTGGAGAGTTGGGAGCTCTCTTATGCAAACCTCTTTACATCAGAATTTTAGAGGATGGTATTGTGTTACAACCAAATCCTGATTTCTCCTGAACGTTTACTTACTAGCTCATAGAGATCAAAAAAATGTTCTTCCTATGTCTTTTGGAGACCCTGCCTCTCAGGATTAGGTGTTGTTACATGGTCTTGCTGTTAAGAGTATTGATTTACTTGTAACATATAGGTTTGATTGAAATATCTTCACTTGTTTGTGATCTTAGCTATCTCTAATCATAGTGATAGAGCCTCCAAGATCTTTCTCAGTAGATGGATTTGAGAAGCTATTTCTTCTGAAATGTTTAAGGTTTAATTACCAGAGAATATTACAGAAAGATATACTAGAGGTGTGGCTACTTCCTGGGCTGAACTGGGTGCCTAATTACACAATCCTGAATTGCTATAGAATTCCAGGTTTAGAAATAGGTGATGGTAATTTAAGAAAGAATGCTCTAAAATCTGTTGTTTCTGGAAACTAAGGGCCTCATTTACTTATTTTTGGCATAGGGCAGTGTCGTAAGCCTTCCTGCTATGCTGCCCTATGTCAAAAGAAAAGAGCGGGAATGCGCCATATCTATGAGATACGGCGCATTCCTGTCCTCTTTTACTGCGCTGGCACTCAAATGACTGCCTTGCACCAATGCAGGCACCCTTGCACCATGGTGCAAGGGTGCCTGAGTTGAAATCAGGTTGTTTTTGTGCAGGAAGGGACACCTTTCTTCACAAAAAACAACCGTTATGCCACCCCCGGGGAGGCGTAGGCTTTTGATGCAGTCCCAGGTTTACAGCATGTTGTAAATGTGGATATGTGTCAAATGCCATGGATGTTACGTGGGAACACCCACCATAACGCACATGGCACGTCTCCCTATCGCAGTGTGAGACAAAGCAGCGACTTGCGCTGTGTTGTCTCACACCATATCTACAAGGCCATGAAAAGCCATGCAAGGTGGATTTTCGTGGCCTCATAAATATGGCTAAGCTCTGTGTGCCCCTGTAACGTAAAAAAAGTGATGTTTCAGCAGTGTACAGGGGTTGTAAATAAGCCCTTAAATGACTTTCTTAATTTGATTTTCCAATGACTAAATCTGTTTTTTATTATTAAAGTTTGTTTGCATTTGAGGGTGATACGTTGTTATTAATGATAGAGAGAAAATATGTTTATTTAGGGAATAGAGTCCTAAAACATCCAAGCAAAAAATACTAAAATAATACAATAAACATTCTTAATGCAAGAATAAAAACACTGTTCTTCAAAATCTAGGTAAATCGAGTGCAAGATCCACAACTGATTTTCGTTTGCACCAGGGAATATTTGAAAACTTGCTCACGGCAAAAACAATAAAATCAGATGTACCACTTTTAAGAATCCTAACAGTGAATGAATACTGGATGGTGCCCATATTCTTGCACACAGGGTATAGCCACTTACGTCAAGCATAATGATAGGCTGGGCAAAAAATGTGTTTCAGTCTCCATTGTATAGGGTGACCAGACGTCCCGGTTTTCGGGGGACTGTCCCGGTGACCAGACACATTTCTTTATTTTGAATAAATGTCCCAGTTTTTGGGACAAAGGTCAGGTAATTGCAATTGTAAGAAGAATTGGAAGATATGCTCTCCCTAAACCATTCAGAAGAATCAAAAAAATAAGCAAGTTATTCTGTTTCCGTCAGGCCACACGAGTAGTTCAGCTGCATGCTTCCAGCACCAGCAGAGAGGAGACAGGGTGGGGAGAAGGTCAGGGGGCATAGGGTGAAGGTCCTGCCATCGATAATGTTAAGTAAATGTAGCCTTGTAAATGTATGTGCATGTATGTATGTGTATATGAATTTATTAATGGACTGCAGAACAGCTCACTGTAGCGATACCAAATGTGCACTTCAAGTTCCAGAAGGCCGTACGAGCGGCCGCACCCACTGGCGTGGAGAACTCAAGTATACAAAAGTGCAAACACCAGTTCCTGCTTTCCTAATTTCTGCCAAGCCAATGATTAAGGGCAGGGGCCCGAAACGTGTCTGGCTTTAGAGACCTGCTTTGCATATCCCACCGTTTTAATGCCTGCAACCCTGAAATAAATATCAGCATATCTTACCTGTTGTTGGACTCCTTCGATCGAGGTAACCTTTTGCAGAGTTTTATATATATATATATATATATATATATATATATATATATATATATATATATATATATATATATATATATATATATATATATATATATATTACCTACTGGCGGTCGCCAGTAGTTAGTTATAGTTAGGACCTTGTTTCTATTCAAAAAGCGTTTTTTCTTTTGCCAATATCCTTGGCGCCGTTTGACGAATCTTCGCGAAACTTTAAAAACTAATGGGGCGCTCCGGTTAGCTCCTGTCTTGAAAGCTTGGGGGGGATTCGTCAAGCGGGGGCCGAGAAAAAAGGGGGGTCCCAAAACACATTTTCCCCATGTTAATTTCCATAGGAAACTTTAGACACGGCAACAGCCCGAACTGCTGAACGGAATTACACCAAATTTGGCAAAAATGTAGCTTTTGGTCCAGAAAGCACTCTTTTGTTTAAATGGTGTAAATCTGTTCAGTAGTTGCTGAGAAATTCAAAAAAGAAAAATATCGATATCTGAGCACTGAGGTGGAATCGCGATTCCTCCCAAGCACGAGCTGACTTCTGATTGGCTGCCAACACTCCAAACCATGAAGTGTTGGCAGCCATCTTGTGACTCGGTAACCGAGTCACAAGAAAACAGTGGAAAAAAGGTTGAAAAATAAGAAAAGGGGGCAGGGTAGAAAGACCCTGACTCCCTCGGTCTGATCAGGGGGTCCCACAAGGACCCCCAGGCCAAAAAACCATTTTTTTTTTTTTTAAAACCTCCGAAGTCGCGCTAAGTGCGCGAATTCGGATGAGAAAAAAAAAAAAAAGGAGCGCGGTCTCCCGCGGTTCATTTTTTATAAGCCCCCAGGTGGGCCAGGTCCCGGGGCAATGAGTAATTAATTTGTGGGAGCCCGCGGGGGCCCCCGCAGCCCTGGAGACCACCAACTCCCCGGGGCTTGTTGATTAAATGTGTGGGGGGGTCATAACCCCCCCATGCTGCCCCAGGGACCGCCACATCCCCCGGGCATTTGTAATTAAAAGGCGGGGGCCTCACTGGCCCCCCCAAGCCCCGGGGACCGCCACCTCCCTGGGGCTTCATTCATTAATTAGAGGGGGCCTCACGGGCCCCCCCAAGCCCCGGGGACCACCACCTCTCCGGGGCTAAGCAAATTTAGGGAGGGGGGCCGCGCGGCCCCCCTCCTGGAGCCCTTGATGGCCCTGGGGCCGGCTCCTGCAATGTCCCGGGGTGCCCACCCCCAGGACATTGCTGTTTGCTATGACAGGGCGGGAGCACGGCTCCCGCCCTGTCATTGCAAACCCTGCTTTGCTTCGTTGAAGCAAGAGCAGGAAACCTGCTCTCGCTTCAACGAAGCAAAGCAGAATTGCTTTTGAGCAAGGGGAGCCGCATGTCAGCAGCTCCCCTTGCTCAAAAGCAATGCTGGCTCCCGCAGGAGGCAGGGAGCTGGCAGGACCGTGGGGGCATTGGGGCTCCCCCATGGTCCCCAATGCTAAGGGCTGGCCAGAAGTGGCCCGGGAGGGGGGCACGTGGCCCCCCTCCTCTAATTAATTTTTTTTTAAGAAGAGGGTAGACCCCAGGGATGGGGTCCCCGGGGCCACTATTGGCCTGAGATGGGGGGGCCATGCGGTCCCCCTTCTTTTTTTTTTTTTTTTTTTTTTTTTTTTTATTACACATAAAATGGTGGCAGTTTTTTTTTGTTTCGAGTTTGGAGTCGCGACTCCAGCGCAGCTCTCAGTGTGGCCCCCCGTGTAATCGCGAGGGATTCGCAAATCCACCTTAAATAAATAATTAAGTGGTATATAATGTAGAAGGTAGTGTTGTATTTGTGAAGTTGTTTTAAAAAGGTACTGTGATTGAAGTTAATGACAAGATTACAATTGATAGAGTTGTTAAAAATATATAAAATTAAAAAATAATAGTTAAAGTTGAAAAGTGTGTTGTGTTGTAGTGCATTGAGTTTGTTCTTTTGTTTTGTGCATTCGCGCTGGGTGCGCGAATCCCAAAAAAATTGTATGTGTAAAAAAAATAATAATCATTATTAATTTATAGGGTGGCTCTAAAAAGAGCCCTTGTTTTCATTCTGAGTTTGTTGTAGCTACATGTGAGTGCCGATGCAGAGCTTTAGGTTGTTGAGAGACTCTGTTTTCCTGATCTGTGAAGTGTACTCCATCACTCCTGTAGATGCCATCCATATCAAAACATAGATTGTTGTTATATATGGAGCCCATCCTATGGTCTCTGAGGTAAGCAGAAACCGCTTTATTGACATTCTTTCTAGCTTTTTCAATCTGTGGACAGAATTGATTTAACCACTTCCATTTCTGTCTTTGGCATATGTTAGACTAAACAAAGACAGTTTGAGGTAAAAGCAACATCAATTGTGCAAAGGTGTCCTTCATTAGCATTTGCAGACCTACCCCAGTCAATGTGCCTAGGTCATTGCCACCACAGTGCACAATCATGAGGTCAGGGGGTTGAAGATGCAAATAGGTTTTAACGAAAGGCATCAATTGGTGCCACTTTAATCCTCTGTGTGCAATCCATTTAATGTCCACATTTTGCAAAGCTAGGTCTTTGTCAATACCTCTGCGTTCAGCATACCTTTTGCACCAGAAAACATAGCTGTGCCCAACAATCCACACTGTAAGCATCTTGAAGGGATGTCTGGAAGTAATGAAAAGATGTCTGTAGCTGAGGTAGTCAGTTGGTAGAATGAGATGTATGTAAAATGGTGGACAAGATGCTGTTTTTTAAAAAGTAGAGAATTGATTGGCTGTTTAAGAACATTGTATATTCAAAAATAGGGTGCAATTAACTTTTTTTAAAAAGCATGTTTCTTATTGGTTAGTAAAAAATGTTTGAAAGGTACAATAGAAAGGATAAGGTCTTATTTTGCAAAGTCAACCACACATGCTGTTTGCATTTGCAACATTGTGTGGTGTACTTGAAAATATGGTGAACTTGTGACCTGTCAGTTAACTTGAATGTTCCATGAACTGTTACTATGGAAACTGGCATTAAGCAGAATGGGGGTAGGTTTGAAACTTAACTGTGGACTTAAAATGTGAATTTGTAATTTATATATAAGTAATATGTTATTACAGTGACATTTCCCAAGTCAGTACCTATATTTAGAAGTGGTGTGTTATTAAAAAATCGTGGTAAATTTATTTGTAATATATTTTTGAACTCCCGTATGAATTCGCGGCTCCGTCGCGGTGGTGCACGGAGTCGCGACTTCAAAAAAACTCTAGGAGCAGTTTGAGCACTTTTAGAAGTCAGTTGCTAAGGGTTAATATGTGTAACCAA
Organism: Calotriton arnoldi; assembly: GCA_963921515.1. Taxonomy (NCBI): domain Eukaryota; kingdom Metazoa; phylum Chordata; class Amphibia; order Caudata; family Salamandridae; genus Calotriton; species Calotriton arnoldi. The sequence continues at coordinate 353,564 of CAWUFW010008376.1, read as the reverse complement.
TAGAAATGTGTTTTATAATTTGAAATAATCTAGGAAGCAATGTGATTTGTTACTTACATGTATTTGTGTGGAGAAAGAGAGGGAAACTTTGCCATTACTGGTTTTACCTTGCTGAGACTGGTGCATTATATTGGATGTGTGCTAAAGAAAATCCTTTAAGAGTTTGTGATATTTTAAATTCAACAAATCTATTTGGAAGGTGAGTTATAAATTTGTGAGGTGTATTATGTATTAGATTTTTTTTTTTAACTTTTAAAATTATTCAAAAACTGATGTTTGAAATATATTATTAAATGTAGAGATGTGTATTGTAGTTTGTTTTATTGTACTTAAATGTTGTTTGAAAAAGATTCTGTATAGTAATATGTGTATTTTGGAACATGGATTAGGGATTATGGTAGTTTGTTTTAGTGTGTGGATATGTATATTTGTAGTATACCGCATACTTTTAGCTGTTGCTTGTAAATTTGGAGGAGAAGTCTGTCAAATTTTAAGGTGTGCATGGAGTTCTGTTTCAAGTATGTTTCTACTTGTATATGTATTTTCATGTCTTATACATTTGAAGGTGCATGATGTATAACAAAGAGCTGTTGCTTTTTATGTGGTAGGGTCTAGACTGTGAGTAGTAGTAGAATGGTGAAGATGCAGCACAAAAGTGTGGTTTGAAAGATGCTCACATAAGGTGTTATTAATTAGGCTTCTTTTTTCTAGTCTGTAGAAAGGTATAGTTGAATGATGCCGCATAATTTTAGATAGAATGGTGAAGATGCAGCAGAAAAGTGTTGTATGAAAGATGCTCACACAAGGTGTTATTAATTAGGCTTTTTTTCTAGTCTGTAGAAAGGTATAGTTGAATGATGCCGCATAATTTTAGATAGAATGGTGAAGATCCAGCAGAAAAGTGTTGTTGGAAAAATGCTCATATAAGGTGTCATTAATTAGGCTTCTTTTTTCTAGTCTGTAGAAAGGTATAGTTGAATGATGCCGCATAATTTTAGATAGAATGGTGAAGATACAGCACAAAAGTGTTGTTTGAAAGATGCTCATATAAGGTGTTATTAATTAGACTTCTTTTTTCTAGTCTGTAGAAAGGTATAGTTGAAAGATGCTGCATAGTTTTAGATGTTTGGTTGAAATTGTAAGTTTGTTCTTTGAATTTTTAAGGTTTGCATAGTGTTATGATACTGATATATTTATGTATGGTTATAGTAATATGGTGAGACTTTTACTAAACATATATGAAGTATTCCTTATTTGTGTTTGGGTAGATTGTACCTCAGTAGTCCTGTAATCAGCCAAGAAGTACACATGCACTTATAAAATCACCCAGTCATTTCCTATGTAGTCATGTAAATCCCCAGATATTACTCCTGTAGTCATGCAATCACCCAGGTGTTACCTATGTACTAATGGAATCACCAATGTATTTGCTATTCAGTGGTTCAATCATCCAGACACTATCCTTGCACTCTTTCAATCAAGCAGGGATTTTTCTTGTAGTTATGTAATTATTCAGCCAGTACTCATGTACTTTGAAAATCACCCAGTGACTACCTTTGCACTCTTGTAATCACTCAGGCAATATCTTAGTAGTTCGGTAATCACCCAGGTAGTAATCATGAACTTATAAAATCACCCATTCACATGCTATATACTCCAGTAATCCATCAGATATTATCCCTGTAGACATGCAATCACACAGGCACTACTTATGTACTACCCCTACAGTCATGTAATCATCCAGGCTGTATCTATGCACTCATGTAATTACCCACTCACTACTCTTGCAGTCATAGAATCATGCAGGCTCTACTATTGCAATCATCTATTCATCTAGGCAGTACGTAAGGACTCATCTATGCCATTAGTTGTTATTTATACTTGTATCCGTGCTCTCAACGTCTATATCTGCACTCATGCAACTAGCTAGTCACTTTTCATCTTGTTCAGCAATTACCCAGTGACTACTCTTGCACTCATACAATCACCCAAGCACTACCCATGGAGTTATGCAATTAATCAAACAGATCTATTGCATGTCTTAGTTTCTAAGTTTCAATATATTCCAGAAATACTCTATACATGTTTCTTTTAGATGTGATGATGATTTGAAAAGGTAGAGTGATATGTATGTGTGCTTGTAACAATATGGAGAGACTTATAGTTGAGTCATGTAATAGTCTGCTGCTTTATATGTGGATAGGTCCAAGACTCATGCAGTTATAAAAACACCCAGTCACTTGCTATGTAGTCATGTAAATTCTCAGACATTATCCCTGCAGTCATGCAATCGCTGATGTGCTACCTTTGTAGTCCTTTAATTCACCTGGAACTGTTTCAATCACCTACACACTTTTCTTGTACTTATGTAATCACTCAGCCACTAGTCATGTAGTTTTAAATTCATCCAGTCACTACCTTTCCACACCAGTAATGACTCAGGCAGTATCTTACTAGTTCGGTAATCACCCAGGCAGTTCTGAACAACTTATGAAATCACCCAGTCACTTGCTATCTACTTCAGTAATCCCCCAGATATTACCCTTGCAGGCTACGAATCACTCGGGGTCTAGTTACGTAGTACCCCTACAGTTATGCAATCATGTAGGCTGTTGCTGTGTAGTCATCTCTTTACCTACTCACTACCCTTGCAGTCGTGAAATCACCCATGCCTTTCTGTTGCATTCATGTATTCACCTAGGCAGTACTCAATGACTGATGAATCCCTTCAACTGCTATTTATACAGTTATCCATGCACTGAATGTGTATGTTTGCTCTCATGAAATTAGCCACTCACTTTTCAAGTTGTCCTGTACTTACCAAGTGACTTATAGTTGACTTATGTAATAGTGTGCTGCTTTATTTTTGAGTAGGCCGGACTGTCATGAACTTATAAAAATACCCAAATACTCACCATGCAGTCTTACAATGATGCAGGCGCTACATATGAAGTGCTGTAATCACTCAGGCATTACTTCAGCACTGATGAAATCATTTAGGCACTATCTATGCACTTATGCAATCACTAAGGTATAACTCATGTAGTTATATAATCACCCAGGCACTACTGTTGCACTCCTTGAATCACGGAGGAACCACTTTTGTAGTCTTGTAATCACTCAGCCAGTAGTCATGCTGTTATGAAATCAGCCCGGCACTACTTTTGCAGTCTTTTATTTACTCAGGCTCTACCTCAGTAGTCCTGAAATCACCCAAGAAGAACCCATGCACTTATAAAATCACTCAGTCACTTGCCATGTAGTCATGTAAATTCTCAGACATTATCCCTGCAGTCATGCAATTGCTGATGTGATACCTTTGTAGTCCTTTAATTCACCTGGAACTGTTTCAATCACCTACGCACTTTTCTTGTACTAATGTAATCACTCAGCCACAAGTCATGTAGTTTTAAATTCATCCAGTCACTACCTTTCCACACCAGTAATGACTCAGGCAGTATCTTACTAGTTCGGTAATCACCCAGGCAGTTCTGAACAACTTATGAAATCACCCAGTCACTTGCTATCTACTTCAGTAATCCCCCAGATATTACCCTTGCAGGCTAGGAATCACTCGGGGTCTAGTTATGTAGTACCCCTACAGTTATGCAATCATGCAGGCTGTTGCTGTGTAGTCATCTCTTTACCTACACACTACCCTTGCAGTCGTCAAATCACCCATGCCTTTCTGTTGCATTCATGTATTCACCTAGGCAGTACTCAATGACTGATGAATCCCTTCAACTGCTATTTAACCTCTTCCATGCATCGGACGGCCCCCGGCCATCCGACGTCACGGTGGGCGTGTGCGGAGGATGGCCGGGGGCCGTCCGTTCCGCGCACGCGTGGAATTCTCCCGCACAGCGGGGGAATTCGAGTCGCGTCGAAGCGGTTATACAGTTATCCATGCACTGAATGTGTATGTTTGCACTCATGAATTTAGCCAGTCACTTTTCATGTTGTTCTGTACTTACCCAGAGAGTACTCTTGTACTTATACAATTACACAAGGACTACCCATTGAGTGTTGGAATTACTTAGTGAGGTGTATTACGTGTCTTAGTTTCTAGGTTTCAACATGTTTCAGAAATATTGTATACATATTTCTTTTACATATCATCATGGTTTGATACCATAGAGAGATATGTATGCGTGCTTTTAACAATTTGGAGACACTTTTAGTTGAGTTATGTAATAGTGTGCTGCTTCATTTTTGACTAGGCCCAACTCTTATGCAGTTATAAAAAAAAAAAATACTCACCATGCAGTACCCTACTTGCCTTTTTTCCACCTATATTGTCTGTTTCTGCAGTTCTCTTGTATCCTTCTGCACTTTACTTGCCTGTTTCTGTAACTGTGTTGTCTTTTTCTGCACCTCTCCTACCCCTTTCTGTAGTGCTGTTATCTATTTTCCACCTCTGATACGTCTTTTACTTCATTCTGCTCTTCACTTGCCTTTTTCTGTACCGCTCTTGCCTGTTTTTGCACATATGTATGTTCTTTCTGCACTGCTCTATCTTCTTCCTGCACCTCTGTTCCAAATTTCTTCAGTTCTTTTTCCTTTTTTCTGCACCTGACTTCCCTCTTTCTGCACCTCTCTTGCCTCACTCTGCCCACCTGTTCCTCCTTTCTGTACGTCTTTTGCCTGCTTCTGCAACTCTCTTTTCTCTTTCTGCACCTCTGTTGGTTCTTTCTGCACTGATGTGCCTTCTTCCTGCACCTCTGTTTCAAATTTCTTTATCTCTCGTCTTTTTTTGCATCCCTCTTTCGGCACCTCTATTACCTTACTCTGCTCACCTGTTTCCTCTTTTTGTATCTTATTTTGCTCTTTTTGCACCTCTGTTCATTCTTTTGCACTACTGTTGCTTCTTTCTATGACCTCTCTTGCAAATTTCTGCACCCCTCTCATACACTAATAAAAACACCAAAGTAGTCACCATGTAGTCTTACAATGATGTATACACTAGATATGTAATGTGTAATCATTCAGATATTACTGTTTTATTTTTTTTCTGCACCTCTTTTCACTTATTGTGCCGCTCAGGTGTAATTGTTACCATAATAACAAAACCATATATGCATTTCTTTGTAGCTTTTAAAATAGAAAGTGTTTCTTTCGTAATAGATAAGTATATATGTATATAATTATTTTAATAATCGAAATTATTTTTAAAAATCTTTTTTCAGATATTCTGCATTATTATTAAGAAAGAATAATCATGACAAGAAAAGTGCAAAGGAAAAAACAACATAGAAAACAGTACTATTTAAAGGAGAAAGAAACACGAATTAGATGAACTACAACATGTGGCAAAAAAGAAAAAGTCTTGTGGTAAGAGAACAAAGGAATTTATTGAAAGAATTTCAAGGAGACGAAAGGATTTTGGTAATCATGAAAATAGAAAGAATACTTGTAGATTGAAAAAGAATGAAATGAAAAAAAGACAAATTAATAAAAATTCAGGAAATGAGAAGAAAATCTATGTTCCAAGAAGAAAGAAACAATTTTATGAAATTAGGAAATTTATTTATAAAAGTAGAGTACTACAAAATTTGTTGAAACATGGCAAGCTATATAAAAGAACATCTGCATTTTATAAAAAGAAAAAAAGATTGAAAGTATAGTCGAAATGGCTTTTGAATTGAAAAGAAGATTGTTCATTTTAATTTTAAAGCGAATGCGAACATTAGATAAAGCAATGCATTCTATGAAGAACAAAAGTAAAAGGAAAAGACTAATCAACAGAACTAACTTTTGTAAAAACAATTTGGGTGAATGGAAGCATACTTCTAGTTCAGACCTTTTTTTAGTTAAGAGAGCTATTTTCAAAACAATACATTAGTTCACGCAGTTGATACCAGTGGTCGTGCTTATGAAGTGAAGAACGGTTGTGCAATTGAGAAAGAAAAGATGGTTTCTAGAAATGTGGAAGAAGTGATAGCTGAAGAAGTTCAAGGGAGACATACACAAGCTCCAGTGGGTACCTGGGATTGTAGTATTTGTAGTATACAACAGGAGTCTATTGATATTTAACGAAATTTGTTACGAGTGAATACTAAAAAAAGTATTAAACAAAAGATTAAGATGTTGCAAGGACAAGATCCTTGCAAAGTGAGAAAAAATACTAGCTTGCAAGGTCATTCTCTGGTTTGTCTTTCTAGAAAAGTGTGTCTTTCATCATTTGAGAATGTTAGCAGTACATCACTCTGCAATGCGGAAGTTAGTATGAAGATTGTACTATGTAAAAAGTCCTGCAATAATATTAAGTGACTTAAACACTGCTCTTTTGCATGGGTCAGTCTCAGATGTAAAAAAAGTTTGTGATGATATAGAGTTTCGTTTCTTTGATCTGAACAGGAGTGTAGAGAAAGTGAGAGTTTGATAAGTGTAGGTGTTGAAGAAGAGGTGGAAGATAGTAGTACTGAGAAGTTTGAAGAAGAAATTACGAAGTTTAAGGTAATTTGTTGTGAAAGACCAAACTATGTTTGTATTTGTTGTCGACGTACTCACTATAGAAATCAAACTAGGAATGTTGATCTGTATTTAAAAAGTGAAAAAGAAAACAAGGATAAGTGGAAGGAATTTGGAGCTTATTTGTTGGTGGAAGATTGCTTTGAGTTGGGTAGTGATCAACGTATTTGTAAATATTGTTATACCAAATTAGAGGAGAACAAAATGCCAGCTAGAGCTGTACATAATAACCTAGAGTTGGTAGCTATTCCTGCAGAACTGGTAGATTTAAATACGTATGAGTCCATTCTGATTCAATCTGTGCACCCGTTTCAGGCTATTGTTCATATGGAGCCTAAAACAGGTAAGTTGCCTCCCACAGATTTACAAAAAGAATTAAAAGGAAGAGTTGTGTATTTACCTTTAGATTTAAAGAAAAATATTGAAACTATTGGTGTAGAGAGAGGAAACTGAACCTGTAGTTATTCCAGTTAATGGTGTTCCTACGAAGAGTCGGAAAATATGGCAAGAATTAGTAGATGTCAGCAAAGTGCAAAAGGCTACATTATATCTCATAAAAAACAATGTTTGTTCCAAAAATGTGTATGTGGAAGAAGAAGAAATAGTTTTAGGAGATGATAGTGAAATTTCAAGTGGCCAAATTGAGAAAGCGGACATCTCCAAAAGTGAAGAAATTTATGAACATTATAGTGTACATACTTTACATTCAAAAGAAGTGATTGGAAATACTATTGAATTATTCCAAATGAAGAAAGCGAAGGGAACGCCCGTGAGTGTTTGGGAAAGAAGTTTGGAAGCTCGTTGTTTTCCACAGCTCTTCCCCACTGGATTAGGTGGACGATATGATGAACGACCAGTACAGATTCCAGCGTCAGAATATCGTACAACAAGACTGTACTCAGAAGATCCAAGATTTCAACAATGTATTCCATATATATTTCATCTTTTGTTTGAAAGTGACTTGTCTGGATGTTCATATGCAGTGAACCACATATTAAAAACAGGAGTTCATCTTCAACATGTTTCTGCAAAGGAATTCATGGACAAAGTACAACAGAGAGACGATATTTAGAATCTCAACTGATTAATTTGACGTGTCAACGTGGTACTAATGAGTATTGGTATCGTCCTCATGGAGAACTTAAATGTATGTTAAGGAACTTAGGAACCCCTATATGGTTTGTTATGCTAAGCTGTGCTGAATACGCATGGGACGATTTACTTCAATTTCTTCGTGAAGCAAATTCGAATATTAAAAACTTTGAATTCAAGACAGCTGGAGAACTGTGTTCCTTGGATCCTGTAAATGTGTGCAGATATTTTAATCATAGGTTTCAAGCTGTGATGTATTTTATCTGCAATAAAACAACCCACCTCTTGGAGAAGTTATTGATTTCTTTTGGAGAAAGGAGTACCAAGCTAGAGGTGCTCCTCATATACATATGCTTTTATGGAACAAGGATGCACCTAAATTTGGAACTGATTCTGATGAGACTGTTTTATCTTTTATTGAAGACTACGTTACATGTGGTATTCCAAAAACAGGAGAAGAAAATACCTTAAGACAACAAGTTTTACGGTTTCAAACTCATCGATGTGGCAAATACTGTCGACGGAAATACAAGTCAAAAGAAAAGTTTTATACAAAATGTCATTTTGGATTTCCACGTCCAGTAATTTTCAAAGGAAGAGTCAACAGTTTCATGTCAGCAGTGAGGCATACTATAACTCTAAAATCTCCAAAAAATACTTACAATTTAAAAAGAAGTGAACATTCAAAGTATATTAATGATTACAATCCCGTGATTTTGTTGATGTGGAATGCAAATATGGATATCCAGTATGTTGCAGATAATTCCATTGCTGTTGCTCGCTATGTTACGTCATAAATAAAATCTGAAAAGACGGAGTTGAAAGAAATGTGGGAAGAAATTTCACAAGAGAAGACTCTTAGTAACAAATTGTACAGCTTTAGTTTGAAGATGCTGCCCATCGAGAGATTGGATCCTACGAATGTTCGGATCGGTTGACCTCTGCAAGTTTATATTCAAAGTCGAGAGGAATCATTTGGGTTAGTCTAGGTCTTGCTGCAACACGAAATCGAGTATTGAAATCTGTACAAGAAATTGAATATTTAGCATTAAATGATCCGGAATGCATAGATATTGTTAAAACAAACATGTTGGATACGTACTATCCTAAAAGAAGTCCCTATCTTGAAAACATGTCTCTATGAAGTACTGCAATATTACAGCTTTAAGAGAAATATTATAGAAAATATAAAAGAAGAGAAATATGCAGTGATTGGTTCTGATGGATGTTTGGTGAAACATAGTAAAGGAAATCTGATTAATCACAGGAAACGGAGTTGCGATACTCCAGATAAAAGGGAATTTTACTATTTAGCACTTCTGCAACTCTTCAAGCCTTGGCGTACTGAAATGGAATTGAATGCACAGTTTTTCAAAATTATCTACAAATCTTGAATGAAGAGATTCAACAAGAAGCTACTATTGCAGCTGAAATTGATAGAGATAGTTCTCAAGACAGTCAACGTTCTGCTCCACTGAGGCAAGATCCACTAGGAGAACCAATTGTTGAAAATGAAGCAGCAAGCGCCATGAGCGAAGTAGAAACGGCAATGCATCAAGCTCAACAGTATATTATGGAGTTGGGAAACTTGAAAGACCAACTAAATATTGAACAGAAAGAAACATATCAGCAAGTTACACATCAGAAAGACCATGGTTTACTTCATGAAAAAAAAGAATGCAACTGCACATCATTTAAACCTACTCGAATGTATATCAGTGGTCAAGCTGGTACAGGAAAAAGTTTCTTAATTAAAGTTTTGACCAGTTATCTACAGAAAACCACTGAATCACATTTATCTTGTGTTGTAACTGCTCCAACTGGGTTAGCAGCACACAACATTAAAGGGATTACATTACATCGTTTACTGATGCTACCTGTTGAACATTAAAACAAGTTGGAATATCACAAGCTATCTGGAGAAGCTTGTTATGAAGTTTCAAGAGTACTAAAGAAAAATGAAACTTCTGATAATTGATGAGGTGAGCATGGTCTCAAACTTAATGCTTGCCTTTGTACATTTAAGAATACAGCAGATTTTAAAAACAGATTATGATGTGCTATTTGGAGGAAAACATGTGATTGTTTTCGGCGATCTACTGCAACTTACTCCTGTAAAAGGGGAACCAGTTTTTAAAACACTTGTGCATGAAGACACCAGGAAATCTTTGGGAAGTATTGGAAATGTCAACATTTGGTGATATTTTTTGATTACAAAGAACTTATTAAAAATATGCAACAGGCAAGTGATGAAGATTATGGAAGCATTCTTCAAGATATAAGAATTGGTGTATTGACAGAACATGGTAAAGAAGCTTTTCAAAGTCGGCTACTTACAAACTTGTTTCCAAATGAAAATGTTGCTCCGGAAATAATATACAAAAAAATTGGAGAAAAGAAATCTATAATTTGCCTAATGCCAACACTGCAGAGTGTTCTACATTCAATCAAGAACTTTTAAAGCTGGAAAAACAACAAATAATAAAAATGGAAGCCATTGATAAAATAGAACACGAAGGAATTACTATTATTTTGTCAGAAAAATTAAAAACGAAATTGGATTCTTTGGAAAAGTGTATATTTAAGACTGCTGGCTTAGAAAAGAATTTATATGTATGTGAAAACTGTTGGGTAATTTTACGGCGTAATTTGGATGTGGAAAAAGGTTTAGTAAATGGAGCAATGGGGACAGTTGTTGAATTTGTTAATTATCCAAATAGAGATGGAATTGAATTTTTGAAGATTAAATTTGATCAGATACAAGAGGTAAAACAGATTGGACGTTGTGGTGTTCATTTTTTGCTTGTTAAAGACTTGTATGTTCGTAGAAAACAGTTTCCTCTTTCTTTAGCATATGCGGTGACCATTCATAAATCTCAAGGTTTAAGTGTAGACAGTGCTTTGGTAAACATTGGAAGTACCATGTTTAAAGAGGGCATGGCATATGTTGCATTGTCCCGAGTCAGAACTTTATCTGGATTGTATGTGATTGATTTTGATGAGAGAAAGATTAGTGCAGATGCAAATTGTGTAAGAGAGTATAATCGGTTAATAAGACTGTATGCTCCCAACTTAGGTGAATATCCTGTATATGAAAAGCGTGTAGTATGTCCAAAACGAACATATAAGAAACTCTGTAGTGAGGTTGGAAATAAGAAAAAAAATCATGAGAATGTTGAGGTTCCAAACAAAAAAAAAAGGGGCACTGTTGAAGATATTGTAGGATATCAGTTAGAAAATAGTTCAGGTATCAACTGCTATGCTAATGTAGTTGTGAACGTCATATTTTTTCTAGAAAATCTTCAACAACAATTATGGAGAAAAAAGGTTTTGTTCTTTGTTGCATTGTATTTTTGAAAACTTGACAACCGATAAAACTAAAATCCAAAGTGCTTCTGGCATTCGGCATCTTCTGGATATATGTTCTGGTTCTTCACAATTTACACTTAATGTATAGCAAGATGTTCAAGAATTTCTTATGTTTATGCTTGCAGTATTGGAAGATGAAGGAATACAAATTGAAAATCTGTTTGGACTTCTTTACAGATGGGATCATAAATGTGAAGATTGTTCATTTTCTTCTACCACTGAAATAGACACTCAAAGATTCATATATTTGACAATACCAGATTGCAAAACAGTGGGGCAGATTTACGTTGAACTAACGCAGCGGGGTACAGCAAGTCATTTTGCTGCGCCGCGCTGCGTTAGTTTTGAAGCACAGGGATGCGACATATTTACAAGAATATGTCGCATCCTTGTGCTTCCCCCTGCGCTGACGCACAAACTGCAGCCATGTGCTGGTGCAGGCACCCTTGCACCATGGTGCAAGGATGCTCATGTCGTGGGGAGATTGTTTTTGTGCAGGAAGGGGAACCTTCCTGCACAAAAACAATCACTACAACCATTTCCCTCTTTCAGTGCGTGCTGCAGAATGCAGCACGCATTGAAAGAGGAAACGAGGAGAAATGAAAACATTTCTCCTTGAGTGCTCTCGCTACGCCACCTCTAGGGTGGCGTAGCTTTCAGACGCATCTCCAGAGTTACGATTTCTCGTAATTCTGAGATGTGTCTTGTTCCATGAGTGTTGTGTGGGAACACCCACAGCAACACCCATGGAACGCCCCTTCACCGCAAAGTGCTGCGTGTGAAGGGGCCGTATTTACAAGGAGAGGAAAAGTGACGTACTGGTGGCGCAGGGGGCTCGTAAATCTGCCCCTGTGTCTTTTAACAAATTAGTAAAATCAGCTAATCAAAATATGGAATGTACTCACTGCAAATCTGAAATGTTATCAACATTATTTATAGAAAGATTTGGACAATATGTCATTTTAATGCTACAACGTTGTAGAGCAGATGGAAGAAAATTGGAAACTAAAATTAAAGATTGTGTGGCAAGTCAACTGTCAATTTCAGGAAGAACTTACAAAGCAGTAGCAATTATTTTCCACGATGGACCTTCTACAACATCTGGACACTATACTGTGTATTTAAAGTGCAATAAAGGATGGACACATTGTAATGATGCCCATTTAGAATTCAAATGTCGGTTGCCCTATGAATTACCAAATTCATATCTAATATTTTTGATGCCAAAGTTCTGAGAACATCATTCGGCCTATTGGGAAGATGTTGATATGAATTAAGAAGTATATTTTGGATATTTTCAATGCAAATGATTTCGGAAACATCATTCGGCCTATAGGGAAGATGTCAAGAATTACTGTTTCAATTATCGTTTCTGTTCTATGATATTGTATTTAGAAAATTATTTTTGAAAGAAGCAGATCATATATTTGATGTTTGTATTATATGGAATGTAAATGAGAGTGTATATTTTTGAAAATGTAAACAGATTGTTGAGTTTGTTGTAAATATTTTGAACACAGATTTTTTTTTTTTTAACAATCTTATTGATTGCATTTTCTTGCCCGCTGTCACATGATGATCTACATTGAAATCACTGTGTATGGTGAAATTCAACAGAATCTGAAAACAGCATAAAAGGCAAACTGAATATGTTATGTAATTGTAAAATTATGTTGTGTTCTTAAAACTATAATATTATATGTAATAACAATATTTTTTCTTCTCTTTTACAGACACTAATTCTAAAGTTTGAAAATATTTTAAATTTAGATTATAATAAAACTGAAAAATTGTTTCAATGAGTTTCATATCTACTTCAAAAAAGGTAAGATTAAGTCACCCAAGCACTACCCATGCACTGCTACAATCACCTGTGCACTACCCATGCAAAACTGTAATCACCTAGACACTACTCATTCACTCCTTCAATTACCCAGGTAGTACCCATGCACTCCAGCCATCGCCCTGTGACTACCCATGCACTCCTCCAATCATCCAGCCAGTACCATGTACTTATCCAATCACTCCGCCAATACCCAAGCAGTTATAAATTCACCATGCACTCTCCTTGCAGTACGTTAATCATCCAGTCAGTACCCATGTACTCATGCAATGACCCAGGCACTAACACATGCACTGCTACAATCCCCTGTGCACTACCCATGCAGTCCTCTAACCACCTAGACACTACTCATTCACTCCTTCAATTACCCAGGTAGTACCCATGCACTCCAGCCATCGCCCTGTGACTACCCATGCACTCCTCCAATCACCCAGCCAGTACCATGTACTTATCCAATCACTCCGCCAATACCAAGCAGTTATAAATTCACCATGCACTCTCCTTGCAGTACTGTAATCATCCAGTGAGTACCCATGTACTCCTGCAATGACCCAGGCACTAACACATGCACCGCTAAAATCCCCTGTGCACGACTCATGCAGTCCTCTAACCACCTAGACACTACTCATTAACTCCTTCAATTACCCAGGTGTGAGAAGTTGGCCTGGTATATGCTGTCCACTAATCATAGTGGGCACCTTGCACCAGCCCAAACAATCCCAAATTGGAATTAGGTTAAAGACAACCTTTATTGAAAGCTATCCTAGTGGTAGCCTTCAGGCTAAGTCTTGAAGGAATGTAAAGCAGCTTGTTTTACCAGTCTATAATCTCTTGAGTGACCAAATGAAAGAGGACCACACCAGGTATATATATATATATATATATATATATATATATATATATATATATATATATATATATATATAAAATCTATGTATTTAGTCTTAAACACACCCCTCTAGTCTCTTTATGAGGCTAGAGTTCAAAGTACATACTTTACAAGTCAAATATCAACAGTAATGGCACAAATACACGTTTGAGCCCTAGGGGCGTACCAAACCATATACTAAAATAGTGGTATAAGAACCACGACTGAGCTAGACACAAGGCCTAGAGCCTGTAGAAGTGCTTGTACCCCAAGGAACCACCCAAGGTAGTGACACAGGGGACCCACGGGGGACGCGTGCAGTGTGAGAACACAGCCGCGAATCTCCGTTAACTTCTATGGGGAAAGTCGCGGTTGGAATTTTAAAAGGAAAGGACACTTAGAAGAGGACTTGGAGCAAATCCCTTTAGAACTAGGTAGTTCTAGAGTCAATACCCATGGGAGCACCGGAGTACTCGAGTTACCTCACCCAGGGAAGCCGGGTGCATAGGTGTCTTTTGTCGTCGGGTTTCGTCGTCATTTTCAATGGCGATCTGCTGCAGCAGGCTGCTGGCGGCCAAGTCGAAAGTGTCCGGGTGGATCCAAGGGTGGATCGAAGATCTGAAGAACCTGAAAGCAGAGGGGACAGAGTCTGGGTCACTAGCCAGTGACCAGGAAGGCACATGAGCAGATGCCCACCGATGTCGGGTGCTTCAGGTAGGTTGACGGTCGTCTTGACTCTTCAGCCACGAGGTCCAGGAGGCGTCGACGACAACCAGGAGCTGGATTCGAGCTGTGCCATGAAGTCTGTCGATTTCTGCAGTATCGACGACCGGATTGGACCCAACAAGCCTTGGCAACGGCAAGTCACGTGGAAACAGAGAAAGGATGTTGATGCAGACCAGCAAGGTCTGGAGGACTCACCCAGCGAGAGTAAGTCAGGGCACGTCTGGAGCAACCAGGAAAGCCCAAACAGAAGAAGAGTTGCCTTCGGGAGGGCCCACTAGCCAATGGACTAGCAACCGCCAAGGAGCCTCAAGTGGATGCACTTGGAGCTGGCTCACGGGACACTCGTGGAGTGGAGGCCAGTGATCTTCGGTGCAGTCGGTGCTGGAAGTGGGGGCTACTCGGAGCCCAAAGCACAACTTCGTGGGAGACCAGAAAGAGGATGCACTTGCAAAAGTTCTTGGTGCCCAGGGGTCACTGTTCCACGTTACCCACGAGAGCCATGGGCCTCAGCTTCACTGGGGACTCAGGGCAGCCCGAGGAAGTCTGGAAATCTACCTCTGGTGTTGCAAAGACTTAGGTGTCTGGCGGGAGCTTCAGTGATGCAGACCGGACAATTGCTTCTTAGGTGCCTGTCAAGCAGGGGAGTCACTCCTTGACCCCAAGGGAGATTCTTCAGTCCTCTAATCTTAAAGTAGAGCGTCGAAGGTCCAGGATTTGGCTTCAGAGTTTCGTCCAGGGTAATCTAAAGTCCTAAGGACTGGGGTCCCATACTTATACCAAGTTAGGGGGTTGGACATTCTCTGGGGACCCACCTATGGGAGGGTCAGGGCAGAGGGGTGGTTACACCCCTTTCCCTTTGTCCAGTTTCATGCCAGAGCAGGTGCTGGAAGCCCCTGAGCCGGTTTGAACTGGGGTATGCACAGGGACACCAAATGTGCCCCCAGTGCTGGACTTCAAAGCACTTTGAGAGTGCACCCACCCAGCCCCAATACACATCAGCCTGTCTGGGAGGTGGTTACACCTCCCTGCAACAGGAAACCTATTGTCCAGGCCTCCCCTGCTGGAGTTTCGGTCCGCAGCAGGAGGCCAGACCCGTGTCTGTGGCTGCAGCATCCATTTTGTGATGCCAGGGCTCTGTAAAGTTAGTACCGGGTATGCCGGTGTGTACATGTCTCTCCCTCTAGAAGGGTGGAATGCTACCCCCGCTGCCAGAACTGGCGGGGGGTAGTATTCCAAGATGTTTGACACCAAACACGACATGTTTCCGTGCAGCCATCCCAAAGTTAGCATTTAACGCGAGGTTATAATGCACTTAAGAGTATATGGTCAGGCTGCACCACAAACAGCACCAGAGGAGGGTCTCCGAATGCTGCAGAGGGGCTCTGCTCACGCAGGGGCACCCTCTCACATTAAAACCAAGCACTCTGCATTCAGGATGGTTAAGGCCTGCCATAGGAGTGACTTATAGGTTTATATATGTGTGTGCAATGGTAGTGATATAGGTAGCCTATACCACTGTAAGGGGTGCATGCACCACCTTACCCAGGCTGCAGTAGCAGACCTGTGGTGTCATTTTGGAGGGCCTTCCAGGGGTGGCACAATACATGCTTCAGCCCCTGGTAGGCCTCTGGGGTACCTATGCCCTGGGTACATAGTATACCATATACTAGGGACTTATAAGGGCACTCCAGAATCCAATCAAAGATGTACCTAAGGTACATGGAAACTATTTTAGAGAGGAAGCAGATAGACTGGGGCCCTGAATAGCAGGATCCCAGTCCAACTAAGTCATAAACCAGCAAAACACCAGGAAAAAAGTGGGGGCAACCATATAGTCAGATTCCACCTTCCTACATAACCCCCCCCAAACGAAAGGAGATAAGGCTAACCTTGGCCAGTTGAGCCTTTATTGACTAAGTGGCCATATAAGGAAGTACCTGCACTAGCATGGTTACCCCCTGTCTTATGGTCCACTAAGCCATCCCTCACCCTAAGGGTATGAGAGGGTCTCCACCATGGGGAATTACTACCTGTGGTGTGCTTCGGTAAAGTAAAAGGCTGATGAGGTGTCTGAGTAGGGAAGTGAGACCCTAGGAAGGTTGGTCTCAGCTTCCTCAGATCACTGGTCACCATGTAGGCCTGTCTTTCCATGACTGAGTTGCACTTTGCTCTAAGGGTCAACCTTTGGCTGCCTACAGCTGGGGGTTGGGTCCCTTTGGGTGGAACACTGGAGGGACATGGCAGGTTTGGAACCTTTTGGTCCCAGGTTTGCCCTGGCCTAACAGAGTCCTTCTGGGGGAGGTCCCTACACAAAGGTATGGGGGATCCCTCAGTGTGTTGAGGAATTTCCACCTGGCTAGGGCTACTGCCTGGGTGCCCCTAATCTGCTGATGGGGGTTTCCTCTGGACAGGGGGCCCTGTGGGGTCCACTGACCTTCCTGACCTCTGCAGCCCTGGGCTGACTGAGGCAGGGTAGAGAGGGGCAGGTTACCTGCTCCAGACTGGGTACCACCTTGGAAGGGCCCTCTGCCATCAGGGGTGTGGCCAGGCCAGGCCTGACTACCTCTGGGGCAGTTCCTTCACTAGGGGTAGGGTCAGTTCCCTGAGGAGGCTCACACTTACCTACTGTCTGGAGGGAAGAAGACTTTTCTTCAACCCTTGTGTCCTCTTTTGGGGGAGAGTGGGCCATTCTTCCAGGCTCCATCTCTCCAAACTTTCCCTGGGCTTGGGCTGTGGCCATCACAACCAAACTAACTTTTTCAGGGACGCCCAGCATTCTCAGATGAGTTTGGTGTTCAACTTCAGCCCAGGCTGAAATTTCCAGATCATTGCCCATCAGGAAATCTACAGGCAAGTTGGGGGACACTGCCACTCTTTTTGGGCCTGTGACCCCTTCCCAGCTGAGATTGACTAGGGCCATGGGGTGATCTGTCCTGACACCATCAATGTTGGTCACCTGGTATTTAAACTCGGGTAAAAGCTGGTGAGGGGGGGACTAGTTTCCCTGCCACCATGGTGACACTAGCCCCTGTGTCCCTGAATGCCACAGCCTTCTGACCATTAATCATTGGCTCCAGTCTGTACCTGCCCAATGCATTGGGACCCATGGTAAAGGTGGCAAATCCTATACCACCATCAGAGTCTGAGGAGTCTGTTGAGGGGGTCCTGTCTAAACTAGGGCCCACCTCTGTTCCCCTTGCAAAAGCACCTAACTTTTTGGGTGCACTACTCCCAACTGGAGGATTACTACTGGTAGTACCAGGAGGGGTGGTAGTATTTGTTGGAGGAACATTTTCTTTATTGCTAATCCTGGGGCAACTGGGATCAGTTTTCCAGTGTCCAGGCTTTTTACAGACATGGCAATATGGTTTATTTTCAGGAGAGGAAGGAGTTTGGGGCCCACCCCCAGAAGAGGACTTTTGGGGCCCTGTAGTGGATTTGTCCTTAGATGTATCCCCACCTTTCTCTTGGGACTTGGTAGAATCTTTCTTCTGGTCACCACCCTGATTCTTAGGCCTCACCCTGGTTCTGACCCATTTGTCTGCCTTCTTTCCCAATTCTTGGGGAGAGGTCAGATCAGAGTCCACCAGGTACTGGTGTAAAAGCTGGTTTTGACAATTATTAAGGATCTGCTCCCTCATAATCAAATTGTACAATCCTAAAAAGTAATGCACCTTGCTGCCATGTATCCAACCTTCCAGAGCCTTAGCAGCACTATCTACAAAGTCAACCCAGTCTTGAGTCTGAGCCTTTTGGGTATCTCTGAACTTCAACCTATACTGTTCAGTGGTTAGGCCAAACCCATCAATCAGAGCACTCTTCAAGACTTTGTAACTGTCAGCATCCTCTTCTCTAACAGTGAGGAGCTTATCTCTACCTTTGTCTGCAAAGGAGAGCCACAGGATTGCTGCCCACTGCTCCTGGGGGACCCTCTGAACTTTACAGGCCCTTTCCAGTGCAGTTATCCATTTGTGGATGTCATCCCCACTCTGGTAGGGAGGGACAATCTTGCTCAGGTTTCTATGGTCATAAGACCTTTCCCTACCACTAGGGAAGTTGCTGCCACCATGGGACTCTAGTCCCAACTTTTTTCTTTGCCTTTCAAGCTCTAGGGACTCCCTGTCTATAGCCAACTGCTCTCTTCTGAGTCTCAACTGAGCTTCTCCATACTTGAGCAGTCTCTCTTTCCTCTCATTGGAGGATTCTCTCCTATGAGAGGAAACAGAGGTCCCTACTGAGGTGTCGGAGTGGTTAGACTCCTATGAAGGAGATCTAGACCTTCTAGGCACACTCACAACTCTTCCTGGTGGGACAAAGGTGAGGTCATTCTGATCCTCCTCTTCCTCCACAGGAATAGCTGGGTTTTCCAGGTCAAGGTCATTGTCACCTTCCTGGCCAGTTTCAGAGGGGGGGTCCTGGGTGAGGTCACCCCTGGCCCCTTCCTCATCTTCTGCCCCACCCTCTCTGCCTACCCCTTCAGGCCCTATTGGTCTTCTGAGATCATCCAGCAGTAGCATCTCCATGAGACGTTGGGTGTTGGCACTTTTGCCTGTCTTCAGCTTCCTAACCTTGCACAACTCTCTCAATTCCATGAATGGGAGGTTGTCATATTTGGATGGCAGGAGCCCACTGGTTCCTGGCAGGGACCTACTGGTTCCTGGTCCTGAAGACATTACTAGTGAGGTGTGGTGTATGCACTACCTACTCTAGTGTGGCCTACTAACCTCTCTTGAGTTGTAGAAAGGGTGTGCTAGCCCTTAACACACAACTCTAAGTTCAGTAGAACTTACTGTATACTAAGCTTGTATTTATATGTACCTTAGGTACCTTTAGTGGTTTTCAGTTGATCAATTCGATTGAGATTATCTGGTAAAACAATAGCAAGCTGGAATCCCACACGCTGCACGCCAATGTGAGAAGTTGGCCTGGTATATGCTGTCCACTAATTATAGTGGGCACCTTGCACCAGCCCAAACAACCACAAATTGGAATTAGGTTAAAGACAACCTTTATTGAAAGCTAACCTAGTGGTAGCTATGGAGAGCAGCCTTCAGGCTAAGTCTTGAAGGAATGTAAAGCAGCTTGTTTTACCAGTCTATAATCTCTTGAGTGACCAAATGAAAGAGGACCACACCAGGTATATATATAAAATATATGTATTTAGTCTTAAACACACCCCTCTAGTCTCTTTATGAGGCTAGAGTTCGAAGTACATACTTTACAAGTCAGATATCAACAGTAATAGCACAAATACACGTTTGAGCCCTAGGGGCGTACCAAACCATATACTAAAATAGTGGTATAAGAACCACGACTGAGCTAGACACAAGGCCTAGAGCCTGTAGAAGTGCTTGGACCACAAGGAACCACCCAAGGTAGTGACACAGGGGACCCACGGGGGACGCGTGCAGTGTGAGAACACAGCCGCGAATCGCCGTTAACTTCTATGGGGAAAGTCGCGGTTGGAATTTTAAAAGGAAAGGACACTTAGAGGAGGACTTGGAGCAAATCCCTTTAGAACTAGGCAGTTCTAGAGTCAATACCCACGGGAGCACCGGAGTACTCGAGTTACCTCACCCAGGGAAGCCGGGTGCATAGGTGTCTTTTGTCGTCGGGTTTCGTCGTCGTTTTCAATGGCGATCTGCTACAGCAGGCTGCTGGCGGCCAAGTCGAAAGTGTCCGGGTGGATCCAAGGGTGGATCGAAGATCTGAAGAACCTGAAAGCAGAGGGGACGGAGTCTGGGTCACTAGCCAGTGACCAGGAAGGCGATGAGCAGATGCCCACCGATGTCGGGTGCTTCAGGTAGGTTGACGGTAGTCTTGACTCTTCAGCCATGAGGTCCAGGAGGTGTCGACAACAACCAGGAGCTGGATTCGAGCTGCCCACAACGTCTGTCGATTGCTGCGGTGTTGGCGACCGGATTGGACCCAACAAGCCTTGGCAACGGCAAGTCACGTGGAAACAGAGAAAGGATGTTGATGCAGACCAGCAAGATCTGGGGGACTCACCCAGTGAGAGTAACTTAGGGCACGTCTGGAGCAACCAGAAAAGCCCAAGCAGAAGAAGAGTTGCCTTCGGGAGGGCCCACTAGCCAACGGACTAGCAACCGTGAAGGAGCCTTGAGTGGACGCACTCGGAGCTGGCTCACGGGACACTCGTGGAGTGGAGGCCAGTGATCTTTGGTGCAGTTGGTGCTGGAGGCGGGGGCTACTCAAAACCCAAAGCACAAATTCATGGGAGACCAGGAAGAGGATGCACTTGCAAACGTTCTTGGTGCCCAGAAGTCACGGTTCCACATTACCCACGATACCCACGGGCCTCAGCTTCGTTGGGGACTCAGGGCATCTTTGGGGAAGTCTGGAAATCTACCTTTGGTGTTGCAAAGACTTCGGTGTCTGGCGGGAGCTTCAGCGATGCAGACCAGATAATTGCTTCTTAGGCGCCTGCCAAGCAGGGGAGTCACTCCTTGACCCCAAGGGAGATTCTTCAGTCCTCTAATCTTAAAGTAGAGCGTCGAAGGTCCAGGATTCGGCTTCAGAGTTTCGTCCAGGGTAATCTAAAGTCCTAAGGACTGGGGTCCCTTACTTATACTAAGTTAGGGGGCTGGACATTCTCTGGGGACCCACCTATGGGAGGGTCAGGGAAGAAGGGTGGTTACACCCATTCCCTTTGTCCAGTTTCGCACCAGAGCAGGGGCTGGAAGCCCCTGAACCAGTTTAACTGGGGTATGCACAGGGACACCAAATGTGCCCCCAGTGCTGGACTTCAAAGCACTCTGAGAGTGCACCCACCCAGCCCCAATACACATCAGCCTGTCTGGGAGGTGGTTACACCTCCCTGCAACAGGAAACCTATTGTCCAGGCCTCCCCTGCTGGAGTTTCGGTCAGCAGCAGGAGGCCAGACCCGTGTCTGTGGCTGCAGCATCCATTTTGTGATGCCAGGGCTCTGTAAAGTTAGTACCGGGTATGCCGGTGTGTACATGTCTCTCCCCCTAGAAGGGTGGAATGCTACCCCCACCGCCAGAACTGGCGGAGGGGTAGTATTCCAAGATGTTTGACACCAAACACGACATGTTTCCGTGCAGCCATCCCAAAGTTAGCATTTAACGCGAGGTTATAATGCGCTAAAGAGTATATGGTCAGGCTGCACCACAAACAGCATCAGAGGAGGTACTCCGAATGCTGCAGAGGGGCTCTGCTCATGCAGGGGCACCCTCTCACATAAAAACCAAGCACTCTGCCTTCAGGATTGTCAAGGCCTGCCATAGGAGTGACTTATAGGTTTATATGTGTGTGCAATGGTAGTGATATAGGTAGCCTATACCACTGTAAGGGGTGCATGCACCACCTTACCCAGGCTGCAGTAGCAGACCTGTGGTGTCATTTTGGAGGGCCTGCCAGGGGTGGCACAATACATGCTTCAGCCCCTGGTAGGCCCCTGGGGTACCTATGCCCTGGGTACATAGTATACCATATACTAGGGACTTATAAGGGCACCCCAGAATCCAAGCAGAGAAGTACCTAAGGTACTTGGAATCCATTTAGAGAGGAAGCAGCTAGGCTGGGGCCCTGAATAGCAGGGCCCCAGCCAGACTAAAGTCAAAATACAGTGAAGCATCTGCAAAAAGTGGGGGTAACCTTAAGAGGCAGATCCTACTCTCCTACACAACCCCCCCCCCCAAACGCAGGGACATTAAACTAACCTTGACCAGTTGAGTCTTCATGTTCTAAGTGAAATATCTGGCGAGTCCATCTGCATTGGCATGGTTACTCCCAGGTCTATGTTCCACTGTGTAGTCCATCCCCTGTAGGGAAATGGACCACCTCAAAAGTTTGGGGTTTTCACCCTTCATCTGTTTTAGCCATAAGAGGGGCTTGTGGTCTGTTTGAACAAGGAAGTGAGTGCCAAACAAGTATGGCCTCAGCTTCTTCAGAGCCCAAACCACAGCAAAGGCCTCCCTCTCTATGGCTGACCAACGTTTCTCTCTGGGGGTCAGCCTTCTGCTAATAAAAGCTACTGGCTGATCCTGACCTTCTTCATTCAATTGTGACAGTACAGCCCCTACCCCCAATTCAGATGCATCTGTTTGGACAATGAACTTCTTGGAGTAATCAGGACTCTGTAGAATGGGAGCAGTGCACATGGCCTGCTTCAGGTCATCAAATGCCTTTTGACAGCTAACTGTCCACTGAACCTTTTTGGGCATTTTCTTAGAGGTTAAGTCATTCAGGGGTGTCACTATTGATCCATACCCCTTGACAAATCTCCTATAGTACCCAGTCAGGCCTAAAAAGGCTCTCACCTGAGTCTGGGTAGTTGGAGCAGTCCAGTCCATGATGGTCTGGATCTTCCTCTGCAATGGTTGAACCTGGCCTCCACCCACAAGGTGGCCCAGGTACACAACCTGACTCTGCCCTATCTGGCTCTTTGTGGCCTTGTTAGTGAGGCCTGCTTTCTGCAGGGCCTGCAAAACATTTCTGAGGTGGACCAGGTGATCCTCCCAGGTAGAGCTAAAGACAGCAATATCATCTAGATATGCTGCACTATAGGCTTCCAGACCTGTAAGGACTGTATTCACCAACCTCTGAAAAGTGGCAGGTGCATTCTTCAAACCAAAGGGCATTACTACAAATTGATAATGCCCACTAGGGGTTGAGAATGCTGTTTTTGGCTTTGCATCATCATCTAGCCTGATCTGCCAGTAGCCAGCTGTTAGGTCAAATGTGCTTAGTTACTTGGCTGAGGCCAAAGTGTCTATTAGCTCATCTGCCCTGGGTATTGGATGGGCATCAGTCCTAGTGACTGCATAGAGACCCCTGTAGTCCACACAAAACCTCATCTCTCTTTTCCCACCACTGGTGTGAGGTTTTGGCACCAGGACCACTGGACTAGCCCAAGGGCTATCTGAGGGTTCAATAACTCCCAAATCCAACATCTTCTGGAATTCTGTCCTGATACAGTCCCTGACATGGTCAGGTTGCCTATGAATCTTATTTTTAATAGGCAGACTGTCCCCAGTGTCCACTTCATGAGTGCACCAGGTGGTCTGACTTGGTGTC
This sequence comes from Calotriton arnoldi, assembly GCA_963921515.1. Lineage (NCBI taxonomy): Eukaryota > Metazoa > Chordata > Amphibia > Caudata > Salamandridae > Calotriton > Calotriton arnoldi. The sequence continues at coordinate 330,134 of CAWUFW010008376.1, read as the reverse complement.
AGAGAGAATATATGCCTGAACTGATTGAGCACCTGTCTGCAATCAGTTTGCTGTTGGGCAGTGAGGCTGCCTGCCAAGGCTACACCATCCACTGACCCATCATCAGGGTTCTGGGAGAGCAGGTCTGGGAGAGGGTCACTCTCCTCCTCCTGTCCCTCATCAGTTGCCATTAGCAAGCCCATGTCAGCCCTGTCCACATATGGTTTCAATCTGTTGACATGGAGAACCCTGTGGGGACTCCTGGGGGTTCCTAGGTCTACTAAATAGGTAACCTCACCCTTCTGTTCAACAATGGTATGGGGTCCACTCCATTTGTCTTGGAGAGCTGCTTGGGCCACTGGCTCCAATACCCACACCTTCTGCCCTGGCTGGTAAACAGTCAGTACAGCCTTTTGGTCATGCCAGGATTTTTGGAGTTCCTGGCTAGCCTCAAGGTTTTTAGTTGCCTTTTTCATGTACTCAGCCATCCTGGAGCGGAGACCAAGTACATAGTCCACTATGTCCTGCTTTGGGGGCTTGAGAGGTAACTCCCATCCTTCCTTCACCAGACACAGTGGACCCCTGACAGGGTGACCAAACAAAAGTTCAAAAGGGCTGTAGCCAAACCCCTTTTGAGGAACCTCCCTGTATGCAAATAAAAGGCAGGGCAAGAGTATGTCCCATCTTCGCCTAAGCTTCTCTGGGAGCCCTTTAATCATGCCCTTCAAGGTTTTGTTGAATCTCTCAACTAAACCATTGCATTGTGGGTGATAGGGTGTGGTGAACTTGTAAATCACTCCACACTCCTTCCACATTGCCTTCAAGTATCCACACATAAAGTTGGCACCCCTGTGTGATACAACCTCCTTAGGGAAGCCCACTCTTGAGAAAATTCCCAGGAGGACTCTTGCCACTACAGGTGCTGAAGTGGTCCTAAGAGGAATAGCCTCTGGGTACCTGGTGGCATGGTCCACCACCACCAGGATAAACCTGTGCCCAGATGGTGTTTGGGGATCCATGGGACCAACAATGTCAATCCCCACCATTTCAAAGGGAACCCCCACCACAGGTAGTGGTATCAGGGGGCCTTTGTAGTGCCACCTGCCTTGCCACTGGCCTGGCAGGTTACACAGGAGTGACAAAACTCCTTGGTGTCTTCAGACATGTGGGGCCAGTGAAAGTGAGGGACAATTCTGTCCCAAGTCTTGTTCTGGCCCAGGTGACCTGCTAAAGGAATATCATAGGCTAGGGTCAATAGGAAGCCCCTGAACTTCAGAGGTATAACCAACCTCCTGGTGGCACCAGGCTTGGGGTCTCTACACTCTGAGTACAAGAGTCCATCATCCCAATACACTTTATGGGGACCACTAGCATTCCCAGCAGCCTCAGCAGCAGCTAGCTGTCTGAGGGGTTCAAGAGAGGGGCAGCTCTGCTGCTCCTGGCTCAGATTTGCCTTGGAAGGGCCCCCTGTCCCCAAGAACTCAACCTGATCAGGCTCAAGCTCCTCTGGGACAGTTCCTTCCTCAGGACTGGGATCATCTCCCTGAAGAGACTGATCTTCCTTCTGCCAAGGGGGAAGGCACTGCCTTTACCCTACTACTCCTCCTCTTGGATGGCACTTGGTCCATTGTTCCAGGATCCAAGGCCTGTTCAGTGTTAGGCATTTTGCTCTGTGACCTGGTCACAGCAAACACATCTGCAGGGATGCCCAGCATTTCTGCATGGGTTCTGAGCTCCACTTCTGCCCAAGCTCAAGTTTCTAGATCATTGCCAAGCAAGCATTCAACTGGTAGGTCTGTACTTACCACAACCTTAAGGCCAGTTACCCCTCCCCAGGAGAAGTTAACAACTGCCAGAGTATGGTCTGTTCTGACCTTGCTAGCATTGGTCACTTGGTACATTTCACCAAGTCTAATCTGCCCAGGATCCACAAGATCTTGTGTCACCATGGTGACACTTGCTCCTGTGTCCCTAAATGCCAAAGCCTCTTTTTCATTTAATAATGGCTGTTGTCTGTACTTGCCCAGATTACTGGGACTCATAGAGGAGGTCACATCCATGCCTCCATCACAGACTAGGACAGCCTGAGTGAGTTCTGACTAGGCCAGAGCTCATCTCCTTACCCAGGGTCAACCCTACTAAACCCTTGGCTTGTGTATTCCCACCACCAATTGTAACTGCACTAGGGGGAACAGGTGCCTTAGGGGCATTGGTGGGGGCTGGAACAGAGTCTTTGGACTTGGTGCAATCACTGGTCCAGTGTGTCTTTTGCTTACAGACTTTGCACCATGGTTTCTTTTGGCCTCTCCCTTTGTTAGACTGTGAATCCCCACCTGAAGAAGATTTTTGGGGACCTTGTGAAGACTTCTGGTCTTTACCCTTCTCCCCACCCTTGTCAGAGTTCTTAGAATCTTGCTTCTTTGGGTCACCACCTTGGTTCTGTACCTTCTGCCTCACCCTGGTTCTGACCCATTTGTCTGCCTTCTTTCCCAATTCTTGGGGAGAGGTCAGATTAGAGTCCACCAGGTACTGATGCAACAGCTGATTTTGACAGTTATTAAGAATCTGCTCCCTCATGATAAGATCGTACAATCCTTTGAAGTCACAACCTTACTGCCCACTAACCAACCTTCCAGAGCCTTAGCAGAACAATCAACAAAGTCCACCCAGTCTTGATTCTGTGCCTTTTGGGTATCTCTGAACTTTAACCTGTATTGTTCAGTTGTTAGGCCAAACCCATCAATTAATGTACTTTTTAAGACTGGATAATTATCAGCATCCTCTTCTCTAACAGAGAGGAGCCTGTCTCTACCTTTGTCTGCAAAGGAGAGCCACGAGATTGCTGCCCACTGCTCCTGAGGGACCCTCTGTACTTTACAGGCCCTCTCCAGTGCAGTAATCCATTTGTGGATGTCATCCCCACTCTGGTAGGGAGTGACAATCTTGCTCAGGTTTCTATGGTCATAAGACCTTTCCCTACCACTAGGGAAGTTGCTGCCACCATGGGACTCTAGTCCCAACTTTTTTCTTTGCCTTTCAAGCTCTAGGGACTCCCTGTCTATAGCCAACTGCTCTCTTCTGAGTCTCAACTGAGCTTCTCATACTTGAGCAGTCTCTCTTTCCTCTCATTGGAGGATTCTCTCCTATGAGAGGAAATAGAGGTCCCTACTGAGGTGTCGGAGTGGTTAGACCCCTTGAGAAGGAGATCTAGACCTTCTAGGCACACTCACAACTCTTCCTGGTGGGACAAAGGTGAGGTCATTCTGATCCTCCTCTTCCTCCACAGGAATAGCTGGTTTTTCCAGGTCAAGGTCATTGTCACCTTCCTGGCCAGTTTCAGAGGGGGGGTCCTGGGTGATGTCACCCCTGGCACCTTCCTCATCTTCTGCCCCACCCTCTCTGCCTACCCCTTCAGGCCCTATGGGTCTTCTGAGATCATCCAGCAGTAACATCTCCATAAGACGTTGGGTGTTGGCACTTTTGCCTGTCTTCAGTTTCCTAACCTTGCACAACTCTCTCAATTCCATGAATGGGAGGTTGTCATATTTGGATGGCAGGAGCCCACTGGTTCCTGGCAGGGACCTACTGGTTCCTGGTCCTGAAGACATTACTAGTGAGGTGTGGTGTATGCACTACCTACTCTAGTGTGGCCTACTAAACTCTCTTGAGTTGTAGAAAGGGTGTGCTAGCCCTTAACACACAACTCTAAGTTCAGTAGAACTTACTGTATACTAAGCTTGTATTTATATGTACCTAAGGTACCCTTAGTGGTTTTCAGTTGATCAATTCAATTGAGATTATCTGGTAAAACAATAGCAAGCTGGAATCCCACACGCTGCACACCAATGTGAGAAGTTGGCCTGGTATATGCTGTCCACTAATTATAGTGGGCACCTTGCACCAGTCCAAACAACCCCTAATTGGAATTAGGTTAAAGACAACCTTTATTGAAAGCTATCCTAGTGGTAGCTATGGAGAGCAGCCTTCAGGCTAAGTCTTAAAGGAATGTAAATCAGCTTGTTTTACCAGTCTATAATCTCTTGAGTGACCAAATGAAAGAGGACCACACCAGGTATATATATAAAATATATGTATTTAGTCTTAAACACACCCCTCTAGTCTCTTTATAAGGCTAGAGTTCGAAGTACATACTTTACAAGTCAAATATCAACAGTAATAGCACAAATACACGTTTGTGCACTAGGGGCGTACCAAACCTAGAGCCTGTAGAAGTGCTTGGACCACAAGGAACCACCCAAGGTAGTGACACAGGGGACCCACGGGGGACGCGTGCAGTGTGAGAACACAGCCGCGAATCGCCGTTAACTTCTATGGGGAAAGTCGCGGTTGGAATTTTAAAAGGAAAGGACACTTAGAGGAGGACTTGGAGCAAATCCCTTTAGAACTAGGCAGTTCTAGAGTCAATACCCACAGGAGCACCAAAGTACTCGAGTTACCTCACCCAGGGAAGCCGGGTGCATAGGTGTCTTTTGTCGTCGGGTTTCGTTGTCGTTTTCAATGGCGATCTGCTGCAGCAGGCTGCTGGCGGCCAAGTCGAAAGTGTCCGGGTGGATCCAAGGGTGGATCAAAGATCTGAAGAACCAGAAAGCAGAGGGGACAGAGTCTGGGTCACTAGCCAGTGACCAGGAAGGCGATGAGCAGATGCCCACCGATGTCGGGTGCTTCAGGTAAGTTGATGGTCGTCTTGACTCTTCAGCCACGAGGTCCAGGAGGCGTCGACAATGACCAGGAGCTGGATTCAACCTGTCCCATGACGTCTGTCGATTGGTACGGTGTCGGCGACCGGATTGGACCCAACAAGCCTTGGCACGTGGAAACAGAGAAAGGACGGTGATGCAGACCAGCAAGGTCTGGGGGACTCACCCAGCGAGGGTAAGTCAGGGCACATCTGGAACAACCAGGAAAGCCCAAGCAGAAGAAGAGTTGCCTTCAGGAGGGCCCACTAGCCAATGGACTAGTGACCGCAAAGGAGCCTCAAGTTGATGCACTTGGAGCTGACTCACGGGACACTCGTGGAGTGGAGGCCAGTGATCTTCGGTGCAGTCGTTGCTAGAGGCAGGGGCTACTCAGAGCCCAAAGCACAACTTCGTGGGAGACCAGAAAGAGGATGCACGTGCAAAAGTTCGTGGTGCCCAGGGGTCACAGCTCCACGTTACCCACGATAGCCATGGGCCTCAGCTTTGCTGGGGACTCAGGGCAGCCTCGGAGAAGTCTGGAAATCTACCTCTGGTGATGCAAAGACTTCGGCGTCTGGCAGGAGCTTCAGCGATGCAGACCGGACAATTGCTTCTTAGGTGCCTGCCAAGCAGGGGAGTCACTCCTTGACCCCAAGGGAGATTCTTCAGTCCTCTAATCTTAAAGTAGAGCGTCGAAGGTCCAGTATTCGGCTTCAGAGTTTCATCCAGGGTAATCTAAAGTCCTAAGGACTGGGATCCCATACTTATACTAAGTTAGGGGGTTGGACATTCTCTGGGGACCCACCTATGGGAGGGTCAGGGAAGAAGGGTGGTTACACCCATTCCCTTTGTCCAGTTTCACGCCAGAGCAGGGGCTGGAAGCCCCTGAACCGGTTTGAACTGGGGTATGCACAGGGACACCAAATGTGCCCCCAGTGCTGGACTTCAAAGCACTCTGAGAGTGCACCCACCCAGCCCCAATACACATCAGCCTGTCTGGGAGGTGGTTACACCTCCCTGCAACAGGAAACCTATTGTCCAGGCCTCCCCTGCTGGAGTTTCGGTCAGCAGCAGGAGGCCAGACCCGTGTCTGTGGCTGCAGCATCCATTTTGTGATGCCAGGGCTCTGTAAAGTTAGTACCGGGTATGCCGGTGTGTACATGTCTCTCCCCCTAGAAGGGTGGAATGCTACCCCCGCCGCCAGAACTGGCGGGGGGGGGTAGTATTCCAAGATGTTTGACACCAAACACGACATGTTTCCGTGCAGCCATCCCAAAGTTAGCATTTAACGCGAGGTTATAATGCGCTAAAGAGTATATGGTCAGGCTGCACCACCAACAGCATCAGAGGAGGTACTCCGAATGCTGCAGAGGGGCTCTGCTCATGCAGGGGCACCCTCTCACATAAAAACCAAGCACTCTGCCTTCAGGATTGTCAAGGCCTGCCATAGGAGTGACTTATAGGTTTATATGTGTGTGCAATGGTAGTGATATAGGTAGCCTATACCACTGTAAGGGGTGCATGCACAACCTTACCCAGGCTGCAGTAGCAGACCTGCGGTGTCATTTTGGAGGGCCTTCCAGGGGTGGCACAATACATGCTTCAGCCCCTGGGGTACCTATGCCCTGGGTACATAGTATACCTTATACTAGGGACTTATAAGGGCACCCCAGAATCCAATCAGAGAAGTACCTAAGGTACTTGGAATCCATTTAGAGAGGAAGCAGCTAGGCTGGGGACCTGAATAGCAGGGTCCCAGCCAGACTAAAGTCAAAATACAGTGAAGCATCAGCAAAAAGTGGGGGTAACCATAAGAGGCAGATCCTACTCTCCTACAGGTATGGTGAAAAACGCCCACACCACACTTTCGTACCTCTTCTTATGGGGTTCTTCCAGCTCTTCCTCTTCCTCTGGTGGAAGTTGCTGTGATGGTGGTGCAGCAGCCATTTCGAGAAAAAGGAAAATAAACACAAAAAAAATGTAGAAACCCATCTAAGAGAGAACAGGTCTGTCTCTATAGATGGTCCTGAAAGAATGAAAGAAAAATGGGTGGGGTCCTTCAACTTCTAGAATAAAAAGCCTGTAAACCAATAAACCTTTCTTTTGAAATCACATGGGATTTGCGCAGGGCGCGCGCCGCAGCGCGGAACGTGAGCGCACCCGACGCGGTTCCGCAAAAAAACATTTAAAAATAATATTTATTCCAGTTACAAATACATAACATTTATAATTTTCTTAAATCATGTCTTGGTGTAATATATACAATAAAGTTATATATACATACTTTTAAAGGTTAAAAATTTACGATGGAATCGCGCACCCAGCGCGACATCGCAACTCACGTACGTGACGAAACGCGGGGCCTGCACCACGCACCCGTCGCTAATGATATGCGGAACGTGCACGACTTAACCAATATGGCGGCGAATTACTTGAATTCGCGCAGGTATCGAGACAGGTGCACAATGGGTGCGCAAATCTTTTTTTAATTTAAAAAAAAAAAATGTTTATTTTAATTTTACAAAAGAAAAAAAATATACATTTTACAAAAATATTAAAAACAACAAAAAAAATATTTCTTGCAGATTATAGTTAGATATTAGCATTTAAAAAACCTTTGAAATTCACTGAAAAAACCATAGGTTTCAGGGACGTTATAGTTAGAAATTAGCATTTAAAAAACCTTTGAAATTCACTGAAAAAAACCATAGGTTTCAGGGACGTTATAGTTAGTTGGACATTTCACTCGTACAAAACCAGAGAAATTCAGCCGTTATAGTTGATAGAGCTAACTATAACTCGCGCCCCCGCAATGCACTGCTGATGACGTCACATATTACATCACTCATGACATGGTCAGTGACATCACTGATGACATCACTGATGACATCTCAAATGACATCACTGATGACATCATCCACGTGATAATCTGATGCACCTCCTCACACCCTAATATAACCTTTGATACACCCACTGTAAAATACAGACTACCATTTTCGAAACCATAGACACACCAATACCAGTTACTACATACCCACTCACTGATTCCTAGGTCTACACACATGTCCACTCATTCATCCACACAGTTACTCATACATGCAGTCACTCATCAATAAAGCATTATCATATGCACTCATACACCTATACAGACACTCACACACCACCACTCACCCATAGAGTTACTCACACACCTAGTCAGTCATGCAAAGAATCAATCACACTCCCATTTACTCACCTATACAGTTATACAGACACCAATTCACTTATTCATACAGATACTAACAAATACTTACTCTCTTCTACAATCACTGACACAGGCACACAGTCATCCATACAGCCACTCTCACAATCACTCACTCTCACATATAGTCATTTATATACTCCATCACTCACATATACTACCTTTCACATATGGAGTTACACACACATGTACCACTGAGACATCCATTCACTCACCAACACACCCATACACACACCCACCCATACAGCCCTTCACAGATGCACTCTTGAACCCATACACCCAGTGTATCACCCACTCACACAGCTATGCAGAGAGTCACACACCCCCCACCCAACCACACAGCCACTCAGGCACCCATACAGATACTCAGACAACCAATCAATAACCCATATAGACAGTCATGTAGCTACTCACCAACCCATGCAGCCGCTTAATTACCAACTGACAGACTGATACAGACATTTACACAGTTAAAATCACTAACCCATGCATTCAGTAAGATACGCTTAATCAGTCACTTATACAATCAGTCACCCACCTACTAAATCATCCCTTCAGACACTTATACACCCACTCATTCTTCAATACACCTTGGCATATATATATATATATATATATATAAGTGCAAAAACAACAGTTGATGGACAGAATGCAGAACAATGTCATACATTCACCCCAGTACAGAGATCTGGGCCTAAATCCATTGTTTTTTTGCTCACCATGCCATTCCAGTTTGAACCCAGCCATATGCAAATCAGTCTTGACCCTGTGCCTCATGGGAACAGTCCAGCCCGAACTGCCAAGCCAGGTCCTCCCTGGACTGTAAACAAGCATCCTAGGACCGGTTTCGGGGTTTCACCCCTCTTCAGCCAGGATAGCTTGATTCCAGTAGCATGGAGAGCACGGGACCCACGTCTGGGCATACCCGTCCCACTCGGGGTGACAAATGCAAAAACAACAGTTGATGGACAGAATGCAGAACAATGTCATACATTCACCCCAGTACAGAGATCTGGGCCTAAATCCATCGTTTTTGCTCACCATGCCATTCCAGTTTGAACCCAGCCATATGCAAATCAGTCTTGACCCTGTGCCTCATGGGAACAGTCCAGCCCGAACTGCCAAGCCAGGTCCTCCCTGGACTGGAAACGAGCATCCTTGGACCGGTTTCGGGGTTTCACCCCTCTTCGGCCATCATAGCTTGATTCCAGTGGCATGGAGAGCACGGGACCCATGTCTGGGCATACCCGTCCCACTCGGGGTGACAAATGCAAATACAACAGTTGATGGACAGAATGCAGAACAATGTCATACATTCACCCCAGTATAGAGATCTGGGCCTAAATCCATCGTTTTTTTGCTCACCATGCCATTCCAGTTTGAACCCAGGAGGCGGGGAGCCGGCAGGAACTGTGGGGGCATTGGGGCTCTCCCCACAGTTCCCAAGGGCATGCCTCGGGGGATGGGGTCCCCGAGGCAGAATTAAACTATTTAGAATTAGGGGCATTTTTATTTCTTTCGCGCGCTTGGAGTCGCGACTCCATCGCGTCCAGCGCGGCCCCCAGTGTAAAAGCGATGGGTTCGCGAATCCAAGCAAAATTTTAGAAAAAAGGATATGTATGTTTTTAATAGGTGAGATTCACTGTTGGGTTATAGGATGGCTCTAAAAAGAGCCCTTGTGTTTATTATGAGTTTGTTGTAGCTACATGTAAGTGCGGATGCAGAGCTTTAGGTTGTTGAGAGACTCTGTTTCCCTGATCTGTGAAGTGTACTCCATCAGTCCTGTAGATGCCTTTCATATCAAAACGTAGATTGTTGTTATATATAGAGCCATCCTATGGTCTCTAAGGTAAGCAGAAACAGCTTTATTGACATTCTTTCTAGCTTTCAAAATCTGTGGACAGAATTGATTTGACTACTTCCATTTCTGTCTTTGGCATATGTTAGAGTATACAAAGACAGTTTGAGGTAAAAGCAACATCAATTGTGCAAAGGTGTCCTTTATTAGCATTTCCAGACCTACTCCAGTCAATGTGCCTAGGTCATTGCCACCACAGTGCACAATCATGAGGTCAGGGGTTGGAAATGCAAAAGGTTTTAACCAAAGGCATCAATTGGTGCCACTTTAATCCTCTCTGTGCAATCCATTTAATATCCACATTTTGCAAAGCTAGGTCTTTGTCAATACCTCTGCGTTCAGCATACCTTTTGTACCAGAAAACATAGCTGTGTCCAACAATCCACACTGTAAGCATCTTGGAGGGATGTCTGGAAGTAATGAAAAATGTCTGTAGCTGAGGTAGTCAGTTGGTAGAATGAGAGGTATGTAAAATGGTGGACAAGATGCTGTTTTTTAAAAAGTAGAGAATTGATTGGCTGTTTAAGAACATTGTATATTCAAAAATAGGGTACATGTTACTGTCTTTATAAAGCATGTTTCTTATTGGTTACTAAAAAATGTTTGAAAGGTACAGTAGATAGGATAAGCTTATATTTTGGAAATGTCAACCACACCTGCTGTTTGCATTTGTAAGATTGTGTGGTGAAGTTGAAAATATGGTGAACTTGTGATCTGTCAGTTGAGTTGAATGTTCCATGAACTGTTACTATGGAAACTGGCATTAAGCAGAATGGGGGAAGGGTTCAAACTTAACTGTGTAGTTAAAATGTGAAATTGTAATTTATATATAAGTGAAATCTTATTAAAGTAAGATTTCCCAAGTCAGTAGTATCTTTAGAAGTGATGTGTTGTTAAAAAGTACTTGTGTTTTTATTTGTAATATATTTTTGAACTCCCGTATGGATTCGCAGCTCCATCGCTTGGCTGCACGGTGGAGTCGCAACTCCGAAAAATTCCAGAACCAGTTTGGCCACTTTTAGAAGTCAGTTGGTAAGGGTTGATATGTCTAACCAATAGAAATGTGTTTTTGAATTTGAAAAAATGTAGGAAGCAATGTGATTTGTTACTTACATTTATTTGTATGGAGAAAGAGAGGGAAAGTTTGCCATTACTGGTTTTACCTTGTTGAGAGCAGTGCATTACATTGATTGTGTGTATAAGAAAATCTTTTATAAGTTTCTGATATTTTAAATTCTACAAATCAATTTGGAAGGTGAGTTATAAATTTGTGAAGTGTATTATGTGTATTTTTTTCTTTAGTTAAATAATTAATCAAGAACTTTGATGTTTGAAATATATTAGTAAATGTAGAGATGTTTATTGTAGTTTGTTTTTATTGTAGTTAAATGTTGTTTGAAATAGATTCTGTATAGTATTATGTGTATATTGGAATATGGATTAGTGATTATGATAGTTTGTTTTACAGTGTGGATATGTAAATTTGTAGTATACCGCATAGTTTTAGTTGTTGGTTTAAATTAGAAGGTGGAGTCTGTCAAGTTTTAAGGTGTGCATGGATTTTTGTCCTAAGTATGTTTCTACTTGTATATGTATTTTTATATGTTTTATACATTTTAAGGTGTATGATGTATAACAAAGAGCTGTTGTTGCTTTTTATGTGGTAGGGTCAAGACTGTGAGTACTAGTAGAATGGTGATGATGCAGCACAAAAGTGTGGTTTGAAAGAAGCTTCCATAAGGTGTTATTAATTAGGATTCATTTTTCTACTCTTTAGAAAGGTATAGTTGAATGATTGCACATAATTTTAGATAGAATGGCGATGATGCTGTACAAAAGTGTGGTTTGAAAGATGATCATAACAGGTGTTATTAATTAGGCTTCTTTTTTTTAGTCTGTAGGAAGGTATAGTTGACTGATGCCGCATAATTTTAGATAGAATGGTGAAGATGCAGCACAAAAGTGTGGTTTGAAAGATGTTCACATAAGCTGTTATTAATTAGGCTTCTATTTTGAAGTCTGTAGAAAGGTATAGTTGAATGATGCCGCATAATTTTAGATAGAATGGTGAAGATGCAGTACAAAAGTGTGGTTTGAAAGATGTTCACATAAGGTGATATTAATTAGGCTTCTTTTTTCTAGTTTTTAGAAAGGTACAGTTGAATGATGCCACATAATTTTAGATAGAATGGTGATGATGCTGTACAAAAGTGTGGTTTGAAAGATGCTCATATCAGGTGTGATTAATTAGGCTTGTTTTTTCTAGTCTTTAGGAAGGTATAGTTGAATGATGCCACATAATTTTAGATAGAATGGTGAAGATGCAGCACAAAAGTGTGGTTTGAAAGATGCAATCATTTAGGCACTATCTATGTAGTTATGCAATCAGTAAGGTATTACTTATGTACTTATTTAATCACCCAGGCACTACTGCTGCACTCCTTGAATCATGAAGGCACTACCTTTGTACTCATGTAATCACTCAGCCAGTAGTCATGCTGTTATGAAATCACCCAGGCACTACTTTCGCACTCTTTTATTTACTCAGGCTCTACCTCAGTAGTCCTGCAATCACCCAAGAAGTACCCATGCACTTATAAAATCACCTAGTCCTTGGTATGTAGTCATGTCAATCCCTAAACATTCTCCCTGTAGTCATGCAATCAGTGAGATGTTATCTATGTAGTCCTTTAATCCCCTTGTACTCTTTCAATCACATACGCACTTTTCTTGTACTTATGTAATCAGTCAGCCAGTAGTCATGTACTTTTAAAATCACCCAGTCAGTACGTTTCCACACCTGTAATCACTCAGGCAGTATCTTAGCAGTTCAGTAATCACCCAGGCAGTACTCATGAACTTATAAAATCACCCACTCACTTGCTATCTACTTCACTAATCCCCCAGATATTACCCTTGCAGACAAGGAATCACTCAGGGTCTAGTTATGTACTACCCCTACAGTTATGCAATCATGCAGGCTGTTTCTATGCAGTCATGTAATTACCTACATACTACCCTTGCAGTCGTCGAATCACCCATGCCTTTCTGTTGCATTCATGTATTCACCTAGGCAGTACTCAATGACTTATCTATGCCTTCAGGTGCTATTTATACACTTATCCATGCACTCAATGTGTATGTTTGCGTTCTTGAAATTAGCCTGTCAGTTTCCATCTCACCCTGTACTTACCCAGTGACTATCCTTGCACTCATACAATTACCCAAGGAGTACCTATTGAGTTTTGGAATTACTTAGTGAGATGTATTACGTGTCTCACTTTCTAGGTTTCAACATATTTCAGATATATTGTATACATATTTGTTTTAGATATCATGATGATTTCATAACGTAGAGAGATATGTATGCGTGCTTTTAACAATATGGAGACACTTATAGTTGAGTTATGTAATAGTGTGCTGCTTTATATTTGGCTAGGCCCAACTCTCTTGCACTTATAAAAACACCCAAGTACTCGCCATGCAGTCTTACAATGATGCAGACGTTACATATGCAGTGCTGTAATCACTTAGGCATTACTGCAGCACTGATGCAATCATTTAGGCACTATCTATGTAGTTATGCAATCAGTAAGGTATTACTTATGTACTTATGTAATCACCCAGGCACTACTGCTGCACTCCTTGAATCATGGAGGCACTACCTTTGTACTCATGTAATCACTCAGCCAGTAGTCATGCTGTTATCAAATCACCCAGGCACTACTTTCGCACTCTTTTATTTACTCAGGCTCTGCCTCAGAAGTCCTGCAATCACCCAAGAAGTACCCATGCACTTATAAAATAACCCAGTCACTTGGTATGTAGTCATGTCAATCCCTGGACATTCTCCCTTTGGTCATCCAATCAGTGAGATGTTATCTATGTAGTCCTTTAATCCCCTTGTACTCTTTCAATCACATACACACTTTTCTTGTACTTATGTAATCAGTCAGCCAGTAGTCATGTACTTTTAAAATCACCCAGTCAGTACCTTTCCACACCTGTAATCACTCAGGCAGTATCTTAGTAGTTCAGTAATCACCCAGGTAGTACTTATGAACTTATAAAATCACCCACTCACTTGCTATCTACTTCAGTAATCCCCCAGATACTACCCTTGCAGGCAAGGAATCACTCAGGGTCTAGTTATGTACTAGCCCTACAGTTATGCAATCATGCAGGCTGTTGCTATGCAGTCATGTAATTACCTACATACTACCCTTGCAGTCGTCGAATCACCCATGCCTTTCTGTTGCATTCATGTATTCACGTAGGCAGTACTCAATGACTCATCTATGCCTTCAGGTGCTATTTATACACTTATCCATGCACTCAATGTGTATGTCTGCACTCATTCAATTATCCCTCTTTCTGCACCTCTCTTGCCTCACTCTGACCACCTGTTCCTTCTTTCTGTACCTCTTTTAGCTGTTTATGCACCTCTCTTGCCTCTGTCTGCACCTGTGTTCCTGTATTACCGCTGTAGTCATGCAATTACCCAGGCACTATTTATGTACTATCCCTGCAGTCAATTAATCATACAGTCTATATATATATACACTCATGTATGCCTTCAGGTGGTATTTATACACTTATCCGTGCACTCAACGTGTATGTCTGCACTCATTCAATTATCCCTCTTTCTGTACGTCTTTGGCCTGTTTCTGGAACTCTGTTGCTTCTTTCTGCAGTTCTCCTGCCTCCTTCTGCACCTCTGTTGCTTCTTTCTGCACTTGTGTTGCCTCTTTCTACACTCCTGTTGCTTCATTGTGCACTTTACATGCTTCTTTCTGCACCTCTCTTGCTTCTTTCTGCTCCCCTGTTGTGTCTTTCTTCAGTCTTCTTCCTACTTTCTTCTTCTATTGTAATTACCCAGTGACTACCTTTGCACTCATTCAATCACCCAAGCACTACCCATAGAATTGTGCAATTAATGAAGCAGATCTATTACATGTGTCAGTTTCTAGATTTTATTATATTCCAGCAATATTATATACATATTTGTTTTAGATATCATGATGATTTGAAAACGTAGAGACATATGTATGTGTGCTTGTAACAATATGGAGAGACTTATAGTTTAGTCCAACTCTCATGCAGTTATAAAAACACCCAAGTAGTTGCTATGCAGTCTTACAATGATGCACGTACTAGATATGCACTGCTGTAATCACACAGGCATTACTACTGCATTCCTTTTTTTCTGTTTCTGCACCCCTCTTCCCTTATTTTACAGCTCAGGTGTTAGTGTTACTATATTCCGAAAACAATATATGCATTTGTTTGTAGCTTTTAAATAGAAGGTGTTTCTTTAGTGATAAATAAGAATATTTGTATAAAATTATTTTAATAATATTAAATTATTTTAAAAATTCTTTTTTTCCAGATATTCTCCAGTATTACTAAGAAAGATTCACCATGACAAAAAAATTGCAAAAGAAAAAAGAACAACGAAAAGAGTACTATTTAAAGGAGAGACAAAAGCAGGAATTAGATGAACTACAACATGTGGGAAAAAAGAAAGTCTTGTGGTAAGAGAACAAAAGAATTTATTAAAAGACTTTTAAGGACTAGAAAGGATTTTGAAAATGCTGAAAATAAAAAGAATACTTGTAGAACGAAGAAGAATGAAATGAAAAAAGGACAAATTAATGGAAATTCAGGAAATGAGAAAACAATCTATGTTGAAAGAAGGATGAAACAATATCACGATATTAGAAAACGTATGTATAAAAGTAGAGTAGTACAAAATGTATTGAAACATTGCAAGAAATATAAAAGAAGATCTGCATTTTATAAAAAGAAACAAGAGATTGAAAGTCTAGTCAAAAAGGCTTTTGAATTAAAAAGAAGATTGTTTATATTAGTTCTGAATGCGAACATTGGATAAACCAATGCATTCTATGAAGGACAAAAGTAAAAGGAAAAGACTAATTAACAGAACTAACTTTTGTAAAAAAAATTTGGGTGAATGGAAGCACACTTCTAGTTCTGAACCTTTTTTTAATGAAGCGAGCTATTTTCAAAACAATACATTAGTTCACGCAGTTGATACCAGTGGTCGTGCTTATGAAGTGAAGAACAGTTGTGCAATTGGAAAAAAAAAAGTGGTTCCTAGAAATGTGGAAGAAGTGATAGTTGAAGAAGTTCCAGGGAGACGTTCACAAGCTCCAGTGTATACATGGGATTGTAGCAGTATTTGTAGTATACGACAGGAGTCTATTGATATTTTACGAAATTTCTTACGAGAGTATACTAAAAAAAAGTATTAAACAAAAGATTAAGATGTTGCAAGGACTAGATCCTTGTAAAGTGAGAAAAAATACTGGCTTGCAAGGTCATTCTCTGGCTTGTCTTTCTAGAAAAGTGTGTCAAAGTGTTTTTCATCATTTGAGAATATTACTAGCAGTACATCACTCTGCAATGCGGAAGTTTGTAAGAAGATTGTTTTATGTAAAAAGTCCTTCATTATTTTTAAGTGAAATAAACACTGCTCTTTTGCATGGGACAGTATCGGATGTAAAAAAAGTTTGTGATACTATAGAGTTTCGTTTCTTTAGTACTGGAGAAGAGTGTATACAAAGTGAGAGTTTGATAAGTGTAGGTGTTGAAGAGGAGGTGGAAGATAGTACTACTGAGAAGTTTGTAGAAGAAATTACAAAGTTTAAGGTAATTTGTTCTGAAAAACCAAACTATGTATTTGTTGTCGACATACTCACTATAGAAATCAAACTAGGAATGTTGATCTGTATTTAAAAAGTGAAAAGGAAAACAATGATAAGTGGGAGGATTTGGTGCTTATTTGTTGGTGGAAGGTGTTTTTGAGTAGGGTATTGATCAACGTATTTGTAAATATTGTTACAGCAAATTTGAAGAGAACAAAATGCCAGCTAGAGCTGTACATAATAACCTAGAGTTGGTAGCTATTCCTGCAGAACTAGTAGATTTAAATACGTATGAGTCCATTCTGATTCAATCTGTGCACCCGTTTCAGACTATTGTTCGTATGGAGCCTAAAACAGGTAAGCTATCTCCAGAAGATTTACAAAGAGGATTAAAAGGAAGAGTTGTGTATTTACCTTTAGATTTAAATAACAATATTGAAACTATTGGTGTAGAGAGAGAGGAAACTGAACCTGTAGGTATTCTAGTTAATGGTGTTCCTACGAAGAGTCGGAAAATATGGCAAGAGTTAGTAGATGTCAGCAAAGTTTAAAAGGCTACTTTATATCTAATAAAACCAATTTTTATTACAAAAATGTATATCTGGAAGAAGAAGATTAGGAGAAGATAGTGAAATGTCAACTGGCCAAATCGACACAGTGGACATCTCCAGGAGTGAAGAAATTTATGAACATTATAGTGTACATCCTTTACATTCAAAGGAAGTGATTGGAAATACTATTGAATTATTCCAAATTAAGAAAGCGAAGGGAACTCCTATGAGTGTTTGGGAAAGAAGTTTAGAAGCCCGTTGTTTTCCACAGCTCTTCCCCACTGGAAAAGGTGGACGATATGATGAACGACCCATGCAGATTCCAGCTTCAGAATATCGTACAACAAGATTGTACTCAGAAGATCCAAGATTTCAACAATGTATTCCATATATATTTAATCTTTTGTTTGAAAGTGACTTATCTGGACTTTCATATGCAGTGAACCACATATTAAAAACAGGAGTTCATCTTCAACATGTTTCTGCAAAGGAATTCATGGACAAAGTACAACAAAGAGGCGATCATTTAGAATCTCAATTGATTAATTTGATGGCGTGTCAACGTGGTACTACTGAATATTGGTATCGTCATCACGGAGAACTTAAATGTATGTTAAAGAACTTAGGAACCCCTACATGGTTTGTTACGCTAAGCTGTGCTGAATATGCATGGGACGATTTACTTGAATTTCTATGAGAAGCAAATTCAAATATTAAAAACATTGAATTCAAGACAGCTGAAGAACTGTGTTCCTTGGATCCTGTAAATGTGTGCAGATATTTTAATCATAGGTTTCAAGCTATGATGTCTTTTATCTGCAATAAAAATAACCCACCTCTTGGAGAAGTTATTGATTTATTTTGTAGAAAGGAGTACCAAGCCAGAGGTGCTCCTCATATACATATGCTATTATGGATCAAGGATGCACCTAAATTTGGAACTGATTCTGATGAGACTGTTTTATCTTTCATTGAAGACTATGTTACATGTGGTATTCCAAAAACAGGAGAAGAAAATACCTTAAGACAACAAGTTTTACGGTTTCAAACTCATCGATGTGGGAAATATTGTCGACGGAAATACAAGTCAAAGGAAAAATTGTATACAAAATGTCATTTTGGATTCCCACGTCCAGTAATTTCCAAAGGAAGAGTGAACAGTTTCATGTCAGCAGTGAGGCATACTATAACTCGAAAATCTCCAAAGAATACTTACAATATAAAAAGAAGTGAACATTCAAAGTATATTACTGATTACAATCCAGTGATTTTGACGATGTAGAATGCAAATGTGGATATCCAGTATGTTGCAGATAATTTGATTGCTGTTGCTTGCTATGTTACATCATACATAACAAAATCTGAAAAGACGGAGTTGTAAGAAATGTGGGAAGAAATTTCACAAGAGAAGACTCTTAGTAACAAATTGTACAGCTTTAGTTTGAAGATGCTTTCCCATCGAGAGATTGGATCCTACGAATGTTCGGATCAGTTGACATCTGCAAGTTTATATTCAAATTCAAGAGGAATCATTTGAGTAAGTCTAGGTCTTGCTGCAACACAAAATCGAGTATTGAAATCTTTACAAGAAATTGAATACTTAGCATTAAATGAACCGGAAAGTACAGATATTGTTAAAACAAATATGTTGGATACGTACTATCCTAAAAAGTCCAAATCTGGAAAACATATGTCTCTATGAAGTACTGCAATATTACAGCTTTAAGAGATTACAGAAAATATAAATGAAGAAAAATATGCAGTCATTGGATGTGATGGATGTTTGGTAAAACATACCAAAGGAAATCTCATTAATTACAGGAAACTCAGTTGTGATACTCCAGATAAAAGGGAATTTTTCTATTTAGCACTTCTGCAACTCTTGAAGCCTTGGCGTACTGAAATGGAATTACTTGGAGATTTTCAGTGCTATGAAGATTCTTTTAATGCATGTAAAGATAACATTGAATGCACAGTTTTTCCAAATTATCTACAAATGTTGAATGAAAAGATTGAACAAGAAACTACTATTGCAGCTGAAATTGCTAGAGACAGTTCTCAAGATAGTCAAAGTTCTGCTCCACTGAGTCAAGATCCACTAGGAGAACCAATTCTTGAAAACGAAGCAGCAATAGCTATGAGTGAAGTAGAAACGGCAATGCAACAAGCACAGCAGGATATTATGGAGTTGGGAAGCTTGGAAGAACAACTAAATATTGAACAGAAAGAAATATATCAGCAAGTTACACATCAGAAAGACCATGGTTTACTTCATGAAAAAAAAGAATGCAACTGCACATCATTTAAACCTATTCGAATGTATATCAGTGGTCAAGCTGGTACAGGAAAAAGTTTCTTAATTAAAGTTTTGACCAGTTATCTACAGAAAACCACTGAATCACATTTATCTTGTGTTGTAACCGCTCCAACTGTGTTAGCAGCACACAACATTAAAGGAATTACGTTACATCGATTACTCATGCTACCAGTTTAACATGAAAATAAGTTGGAATATCACAAGCTATCTGGAGAAGCTTGTTGTGAACTTTCAAGAGTACTAAAGAAAATGAAACTTCTGATGAGGTGAGCATGGTCTCAAATTTAATGCTTGCCTATGTACATTTAAGAATGCAGCAGATTTTAAAAACAGATTATGATGTTTTATTTGGAGGAAAACATGTAATTGTATTCGGCGACCTACTGCAACTTACTCCTGTAAAAGGGCATCCAGTTTTTAAAACACTTGTCCATGAAGACACTAGGAAATCTTTGGGAAGTATTGGAAATGTCAACATTTGGTCTCATTTTGAATATAAAGAACTTATTAAGAATATGCGACAAGCAAGTGATGAACATTATGGAAGCATTCTTCAAGATATAAGAATTGGTGTTTTGACAAAACATGGTAAAGGAGCTTTACAAAGTCGGCTACTTACAAACTTGTTTCCAAATCAAAATGTTGGTTCTGAAATAATGTACAAAAAATTGGGAGAAAAGAAGTCTATAATTTTCCTAATGCCAACACTGCAAGAGTGTTCTACATTCAATCAAGAACTTTTGAAGCTGGAAAACCAACAAATCATGAAAATGGAAGCCAGTGATAAAATAGAACACGAAGGAATTACTATTATTCTGTCAGAAAAATTCAAATCAAAATTGGATTCTTTGGAAAAGTCTATATCTAAGACTGCTGGTTTAGAAAAGAATTTATATGTATGTGAAAATTGTCGGGAAATTTTACGGCGTAATTTGGATGTAGAAAAAGGTTTAGTAAATGGAGCAAAGGGAAAAGTTGTTGATTTTGTTAATTATCCGAACAGAGATGGAATTGAATTCTTGAAGATTAAATTTGATCAGATTGAAGAGGTAAAACAGATTGGACGTTGTGCTGTTCGTTTTTTGCTTGTTAAAGACTTGTATGTTCGTAGAAAACAGTTTCCTCTTTCTTTAGCATATGCAGTGACCATTCATAAATCTCAAGGTTTAAGTATAGGCAGTGCTTTGGTAAACATTGGAAGTACAGTGTTTAAAGAGGGCGTGGCATATGTTGCATTGTCTCGAGTAAGAACATTATCTGGATTGTATTTGATTGATTTTGATGAAAGCAAGATTAGTGCAGATGCAATTGTGTAAGAGAGTATAATCGGTTAAGAAAACTGTATGCTCCCAACTTAGGTGAATATCCCATATATGAAAAGCGTGTAGTATGTCCAAAACGAACATATGACAAACACTCTAGTGAGGTTGGAAAGAAGAAAAAAATTCAAGAGAATGTTGAGGCTTCAAAGAAAATGAAAATGGACACTGTTGATGATATTGTAGGATACCAGTTTGAAAATAGTTCAGGTATCAACTGCTATGCTAATGTAATTGTGAACATCGTGTTTTTCTAGAAAATCTTCATTCAAATTTTGGAGAATCGAGAAAAAGATTTTGTTCTTTGTTGCATTACATTTTTGAAAAATTGACAACTGATTAAACTAAAATCCAAACTGCTTCTGGCATTCGGCATCTTTTAGATATATGTTCTGGTTCTTCACAATTTACACTTAATGTACAACAAGATGCTCAAGAATTTCTTATGTTTATGCTTGCAGTATTGGAAGGTGAAGGAATACAAATTGAAAATCTGTTTGGACTTCGTTACAGATGGGATCATAAATGTGAAGATTGTTAATTTTCTTCTACCACTGAAATAGACACTGAACGATTCATATATTTGACAATACCAGATTGCAAAACAGTGTCTTTTAACAAATTAGTAAAATCAGTTAATCAAGATATGAAATGTACTCACTGCAAATCTGAAATATTGTCAACATTATTTATAGAAAGATTTGGACAATATGTCATTTTAATGCTACAACGATGTAGAGCAGATGGAAGAAAATTGGAAACCAAAATTAAAATTTTTGTGGCAGGTCAACTGTCAATTTCAGGAAGAACTTTTAAAGCAGTGGCTATTATTTTCCATGATGGACCTACTACAACATCTGGACACTATACTGTGTATTTAAAGTGCAATAAAGGATGGACACATTGTAATGATGCCCATTTGGAATTCAAATGTCGGTTGCCTAATGAATTACCGAATTCATATCTGATATTTTTGGTGCCAAAGTTTTGAAAACATCATTTGGCCTATTGGGAAGATGTAAAGATAAATTAACGAGTTTATTTTGGATATTTTCAATGCAAATTATTTCGGAAACATCATTCGGTCTATTGGGAAGATGTGAACAATTACGGTTTCAATTATCGTTTCTGTTCTTTGATATTGTATTTAGAAAATTGTGTTTTCAAGAAGCACTTCATATATTTGATCTTTGTATTATATGCAATGTAAATGAGAGTGTTTATTTTTGAAAATGTAAACAGATAGTTGAGTTTGTTGTATATATTTTGAACAGATTTGTTTTTTTTTTTTACAATCTTATTGATTGTATTTTTTGCCCGCTGTTACATGATGATCAACATTGAAATCACTGTGTATGGTGAAATTCAATAGTATCTGAAAACAGAAAAAAGAGAATCTGAATATGTTATCTAATTGTGAAATTATGTTGCGTTCTTAAAACTATAATATTATTTGCAATAACAGTATTTTTTTCTTCTCTTTTACAGAAAGTAATTCTAAAGTTTGAAAATATTTTAAATTTAGATTATAATAAAACTGCAAAATTGTTTCAATAAGTTTCATATCTACTTCAATAAAGAAGGTAAGATAAAGTAATGTAATAAGCATAATGTTATGAATTAATATTTACAGTCACTTTTATTGCAGTCATTCATTTTTTAAAACTGAATTATCTCACTCATCAAATCAGTTTACCAGAACCCATGCCCTTCTTCAATCACCTAAATATAACTATGTACTTACAAAATCACCTATAGATTACCAATATACAGCTTTATTCACTGTGGCAGTACCCATACAGCTCTGTAATCACCCACACATTACTTCTAGAATGTTGCAATAACCCAAGTATTACCTATGCAGTACATCAATCATCCAGACATTTCTCCTCCACTTATACAATCACCTGAGGAGTAACCATGTATTCATGCAATCACCCTAGCACTACCCATGTACTCCTCCAATCGCCCAGGCACTACTCATAAACTTATGCAATAACTTAGGCACTACCCATGTACTGTTCCAATCACCCGTGCACTACCCCATGCAATTCTCTAATCATCTGGACACTACTAATTTACTCTTTCAATTACCCAGGCACTACCCATGCACTCCTCTAATCCCCCAATCACTAGCCATGGACTTATCCAATCACTCTGCGAATACCCATGCACTTATAAAATCACCATGCACTATCCTTGCAGTCCTCTAATCATCTAGGCAGTACCCATGTACTCATGCAATGACCCAGGCACAAACTAAGTATTCAAGCAATCATCCAGACATTACCTATAAACTTATGTAATTACCCAGGCATTAACCATGCACTTGTAAAATCAACCAAGCAATACCCATGCACTTACAAAATCATCCAGGCACTACATATGTACTCCTGTTATCACCCAGGCACTACGCATGCACTCCTCTAATCCCACAACCATGGACTTATCCAATCCCTCTGCGAATACCCATGCACTTATAAAATCACCATGCACTATCCTTGCAGTCTTCTAATCATCCAGGCAGTACCCATGTACTCATGCAATGACCCAGGCACAAACCATGTACTCAAGCAATCATCCATGCATTACCTATAAACTCATGCAATTACCCAGGCATTAACCATGCACTTACAAAATCAACTAAGCAATGCCCATGCACTTACTAAATCATCCAGGCACTAGACATGTACTCCTGCTATCACCCAGGCACTACTCATGCACTTATGCAATAACCCAGGTACTACCCATGCACTGCTGCAATCACCTGTACACTACCCATGCAGTCCTCTAATCACCTAGATACTACTCATTCACTTCTTCAATTACCCAGGCACTACCCATGCACTCCAACAATCACCCAGCCAGTACCATGTACTTACCCAATCACTCCGCCAATACCCAAACACTTATGAAATCACCATGCGGTATGCCTGCACTCCTTTAATCATCCAGACACTAAGCATGCACTCTTGCAATCACCCTAGTACTGCCCATACACTCATGCAATAATCCAGGCAGTACCGATGTACTGCTCCAATCATTCGTGCAGTACCCATGCACTCTTCCAATCACTCAGACACTACCATTGCAGTTATACAATTAGTCAGCCATTACACATGCATTCTTTCAATTAGTCACGCACTACCCTTGCACTAATGCAATCACTCAGGCATTAGACTTGCAGTCATAAAATCACCCAAACATTATCTCTGCATTCATACAATCAACCAGACATTTGTTTTGCACTCATATATACACTAACCATACACATCTCCATATATTCCACTTACTACAATTCATACAACACTTACACATTTTTTCTTTTTTAAACCAAATAGGTAGTTCTGAAAAGAACTATTTTTTTTCTTTTTTTGTTTTATAATTTTATTGTATTTTTAAAACTCTTTTTTACATTTTTTGGGTGTTTTTGTAAAAAAATGGAGAAAAAAACAGAACCAACAAGACAAACATTGAAAAAATTATGCAATTAAAACTCATTGCATAAAGGAAAAAAAAAAACTAATACTTGTTGTTCTCAATTGCAATGAGGATAGCATTAACTGATTGCTCCCCAACACACAACGATTTTCCGCACTTTAAACAGCGCTGCTCCACTCTAGCCAACTGTGGGTGAACATTAATTACGGCAGTTGTTGTACCACCAGGAGAGGTACTGGGTCCACCAGAGTTGTTATCCGCAGCCTCTTTTTCTTGCTGGCGTCGCAGTTCTTTTGCTAGCCATCGAGGGTGCATGGTCTGCAGGTGTTTTAACATGGACGACGTGCTGCAAGAGTATTTTTTTTCAGACCCGCGTGATAGCACATTCTGGCAGATCGTGCACGTCACCTTCCTGGCATTAACTTTTTTCTCACTAGGTGGGATGCTAAAAAATGCCCAGACAACACTCTCGTACCTCTTCTTCCTATGTTCTTCCAGATCTTCCTCATCCTCTGGTGCAAGCTGCTGTGGTGGTTCTCCAGCTGCCATTTTTACAAACTGCAAAAAAAACACCAAAAAGATGTAAAAGAGAGCTCCAAAAGAGAACAGGTCTGTCTCCTTAGATGGTCCTGAAAGAATGAAAAAAATGGGTGGGGTCCTTTAAGTTCTAGAATCAAAAGCCCCAATGAAAGTCTTTCTTTTGAAGTCAGCAACTAAGGTATGAATGGCAGTGGTAAACAACACACCCGCCAGGACCTCCGTCCTATTTACCAAAGAAGTCCAAATTTCAACAATCAGTATTTCGGCGTGCTCAATGTATAACACTGTGCCACTCACCCAGTGTTGTCTAGTATGAAGTAAAACTTATCCCCATACAAATAACAACAATTACTTAATTACAGAGCAAAGCCATCAATAGGTTTCAATGCTGACTTTGTTGTCAGGTCTTTAATGATAAACAAGAACATCATTCAATGTATATTAGGAACAATGGTCTTTCAAGTACACAACAGATCAAAATTGCAACAAATGGCTTGAATGTGTTGACACGTAGTAAATGTTGTAGATGCTGACAGCCGACATGTGTTTGGTCGTAAAACGACTTCTTCAAGGCTCAAATTGTTGAGAAGGTCGTAGCTAAAATCTTCAGAATCCCTCAATAGTGTGGGATGCATCACAGCAATGGTGTTGAGCTGGATACTTCTGTTTTTCAGTTTATCGAATAGGACTAATCAACACTATCCAGGATCGAAAAAGTAATGTTAGGATCTAGACGACGCGTTAAAAGTATAACTGGAATTCAATCTGTCCAGTTTTCAGGTATATATACTCGTAATGTGTAGAGAATCACAGAAGCATAAACGCTCGTATTAAAGTACCACGAGCCACAAAGTTCCACCTGCAAAGTGCAGTAGTATAGTAGTATAGCAGCAGAGCCCCTGCTGTACAAATCCCGGTGTAAGGAAACGTGTCTCCACTCGATCCAAAAAACCAGAACCCCACACAAAATCGAACTTACATGAAAACACGAAGCCAGAAAAGCTGGGAGTAGAGGATAAGGCACCAATAATTAATCTCTCTAGTAGATTGCTGACACAAGATGAAGTAAATGTTTTGGAAAAAGGGTTAGGATACGCTATTACTTCACCTGTAGATAGGTATAATCTAGAAAGAGACCTACAAAGTTTCTTTAGAAAGGTGAGACTTAATTGTTTTTTTGAGGGAAAGGAGAGGGTACCAACCGAGAACAAATCTGGTCTAAAACCAAAATCTACTTGGACCCCTCCATTGCAATTAGTCAATAAAGATATAGAACTGTTCGAAAGAGTAGTAGAGAAAAACATAGAGGACCTTTTAAATAAAAAGTTCTGGATTGATAATAATTTGACTCCTCAACAACGCATGGCACTCACAGCATTAGAACAATGTCATAATTTGACTATCAAACCAGCGGATAAGGGAGGGAGTATTGTAGTAATGGATACTAGTGACTACAATAATAGAATGTTATTACTCCTAAACAATGAATCCCACTACCAGAAATCCAACAGAGTGGAGTGGAACGCCTTGATCCATAAGGTGAATAATCTATTACTACTAGCCATGGAGGATGGTATCATTTGTTTAGATGAATACAACTATCTTAGAAATACAAATCCCATGATTCCAGCTCTCTATGGTCTGCCTAAGGTCCATAAGGACATGGAAAACCCCCATGAGACCTATAGTATCTAGCATTAACTCTCTTACCGAACCACTAAGCAAATATGTTGATGTTTTCCTCCAACCTTTGGTAACTCAACAAAAAGCTTATATAAAGGATACCAATTCTATGATCAGTAAGATAGAGAATCTCCAATATGATACAGAGACCCAATGGCTTGTTACCCTAGACATTGAAGCTCTTTACACCAATATACCACAGGATGACACAATACAAATGGTGAAGGATCTCCTGTGTAATGATGAGGGTGACCTGTCACCACATGCGACCTTCATTACGGAGTGTGTAGAGATTATACTTAAAAATAAAAATAAATTGTTCACTACAGACTTTTTTAAACAAGTCAAGGGGACCAGTATGGGAGCGACTTGTGCTCCTAGTCTGGCGTGTTGCTATGTTCGAAGATCGACACATTTTCAATACATCTGCTCCCTTTTATGAAAATATATCTAACTGGTCCCGATATATTGACGATGTCTTTTTTCTTTGGAAGGGTACTAGAGAAGTCCTGACTGAGTTCATCGAATGGCTTAACCTGGGTGATGCTAACTTGCATTTTACATCATCCATCAGTAAGAATAGTTGCGATTTTTTAGATATCAAAATAAAAAATTAGAATGGTCATTTACAAGTTGAACTCTTCACTAAACCCACAGACTGTAACACTCTGTTACATTACAATAGTAACCATCCAGCGTGCCAAAAGGATAATATTCCTTTTGGCCAATTCCTTAGAGTGAGACGAAATTGTTCTAGTATGAAGGATTTTAACTTACACGCCGACAAACTTACTAAAAATTTTTAGATAGAGGCTACCCAAAGAAATTGATCAAACGAACATGCAAAAGGGCAAAATACTACAACAGAGATTCAATCTTTGAAAGCAAAACAGAAAACTTAGATTCACAGAAAGTGCCTTTAATTTTTTTAACTAACTTCAGCAACATCAGTAATAAAGTCAAGAACATCATAAATAGAAATTGTCATTTAGTTAATGCACAGAGTAAGGCAAGATTAGAAAAACCGATGTTCTCTTTCAGGCGAAATCGGACAATCAGGAATTGCCTTGTCCACACTTACAGGAGTGTGAATGAGAACAAACAACTGAGCATTACCAATGCCCCGTTGCCCACCGGTACCTTCCCTTGTAGTTCCTGCAACAACAGCAACAACAGTGCGGTGCGCAAGTTGTGGTTAATGGCCGCATCTCGGCAGACTTCCCTCTGGGAAAAGGGACGAGACAAGGATGCCCCCTATCACCGCTCTTATTTGCAATAGTACTGGAACCACTGGCAGCGTGGATACGGCAGAACCCAGTCATCCATGGTTTAAAATGGACTATGGGGTGGGAGGATCGCATTTCACTATATGCGGACGATGTGTTACTATATCTGGCGTCCCCTTCGCGTTCTATTAACTGCCTACTGGACATATGCGCCGCATATGGACGGGTCTCGGGCTATACTATAAATTGGGCGAAGTCACTCCTCTATATACTTCACGGCCCCCCGCCGAGGCTACCGCGCAACTGCAAAATCCAGATTGCGGACAAGGGATTTAAATATCTCGGCATATATATAACACATCAGGCCTCGCATTTCATTGAAGAAAACCTTATGTAGCCCCTAGCGCGGTTCCGCCGCGATGTCAAACATTGGCGATCACTACCGTTCACACTACTGGGTAGAGCAGCACTCTTTAAGATGATGGCACTTCCTAGATTCTTATGTCTTACAAAACACCCCGTTCCCGGTTTCCCCCGCATACTTTACAACGATAAACGCCGAAGTAACCAATCTGTTATGGGATGGAAGGTCTGCCCGTATAGCCATGCATAAACTAGTGAAGGGCTGGTACGATGGTGGCATCGCCCTCCCCAATATAAAAATATACTACTGGGCTTCACAGCTCATCGTGATAAATCAATGGCTTCATGCAACGCAGGAGGAAGCAGCGTTCCGCATGGATAGGCATCTACTAGAAGCTGAAGGGTTTATGGGAGTATTATACAATAAACCCAGGAAGACGGCTCTCACAGGTCCAATGGCACACACAGTCCATGTCTGGCATGAGGCACAGCGAGCACTGGGTTGGGAGGGAATTCTAACGCAAGCTACACCATTATGGGACACCCGGAAATTAGGTAAACTGCGAAATACCAAGGGATTCCGACAATGGGACTTGATTGGTGTCTCAAGGGTGGGAGATCTGTGGAAAAAAGGCGAGGTGGTCCCGTTCGCCCGGCTGCAGGTCACTTATGGACTGGCAAGGGCGGAAACCTTCAGATATATGCAGATTAGACATGCACTCATGGCAGTAATTCCACCAGACACGCAACTGCCGGAGGCCTCACCGCTAGAGGACAGATTTCTGACGGACCACCTGAGCAAGAAGGCCATCTCCCAAACATACCGGAAAATAATCAATAATCAGCCGGACCCCACGACAGCCCTTAAGGAACGATGGGAGGCTGACGTGGGAGATTTGGACGAGGCTGACTGGCAGGAGGCAATTGCGTCTCCAAGAGAGGAAGCGATACCCTCTAAACTAAAACTAGTACAACTGAAAATTCTACACCGCACTTACTATACGCGAATACTTCTACATAGATTAGGCAGGACAGACACTCCACTTTGCCTACGACAATGTGGCGCACCAGGCACTTTTTGGCACACAATCTGGCAATGCCCGGCAATCACACCCTACTGGGAGGCGATTATGCACACGATTTATCAGGTTACTGGAGTCACGGTTCAACCAGAACCAAAGAGATGTCTGCTCAACATTTGGGAACCTACGGATCTCAACCATGCGGCTCAAGACTGAGTGGCACTGGGCATGGCATTGGCGAAGCGGAATATAGCGCAGCACTGGGGCTCAAGACTGACCCCCAACCATCGACAGTGGTGTCGTGATATGGACGGCACAATGATAACAGAGAAATCAGTCTATGTCCACTGGGGATGCCCCAAAAAATGGACTCGGGTTTGGGGAAGGTGGAATGCATTCAGGGGCAATATCTGCGAACCCCCGCAAGAGGAATCGCTGTCAGATGACAGTGACTAAATAATTGAGCCGGGAGTACTGTGGTGTGTAATGTAATTTGCTGCAGATATGTAGTCAATGGGTGAGAGATGGTACTTGTTGCTCAATGTAAAACATACACAGCTACTGTATAATGTCACGCCATTTTATGTATGCGCTATCGAATATTCCACTGATGTATCGATTGTTGCCTAATATAAAATGGCAATACAAATGTTTTAAAAAAAAAAAAGGACCGGTGATTGTCCACAATGGTGTGACTCATATCTTTAGGAATTTCACTAACTGCCGTACAAAAAACCTTATCTATCTCATCTTATGTCCCTGCAATCTGGGATATATTGGAGAAACATCAAGAGAATTCAGGGTTAGAATCACGGAACACAAATCTGCCATAAACACCAATAAAAGAACTGCTCCATTGGTGGAACACTGGATGGATAAGTGCCACAAAATTGAAGATCTTAGATGGTGTGTTGTGGAAATAATCCAAATGAATGCCCGCGGGGGTGATTGTACAATAAAAAGAAAAAAACGTGAACAATTTTATATGTCCAAATTTAACACATTCAGACAAGGACTCAACAGCAAAGAAGACTGGGAAAAATTAATTTAATTAAGATTTCTGAGGTAACCTGCGGGTGTGTACTCATTGTGTCATGTGAGTACAGCAAATATAGTCCTTATTTAGTTTAATAAACGGTGTGGCTTTAAGATACTGCCATACTATTTAAGTGAATCAATAATTTGGAATTTCTTTATTGACTACATTATTAACCTAGGAGAATTCGGTCGAAAATCATTCATCCGTTGTCATATCTCTTCTAATGCCATTCCAACTGCTATGATCCTTAGAAGCAAGGAGTTCGTATTAAACGAGGAACCAATGAGCTGCACCTTTACGACACAGTGAGGGCAGTCTTAAAAATAAAATACAGATGAGGTATCAAAACCTTGCCCAAATAATATTCAACATTACCAGCCTAGGTTCACCATCACGCAGTTTGCCATTCCAAGATGGCTGCCATTATTTCCAGGTGAGACATAAACGAGGAATTACGTTCCTTCGTGTATTATGTCATTCTCTATTATGAAGTGTAATACAACTCTAACATTAAACTCAGTAAATCTAATTAAGAGACTCTATTGTATATATATCGTGGCATGGAACACTAGGTATCGTGGCATTGTGTTTCCCACTCTAAGATGGCCACCGTATTCACAATAGACTCGCAGTACAATATTAGTTTAATCTTGATTTAAACCCCGGTGGTCTCTCAATATTACATTAAAGTGAGGCTTATTTTTAACTTCTCATTTTTAATTTTAATTCCCGGGTATTCAATTTTATAATTTGTCTTATCTGCATCACGTGACCCCGATACAGCGTATATAAACGTCTTCCGGTGCAGTACTAGTGAGTATCCTGACCCGGAAGACGTTGCGTTGGAGCAGGGAGGCCGCTGAACTTTGATCTGGTAAGCGTTACGAGAGGGCAAATCGTTGCTGAATGTCCCTTTAGACTAACTGAAGCCTATTAGAATCAGTTACAGCATAAATGTTTGTATCTTTTGGCTCTTAAATCTGTGTTTTTACACGTCTATATGGTATATACGGTACTCCAAATTAGTAAACAAGGTTGACTAATAACAGTCTTTAACGAATAGGTATTGGTTTTCAAGCCCCGGCTGGGATTGTGTAAGTTTTAAATAAGTCAGCTCCTGTTAATCTCGGGGACTTGGCCCCATAAAAGCTGTAATACAGTCAGCTGCTTTTTATTTTTTTTTATTTATATACATGGCTGAGACGCAGGATCACTTAACTCCGTCAAGTATAAGGATATAAGGATCCCATATAAGGATCTCAAGAACACGATTCATTACAGCCTCCTTATTATTTTTGAGTCATCTCCCAGGGGGTGCTCAAAATTAAATCTGTGTTGCAATCACGCAGTATAGAAACTACCGGATACTAATTTAACATGGGAATAGAGTGTATATACTTCCAAAGAGATGATAGCTAGTACTATTTGATATATAGGAACGTAATGAGTGAAACTATGTTCCTTTGTGACATTACAGATTTTACCTTTACCGCTCTACTATTTTTTTTTTTTTTTTTTTTATTAAATCTCCTTTATTAGATTTTTTTTTTGTAATACAAACATGATATATTAAACCAATCATACATTAGCACAATAAGATAGCAGTATTTCTGAGAGCATGGTTACATTGCATTTCAATATACGACAAGTTATTACGTGCTAAAGCATCACTTGCATCTGCATCTCTATGACCCTTACCGCTCTACTATTGCCAAGAAATCTGACCAGGTAACTAATGATGCGGACGGTTGTTTGGGCACTGCTAACCTATAATTTTAGTGATATTGATAATAAATATCCATCTATTTTGTCTGTCCAGTATAGTATCGTCAATTATTGAATACGACGACTCTCAAATATATAGCCAAATCACGGCGCACAGGTTGTGCTACGCACTGACGAGTTTTAATTGGTAAGCTACCCCTGTTTGTATAGTAAACCTTGGGCATAATAAGGGTATAATCAGTAGGAATCTGATCATGTATTTCCTCTGTCTAATCCCTTAAGGTCTTTTTTAATTCTACTTACGTTATCTTCATTGGTGGATCCAACGAACGCAAATTATAAGGATCATTTGACCAATACTAAGGTATGCCACAATAAGATACTGACTTAATATATAAAAGTAAGTCATTTTCAATTAACTGGTGTCTAAAGGCCAATTTTGCTTTCATTTAGGTCATTTCTTTTTGTATACTATATAGATGAGATTCTTCCTTCCACCTCTACCGAGTGACATAAAAAGCCTTGTTACTTTGAAATTTTATTTAGGTAGGTTGTAGTAACATTTTTCTACACCTTGTGGATCATGTGTTGTGTAAATTGTTGTATAATTTGAATTGTAGTTGACTAAATGGATGTAGTGGGATTATCCCAATAAATGCAATGCGTAGGCAAGATGAATGCTTTGAAAAACTATTTACAGAAAGAACTTCTTTTGTAATTTGTTTTAAAAAAAAAGATTTCCAATTTTAGACTATGTTAATGGATTGTTTTTGCCATTCAGATTGTTTTTAGAAAACTCTGTCCCGAAGAAGGTGAAGAAGTTACATCTCACCGAAACGCCGCGTTGACCTTTGTGTAGTTTTCTAGCGTTGTATAAATTGTATCCGTTAGAACCAACAATATGTTTCTTCGGAAATAAGATGTTTTTAAACCTACATGTAACCATTTTGTCCTAATTTTAATAAGTTTTTATATTAACATATTTGTCTGTATATTGCCTTCATGAATTTGTTTACCTTCTGCATTTAATTGATACCTACTGCATTCCAACTGTATTTTTTTATATTGTCTCTCAACACATGATCCATATATTAACTTGTGTATAGATTAGGGACTTTGTGTGTGTTTTTCTGGTGCTACCCCGTCCTTTTCTGAGCATTAGGTACCTCCCTCCTTTTTTTTTTTTATTACAATTTCTTTTGGAGCCAGTGATGAGTTTAGCGGCTGAGTTGATTGTGGCTCTAAGGGGGGCTGTCGTAGATCTGGGAAGGCTGCAGAGAGTGACACTCCCATCGTCCACTCTGGGGATTACAAGAGTCTGAACTGCCTGTTTAAAGTCATTTGCGGGTAGGAAGGGTTTCAGTCTTCTCAGGGTATTCAACTGAAAATTTGCTCCTTTCGTTGCTGCGCTGATGTGATTCTGCATATTAAGCTTATTATCCAGAGTTATTCCTAATGATTTCACAGAGTCTATAATTCGAGGTTGGCCGTCGAGTGCAGTTAGGTGCTTCATCCACTCGCGGATGATGGTTGTTTGGCTGGGGGGAGCGATTAAGAGGAATTCTGTTTTGAGGGTGTTTAGTTTTAAGTGGTTTTTGGCCAGCCAGGACTGTGTTTTCTGTAGTGTTGAGTTAAGGGACTTGATGTCTTCAAGTGAGTGGACCTTAATGTAGAGTTGTGTGTCGTCAGCGTACATGTGATATTGGACATTTGAGGAGTTGAGAAGCTCGGTGAGTGGTTCCATAAACAAATTGAAGAGTGTTGGAGAGAAGGAAGATCCCTGGGTACTCCTAAAGTGACTGGGGTGGGCTTGGATAAAGATTGATTGATCTTGAATCTTTGTGTTCTGTTTTGGAGGAAGGAAGTGTACCAATTTAGAACTGTTCCAGATAGTCCCATTCTATGTTCCAGGAGGTCTAGTAGGTTTTCGTGTTTGACGGTATCAAAGGCTGAGGATAGGTCGAGCAGGATTAGCAAACAGGCTTTGTTTTCGTCCAATATTTGTAAAGCGTCATCTATAATGTGGGTCATGGCTGTTTCGGTACTGTGCCCGGACCGAAAACCAGATTGGAATTGATCGAGCAGGTTGAAGTGGTCTATGTGGCTGCTAAGCTGCTTGTGAACACATTTTTCTAATAGTTTGGCCATGGTAGGGATGTTGGATATTGGGCGATAGTTATTCAGGTCAGACAGGTCCGCCGATGGTTTCTTCAGGATGGGGGAAACCTGCCCAGCTTTGAGGATGTCTGGGATGGCTCCTTGCAGAAGAGAAGTGTTTATGATCCTAGTCCATAGAGGCACTAACATTGGAATGAAGTCTTTTAGGTGGGTTGCTGGGAGAGGGTCTGTGAAGTGATTGGAGGGATTCAGAGCCGTAAGTGTTTTTAGGATATTTTCTTCGCTGTAGAGGTTGAAGGCAACCCAGGAGGCATTGTTTTTGAGGTCATGCTTTGCGTAACAACTAAGCGAGGTCGCAAGCGTGGTCATTGAGGTGATCATGTGTGGGTCAGTATGGGATAATGGATCGTTAAGAAGCTCAGTCTTTATGTTATCGGTCTTCGTTGTAAAAAAGGAAGCAAATTCCTCGCAATTGGGGAGTGTTTGTGAATTGACTTGGGGGGAGTGGGAGACGCCCTTAGATTGAGATTTAATTATTTTGAATAATCTTTTGGGACGATTCTTGGCTTGGTCTAATTGTTTACTAATGAAGTCAGCTTTAGATCATCTAATCTTTCTGTAGTAGGAGTTTCTCGTGCTTCTTAGTAGTTTGAGGTGGTCGGAGGATGGTGCAGCTCTCCATTGTCGTTCAATTGCTCTAAGTGATCGTCTGTCTTCATTTAGCCTACCATCATACCAGGGGTTTGATACTTTAGAGGTGATTCTTTTCAATTGAAGGGGAGCTAGATTGTTTAATGCCAAGCATATAGCATGGAAGTAGTGATTAGT
Source organism: Calotriton arnoldi (assembly GCA_963921515.1). Taxonomy (NCBI): domain Eukaryota; kingdom Metazoa; phylum Chordata; class Amphibia; order Caudata; family Salamandridae; genus Calotriton; species Calotriton arnoldi. The sequence continues at coordinate 295,519 of CAWUFW010008376.1, read as the reverse complement.
CAGATCATGTACATCCTTTACTCCATCAGGTGGGGGCAAGAGGGTAGGGCTAGCAGTTGCGAGTAAGACAGGATTTACGTTATTTAGATTTCTCTTCCAGATTTTCGTTCTCGTGGGTTGGACAGAGAGTAGTTTAATAGCTTCATTGATATGGAAAGTGATGATGTGATGGTCAGACCAGTGACAGGGGAGGATCGATTCCAACTGGGTGGCATCCGCTTTGGAAATTACTAGATCCAGGGTTGAGCCTTTTTCATGGGTGGGGCTGTCACAAATTTGGGACAAGTTCAGGTCGGATAGGAAGGCTTTGAGGCTATTGACCTCTGGGTCGTCAGGATCATTCCAGTGGAGGTTGAAATCCCCCAGGAAAATCTGAGTGTTCTGTTGTCCGACATTAGTAGCTAAGATATCCATTATGTGTTCAATAAAGGTCAGGTTGTTGCCTGGTGGATGGTAAAATGCATGTAGTGAACATATTGGCTTGTTATTGTTAGTGATGTCTAAGCATAGGTATTCACAGGACGAGTGAACAGAGGAACTTTGTGGCGGTACTTTAATACGAGCGTTGATGCTTCTGTGATTCTCTACACATTATGAGTATATATACCTGAGAACTGGACAGATTGAATTCCAGTTTTACTTTTAACGCGTTGTCTAGATCCTAACATTACTTTTTCTATCCTGGATAGTGTTGATTAGTCCTATTCGATAAACTGAAAAACAGAAGTATCTAGCTCAACACCATTGCTGTGATACATTCCACACTATTGAGGGATTCTGAAGATTTTAGCTATGACCTTCTCAACAATTTTCGAGCCTTGAAGAAGTCATTTTACGACCAAACACGTGTCGGCTGTCAGCATCTACAACATTTACTACGTGTCAACACATTCAAGCCATTTGTTGCAATTTTGATCTGTTGTGTACTTGAAAGACCATTGTTTCTAATATACATTGAATGATGTTCTTGTTTATCATTAAATAACTGACAACAAAGACAGCATTGAAACCTATTGATGGCTGTGCTCTGTAATTAAGTAATTGTTTCTTTTGAAGTCACATGGGATTCGCGCACCGTGCGCGCAATCAGCGCGCACCCGACGCGACTTCCGGAAAATACATTTAACAATAATATATCTTTATTCCAGTTACATAAACATGATATTTACAATTATCTTTATTCATGTCTTGGTATAATATATATAATAAAGTTATATACATATACTTTTAAAACTTAAAGATTTGCGATGGATTCGCGCCAGAGCCATGTATGTGACGTTACGCGGGGCCGGACCTGCGCACCCGTCGCTGACAAAACGTGCATCTTACACGACTTAACCAATATGGCGGCAAAATACTTGGATTCGCGCAACCATCGAGATAGGTACACGATCGGTACGCGAATCCATTAAAAAAAAAAATAATTTATATTTCTATTTTAGAAAAGAGAAAACATTATAATATTTTTATAAGAACTTAAAAACTAAAGAAATATTTTTTGGACATTATACTTAGAAAATAGCATTTAAAAAACCTTAGAAATTCACTGAAAAAACCACAGGTTTCATGGACGTTATAGTTAGAAATTAGCATTTAAAAAACCTTAGAAATTCACTGAAAAAACCACAGGTTTCAGGGACGTTATAGTTAGTTGGACATTTCACTCGTACAAAACCAGAGAAATTCGGCTGTTATCAGTGATGTCATCAGTGATGTCACTGACCATGTAATGAATGATGTAATATGTGACGTCATCAGCAGTGCATTGCGGGGGCACGAGCTATAGTTAGCTTAACTAACTATAACGAGTGAAATGTCCAAGTAACTATAATGTCCCTGAAACCTGCGGTTTTTTCAGTGAATTTCTAAGGTTTTTTAAATGCTAATTTCTAACTATAACGTCCCTGAAACCTATGGTTTTTTTCAGTGAATATATATATATGTAGGGTCCACACCCGCAGGTACCACCTGTGGCTTGCTTTATCATTGGACCCTCACTCGGACACCTAGGGTGAATGAGTGGGCTCGACCTGTTTGTAAGCGGAGCTCTTCTAAATAAGTGTGCAGGGAGTATGAGTGAATTAAAAATGCCTCCAAATCCTATTTAGTTGATTTTTATTCTGTAGTGTCTAGGGCAAGATTCAAAACGTGATGAGATGTCGTTTGGATGCAGTGTTCCAGGACATCCATGAATAAATTTATTTATATCTCAAAATTGAAAGAGACATACCAAGGTATGCAAGAAATGTGATGTGGGCACTAATTTACCTGGGTGCTATCCGCTCACTCGCTTGAGATACACCTAAACATTCACTCTGCACACATAAGAAACAGTCTTTCAGATAAACTGGGTTACCCCTCTCTAAGTTTACGATTAGAATTGGGGAAGCTGAGGGTTTACCCGTCAACCTTCTCACTCCTTCTGAGTTTTCAAGGTTCCGATGTACGGGCCAGGAGTGTTGAGACCTGAGACTTAAGGATTGAGACGTCATCTTCTACTGTGAAGATCTATGACTCTGTCTCTGTAATCCTGACAATAGCATTGCAGAGATCTTGACGGAGCAATGCGATGTCCATTTTCACCTCACCGACTCTAGCTTCCACTGCTGCTCTGGAGGCCTGGATTGCTTGCAGAGTGATTGAGAGGTCAGTGGATGGGGCCCCAGACTTGTAGGAGTCCGAGAGGCCCGGCGGGCCCGAGGCAGGACTGTTGGAGCGGGTAGTGTAGTGGTCTATTGGCATCTGCGTTGATGCAGCGTGCGAGGCCTTATCCTTGCCCATGGCCGGGGCATAACCGGAACCCCGCAGGGCCAGCCCAGGGCCTCTGAAAATAGAATCTGAAGGGACACAGTCCTGCGGTCCCGGGGAGAGGGAGCAGCGGTGTGGAAAACCCCGGCACCAACTGGAGCCACTTTAGTCCGGGGCGGGAAGGTAGTACCCTGTCCTCATATGCGCATCAGGGGGGAGTGAGGAAGCGAGGCGGAAGTCTCCCCCAAGGGGCTCTGCACTGAACTGTGCAGCGAGTCAACCCCAACAGACTCATTGAGCGGGGGAGCGGGATCCAGAGTCACCAGCTCCCCTGGATCTCTGGGATGCTCTGCTCCGGGCCCTCGATGGTGACGGGACCAGTGGGCCTGGAGTTGGGGAGGACCAGGTGGTCTGGCCATCAGGAGGGGCGGACCGCCCAGTCTGGTGTCCAACTCATGTCTCAGGGCCCCTCCCGTTCCCGGGGCCCAGATGCGCCAGTCCCAACAGGCAGACCAGGGCTAAACACTGTCAGCTCACTCTTGCAGAGGCATCAGTGCGGCCGGGCTGACTGCACCGGTCTGTGCAGTGAAGACCATGCAAGGTGTACGGGGGGAGGGCCGACCGCCGACTCACCGGAGGATCTTTGTGTCTGCGGTTGGGGGTCTCATCGGCAAGTCTCTTCAGGCTTCGGGGGTGTCACAAGTTGGGCCTTCAGGGGGGCAACTTCCAATCAGCATGCCACTCCTACGCCATGGGGGCCGCATCAGGTCCTTGGTCATCAGTCCCTCCCAACCTCCAGCGAGGGCCTGCACCGCTGTCGGCGCATATCCTTCAGTCCGCCAATCCAGGGGGACGGCCCAGATGCCGATCCCTGCACTGAACTGTGCAGCGAGGTCGTTACCCGCAGGGGCCGTGTGGAGACCTGAGGTGCCAGAGGGGGGGGCCTGCAGCAGTATCTGCCACTGCCTCGGGCGGGTCAGCAGCCTCCAGGTGCGCCACTCTCATCCCGGGCCAGGCAAGGCCGCAGTCCTCCGATTCGCCCTCAGGTGCAGTGCCAGTACCGTTGGATTTAGGTGCTCGGTTCTGCCGGGCCTTCTGTGAGAGTCACCACCGGCTGCGGCGAGACCACTGCCGCAGGGGGGTGGGGAAGAGGGCTCTGTCCAGGAGTACGGCATATCAGACCGGGCGGCAGGGAATACCCAATCACCACGATGGAGGCCGTCAGGAGTGCCGTACAGTTTCGTCACCGGGGGGGGGCATCTCCAAGCCTAGCAGGAGTTTGTGGCAGGGCATCATTGCTCCACACCACACCAGAGCGCCGCTGGCCTGGCCCCCGCGTGCCAGCTGTCCACTCGCCTCAGGAGAGGCTTTCTGCCACCATGTAGGCCTTGTCTCGGTAGCGGCGCAGTGATCTAGCCGCTTGGCAGCCACCTAGAGCCGCGGGAGCCAGCGAGGGTCCTCCCAGGTGGGTTGCGGTGCAGGGGAATGAGCAGCAGCTGCTGGCATTTCGGATGATGGCCAGATCAGGTTGGTTCGTGGTGGAGATCGCGCTTCAAGCGACTGCCATGATGGCCGCCTTGGCCTGAATAGAGTTCCTGGAACATTAGGGTAATGTGGGTGAAATTCTTCAACCCTTGATGATACATGCTGCAGTGAGTAGGATGCCTATCAGAGGTGTCCAAATAGTGTCTGGAAGGCCGATGAGCAGAGAATTGACTCCAACCAGATGGGAAAGATGAGGCTTCCATTGTTGTTCTGCAGTTGGATACAGGGACAAAGGGTTTCACTTTCTTTAGGCTGGAGACCTAGTGCCGTAGTGGTAAGTTTTTCCAGGCAATATTTTCTGTAATTGTGAAGAATGATTCAAGAGTAAATGTTATGTTATGTTATATCTAATTTGTATAGCGCTCGTACACCAGATTGGTTTCTTGGCGCTCCTCAGGAAGGTGATGGATGCAGGTTTGTTCAGATGATATACGAATTCCACGAATTACGCGAAAGCCTGTTTAAAGAGCCATGTTTTTTGAAGTTTACGAAATGTTATGAAATCAGTACAGGATCTAATCTCTAGGGGCATAGAGTTCCAGTATCTTGGACCCAGTGTGGAAAACCTGGATCCACCAAATGGTTTCTGTTTAAAGGAGGGGGTTGCCAGGAGGTGCATGTGGGCGGATCTCAGATTACGAGTTGGATTGTATCTGTTAATCATGCTATTAATAAATTTGGGGTTTCTGCCATTCAAGGATTTAAAGATAATGCATCCCATCTTGAATGCGCATCTCTGTGTTATAGGGAGCCAATGTAGTTTCTTCAGAAGGGAGAGATGTGTTGACGTTTGTTTTCCTGTAGAATCAGTCTGGCCGCCTGGTTCTGTATCAGTTGGAGACGATGAATGAGATAGGCCGGGATTCCAAAATATAGGGAGTTAGCATAGTCAATATGCGAGATCACCATGGCAAGGACTGCCTGCAGTTTTGCTTCCTGAGTAAGGAATCTATTTATTTTCTTTATTTTCCTTAATTGGAAGAAGCAGGCAGAAATTACAGATCCTATTTGGGTTTTCATGGTGAGGTCACTATTGATCATGACTCCCAGAGTTTTAGCGTGATTAGATGGGGTCGGGGTTGTCCCAGTTCTTTAGGCCAGAACTTGGAGCTCCAGGGATTGAGTGAGCCTCCCGTGAGGATCAGTTCTGTCTTATCTGGATTCAATTTTAATTGGTTGCTGTTCATCCAGTCACGGATGAACAGCATTGTTGACTGGTATTCGTGGATGGAGGCTGGGGAGTCATTGATGGGAAATACCAATTGAAAATCATCAGCATAATTAAAGGTTTGGATATTCCTTTCTTTTAATGCATGAATCAAGGGAAGTAGATATAAGTTGAATAGGTGAGGGGAAAGTGAAGATCCCTGAGGGACTCCACAAGTAGTTTTAATCATGGGGGTAGTAAAACCGCCAAGCTGAACCGCCTGAGATCGATTTATTAGGAAGGATCTAGTCCATTCCAGGGCTATTCCTTTGATACCCGCATCCCTGACACGGTCGATCAAGATGTTATGGTCGACCTTGTCAAAGGCAGCGGAGAGATCCAATAACACCAGGGCTTGAGGGAGACCTGTATCCGCCCCTCCCCTCAGAGTGTCCAATACTGATAGTATCACTGATTCTGTGGAGTGGGCTGGGCGGAAACCTGCTTGATGTGCATCCAAATATTCAGATTGCTCTAGAAAGGCTGAAAGGCTTTTGGCTACATGTGCTTCGAGCAATTTGGCTAGAAAAGGGAGCAGTGAAATTGGTCGATAATTGGCTAGGATTTTTGGATCAGCTCCTGGCTTTTTTAGAAGGGGAATAATGATGGCCTCCTTAAAGGAGTCCGGTACCTGACCCTGGAGCAATGACTCGTTTAAGTGTCACACCTGGGCTTGGGCAAGCAGTGAATGCTTCCTTCAGGATCCAGGGGGGGCAGCAGTCCTTTGGAGATCCAGATTTAACTTTTGCCAGTAAAGCTGTAAATATTTCTTGATTTATTATTGGGAATTGTTCCAGCCTGTATGAGTTCTTAGCTTTTATAGGACATACAGGACTCGGGCAGCTGGGGATACTTGTTTTAATGTTTTTTATTTTTTCAATGAAGAAATTATTTAAGGAATCGCATAGGGATTGAGAGGGAACGGTTTTTATTGTTACTCTATCCGGATTGCATAGTTCATTAATGATTGAAAAAATATCTTTAGAACGGTTTGTGGAGTTGATGATTTTAGATGAAAAGTATTTGGCCTTGGTAGCCACTATAGCCTTTGTATAAGATCCGCGTACTTCTAAGTAAGCGCTTTTATCATCAGGTAAATATTTCTTCCTCCAGTTCCTTTCTGCATGGCATAGATCAAGTTTTAATTTCTTTAATTCAGGGGAGAACCATCTATGGGCTTCGTGGCGTCGTGCTCGATAAGATTTTTTGAGAGGGCGTGTTTATTGCTGGCTGTCATCAGCCAGTCCGAGAAACTCTTTCTCGGTTTGATCAATAGATGGTTGGCCAGGGGGAATAGTATTGGTCAGTGATTCCAGAAATTGTCCTTTGTCAATAGTATTCCAACTCCTGCGCAATCCAAGATCATTTGATATTATTTTTGAACGGAAAGGGATACTTATAATAAATTTAATCAAATAATGGTCGGACCAAACGCAAGGGGTAACTTCTAGATTGGTTAAAGACAAATTACTGGACCATACCTGATCTAGAGTATGCCCTTTGATATGTGTAGCAGTGGAGATGCACTGATTGAGATTGAGTCCTACCAGTAGGTCCGTCAATTCGAGTGATTTTGCTTTGTTTGTCAGCTCTGTGGAAGCTTGGAGCTGTTGTCGAACAAGAAGATGTTTTGAGTCACTGAATGTCACAAACGGAGGATATTTTGAAGTAGGGCTTAGTGTAGTCAGCGCCTGATGGATTTCAATACTCTGATCGGTATAAATCAGAGGGGTTTTTTGTAGACGTTTGAGCAATGGGGAGAGGTGGGGGGAGATGGCAACCATTAGCTACATGAATTGATGGCTGCTGGTAAGTTAGGAGAACAACCGCAGCAGACAACGAAAAAGCCGAAACAAACAAAAAATTGACACTACTATTTCAAATATGAGTAATTCCTCTACAAGCGTCACAGCGCTTCCAGGAAACGCTCCGCCGTTTATTATTTCAAAGGGAGAACGGATGAGCCCGCAATTGATAACGAAGCAGTCGCCCTTACAGACAGAATCTTCACACCAGATTAGCCAGCAGTCAGGGCTACCTCAAGCTATGGGACACTCTCTGCAACCATTAATACAAGCAAAACCCGGATCCACACAACCGCCAATTAAGCAGCCAGCATTGGAAGCAGGGCAACAGAGTCCTGCAACTCTCCAGAAGTCAGCTCAAGAAGTTAGTCTCTCTCATTTTTCTGCTGTCGAGGACAACAAATCAAGTACACAGAGTATAATCACAGATCCTGGTCGTAAAAATCTCACCGAATCCAGCAAGCTGTCGTAAGTTGGAGGCTACAAATAAAAGTCATCTTTTAACCTTCCCAATTATCCAGCACAGGGAATCGCCCCTGCCGTTATTTACTATATTTACATCATCAAAAAAGCCTACTAAAGAAATATCAAAGCAATCACAGCCATTATCGCTTAATGAGCCCTGTGAGCCTCCAAGCAGCCCTCAAAACACCAAACTGCTGTTTATTCCAGAATTTGTTTCCAGAGGCCCTCATGACATCCTCAATCGAGGGAATATACTTAAACTTTTCAAATCATTACCAGATTTAAGCCACCTACAATCGAGAGATATAATCGCTATCGAATTTATTCCATCTACCGGATATAATACGGGCGAAGCTACGCAAGTAACACTGGTAACTCCGGCAACCCGGGATTTGGTCTTGACGAAAACTGATCAATTTAAATCCTGGGGTATAACAACAATAATACTGTGTGCTCCTCGCTACCCCTCAATACTGGAGATCAATCAGGCATATACTTCCAGCTCTTCTTTAGCCCCCTATTCAGTGCTGAGGTCCGCAAGAGGCAGCTCACCAACAGAAATCCCAGAACCCGCAACCGACCAGCGAAACTTCGATGGAGCAGATTGGTTATGGCTGCCGGGGGTCTTATCCAGAAACCGTACCGATTGAACCACCATTAATCACGGTCTGACAATATGCTCCTGGAACATCAACGGATTTGGGCAAGAAAAACAATCTGCCGCCGTCTTGGACTTTTTAAAAGAATATGACATCCTTCTTTTACAGGAAACATGGGCAGGAGAAAGTATCCCAATAGTGGGCTTCCTGGAGTTTATGACACCAACCACCAGGAATTCCAAGTTTGGTAGACCAAGTGGTGGTCTCTCGACTTATGCATCAACAAAATTATCCAAATGCATTAATCAGATTATCTTTGAGGAGGATTGGCTCTCAGGAATAATTGTGGGAAGTTCATGTACGGATCCTCAGCTGCTTATCCTTAATGTTTATATCTCCCCTAGTACCACCAAGAAAAAAGCCAAAATGGATAGCTTGATCAACTCCATCTGTGATTTAATTGGCAAGTATGGCAGTATTCCAAGCATTATTTCAGGGGATTTTAATACCAATCTCTTCTGTAATCCTGCCGATGACACAAGACCGGACCCCACAAGAGTCTCTCCTTACTTCGCATCTCAGTCAATTCCTGTTGGAAATAAATCCTCGATATTGGGCGAATATGTGGTAATGCAGCTCAGCAGTTTAGGATTTACCTTATTAAATGGGCGCTTTCCCTCCGATATCCCGCCCGCATGGACCCGGTCAGTTGGCAGATCCTTCTCGTTTTTGGACTTCGCTTTAGGGAGTAGAGAAATACTGCCCTGGATTAAGAGTTATCAAATCGCACCACAAGGAGAGAGTGACCACCGGGCACAAATAATAACATTATCCACCTGCATTCCACACTATCAAGAACTCGCCCACACACACTCAGGCAGTCATACAGAGGATTTAAAGCGGATAAAGAGGTCAGACACCATGGCCCCTTACCTGATGGAAAAAAGCAGAGCCCTATTACATCAATCCTCAGAGCTAAACACTCATGTCGTGCACGCCTGGACTTCTCTTTCAAATCTCCTTCTTGACGAACTGCCAATTAGGAGGGGCCTGAGAGACACCAAAATTCTCAATTTTACATCTCAAAAGCCATAAGGAAACTAAGAACTAAGAGGAATCGAGCACTTCGTTTATTAAGAAAGAACCCCAACAATAAAATCAACTTAAATAACTATAAGCAAGCCCAAACAGCTTTCAGAATTTCTATACGAAAGGAAAAACTTGTGGCCTCAGATCAATTCTGGCTGAAGCTTATCTACGAAAGTAAAAATCCCAACCCGAAGCATTTCTGGTCTCTTGTAAATAGGAGCAAACAAAGTACAAGTGGGTATGGCAGCGCAAATATTAGTGAAGCTGTTTGGAGTAAGTTTTTATCTCTTCACTTTGGGGATTCTAATGTAAACGAAGCCCGTACTAATTTCTCCAGCCCTGTTAACCGTATGATTTCCCCTTTGGGATTGGAGTGTCCGAGGCGAGCTCATCCTGTACAAATTCCATCTGAAGATCCGCCATACAAGGGATTAACAATAAGGAATGATACTTCACTAGAGCCTATGGTGACTCCTGATGCCTTAAAAATAAGATCTCACGCCTCATAACGAAAGCCAGAGCTGAAGGAGCCCCAGGCCCGAATGGCCTCCCTCAAGCCATGTTCAAATCTGATGTCAGTTTATGGTCTGAATATTTGACCCCTTTGTTTCTCTATTGCAGTTTAAGCAACAAGGTCCCAGAGTCTTGGAGAGGTGCAATCATTCATCCAATTTATAAAAGTGGGAAGAGAAAGCGAGCCAAAAAATTATCGAATGGTGGCACTTCTTGACGTGGAGTCCAAGTACTATGCAAATATTTTATTGGAGGAGCTACAGGCCTGGGCTGAATCAACTGCGCGCCTTCCTTTTAATCAGACGGGTTTTGTGGCTAACACTGGTACTACAACCAATTTGTTAACGCTAACAGTCCTGATGGAGAAAGCAACAGTCTTACAAATTCAGTTGCACTGTTGCTTTGTAGACTTCAAAGCAGCGTTTGATCGTGTGCCCAGGGGTCTGTTATGGCAGAAATTAAAATCATGGGGCATACCCCAGCCTCTTCTCCAAGCAATAATCGAACTCCATACAGAAACGTGGATAAGAATTAAGCTGGGTGACGGCTCCCACGTTTCCAGAAAGATTCGAACTGAAACAGGCGTTAAACAAGGTTGTGTATTGGCTCCACTCCTTTTTAACTTGTTTATATCTGACCTTTCTTCAGCTCTTGACAATGTAAACTGCCACCCTCCTCAACTAGATGGGACCCGTATTACCAACCTGCTTTACGCCGATGACTTGGTGTTGTTGAGCCATACAAAAACGGGTCTCTAGAGGTTATTGGATGAATTACTACCGTTTACGATAAGAAACCAACTAGAGCTTAACATGTTAAAAACCAAAACTATATCTTTTGGGAAGCAAAAAAGGTCAATAGAAAAGTGGTTCTTTAACAAAACAAAGCTAGAATCTACCCCCAGTTATAAATACCTGGGCATCTTTCTCGACACAAGACGGACCTTTATTAAACATAGAGAAGCATTGAAAATCAAAGCCCTGTCATTAGAAGTGGCCGCTGCAAAATTAGCAAAAATGCTATTAGGTCCCAGCCTAACCCCTATGTTGAAAGTAATGAAGGCTAAAGTAATCAACTCCCTGACGTATGGGTACGAGATCACTAAGGGCACAACCTGTACATTAATAAATAAGTTAACAACAAAAAATTTTAAAAGAGCATTTCGGATGTCAAAATCTGCCTCGCCAGCCCAAGTGAGACTCGAACTGGGACTTCAAGATCAACATGGAGTGGAGGCAGGTGCATTTATCAAACTGTGTCACAGACTGCGCCGTGCCCGGGAGGGTTCCTGGAGGCCCGTCTATGGCAGGAAATACAGAAAAATCAAACCAGCCATAAGTATTGGCAATTCCTGGATCGTAGTTTACAGCTACTAGAAGTAAAAGACCTCTGGGAATCAAATCCCTCACACCTGGTACTAAAGACCGCTATCAAAAAAACTGTTAGATTGTGGTCTTTTCACTCGGACAGGGCAATTCTGTCAAAGAGGAGACACGCTTGGGCTGTGATTGTTAATTTTAAAGTGGGTGTCCAGCCGCTCTATTTATCAAGCACATACGCACTTTTTTGGAAACATACGTTTTTAGCCTTGAGGATGGGTGATTGGCCCTTTCTGAAGAATCTTCCTGAATGGCGCCGGCCAGGCAGAAACACTGAATGCAGGTTGTGTGGCTATCACTCTGAAACAATGGAACATATCGTCTGTGCATGCCCTGCATTGCTTAAAGCTAGACGGTTACTGCTGCGAGGCCAATGGATCATGTTGGGAGTTCGTTCTTGTCGCCAAGCAATAATGCCTGCTCTCAACCCTGACAACACCAAGCTAAACATTGGGCTGACGAAATTTGTTTACAAAGCGTCAAAACTATTGGAAGCTACAATTACATCTAAATCCTCTTCATCACAGTAAGGCGGCTGAGTAAATAGACTCAAGTATTAAATCAGAGACTATAAGAAATCCAGAGTAAAGTCTTTTATCAGAACATTATTAGCCCATAATGGCCTCCCTAATTTTAAGTAATTTCATATTCACAGTTTTAATATTTTTTACATTTTTATTGTTCAATTTAGTCACGTTTCAAATTGTAAATGGTTTGCTTCTTTAAACCAATTCAATAATGAGATTATTATTATTAAAACCGCAGCAGTGTGTCGAAGAAGCCCATGAATGTTTCTAGTGTGGTTATTAGTGGCTGGTGTTGAACGCAGCAGTTAGATAGAGCAGGATCGGCAGGCAGGGTTTGTTTATGTCATTGATGCGGAAGGCGTTCTTGACTACTAGAAGAGTCACTGTCTTTGTGCTGCAGAGCAGTCTTAGGATAGGTTTCTAATCCTGAACAAAATTGTGATTGTTAACCTGCTCTTGTAGGAAGGTAGAGTCTTCAGTTCATTGATTTTTCCTAAGAATAGTAAGTGGGTGGTGCAGAGTAAGTTGCCAAAATCATGTGGACCCAGCATCAATTTCTTTGGAAGGTGGAAGATCTGTCCTGTCTTGAAGGTTTCCTGGAAGATTCTTTGAATGCAAGAGGCATTGACGATGTTGATGTGAAGTCATCTCCTCAAATAGAATCAATGGTGGATGATAGAAGAATTGTCATCTTTGTAGGAGGAGGCCTTGAATAAATTCAGGATGTTAGGGAGTTAAGCAGACTATATGAGATTGAAGGCGTTCCTCTGGGAGGGTGGAGTGATGGGGATCAGAGGTGGTATAGAGGTCTGTTTTGTGTAGTCTATATAGATATCCTTTTATTTGATATATTGATATGCGAGAAAGTGATTGGTGTCATTTTAATTGTCAACTGATTGGAATATTGAGGGTTATGGTAGACAATTTCTTAACTTCTTTTAAGTGTGCTTTATTTTTGTTGGCTGCTTCTTTGATGGTAGTAATGTGGCCTTAGTCATGGTGATACAGGATATACCTACAGAGCAGAATGCTTTGATTTCGGTGAGATACTCTCGGGAGTTTGATTCATCTCCATTCAGTTCAGAAAACCTTATTCGGCATAAATATTGCCATAAAAGATACAAAACCGGTACATAAAACCAATAAAACAATTGAATAGATGAATAAAAATACCACACAAAAGCAGCAATACGATTGAAAACTTTACAAAGGATTACTAACGGTAGCTTATATCATGGAATCATAGATGGTTAAATAGGCTGAACGGGACATAGCAGCCAATCAGTTCATACTTGCAAATCCTTCATGCCGCCCCTCCCGCTCAAGGTATTGATCCATTAAACTACGTCTAGTGCCCCAGGCATCAGGAAAACACCACAGCAGAGATCTTTCCCAACATGTCATAGCTAGGGTCAAATACAGTGTGGAGTCACCTGATGCTGAGATCGTCTTTAATAGAGCCTTTGCCCTGCTCGTTATGCACCCTCTGCACCTGGTGGACCTCTGAAAAAGGAAGCTTCATCTTTAATTTGTCAGCCTTTTTTATGGTAGATAATGCCTGGAATAAATCATGTAAGTTCAGCTCCTTTAAGATGTTTTCAATGTAGGCCAGACAGGGAATTGAAGAGCCCTTGTCCGGTTTAAGGCAGTCTAAGATAATTTTCCAGTTAAGACTCGCCTCGATATTAACTGAACCAAAGTAAAAGAGGGGCCAACTTAGCTTAAGCAGAGGTATATGAGAGATTTAATTCTGAATGGATGATTTTTATTTATTTTTATTTATTTCTGTGTTTTATAGAGCGCGAACTTGACCCGTTAGGGTATCAGAGCGCTTTACAGGAAAACATAGCATTGCATAGACAGGCTTAGAATCACCAGGTAACGGATAGAGGAGTGGGGGGGGCAGGATACATAAGAGAGAGAAGGGCACGTATTTACAGATTACATTTACGATTACTCAAGACGAGAACATATTTACAGGTTACATTTACAATTACTCAAGACAGGTTCCCAAGGTTCTTGGTGGGGTGACTAGGTAATCCGAAGGGAGGCAGTAGACAGCCATAGATCAGGGCCATAGTGGTGGTTGAGGCAAAGATTAAACGAGAAATTTACCCATAAGGAAGGTTTTGGCATCTTTTTTGAAGCAAGCCAGAGAGGGGATTCTTCTGATGACAGGTGGGAGAGAGTTCCATATTCTTGGAGCAGCCCCAGAGAAGGCCCGATTGTAAGTTTTTTTTTTCTCCGAAATGTAAGTTTTTTTTCTCCGAAAGCGTGGAGGTTGGAGCAAGAGGTCTCTGGCAGACCGGGAGTTTCTGATTCCTCCGGAAATCACAAGTTTCTATGCAAGATATGCAGGGGAGTTAGAATATAAAGCCTTGTACGTGATGCATGCTAGTTTGAGCTGTATTCTTGCCTCAAGGGGAAGCCAGTTCAGAGCTTTCAGGTGTGGGGAAATATGGTCGAATTTCCTTGTGCCGGTAAGTAGTCTGGCGGCCGCATTGAGGCAGGCTTTTAAAGGTGCCAGGGAGATCTTGGGTAAACCCGAGAGGGTAGAACAGCCGTATTCCAGTCTAGAGATGACAAGTGCTTGGACTGCCATTTTTAGGTCGGGAGCATCGAGGAAGGGTTTCAATTTCCAAAGGTAGCTCAGGTGGAATCTGGCTGATTTGGCCATCGAATTGATGTGGTCCCGCATGTTCAGGTTGTTGTCAAGGGTAATTCCCAGGGATTTGGCCGAATCCACGTTGGTCGGTGGGCAATTTAAGGCTGTGATAGCTTTAATCTATGATTGAATCTCAGGGTTGGTATTGGGAGGGGAGATGAGGAGAAATTCTGTTTTCTTTGCGTTGAGTTTGAGTTGATTGGATGTGAGCCATTGGACAGTGAGTTTCAGAGCTTCATTCAGGGAGAGAATCTCTTCGAGAGATGAGGTTTTGATGTATAGCTGAGTGTCATCAGCGTACATATGGTAGGAGATGTTAGCAGTGCGTAGTACTTCGGTAAGCGGTTCTAGGTAAAGGTTGAAGAGGGTGGGGGATAGAGTTGATCCTTGAGGGACTCCAACCGTGACCGGGGATGGTGCCGATAGGTTGCCGTTGATTAGGAATCTCTGTGATCGGTTTTGGAGGAAGGACCTAAACCATTCTAGAACAGTGCCCTCCAATCCCATCCTGAGTTTGAGGCGTTCGAGTAGTTTTTCATGGTTGACCGTGTCGAAGGCCGAGGATAGGTCCAGGAGGATTAGGAGACAGGTTTTGCCTTGGTCAAGGGCTTGGAGGGCATCATCAACGATGTGGAGCATGGTGGTTTCAGTGCTGTGCCCAGGTCGAAATCCGGATTGGAAGTCATCGAGTAGGTGGAAGTTGTTGATGTGTTGACTTAGCTGCTGTTGCACACACTTCTCCAGAACTTTGGCTAAGAGGGGGATGTTGGATATGGGTCGGAAGTTGTCAGGGGAGGCTGGATCCAGCGACAGCTTTTTCAGAATGGGGAGGACATGGCCGGCTTTTAGAGAGTCAGGCATCATTCCCTGAGGGAGAGAGGCATTAATTATTACAGTCCAGCTAGGAATAATGGATTGGGCGATGGCAGCAAGGCAGTTGGATGGGAGCGGGTCATTAAAATGGTTATTCGGGTTTAGGGTAGATAGGATTTTAGAGACTGAGTCTTCGTCACAGACTTTGAAGTCAGTCCAGTGAGCATGATTTTTGGGTGGAACCTGTGGGGGCGTCACGGTAGGAGGAGGCGGGTCAGGAAGGGGTTGCGGGTATGTGATGGAGCTGAGTTCGTTTCCGAGGGCTGAGATTTTGTCAGCGAAGAAAGAGGAGAATTCCTCTGAGGATATAAGAGACTTGGGGGTTTCTTTCGATGTTTTGGCCAGTTTATTAGATTGGTGTTTGACCAGTTCGAAGAGCTTGTGGGGTCTGTTCTTGGCCTTCTCTAGTTCAGTTCTGAAGAATTCTTTTTTAGAATTAAGTATGTTCCTGTTGTAGACATTTCTGGCCTGGCGGAGGAGTTTTAGATGAGCGGCAGAGGGGTGCTGCCTCCAGGTTCTTTCAGCTTGCCGGAGGGCCCTCCTATCATTGTTGAGGGATCCCGTGAACCAGGGTTTTCTGTCTTTGATTTGGGTTCTTTTCAGTTTTAGTGGGGCTAGATCATCCAGGATGTTCAGTATAGTCGCAGAGTAGTGATCGTTGAGGCCACTGACTGTTGTGATATGCGAGGGGGGGAGAGGTCGGATTTGCAGCGAGTCTCGAGTTCCCTGCAGTCCAGGTTATTGGTGTCTCTGATCTAGTGTTTAGGAATCACCGGTTGCGGTGCCCTTGTCTTATGGGTGCCAGGTAGAAGGAAGGTGATGGCGTGGTGGTCAGACCAGTCGCATGGGTCTATGTAGATAAGTTTGACTGTTGATTCTTTGGAGATGATCCAGTCAAGAGTGGCCCCTTTTGAATGAGTTGGGAGAGAGCAGGCTTGGGTTAGGGCATGATCGGCCAAGAGGTCTTTGATGGCGTTGACATGTGGATCCTTGGGATCGTTCCAGTGCAAGTTAAAATCACCAAGGAAAATATCATTAGCGTTGGTGGAAATCTTAGCTGTGATGATTTCCATGAGGTGGTCGGTGAAGGAGAGCTAGTAGGAGGCAGTAAAGAAGCCGCCTACACATGTGATTTTCCTCAATTTGCAGAAGATTAACATTATGATGGCCCCAGACCCCCATGCCATATAAAGCAGCCGATACACACTGGTACCATATAAATGTTAAAAAAATGGCGTGGATGCAGAACGCCAAGATACCCGATTCCACCCGGGATCGCCGTCCGACAGGTATGCTGAATTTATATTCCCAGTAGGGGCGGTTTGCGAATACACACAGAATTATTTGCGATTATTATTAGACCCTATTCGGATTTTATACCTTGCACTTAGCTACGTTTATCCATGAATGTACTCGACCAGAGTGTATACGGCAGTACTTTGTTAATGGGAATCGAGAGATTATTTCCCAATAGCGGCTTTACCGCCTATTGTTATTGTTCCAACACTCTGGGTGTGGGCACCATCGCTACCCGGTTACTGCTGCGCATGTTTACTATAAAACACACATAATTACTGAGCAAGTGTTTTTCGATATACCTTTCTTTGAGATAGCGTTACAGCTATGTGGGAGACATTTCTAATGTAGTGCACGTTTATTTACAGACTTTGATACTGCACCACATATGGCCCCAGGCTCCACACGAGTCAGGGGGGCAACATGAGGTAAGATCGTATTACCTATTACCTAGATATGATGTCATACAGTCAGGTTGACAGAGGTCATCATTATTATTTTTTCAGACAATACTACGGTGTGACATCTTAGATTGACTCGCCTATTACTGCTTAAATAATTCTACTGCATCTATATAAAATAAAGTGAGGTATACTTTCCTGACGTGAAGCATGATGTCTATACAAATTACTAGAATTGGTGATACTCTATTGTGCATGGAATAGAGAAGTCAGGACTGATTCGAAATAAGGTAGGTGTAAGAGATATGCTCCATTACTCACCTCTGTAGCTGCACCTTGAGGCCTTTTCCCACGTTGTCTTTGAAATTTTGGATGTCTTTTAGACTTTTCTTCACTTTTCTTTTCACATCACATGACACAGTTGCTCTGTATGGAATAGCTCTGTTATGATTAACAAATAATATGACAAAGATTAAGTCATATGAGACCAAATTAGACCTAAAACACATCTGGTATCTTCTGAGACTGAACCCCTGTGACAGGACTTTTATTACAGTCAATTGCTCCGCCTAAAAATATGAGTGTATTTATGTTTTAGCCCTGATGAAGTCTGCTGGGACAGATACAGCATACAACGAAACACGTGTTGGCAAGTTTCAAGTTCAAGGGCTAAATTGGAACATTGGAATCTAACTGTTGATACCACGATCTCAAAGCTAGTAATTTTATGAGTGCTTGGAGAACCCTCTCATTATCAAAGGGTAGTGCTAAGCATATTTGTACTCACAGAGGCAATAAATGAGACACATATTCAAGACTAAATCCGAAACAAATTTATAAAAATAACACTGATTTCTATAAATATTTCAGACCAAGAACTTCATTTTACAGTAAGTACTTTTTAGGGTATGAGTTTTCAAAGTTCGCAAAATGTATTGCCTTTGTGTGCAATTACGCACCATTGAAATCAATGGCAAGAAATAATTAAATGCATATAAAATCACACAGTTGGAACTCAAGGTTCACCTTTGGGATTTAGGCAAGTAGCAACTCCAGGCCCAATGTTCTACCAGCGGATTCTTGTAGGCATCCTGGATTCGGCCGGTAGCAGGGTGCTGAGGTCGTCGGTAGCTGGCCCACTACGAAGAAGGGGGCCAATTGAAAACACACTACACAAGGGGACTTAGAGGTAAACACGAGGGATCCCACTAAGGGGAGCAGGTCACAAGGGCCTCAGGACTATGGGAGCACAGCTGGTTTGTCAGTACCCAGGTCGGGCCGGCTGGGTGCAGAGCAGATAGGTCAGCCGGGCGGCATACATCAAGATGTCCTCGCGGTTAGGAGCAGGCAGCTTGGGGAGGTGATTCTGGGACAGCTGGGTCCCTCACAAATTGGGTCTCATGGATCTCAATGTACCTCAATAGGTGCTTGCTTCCTTGGCAATTGGAGTCCGGATTGGACTCTTTGTCTTGGTGAATGTTGCAGAGGGTCCGGTACCCTGGGTATTAGTGCAGCACAATTCCAGTAGGTCCTGGTATCTCCAAACTTGGTGGGGAGACACATCTGACCCTCTGGAGCTGGTGTACCACTTTTGGTTTGAGTGCTGCATTGGAGTCATTGGGGGGCAGTAAGTCAGGAAACCGGGTTCTGTGGGTTTGGTGGCTGCAGGGGAGTGGAACCTCCACTCCAAGGGTCTTCTTTGGTGATTTATAGAAAGTTGGAGGAGCCCAGGGGCTCTTGGAGGCCTCACAGATGCAGGAGGAGACAGCACACCACGATTGTTGAGTCCTTAAGGCAGCAGGCAGGGTTTGGTGCCACTTTTCTGCAGCTGGGTTTCAGTCCCTGGGTCAGCAGCTCTTCTTTGTTATGTTCTTCTCTGTGCCCGTTGAATCTAAAGCTCAGGGTCCAGGGATGCCACCTTAATACTAAATTTAGGGGCGTTAAAGAGGGTGACAGGTAGTAGCCAATGGGGTACCAACCTTTAGGGTGTATGCACCCTTTAAGTGACCACTTCCTGTGGGAAGAGGCACTACGCTGACCCTAGTTGGCTAATTTGCTCACAAACCAAGGTAGAGGAAATGAAAAGTGGGCTCCACATTGCCTGCCCCACCTTCGGGTGGTGCTGGCTGAATGGAGACCCACCTCCTAATTTACCTAATTTTCCTGCCTTCCCTCTCACAAAGTGTGGAGCAGAAAAGGGGAGTTGGCATCCTCCACTAGCTGGAGCTGCCTGGGTCACATTTCAAAGGCGGCATCACCTTTGAAGCTTCTCGCCTTAGAAGGCCATTCTAGCCTGGGGGAGGTGTGGAGCACCTTCACCCAGAGCAGGCTTTGTTCCTGGCCTCTGAGAGCACTGGCTCTCACCCCATGTGGTCAGAAACATGTCTGGTGGTGGCAGACTGAAAACTTGTCAGAGACTACACCAGTGCTTGGTAGGTTTTCAGGGGACTCTCTAAAGGGTGTCCTGTGTGCATAGTTTAATAAATCCAACACTGGAATCAGTGAAGATTGATTAAGATGAGATGTTTGGTGCCAAACATCCTGGGGTACAGTGAAGCCATCATGGAGCTAGGAAACTTGTAATGACAAGTATCCAGCCCATGCACTCTCTATGGCTTCCCTGTGCACTTACAATATCCAGGAATGGCTCAGATATTGCAGGGTCATATCTGCTCATGCAGATATGTCCACACATGGGATATAGTGCACCCTGCCTTAGGGCTATAAGGCATGCAGTAGGGGTGACTTACCTGTACTTCATACAGTGTATGGGGGCATGGCACACAGGGCCGTGTGCCATGCCCACTCTTCAGTTTTCTCTGCATGAAGACACAGCTTTCAATGGCAGCTTGCATAATCTTGGTGAGGGGTCTCTGGGGTGGCATAATTTGTGCTGCAGCCCCACTGGACCCTCTTCAGTCCCAATGCCCTAGGAACCTTGAGTATATCAATTATTAGGGACTTACAGAGGTTGCTGAAGTTGTTCCAATCGTGGTATAGTTTTAAGAAGGCGATCTGGCACTGGGTACCTGGCTGACAGGGACCCAGTGCACTTTCAATTCAAAATCACATCATACACCAGGCAAACAGTGGGGGCTATCCATGTCAAAATAGGCACCTTCCTCCTTGACCCCCTAAACAAAAGAGGATGAGACTAACTTTCCCCTAGATAGTCTTCATCTTCTATGTGGAAGAACCTGGAAAGGTTAGCATGCTCAGTCCCAGGTCTGTGTTCCACTATAAAGTCCATTCTCTGGAGAGATATTCACCACCTTAATAGTTTTAAGATTTTCACCATTCATTTACAATAGCTATCTGAGAGGTCTGTGGTCAGTTTGGACTAGGAAGTGAGAACCAAACAGGTATGGTCTCAGCTTCTTCGGGGACTAAACCACAGCATCCACAGCAAAGGCTTCCCTCTCAATGGCATTCCAATGCTGTTCTCTGGGAAGAAGCCTCCTACTAATTAAAGAAACAGCTTGGTCATAGCCATCATCATTGGTTTGGGATAGGGCCGCTCCTATCCCATGTTCAGAGGCATCTGTCTGCGTTTTGAACTGCTTGGTATAATCTGGAGCTTTTAGAATGGGTGCTGAGCACATTGCTTCCTTCAGGGTGTCAAAAGCCTTTTGACAGCCCACTGTCCAGTTAACCTTTTAGGGCATTTTCTTGGAGCTCAGTGAGGGGGGCCACAGTGAACCCATAGCCCTTCACAAACGTCCTGTAGCACCCAGTCAAGCCAATGAATGCTCTGACTTGAGTCTGGGTGGTTGGAGCTACCCAGTCCAGAATGGTATGGATCTTGGGTTGTAGGGGATTAACTTGGCCTCCATCTACAAGGTGACCCATGTATGCATCTGTGCCATGCCCTATCTGGCACTTGCTTGCCTTGATAGTAAGCCCTGCCTTCTGCAGACACTTCAGGACCTCCCCAAGGTGGATCAGGTGATCCTGCCAAATGGAACTAAAGACAGCAATATCATCAAGATATCTGGCACCAAAGGACTCCAGCCCAGCAAGGACTTTGGAAGGCAACAGGGGCATTCTTTAGTCCAAAGGGCATCTCAGTAAACTGATAGTGCCTACCTGGGGTTGAGAATGCAGAGTTTTCCTTGGCCCCAAGGGTCAGACCTAGCTGCCTGTATCCTGATGTGAGATCAAAAGTACGAAGACATTTGGCTGCCCCATACCTGTCAATTAATTCATCAGCCCAAGGAATTAGATGTGTATCAGTTTTTGTCACAGCATTGAGGCCCCTGTAGTCCACACAAAACCTCATTTCTTTCTTTCCACCCTGGGAGTGAGGTTCGGGGACTAAAACAACTGGACTGGCCCAGGGACTCTCTGAGGGTTCAATGACACCCAATTCCAACATCTCTCTTACTTCAATCTTGATGCTGTCTTTGACATCATCAGACTACCTATAGATTTAATTTTTGACAGGTAGGCTGTAGCCAGTGTCAAAATCATGTCTACACCAGTTAGTCTGACCAGGGGTCAAAGAGAAGAGCTCAGCAAACTGATTTAGGACTTGCCTGCAATCAGTCTGCTATTGGGCAGTGAGAGTGTCTGCCAAGATTACTCCTTCAACTGACCCATCTTTAGGGTTGTTTGAGAGGAAGTCAGGGAGAGGTTTACTCTCTGCTTCCTGATCCTCATCTGTGACCATGAGCATGGTCATTTCAGCCTTGTCATGATAGGGTTTAAGGCGGTTCACATGGATGACCGTCTTGAGGTTCCTGCAAATACCAAGGTCCACTAAGAAACTGACCTCCCTTTTTCTCTCAAGGATAGGATAGGGCCTAGTCCATTTGTCCTGGAGGACCCTAGTAGCCACAGGCTCCAAAACCCATACCTTCTGTCCTGGTCGAAACTCCACCATGGCAGCCGTTTAGTCATGCCAGAGCTTTTTGTTTTCATGAAGTCAGCCATTCTGGCCATCCTGGCATGAAGACCAAGCACATAATCCACAATATCCTGCTTAGGTTCTTTGAGAGGTCTCTTCCATTCCTTCCTTCACAAGACACAATGGTCCCCTCACAAGGTGTCTAAACAAAAGTTCAAAGGGGGGAAATCCTACCTCCTTTTGTGGCAGCTCTCTCTAAGCTAAAAGCAGGCATGGTAGCAAGACATTCCATCTCCTTCTGTGCTTTTCAGGGAGTCCACTAATCATACCTTTTAGGGTGTTGTTAAATCTTTCAACAAGCTCATTTGTCTGCAGATGGTATGGGGTAGTGAACTTATAAGTCACTCCACACCTAGTCCACATGTGTTTTAAGTATGCAAACATGAAATTTGGCCCTCTGTCTGATACTACATCCTTTGGAAACCCAGCCCTAGTAAGCATGCCAAGGAAGGCCTTTGCCACTGCAGGAGCAGTGGTAGTCTTCAGGGGAATTGCCTCAGGATACCTAGTGGCATGATCCACTACCACCAGTGTAATTCAGTTTTCTGATCCTGTTTGAGGGTCAAGGGGACCAACAATGTCAATCCCAACCCTCTCAAATGGTACCCCAACTACCGGAAGTTGCATTAAGGAGGACTTGAGGTGGCTACCTGTCTTGCTACTGGTGTGACAGGTGGCACAAGTGTTACAAAGCTTCTTTACCTTTTGGGACATTTCTGGCCAGTAGAAGTGGTTCACCAACCTACTCCAAGTTTTAGTCTGGTCCAAGATGCTCAGCTAGGGGAATGTCATGGGCTAATGTTAGGAGAAACTCTTTAAACTGCTGAGGCACTACTACTCACCTGGTGGCATCAGGTTTGGGGTCTCTGGCCTCAATGTAAAGGAGTACCTCCTCCCAATAAGTCCTGTGGGAACCACTGACACTTTCCTTTTCCTGATCAGCAGCCTGCTGCCTCCGGCTTTCAAGAGTGGGACAGGTTCTCTGCCCTTGGCACATATCTTCCCTAGAGGGTCCTCCTGGGCCTAAAAGCTCTGCCATGTAAGGCTAAGCTCCTGGGACTCATTTCCCTCTGTGGCTGACAAGTCTTCTCCCTGAGGAGAGTGGGCTTGATCTGGTGTCTGAATAGAAGTGGTTTCCCAGACTTCTTGCCCTTTCTCTTGGAAGGTTGGTCCATCATTTCAGGCTCCTGTACTCGTTTTTCACCCTGGGTTATACACTGTGCTATTATTTTTACACCACCCATTCAGGTATACCCAGCATGTTTGCATGGGTTTTCTTTTTGACCTCAGCCCATGCTGAGGACTCCAAATCATTGCCAAGCAGACACTGCACAGGAATTACAGGAGATACCACCACCCTTTTATGACCAGAAACCCCTCCTCATTCTAAGGTCACCAAAGCCATTGGATGTACCTTAGCCTGATTGTCAGCATTGAGGACTATGTAAGTCTCTCCAAGCAAGTACTGGCCTGAAGACACCAGTTGCTCAGTCACCATAGTGACACTGGCATCAGTATCTCGCAGAGCTTCAACTTTAACCCCATTTATATGTAGCTGTTGTCTGCATTTTTCCAGATTACTGGGCCAGACATCCAGGGTTGCAATGCCCACTCCACCCTCTGTGACTAGTGTTGACTCAGCAAGCTCTTTGACATAGTCAGGCTCCACCTATTATCCCATCTGGAGACTTAACAATGCCTATACTGCAGATGTACTAGACGCATTCTTATTCTCTAAACAGCTAGGGCCTCCAAGAGTCTTACAATAAGGACACCAAGCCTTTTTCGGATCCCAGTTTTAACCCTGGTACCCACCCTTGGCCTGTGCAGAGTTTCTGGGCCCACCTTGCTGTCCAGGTTTTTGGGGCTTTTAGAAGACTCATTTTAATTTTTATCTTTTTGGTCTCCATCCTTCCTTTGGGGGGGTCTTTTTGGCCTCTTTCTTTTGGTCACCCCCACCAGTAGCAGTTTGGGTTACCCTTGTTTTGACCAAGTGGTCTGCTTTCTTCCCCAACTCCAACTTTTGAGGAGAAAGTGGACCTAGGTCTACTAGGTGCGGATGCAACTTCTCTGTAACAATTACTTAGCAAATACTCTTTCCTGATTAAATTGTAAAGCCCAACATAGTCATGCACATTGCTACCTGATAACCAACCACCTAGTGACAGACAGAGGGAGGGAGACAGACAGAGGAGGGAGGGAGACAGACCGAGGGAGGGAGACAGAGGGAGACAGGGAAACAGAGGGAGATAGGGAAACAGAGGGAGATAGGGAAACAGAGGGAGACAGGGCAACAGAGGGAGGGAGACCGACAGAGGGAGGGAGACAGACAGAGGGAGACTGACAGAGGGAGGAGGGCGACAGACAGAGGGAGACAGACAGAGAGAGACAGACAGAGGGAGGAGGGCGACAGACAGAGGGAGGGAGACAGATAGAGGGAGACAGAGGGAGGGAGACACAGAGAGACAGAGGGAGATAGAGGGAGGGAGACAGAGACAGAGGGAGACAGGGGGAGACAGAGAGAGAGGGAGGGAGGCAGAGGGAGACAGAGGGAGGGAGTCAGGGAGAGACAGAGGGAGGGAGAGGGAGACAGAGGGTGGGAGACAGAGGGAGACAGAGAGAGGGAGACAGACAGACAGAGGGAGGGAGACAGACAGACAGAGGGAGGGAGACAGACAGACAGAGGGAGGGAGACAGAGAGAGAGAGAGAGAGAGAGGGAGGGAGACAGAGGGAGGGAGACAGAGGGAGGGAGACAGAGGGAGGGAGACAGACAGACAGAGGGAGGGAGACAGAGGGAGGGAGACAGACAGAGGGAGACAGAGACAGAGAGAGGGAGACAGAGGGAGGGAGACAGACAGAGGGAGGGAGACAGACAGAGGGAGACAGAGAGAGAGAGAGGGAGACAGAGAGAGAGAGGGAGACAGACAGAGGGAGACAGACAGAAGGAGACAGACAGAGGGAGGGAGACAGAGGGGGAGGGAGACAGAGGGGGAGGGAGACAGAGGGAGAGGGGGAGGGAGACAGAGGGAGAGGGAGACAGAGAGAGAGACAGAGGGAGGGAGACAGAGGGAGGGAGACAGAGGGAGGGAGACAGAGGGAGGGAGACAGAGGGAGGGAGACATAGAGAGACAGAGGGAGACAGACAGAGGGAGACAGACAGAGGGAGGGAGACAGACAGGAGGGAGACAAAGGGAGGGAGACAGACAGACAGAGGGAGGGAGACAGAGGGAGGGAGACAGACAGAGACAGACAGAGGGAGACAGACGGAGGTAGACAGAGGGAGAGGGAGGGAGACAGAGAGAGCGAGAGAGGGAGGGAGACAGAGAGAGCGAGAGAGGGAGGGAGACAGAGAGAGAGAGGGAGGGAGGGAGACAGAGAGAGGGAGGGAGGGAGAGAGAGAGAGAGGGAGGGAGGGAGAGATAGAGAGAGGGAGGGAGACAGAGCGAGAGAGAGAGATAGATAGATAGAGAGAGAGAGAGATGTGTGTATGCCGGGTCTGGTGGCTCAGTGGACGAAGGCGTCCGCTGCAGGGGCCTGTGTTCAACCTCATGGTCATAGTTTTTTTTTTTTGCTCTAGCCCCGCCCCCACCGGTGCGGCCCTCGGCCACAAACCACACTGTAAATTTGGCCCCCGAGAGAAAGTTTGTGAGTACCCATGACCTAGTGTTTTCACTGAAAAGTCTGCAAATTCAACCCAGGACTGACTCTGGGTTTTCGGGTCTCCCTAAATGTTATTCTATATTCTTCAGTGTTGAGTCCAAAACCCTCCATCAGGGTACCCTTCGTGAGGTCATAAGACTCACCATCTTCCTCATTCAATGTAAGGAGTCTATCCTTTCATTTACCTGAGAAAAGATCCCACAAGAGAAAGCCCCAGTGCTTTTGGCTAACCTTCTTCTAATGCAGGCTCTCTCAAAAGCAGTAAACCATTTGGTGATGTCATCACCCTCTACATATTTAGGGACAACTCATTTGGGGAGTTTATGGTCAGCTCTCTCTGCCTCTGTGTTCTGATATTGCTGCTGGCAGAGATGGGCCCTAGGCCCATCTCTTTTCTCTGTCTTTCTATGTCCAGAAGTTGAGCTTCTAAGTTCAACATCCTGGCCAATCTTTCTAGGGCAAGCTCCTCCTCTGGGGGAGCTTCCTCTTCTGAGACATGGGTTTCAACCATCTCCTCAGCATCTTCTTCTCCTGTATGATTCTCCTGGGAATCATTTTCATCTGCTGGATGATCTCTCTCATGTTCTTCAAAAACTTCATAAGCTTTTCTTTGGAAGCATGAGCTCCAGTTTTAACACCATAACCCCCTACAGAAGGCCGTAGCTAGGCATACCACAACTTCCTGTATGGTGTCAGGTCAAGCTCCTGAGCTTGATCCTGTGGGTTATCCATTATTGCACTAAAGTTGGGACCTTTTTGTAAAGTTAAAAAAAACCTTAACACTTTTCTTTTGTCCTAACTAGATTTTTAAATTCTAATGACTGAGTACAGGGACTTAACCAAGTCCCGAATAATTAATTTTAAAATTTAGAAAAATTGACCAATCGAAAAATGCAACTGGCTAAAGACAATTTTTCAATTTATTTGTGTGGTCACTTATAGACAGAGTGGTAGCATCAAACGCAAAGTTGTAGACCCCACCGCTAATCCACCATTGTAGGAGGCTGGCTCTCTATAAAGTGCACTAAAAGGAAGTACACTGTGCAGAGAGTCCAGTGAGACCCAGATTGCTATACAGAGGTAAAAGTAAATAATACTAATGCTCTATTTGTGGCAGTGTGGGCGAGCAGTTAGGCTTATAAGAGGGTAGTTCTAAGCATTTGTGTTGTACTCACAGAGGCAATAAATGAGATACAGACTCAAGAATAAATCCAAGACCAATTTATAAAATTAGCACAGATTTCTATGAAATATTTCAGACTAAGAACTTTGTTCACAAGTAAGTACTTTTTAGGATATGAATTTGCAAAGTTCACAAAATGAATTACTTTTGTGTGCAGTTACGCACCATTGAAATCAATGGGAAGAAATAAGAAAATGTTGATAAAATCACACAGCTGGATATCAAGGTTCACCATCAGGATTTAGGTAAGTAGCAAGACCAGGCCCAATGTTCCACAGATGGATTCTTGGGAGCGTTCCGGATTCGGCTGGAAGCAGGGTGCTGGTGCGCTACAAAGAAAGGGGCCACTTGAAAACATGCTGCAAAAGGGGACTTAGAGGTAAGGCCAAGGTGTCCCACTCAAGGTAGCAGGTCACAAGGGCCTCAGGACTATGGGAGAAGAGCTGGTTTGTCAATATGCAGGCCAGGCAGGCTAGTGCCGTGCGGCACATGTCAAGATGTCCTTGCAGTCAGGAGCAGGCAGCTTGGAGAGGCGATTTCAGGACAGCTGGGCCACTCACAAAGTGGGTCTCAGGTGTATCAATGTCCCTCGATGGGTGTTTGCTTACTGAGCAGTTGGAGTCCGGATTGGACTCTTTGCCTCAGTGAATGCTGCAGATGGTCTGGTACCCTGGGTATTGGTGCAGGACGGCTCCGGTAGGTCCTGGTGTCTCCAATCTTGGTGGGGAGACACATCTGACCCTCTGGAGCTGGTGTACGACTGTTGGTTTGAGTGCACCATCAGAGTCGCTGGAGAGCAGCAAGTCGGGAAACCAGATTCTGCAGGTTTGGTGCCCGCTGACTGCAGGGGAGTGGTACCTCCACTCCAAGGGAGTTATTTGGTGATTTGTAGAAGGCTAGAGGAGCTCCAGGGTTCTTGGAGGCCTCACAGTTGCAGGACGAGACAGCACACCACAATTGTTGAGTCCTTAAAGCAGCAGGCTGGGTTTGGCGACAGGTTTCTGCAGCATGGCTTCAGTCCTCGAGTCAGCAGCTCCTCTTGGTCCTTTTTTTCTCTGTGTCCATTGAATCTAAAGTTTAGGGTCCAGGGATGCCACCTAAATACTAAATTTAGGGGCGTTAAAGGGGGTGACAGGTAGTAGCCAATGGACTACCTACCTTTAGGTTGTCTTCACCCTCTAAGTGACCACTTCCTGTGTGAAGGGGCACTACCCTGACCCTAATTGGCTAATTCTCTCACAAACTAGATAGAGGGAAATGAAAAGTGGACTCCACATCGCCTGCCCGACCTTAGGGGTGGTGCTGTGTGAATAGAGACCCACCCACTAATTTACCTAATTTTCCCGCCTGTCCTTCCGCCAAATGTGGAGCAGGAAAGGGGGGTTGGTATCCTCCACTAGCTGGAGCTGCCTGGGTCACATTTCAAAG
Organism: Calotriton arnoldi; assembly: GCA_963921515.1. Lineage (NCBI taxonomy): Eukaryota > Metazoa > Chordata > Amphibia > Caudata > Salamandridae > Calotriton > Calotriton arnoldi. The sequence goes on along the minus strand of CAWUFW010008376.1, from coordinate 267,229 downwards.
ACAGCATTGCCTTTGAAACTTCCCACCTTGGAAGGCCATCCAGACCTGGGGGAGGTGTAAAGCACCTCCGCCCAGAGCAGGCATTGTTCCTGGCCTCTGAGAGCGCTGGCTCTCACTCCATGAGGTTAGAGCCATGTCTGGTGGTGGCAGGCTGGCTAAGACTAGTCAAAGACCAAACCAGTGTTTGGTAGGTTTTCAGGGGACCCTCTAAAGGGTCTCCTGTGTGCATTTATTAACAAATCTAACACTCGCATCAGTGAAAATTGATTAAGATGAGGTGTTTGGTACCAAACATCTTAGGGTACAGTGAAGCCATCATGGAGCTAGGAAACTCGTAATGACAAGTATCCAACCCATAAACTCTCTATGGCTTTGCTATACACTTACAATATCCAAGAATGGCTCAGATATTGCAGGGTCCACACATAGGAAATAGTATACCCTGTCTTAGGACTGTAAAGCCTGCAGTAGGGGTGACTTACCTATACCTCATGCAGTGTATGGGGCATGGCACACAGGGTTGTGTGCCATGTCGACTCTTGATTTTCTCTGCACCAAGACACACAGCTTGCAATAGCAGCTTGCATAGTCTTATTGAGAGGTCTCTGGGGTGGCACAATTTGTGCTGCAGCCCCTTTTCAGTCCCAATGTCCTAGGTGCCAGGGGTACCATTTACTAGGGACTTACAGGGGTTGCTGAAGTTGTGCCAATCATGGTACAGTTTTAGGAAAGAGATCTGGCACTGGGAACCTGGTTGGCAGGGACCCCGTGCACTTTCAATTCAAATTCACATCATACACCAGGCAAAAAGTGGGGGCCCACATTGTCAAAAGAGGCACTTTCCTACACATTGCTCATTTTTGTTAGCACTGCATCTTCCAGAGATTCACAGTCCTCCCTGCTCAAGGCATCCTTTCTGACCTTCAATGTAGTTTTACAGAACTTGCGGGCTTCTTGGACAACAGCAGGGTCCTTCGGAGTAGCGAACAGGGCCTTCCTTAAACTTCTATTGGCTGCTGAACAATGGCTGTCAAATCATTGAGGGTTCTCCTGCATGCCCCTATTAGGGTTTAACAGTAGCTACCTAATATTCAGGCTAAGATTTTCACGATGGACTTGCATTTCAGCCCCCTACTTGTCCACCAGACTATAACAAAATAGCCCAGGGTGCGACTTCAAAAAGGTGGTAAGGGTGAACCCTGGCTCCTTTGGGTGCCATATGAACCTTAAACTATCACGAGAATGTTGGGTGTTTGGGATTAGTGCAGCTGGGAGTTCCATCTATGTACCGGAAAAATCCCCACTGCATAGAGGGCGTAATGATTCCCCCATTCTTTTGCTAAGACTGCACCATGCAAAAACAAGGATGAAAGATTCCTTGTCACAAAAATGTAATCTATCATTGAGGCCCGTCCATGACCTATAAACAAGGCCAGGGATGTCCCTTCTATACAGGATAAGTCAACAAGGTCTACAAGAGTGTGTTCTGCGTGGAACCTACCCAATTCCTCTCCTCTGCTGCCAGGTTTCTTCCTGGGTGAGATTGTGTGGTTTGTGCCCTGAATCTTGTAACTTACTGCCAGCTTAGCATTAAAATCTCCACATAAAAGGTAATTAGGCTAAGACAATTGCCCAACACCTATAGGCTTCAGACTTGTTAGGAAAGCAAATAAATATCTAAAGTGAGCACAAACAGGGTTTAAGAAGTCATTATTATAAAAACGAATCGGATAAAAATAGAAAGTACTTAATTCATCCTTGATTAACAGCAGTGGCGGCTGCTACCAAACGGGGTGGCGGGTGGGGGGGAGACAAATGTAAAAAGAAATTGCACTTACCTGGGTACTGCCACCGCCGCTTCTCCATCCTTTTTACAATGAACTAGGAAGCACACAGGCTCCCCTAGCCAATCTCAATGCTGTTGTAATCAGCATGACAGCAGCGTTGTGATTGGTCTGAGCTACGTGGCTCGGCACTCAGACAGGGACTGGGAGGCTGTGCATGTTCTCCACCCAAGCTGTACAATACAGCCGGGTTGAGAACATGCTAAGTGTGCATGACTGTATGGCCAGCCCAAGCCGGCCAGCCAAACCACCATGCGCACTTGGAGAGTGCCCACCACTCCTACCCCTGCTCTGGACAGCCCCACCCCACCCTGCCCCGCACCTAAGCCAGTACAGAAAAATAAAATGATGATAACATTGCATTGTTATCATTTTATTTTTCCTTTTTCAACTGCTCTGAGAGCAGTGGGGGGACGGTCCTCCGCCTTAGCAGGTCTAAGAAGGCAAAGCTCCCCTTATCCAACACTGAGACCTCCACTTTCAAGTTTACTCATACAGAAAGACCTCCACTTTCAAGTTCAAGTTTACCCATATGGAAAGACCTCCCTTAGCTCCGCCACAAAGAGAAGGGGCAGCTGGGACCGGAGGCAAGATGGCGTCCGCTGGTTCAGACGTGTGAGCTGGCGCTCCTGGGCCCCCCACCTGAGTAGCGGCTGAAGTTATGGCAGGGAGAAAGGTACTCGATATGCAGCAGTAAACTCACCAAACACTTGGAAATCGGCCCGCCCGGCATGTTTGGAATCGGGGCCGCGGCGGTCATAGGCAAGCTGCAGCGCCTCGTCGGGTTACGCTGGAGAGCACCGTGGAGTCAGCGCTGGTGGTGTACCGCGGTCACAACGGCTGACGGAAGCCGGAGAGGGAAGGGCGGTGCCTTGCTGACGATGTCTCCCAAAGCTGGGAGAGGGAGTTCTCGCCGCCTGACTGACACTGCAGGGGCTGGAGCCGGAGTCGGAGCTGTCAAGAGCTCTGCTAATACACTCACATCGACCAAAGAAGGTAAGAATGACACTTCTGGCGATGTAATGGGAGAAAAACGGGACTGCCCTCCAAAGGAAAGCACTGGTAAGCGTATTATTCCCCCCTTGTTTTCTGTAGGAAAGGAAAAAAAGAAAACAGTATATTCCCCTCAGATTGAAGCTACTGAAGCTACTCAGCAATTATCAGAGAGAAGCAAAACTTCTGACCCTGCGGTGGAGCACAGCCCCGGGGAGCGAGATCCTGCTGCTGGTCAATTGAATCTAGCTAATACTGACACTGGGTTACAAGCTATAGAAGGTGCAACTCCAATGAAGAAAGGTGCAGTGGGGGGGTAAAACCCAAGATAGCACTTTATTAGGTGTATCTAGCCCCTTGAAAACTAAAGCTGGACTGGAGACAGTGGCTTCTTCAATTGCAGAAATATCAGGTGCTAGGAGGAAGGGTGACTCCCAGAGCACAACGAAGACTACAACGAAGGAGAGACTCTGGTGATAACTTCTACTCCCTGTCGGATCACTCAGACTCTTCCAGCGATGAGCTGGAGTCAATCCTGAAGGTTCAGGCCAGGGGTGGTTCACATGGCAGCGGTGACAGTGATCTTAGTAGCACGCACCCCGATGACACGGGTGGAGATACCCCTGAAGCCAGCCCCTGGATGGTCCGTAAGAATCTAGACGTGAGAGAAGGGGCAACGCAGGTGAATGGTAGCAATGCCTTGCAATGGGACTACTCCTTTTCGGCAGAGATAGGCACTGGCAGCGGGCGTATTTCAGAGACCACTAAAGAAAATGCAGTAGAGAGATCCGAGGAGATCTCACTAGCCCTGATTCATCAAACCATCATGACTCATAGGGAAGAAACACGTACAGAGAGTCAGCGGACACAGAGTGCGTGTCGTAAATTGCAGAAATCTGTCCGACGCATCGCCAAATCATGTACTGAATTCACCGCAAGGTTCAATAAAGCGGAAGTCCAGATCTCGTGCCTGGAGGACGAGCTGGCAGCCCAGAAGGCAGCGACGGAAGCCCTGCGGTCCCTTAAGGATGATACTCAATGGAAATTGACTGATCTGGAAAACCTGCTCCTCAGAGTTCTGCAAATTCCAGAGGGTGCGGAAGGCCAGGATCCTCGCAAGTTTGTCATTGAGCTGTTCTCGGAGGCTTTTCCAGAATTAACACAGTGGGACTGGCAGAGAGAGATCCAAAGGGCACACCGATTTCCTTTTTCGCCTCGTGCAAGACCAGGACAAATAACATCTAGACCAAGAGCGATATTAATATCATTCAATAATTTTCTGGCCCGTGAAGCTGTATCTGCGCTGGTACGCCCTGATAGAAAGAGGGCAGGAAAAGGCCTAGAGTTTTTTGTTAGGCCAGATTTCTGCCTTCAAACTGTAGAGAAGCGCTGGCAGCTACGTCAGGTTATTGCACCATTTCAGGCCAAAGGGGCGCAAGCTTTTCTCTTAAACCCTGCTAAACTAAAAGTGTTATATAAAGAACATACTCGATTTTTCATCTCTGAGGTGCAAGCTAAAGAGTATTTACAATCTATTTGATGCAAAGGCAGGCGGTTGAGTTTGCTGGATATTGTATGTTGTGATTAACTACGCATAAATTGGTGTTTCTGTCTCCGGGGACCCTTAGTCTCCCTCTCTCCACTTTCTCTCTTGGTTGGTGGGGGCATTTTCTTTTGTTTTTTTTCCTTTTTTCCCTGTTCTATAGCAGCCTATGTTGTTTCTTTTTATATGTATAAACATCATTTGCTTGGCATTATACTCTTGGTATAATGTACTGAGGTGTTTTGGTTTCGATGTCATAAACATAGGGTGGTGTACAGGTGGGGGGGGCATCCGGGTGGCAGGAGCTTGTCATCACAGGGACCATTGGTCCTAAAGCCTCACTGCAGGGTTGGGGACGGGGCTCTGGGGTTGGATGGGGGAGAATCTGGGTGGGTGGGGCTTGTGGGGGGGTTTGGGGTGGGTTAGTGGGGGTAAAAAAAGAAAAGCAATCCACAGCACGGTAAATGTCATGAAGACAAGGGATCTGGTATTACATGGCAGAAGCATTGATCAAGGGGATGCACCCATATTTAATTGGGAGATAAGATGGCTAAACTAGGGCTACGTATTTGCTCTTTGAATGTTTGTAGGCTAAATAATAATAATAAAAGACAAAGAGTTGCTGCCGAGCTGCGGGTGACCCAGCCGGACCTAGTGTGTTTACAGGAAACGCACATACCTTGGGGTAAGCGGGAAAGTTTAACAGAATTAGGCTATGCGGTCTTGGCATCTTCACAGCAGTCAACGACGACTCGGGGGGTTGCAGTGTTAGCCAAATGAGTAATTCAGCAATCAGGACGAGTGTTAGTGGACAAACAAGGTCGGTGGGCCATTTTGGAATGTATTGTGGGGGGAGTTAAGTTTACGGTATGCACGGTATATGGTTCTAACCTCGTTTCAGTCCTTGAGGGTTTAAATGTGGAACTCGCTTTATGGCCCACCCCACTTGTACTCTGCGGGGATTTTAATATCCATTTGGCTGGTAGGGAACTTCAACCGGGCATACACAACTATAAAGGTAGGAAGCCTAAGGTTTTTAAGGCACTGCACCATTTGGTGATTGATCATGGTTTGATCGATGTTTGGGCTACGCTCCATGAGTCGGATCCGGGGTTCACGTTTTATTCCCACCCGCATAGTAAGCTAGTGAGACTCGACTACAGTTTCGTATCCCCAGCATTACTTACAGGAGCCAAGATACAAGTTTTTCCCAGGATTACCTCCGACCATGGGCCAGTAGTGATGGATATTCCTGCGTTAGGCACCCATATGGCTCTGAGAGTTTTTACATTTGATAGGAAGCTCTTACTAGACAGTATCTTTATTGACCACATGAAGGGCTGGATTAAGAACTTCTTTCAGAACAAAAGGGAGGTGACGTCAATGAAGATGGAAACCGGATCAGGAGTGAGCCAGGCGAAGGGAAATCCAGATGGAGGACACCGGAACAACCGACGGGAAACAGGAGACAGGTAAGAGCTGACTTGCAACGAGACTAAGTAATGTTCTGAACGCGCGAGCAGTTTAAATACTTTTTTAAATACTTTTTGCTGCTCGCGTATGCAATCAGGAACCTCGTGTCCACGTGTTGACCATTTACACGTGTAAAATTGCTGCCGGTGAACATCTTATTTACATACTTGCTTTCACGTTTCTTCACCGATTGTGCCATGTGCAGCGTGTTTCATTTCAGAATCATGAGTCATCATTTTTTTTTTACTGAAAGCACATGTCTTTGTACTGTACACATGTTTAATTTAAGAAAGCAAGCAGCATGCATATGGTTTTACAAGTACACATGTGAAGACAACACAGTACTTAATATGAATATTGTACACACTATAGTTTTACCCATATTTACTGCCTTCAAACATGATGTTAGTTTATGCAACTTATTAACATTTTCAATACTGTAATGTGATCATACCCCTTATGTGGTTTGCTGAGAAAAGCGTGCACAAGAGGGGATAGTCATACCCATAACATGCACACTTTGGGCTTCAGCAAAAGAATGACTTGGCCTGAATCTAAAAGTTTGAGCAGTAGACTCCCTGAATGCAACAGGTTAAAAGAGCTCAGTCTGCATCATCTCCGCCAAGCAGAGCCCAGCTGAACAGGTCAAGTGGACTTTTAAGGATTTGACCAGGTGCACTGTGGGTCCTATAGTCCCAACTTCCCAAGGAGCAACTCAGAGATTGTGGAACTTTGGAGTGGTGTTTGGACACTCCAAGAGCCTAAAAGGACCTTCTGGAAGACGATCCAGAAGTTTGAGACCATTTGGAGAATTTTTTATAGAAAGCCCCATAAGTTGATGGACCCATCGTCGAGAGTCAAGCCGCCGACGTAGCACCATGACCCGACCTGAAATTCAGGCTTGTCCTACTGAAAGCTCCCAGACCTCCAGGATTTCACTGAGGCCTGGCGCTGAAGCACGCCGCTGTTGTCGACTCACAAGCTGACCTGACGAGGAGCTCAACTCGACATCGAGTGAAAAAGCTCCATAAACGTGACTAAGTTAGAAGGTAGAAATTTGACCGGGCCCTAACGCTCACTGTATTTGACCTGCGCTCCATCGCGGTCGGCCTGACATTTTGACTTTGTCCCAGTCAAGCACAACCAGATGTCGCAAGTTAGCACTTTTGACTTTTAGACACTAGAAAGTATTTATTCTTTAAAAATGTATATCTCCGGTTCCCTACATTGGAGTTTTGTCATTTTGGTGTCATTTTAATCATAAAAATATTTCCTATGTTTAGAAATTGGTGTTGGATTTTTATTGTGTGTTGGATTTCTATTGTATGTTGTGTCTTACTTATTTAATGTGTTAGTGTTTTTAAATGCTTTACACACCTGTCTCCTAAGTTAAGTCCGTCTGCTCGCAGCCAAGCTACCAAAGGTTGAGCAAGTATTAATTTATTGACAATTTGACTGGATCTTATTTGTGATTGTGGTGGTATTACTAGTTGTAGGTACCTACCTGCACCTACTAATAAACCACCTTCCAACATTTGGTGCGCAGTGGGGGGATCCAGTACTTGTGTTTGAGCACACCATGCAGTATTTAATTGAAGATCTTTAAAAATCCAGTAAAGCGACTTAGAACAAAAATTTATTTTTGAAATTTCTGAATTTGGACTAGACTGTTTTGAATTAATTTTAACTGATTTGCAACGTTTTTTTGTGACCCAAAATTAGGGTTACCATGGAGCTTGATCTGGCTAACCTGACTAACCTCACAATATCTGAGCTTAAGATACAGTGTAGGGCCAAGGGGCTACCAGCTGTTAATAGAATTAGAACAGCAAAGATTATTAGGTACCTTAAGGCCTGGGCAGAGAATGAAGGGGAGAGGGAGATTGACCCCTCCTACAACCTTCAGGAGGAGGATGACAACTTGTCCATTACTTCTAGCACTAGGTCCAGACATTCAGCATGGGGAGAGGGTAAGCTCCCCCACAGAGAACCCAGGGATATCCCTCAGAGAAAGGGAGCTGGAGGCTCAACTAGCTTACATAGCTGTAAAGAAGGAGAAAGTGGACCTAGCTAAGAAGAAGTGGGTAAGGCAGGAAAAAATGGATAGTGGCAGCGAAGACGAGGAAGATGGTGAGATGCCATGGGGCGGTGGGTTTGATCCCAGACTACCCAAGGGAGTAGTTCCCAAGTACCAAGAGGGGGAGGACATTGATAAATGGCCGATAGCATTTGAGAGGGCCCTTAGGATGAGGAGGGTTGGCTCCACATACTGGGGTTCACTCCTGTGGGAGTTGATCCCAGTAGCTGGGAGGGATAGGCTCCTGACCCTAGAGGGGGATGAAGCAGAATCTTACGCTCACATGAAGAAACGTCTGATCAGGGAATTTGGTCTCACCTAAGCGCAGTACAGGATGAAGTTCAGGGACACCCAGAAAGTAAATCCACAGTCCTTGGTGGACTTTGTAGACATCTCAGATAGAGGCATGAATTTTATGTCTGCCTATCTGGAGGCGATGTGGGATGAATGTGGTGTTACCTACAAGTTCACTACCCCATCTCAGCCCCAGACTAATGGTCTGGTGGAAAGGTTCAATAATACCCTGAAGGGCATGATCATGGGTTTGTCTGACAAACTCAGGAGGAGATGGGATGTTCTACTGCCATGCCTGCTGTTTGCATCCAGGGAGGTCCTACAGAAAGGGATTGACTCCCGCCCATTTGAGTTACTGTTTGGGCGCCCTGTTGGAGGGCAATTGTGTCTGGTGAGAGTGTCTTGGGAAAAGCCTCTCAAAGAAGTCAAGGACAATGTGCTGGACTATGTACCAGGCCTGAGATCTCGCATGGCAGAGTAGACGTACAAAGCCAGTGGGAAACTGGAGGCCAGCCAAGAGCTCATGAAGCTCTGGTATGACCAAAAGGCTACTATGCCTGAGTACACTCCAGGACAATAAGTGTGGGCATTGGAGCCTGTAACTGAAGGAAGCAGCCCGATTCGGGTCACTGGGGTCACTCACGACCACCTCTCTGCCTTCTACGAGAGGAAGAGTCGGTCAGACAGTGGATAATACAAACCAATAACAGTTTATTCAAAGTGCGCTCGGAACGGAGCCCTGTCTGCCCAGTCGCTAAGAGTGCTGCAGAGAGAGTCTAAGTTCAACAAGCATAAAAATACATTATGTATATTTCAGAATCAATGAAAATACGCCCACCATGGATTTTTCCAGAGAGATGCAGCTGGACAGTAAATTACAAAGGAATAAGTTTCAGTTCTGAAGCCGGGCACACATTATCTATAATTCAAGGGCATTCTGCCTCTGCCCGCCACTAGACAAGTGGGAGAAGGCTTACAGTCAAGTAAAGGTATGCGCTAATAAGAACAGTACATTCGTTAGTGTAACAAAAACTCAGTTCCAAAGAAACATAACCTAGAGAAGGCCATTTCCGAGAAATGGCAAAGAATTAATTTCGATCATAATACAAAATGGCGCCGGTACACAAGATGGTGCAGCGAATGCTAACTTATGTGAAGCAATACGAAAGCATAATTTTTATTCTAACAGATCCTCCTTTTAGCATGAGCTAAGCAAACATATCAGAATAACAAAAGGGAAAAAGACATATTATACAATAAAACAGAGTAATTCGATTTTAGGAACATTCCATGTCTTCAGCTTCAGGGTGAGAAACAGTAAGGAGGGAAGAAGTCTCAAAAATACCCTTGTCGATCTGCATAAGATCGTTGACCTATTTTTGGATCATAATTGTTGCATTGGTATCATGGATCGATACTCTCTTAGGGGCGAGAAGGGTGATGCAGTAAGAACAACATAAGGGAAGACACTGTACCAGAACGCAGCAAACAATCAGAATCAGAATAAAATAGATCACCTTGTAGGAGAGTAGGATCTGCTTCACATGGGTACCCCCACTTTTTGCTGATGCTTCACTGTTTTTCGACATTAGTCTGGCTGGGGCCCTGCTAATCAGAACCCCAGCCTAGCTGCTTCCTCTCTAAAATGGTTTCCATGTGCCTTAGGCACATCACTGATTGGAATCTGGAGTGCCCTTATAAGTCCCTAGTATATGGTATACTATGTACCAAGGGCATAGGTACCTCAGAGGCCTACCAGGGGCTGCAGCATGTATTATGCCACCCCTGGAAGGCCATCCAAACTGACACCACAGGTCTGCTACTGCAGCCTGGGTAAGGTGGTGCATGCACTCCTTACTGTGATATAGGTTACCTATATCACTAAATACATACACACATATAAACCTATAAGTCACTCCTATGGCAGGCCTTATCAATCCTGAAGGCAGAGTGCATGGTTCCTATGTGAGTGGGTGCCCCTGCATGAGCAGGGCCCCTCTGCAGCGTTCAGAGACCCTTCTCTGATGCTGTTTGTAGTGCAGCCTGACCATATACTCTTAAGCGCATTATAACCTCGCGTTAAATGCTAACTTTGGAATGGCTGCACCTAAACATGTTGTGTTTGGTGTCAAACATCTTGGAATACTACCCCCGCCAATTCTGGCGGTGGGGGTAGCATTCCACCCTTCTAGAGGAAAGACATGTTAACTCTGGCTAGCCCGGTAACTTCTTTCTAAAGCCCTGGCATCACAAAATGGATGCTGCTGCCACAGACACGAGTCTGGCCTCCTGCACCTGGACGAAACTCCGGCAGGGGAGGCCTGGACAATAGGTTTCCTGTCCCAGGGAGGTGTGACCACCTCCCCAGACAGGATAATGTGTATTGGGGCTGGGCGGGAGCACTTTCGGGTGCTTTGAAGTCCTGCACTGGGGGCACATTTGGTGTCCCTGTGCATACCCCAGTTCAAACCGGATCAGGGGCTTGCAGCCCCTGCTTTGGCGCGAACTGGACAAAGGGAAAGGGGTGTAGCCACCCCTCTGCCCTGACCCACCCATAGGTGGGGCCACAGAGTAGTCCAACCCCTAAACTTGGTATAAGTATAGGAACCCAGTCCTTAGGACTTTAGATTATCCCTGGACGAAACTCTGAAACAGAATCCTGGACCTTCGACGCTCTACTCAAGATTAGAGGACAGAAGAATCTCCCTTGGGGTCAAGGAGTGACTCCCCTGCTTGGCAGGCACCAAAGACGCATCTGTCCGGTCTGCATTTCTGAAGCTCCTGTCGGACGCCGAAGTCTTAGCATCACCAGAGGTGGATTCTCAGACTTCCCCGAGGCTACCCTGAGTCCCCAGCAAAGATGAGGCCCGTAGCTATCGTGGGTAACGTGAGACCGTGACCCCAGGACACTGAGCACATTTGCAAGTGCATCCTCTTCTGGGTCTCCCACGAAGTCGTGCTTTGGGCTCCGAGTAGCCCTAGCCTCCAGCACCAACTGCACCGAAGATCACTGGCCTCCACTCCACGAGTGTCCTGTGAGCCAGATCCACGTGTGATGTCTCGAGGCTCCTTCGCGGTCGCTAGCCCGTTGGCTAGTAGCCCTTCATGAAGGCCAATCTTTTTCTTCTTGGGCATCCTGGTTGCTCCAGGCCTGCCCTCACTTACCCTCACTGGGTGAGTTCCCCAGACCTTGCTGGTCTGCACCATCGACGATCTTCATCTTCATCAAGACTTGTCGTTGCCAAGGCTTGTTGGGTCCAATCCGGTCGCCGACACCTCAGCACTCGACAGACATCGTGTACCAGCCAGAATCCTGCTCCTGGTTGCCGACAATACCTCCTGGACCTCGTGGCTGAAGAGTCAAGACGACCGTCAACGCACCTGAAGCACTCGACATCGGTGGGCATCTGTCCATCGCCTTCCTGGTCACTGGCTAGTGACCCAGACTCTGTCCCCTCTGCTTTCAGGTTCTTCAGATCTCCGATCCACTCTTGGATCCACCCGGACACTTTCCACTTGGTCGCCAGCAGCACTTTGCAGCAGATTGCCATTCAAATCGACGACGAAACCCGACCCCGAAAGGCACCTATGCACCCGGCTTCCCTGGGTGAGGTAACACGAGTACTCCGGTGCTCCCGTGGGTAGAGTCTCTAGAACGACCTAGTTCTCAAAGGGTTTGCTCCAAGTCCTCCTTTAAGTGTCCCTTTTCTTTAATTTCCTGATCGCGACTTTCTCCATAGAAGTTAACGGCGTATCGCGGTTGTGTATTTACACTGCACGCGTCCCCGTGGGTCCCCTGTGTCACTACCTTGGGTGGTTCCTTGTGGTCCAAGCACTTCTAGAGGCTCTAGGCCTAGTGTCTAGTTCAGTCGTGGTTCTTATACCACTTTATTGGTATATGGTTTGGTACGCCCCTAGGGCCCAAACGTGTATTTGTGCTATTACTGTGTTTAAATAACTTATAACTTGTGTACTTCGAACTCTAGCCTCATAAAGAGACTAGAGGGGTGTGTTTAGCAATAAATACATATATTTTGAATATATACCTGGTGTGGTGCTCTTTCATTTGATCACTCAAGAGATTATAGACTGGTAAAACAAGCTGCTTTACATTCCTTCAAGACTTAGCCTGAAGGCTGCTCTCCATAGCTACCACTAGGATAGCTTTCAATAAGGTTGTCTTTAACCTATCTCCAATAAGGGGTTGTTTGGACTGGTGCAAGGTGCCCACTATAATTAGTGGACAGCATATGCCAGGCCAACTTCTCACATTGGTGTGCAGCGTGTGGGATGCCAGCTTGCTATTGTTTTACCAGATAATCTCAATTGAATTGATCAACTGAAAACCACTAAAGGTACCTAAGGTACATATAATTTAAGCTTAGAATACAGTAAGTTCTACTGAACTTAGAGTTGTGTGTTAAGGGATAGCACACCCTTTCTACAACTCAAGAGAGTTTAGTAGGCCACACTAGAGTAGGTAGTGCATACACCACACCACACTAGTAATGTCTTTAAAGGTAGGATCTAGAGAATCCTTACCAGAAGCCACTGGGCTTCTCCCCTCCAAGTATGATACACTCCCATTCTTGGAATTGAGAGCATTATGTAACTTGAGGAAATTAAGGACAGGCCAAAGTCCCACCACCCAACACCTTAAAGAGTTGTTGGTGGCTTATGACCTTAGTAAGCCCTTGGGGACTGAAGGGGTAGGAGCTGAGGGTGGGGCAGAAGAAGAGGAAGGGGCCAGGGGTAGAAATACCCCCAGCCCCCCCTCTGAAACTGGCCAGGAGGGTGACAATGACCCTGACCTGGATAACCCAATCCCTCCTGTGGAAGATGAAGAGGATGATCAAGATGATGCCCTCTTTGTCCCCCAGGAAGGATTATGAGTGTGCCCAGAAAGTCTAGATCTCCTTCTCAGGAGTCTAACCACTCTGGCACCTCAATAGGGAGCTCTGTCTCATCTCATAGGAGGGAATCCTCTCATGAGAGGAGAACAAGGCTGATTCAGTATGAGGAAGCTCAGCTTGAACTCAGAAGGAAGCAAGTAGCCTTAGACAGGGAGTCCCTAGATCTCTTTAGAGAGAAAAGAAAGTTGGGACTAGAGTCCCATGGTGGCAGCCATGTCCCTAGAGATAGGGAAAGGTCCAATGACCATAGGAACCTGAGCAAGATTGTCCCTCCCTACCAGAGTGGGGATGACATCCACAAATGGATGACTGCTCTAGAGAGGGCCTGTAAAGTACAGAAGGTCCCTCAGGAGCAGTGGGCAGCAATCTTGTGGCTCTCCTTTGCAGACAAAGGTAGAGATAAGCTCCTCACTGTTAGAGAGGAGGATGCTGATAATTACAAGGTCTTGAAGAGTGCTCTTATTGATGGGTTTGGCCTAACCACTGAACAGTACAGGTTGAAGTTCAGAGATACCCAAAAGCACAGACTCAAGACTGGGTAGACTATGTGGATTGTTCTGCCAAGGCTCTGGAAGGCTGGTTGATGGGCAGGAAGGTGTGTGACTTCTCAGGATTGTACAATCTGATAATGAGGGAGCAGATTCTTAATAACTGTCAAAATCAGCTGTTGCATCAATACCTGGTAGACTCTGATCTGACCTCTCCCCAAGAATTGGGAAAGAAGGCAGACAAATGGGTCAGAACCAGGGTGAGGCAGAAAGTACAGAACCAAGGTGGGGACACTAAGAAGCAAGATGCTAAGAACTCTGAAAAGGGTGGGGAGAAGGGTAAAGATCAAAAGTCTTCATCAGGCCCCCAAAAATCTTCTTCAGGTGGGGATTCACAGTCTACAAAAGGAAAAGGCCAAAGAAAACCATGGTGCAAGGTTTGTAAGCAAAAGACCAACTGGACCAGTGATTGCACCAAGTCCAAAGACTCAAGTCCAGCACCCACCAATGCCCCTAAGGCACCTGTTCCCCCTAGTACAGTTGGTGGGAGTGCTCCAGCCAAGGGTTTAGTAGGGTTCACCCTGGGTACTGAGTTGGGCTCTGACCTAGTCAGAGAACTAACTCAGGCTGTGTTAGTCTGTGATGGAGGCATGGATGTGACCTCCTCTGTGAGTCCCAGTAATCTGGGCAAGTACAGACAACAGCCTTTAATCAATGGACGAGAGGCTTTGGCATTTAGGGACACAGGGGCAAGTGTCACCATGGTGACACAAGACCTTGTGAATCCTGGGCAAGTTATACTTGGTGAGATGTACCAAGTGACCAATGCTAGCAATGTCAGAACAGACCATACTCTGGCAGTTGTTAACTTCTCCTGGGGAGGGGTAACTGGCCTTAAGAAGGTTGTGGTGAGTGCAAACCTACCAGTCGAATGCTTGCTTGGCAATGACTTAGAGACTTCTGCTTGGGCAGAAGTGGAGCTCAGGACCCATGCAGAAATGCTGGGGATCCCTGCAGATGTGTTTGCTGTGACCAGGTCACAAGCCAAAATGTCTAGCACTGAACAGGCCTTGGATTCTGGAATAATGGACCAAGTGCCTTCCAAGAGGAGGAGTAGTAGGGTTAAGGCAGTGCCTTCCCCTTGGCTCAGGAAGAAGATCAGTCCCTTGAGGGGATGATCTCAGTCCTGAAGAAGGAACTGTCCCAGAGGAACTTGAACCTGACCAGGTTGAGTTCTTGGGGACAGGGGGACCTTCTAGGGCAGATCTGAGCCAGGAGCAGCAGAGCTGCCCCTCCCTTGAACCCCTCAGACAGCAAGCTGCTGCTGAGGCTGCTGGGAAAGCTAGTGGTCCCCATACAGTGTATTGGGATGATGGACTCCCCAAGTCTTGTTCTGGCCCAGGTGACCTGCCAAGGGAATATCATGGGCTAGGGTCAATAGGAAGCCCCTGAACTTCAGAGGTATAACCAACCTCCTGGTAGCACCAGGCTTGGGGTCTCTACTCTCTGAGTACAGACAGAATTGTCCCTCACTTTCACTGGCCCCACATGTCTGAAGACACCAAGGAGTTTTGTCGCTCCTGTGTAACCTGCCAGGCCAGTGGCAAGGCAGGTGGCACTACAAAGGCCCCCCTGATACCACTACCTGTGGTGGGGGTGCCCTTTGAAAGGGTAGGGATTGACATTGTTGGACCCATGGATCCCCAAACAGCATCTGGGCACAGGTGTATCCTGGTGGTAGTGGATCATGCCACCAGGTACCCAGAAGCTATACCCCTCAGGACCACTACAGCGCCTGTGGTGGCAAGGGCCCTCCTGGGAATTTTCTCAAGAGTGGGCTTTCCTAAGGAGGTAGTATCAGACAGGGGTGCTAACTTCATGTCTGGGTACTTAAAAGCAATGTGGAAGGAGTGTGGAGTGACTTATAAGTTCACCACACCCTATCACCCACAATGCAATGGTTTAGTTGAGAGATTCAACAAAACCTTGAAGGGCATGATTAAAGGGCTCCCAGAAAAGCTTAGGCCAAGATGGGACATACTCTTGCCCTGCCTTTTATTTGCATATAGGGAGGTGCCTCAGAAGGGGTTGGTTACAGCCCTTTTGAACTTCTGTTTGGCCACCCTGTGAGGGGTCCACTGTGCTTGGTGAAGGAAGGATGGGAGTTACCTCTCAAGCCCCCAAAGCAAGACATAGTGGACTATGTACTTGGTCTCCGCTCCCGGATGGCTGAGTATATGAAAAAGGCAACCAAAAACCTTGAGGCTAGCCAGGAACTTCAAAAGGCCTGGCATGACCAAAAGGCTGTTCTGACTGTTTACCAGCCAGGACAGAAGGTGTGGGTGTTGGAGCCAGTGGCCCCAGCAGCTCTCCAAGACAAATGGAGTGGACCCCACACTATTGTTGAGCAGAAGGGTGAGGTTACCTACTTAGTAGACCTAGGAACACCCAGGAGTCCCCACAGGGTTCTCCATGTCAACAGGTTAAAACCATATGTGGACAGGGCAGACATGGGCTTGCTCATGGCTACTGATGAAGGGCAGGAGGAAGAGAGTGACCCACTCCCTGACCTGCTCTCACAGAACCCTGACGATGGGTCAGTAGATGGTGTAGCCTTGGCAGGCAGCCTCACTACCCAGCAACAAACTGATTGTAGACAGGTGCTCAATCAGTTTAGACACATGTTTTCACTGACACCCAGTCAGACCACCTGGTGCACTCATGAAGTGGAAACTGGGGACAGTCTGCCTATTAAAAATAAGATTTATAGGCAACCTGACCATGTCAGGGACTGTATCAGGACTGAAGTCCAGAAAATGTTGGAGTTGGGAGTTATTGAACCCTCAGATAGCCCTTGGGCTAGTCCAGTAGTCCTTGTGCCAAAACCTCACACCAGTGGTGGAAAAAGAGAGATGAGGTTTTGTGTGGACTACAGTGGTCTCAATGCAGTCACTAGGACTGATGCCCATCCAATACCAAGGGCAGATGAGCTCATAGATACTTTGGCCTCAGCCAAATATCTAAGCACATTTGACTTGACAGCTGGCTACTGGCAGATCAGACTAGCTGATACTGCAAAGCCCAAAACAGCATTCTCAACCCCTAGTGGGCATTATCAATTTGTGGTGATGCCCTTTGGTCTGAAGAATGCACCTGCCACTTTCCAGAGGTTGGTGAATACAGTTCTCACAGGTCTGGAAGCCTATAGTGCAGCATATCTAGATCATATTGCTGTCTTTAGCTCCACCTGGGAGGATCACCTGGTCCACCTCAGGAATGTTTTACAGGCCCTGCAAAAGGCAGGCCTGACTATCAAGGCCACTAAGTGCCAGATAGGGCAGAGTCAGGTTGTGTACCTGGGCCACCTTGTGGGTGGAGGCCAGGTTCAACCTTTGCAGAGCAAGATCCAGACTATCATGGACTGGACTGCTCCAACTACCCAGACTCAGGTGAGAGCCTTCTTAGGCCTGACTGGGTACTATAGGAGATTTGTCAAGGGGTATGGATCAATAGTGACACCCCTGAATGACTTAACTTCTAAGAAAATGCCCAAAAAGGTTCAGTGGACAGTTAGCTGTCAAAAGGCATTTGATGACCTGAAGCAGGCCATGTGCACTGCTCCCATTCTACAGAGTCCTGATTACTCCAAGAAGTTCATTGTTCAAACTGATGCATCTGAATTGGGGGTAGGGGCTGTACTGTCACAATTGAATGAAGAAGGTCAGGATCAGCCAGTAGCTTTCATTAGCAGAAGGCTGACCCCTAGAGAGAAACGTTGGTCAGCCATAGAGAGGGAGGCCTTTGCTGTGGTCTGGGCTCTGAAGAAGTTGAGGCCATACTTGTTTGGTACCCACTTCCTGGTTCAGACAGACCATAAGCCCCTCTTATGGCTAAAACAAATGAAGGGTGAAAACCCCAAACTGCTTAGGTGGTCCATTTCCCTACAGGGGATGGACTTTACAGTGGAACATAGACCTGGGAGTAACCATGCCAATGCAGATGGACTCTCTAGGTACTTCCACTTAGAACTTGAAGACTTAACTGGGCAAGGTTAGTTTAATGTCCCTACGTTTGGGGGGTTGTGTAGGAGAGTAGGATCTGCTTCACATGGGTACCCCCACTTTTTGCTGATGCTTCACTGTTTTTCGACATTAGTCTGGCTGGGGCCCTGCTAATCAGAACCCCAGCCTAGCTGCTTCCTCTCTAAAATGGTTTCCATGTGCCTTAGGCACATCACTGATTGGAATCTGGAGTGCCCTTATAAGTCCCTAGTATATGGTATACTATGTACCAAGGGCATAGGTACCTCAGAGGCCTACCAGGGGCTGCAGCATGTATTATGCCACCCCTGGAAGGCCATCCAAACTGACACCACAGGTCTGCTACTGCAGCCTGGGTAAGGTGGTGCATGCACCCCTTACTGTGATATAGGTTACCTATATCACTAAATACATACACACATATAAACCTATAAGTCACTCCTATGGCAGGCCTTATCAATCCTGAAGGCAGAGTGCGTGGTTCCTATGTGAGAGGGTGCCCCTGCATGAGCAGGGCCCCTCTGCAGCGTTCGGAGACCCTTCTCTGATGCTGTTTGTAGTGCAGCCTGACCATATACTCTTAAGCGCATTATAACCTCGCGTTAAATGCTAACTTTGGAATGGCTGCACCTAAACATGTCGTGTTTGGTGTCAAACATCTTGGAATACTACCCCCCCGCCAATTCTGGCGGCGGGGGTAGCATTCCACCCTTCTAGAGGGAAAGACATGTTAACTCTGGCTAGCCCGGTAACTTCTTTCTAAAGCCCTGGCATCACAAAATGGATGCTGCTGCCACAGACACGAGTCTGGCCTCCTGCTGCTGGACGAAACTCCGGCAGGGGAGGCCTGGACAATAGGTTTCCTGTCCCAGGGAGGTGTGACCACCTCCCCAGACAGGATAATGTGTATTGGGGCTGGGCGGGAGCACTTTCGGGTGCTTTGAAGTCCTGCACTGGGGGCACATTTGGTGTCCCTCTGTGCATACCCCAGTTCAAACCGGATCAGGGGCTTGCATCCCCTGCTTTGGCGCGAACTGGACAAAGGGAAAGGGGTGTAGCCACCCCTCTGCCCTGACCCACCCATAGGTGGGGCCACAGAGTAGTCCAACCCCTAAACTTGGTATAAGTATAGGAACCCAGTCCTTAGGACTTTAGATTATCCCTGGACGAAACTCTGAAACAGAATCCTGGACCTTCAACGCTCTACTCAAGATTAGAGGACAGAAGAATCTCCCTTGGGGTCAAGGAGTGACTCCCCTGCTTGGCAGGCACCAAAGACGCATCTGTCCGGTCTGCATTTCTGAAGCTCCCGTCGGACACCGAAGTCTTAGCATCACCAGAGGTGGATTCTCAGACTTCTCCGAGGCTACCCTGAGTCCCCAGCAAAGCTGAGGCCCGTAGCTATCGTGGGTAACGTGAGACCGTGAACCCCTGGACACCGAGCACATTTGCAAGTGCATCCTCTTCTGGGTCTCCCACGAAGTCGTGCTTTGGGCTTCGAGTAGCCCTAACCTCCAGCACCAACTGCACCGAAGATCACTGGCCTCCACTCCACGAGTGTCCTGTGAGCCAGATCCACGTGCGACGTCTCGAGGCTCCTTCGCGGTCACTAGCCCGTTGGCTAGTAGCCCTTCACGAAGGCCAATCTTTTTCTTCTTGGGCATCCTGGTTGCTCCAGGCCTGCCCTCACTTACCTTCGCTGGGTGAGTTCCCCAGACCTTGCTGGTCTGCACCATCGACGATCTTCATCTTCATCGAGACTTGCCGTTGCCAAGGCTTGTTGGGTCCAATCCGGTCGCCGACACCTCAGCACTCAACAGACATCGTGTACGAGCCCGAATCCTGCTCCTGGTCGCCGACAACGCCTCCTGGACCTCGTGGCTGAAGAGTCAAGACGACCGTCAATGCACCTGAAGCACTCGACATCGGTGGGCATCTGTCCATCGCCTTCCTGGTCACTGGCTAGTGACCCAGACTCTGTCCCCTCTGCTTTCAGGTTCTTCAGATCTCCGATCCACTCTTGGATCCACCCGGACACTTTCCACTTGGTCGCCAGCAGCACTTTGCAGCAGATCGCCATTCAAATCGACGACGAAACCCGGCCCCGAAAGGCACCTATGCACCCGGCTTCCCTGGGTGAGGTAACACGAGTACTCCGGTGCTCCCGTAGGTAGAGACTCTAGAACGACCTAGTTCTCAAAGGGTTTGCTCCAAGTCCTCCTTTAAGTGTCCCTTTTCTTTAATTTCCTGATCGCGACTTTCTCCATAGAAGTTAACGGCGTATCGCGGTTGTGTATTTACACTGCACGCGTCCCCCGTGGGTCCCATGTGTCACTACCTTGGGTGGTTCCTTGTGGTCCAAGCACTTCTAGAGGCTCTAGGCCTAGTGTCTAGTTCAGTCGTGGTTCTTATACCACTTTATTGGTATATGGTTTGGTACGCCCCTAGGGCCCAAACGTGTATTTGTGCTATTACTGTGTTTAAATAACTTATAACTTGTGTACTTCGAACTCTAGCCTCATAAAGAGACTAGAGGGGTGTGTTTAGCAATAAATACATATATTTTGAATATATACCTGGTGTGGTGCTCTTTCATTTGATCACTCAAGAGATTATAGACTGGTAAAACAAGCTGCTTTACATTCCTTCAAGACTTAGCCTGAAGGCTGCTCTCCATAGCTACCACTAGGATAGCTTTCAATAAGGTTGTCTTTAACCTATCTCCAATAAGGGGTTGTTTGGACTGGTGCAAGGTGCCCACTATAATTAGTGGACAGCATATGCCAGGCCAACTTCTCACACACCTTCTCAAGGATCCAACCCCATCCACCAAAGAGGGACCAACTCCAATTTCCACTCTCCATTCCCTTGACACTTTCCAAGATATCTAAAATGTGCTGGGTAATGTTATTTTCCATATTAGTGATCCCGACTACACACTGGTCTCCTACTACTGCTAACACAACACCGCTCTTAGCTAGAATGAAATCAACAGCATATCTGGTTTGCTTAGAATATATCCGCATACTTTCCAATTGGGTGGTGATGTCAGGCAGAGCTGCTACTGTGGAATTAGAAAGTATCTGTAGCTTACATCCAAAATATTCCCTGGCCCTTTCACCCCTGGCCATAGCGGTACCACCAAAAGTAATAATGGAGGAAAGAATATATCCAAAGGTGATACCATTACTATAATTATTGACTTCAAGGTCTGTCACTCCGTCGCAAAATTCCTTGTTCAAAGTCCTTTTAACCCATCTTATATTTGGCTTACTATACTTACAAGGCATGGCAAGAGGAAGCACCATTCCTAAAGCAACATCTTCGGTACCATTATAAACATTCGAGTAAGTGCCATTGGACAGAAAGTAAAATCCTGGGTGTGCATAAAGTGGACCTTGATAGTCTACAGGAGCATATCTAGTGTTCATTCCTACTGTACTCGGATCCTTCTTTTTCACTAAAGACATTGTATTTTTAAACAATATTATTCCAGAACAGTTTACGTATAGAAAAGCGTTAGTACTGTTTACTATCGGACAACATGCAGGATAATACCCTGCCTTTCGAGTAACTGTCAGATCTTGATAATGCCAGCCCACTAAGGTAATATTCTGCTCCTCCATATACAAATTATTACAATACATACCAGTGTCGCAACCTGGATATCCCTTCCCTCGTGGCTTTCTGTAATACAAACAAGGACCGGGGTATCCTATCCCAAACTCACCCTTTACCTCTATGAACTGGGGTGGGCGAACGTATGTATAATTAACCTGTGACAATGGGTAAGCAGTCCATAAACTTGTGACAGATTCAGTAGGGTAGCAAGCTGTACCTTCACCAAAGAATTTCTTATGTGTGTCTAGAAATACATTGCTCGGGATTGTCCTTTTTGTACAAACTTGAAAAACAATCTTATGTGTAGTTCATGATGGTACATTGTGATCACACTCCAAAGCCCAAGACACCCCACCCAAAATCAACAGTAACAGTAACAGAAGAACAGCCCAGAGTACTTTTTGTTTGGTAGACCAAAATTTCCGTACATGAACAAGAGGAATTACTGGCTGCTCTTCGTCAGCAACCATTCTGCCAAAAGGGTGCATAGCAAATGATAAAGCAAGGGGGCGAATCGCCAGCAAAACATGTTTACAAGTTCCCAGTGTCCGTCTGAGCCTCACTGGTACAGGCTCCTATTGTTCATCAAACATTGGCGCTCTTGAGCACCGGTGGTGGAGCTTGCTCTGTCCTAAGCTCACGATGAATCCCACGCCGATCAGGATAATGTACCCCCGAAGGAATACGTTCGATCTATCCTGTCCAATGTCAAACAGTGCACAAATCTGACATCACCCTAAACTAACTCCGTTGATACTACAGCAAAGTACACCCTAACTTGCACAGTCCATCCCTTTCTAATCTGACTTCTCCTTTTGTGCACTATTCCTCAGCCGAGGACGCAGATTGTACCTGGTAACTCCAGGCACAGAAGGATCAATGAAAAGGGGTTCCTGGATAGCTCGTATCTCCGGTGGAACTGCTGCATTCAGCACTTCATCATTCTCCTCATCCGTTTTGATCCAGGTCAGCCTAGCATCACTGAAGGAGACAAACTGAGGCACCGTCTCACACTCAGTATCCCCTACTCCATCTTTAATCCATTGGTCATAAGGCAAAGGCAGGGGCACCCTTTTGCAATGAGTGCCATGCACCCAATTCTTTCGGCCGGTGACCTTGATAGCGGTGCGTGTAGCTAGAAGGACCTGTTCCGGTCCCTTCCAGCGCTGCTCCAAACTCTTCTTCCGCTGAAAATTTAGAATTAACACGTAGTCTCCAGGCTGAATGTCATGTCCGGGTCCCTCTGGTGTAGCTGGCAGGGACTCACGGACCTGTTGGTGAATAGAGTGCAAATTTTCAGTTAACTGGCAAAGGTAGTCAATCAATAACGGGTATTCAATATCAGAGAACTTATGGGGATGCGGGACACCCCAGACATTTGCTGGGTGTCCAAACACGACCTCGTATGGTGACAATCCTGTTCTAGAATGTGCTATTGTTCTCGTTGACAAAAGAGCTAATCGTAAAGCATCTGGCCACTGTAACCCTGTTGTCCCCTGTATTTTTGCCAATTTCAGTTTGAGAGTACCATTGTACTTCTCAACCAAACCTGCTGACTGCGGGTGGTTTGCAGCATGAAACTTCTGTTTTATGTGCAAACCATCACAAATTAACTGAATGACCTTGGCATTAAAATGACTTCTGTTATCACTCCAGATAACGGGGCAAGCCGAAACGAGGAAAGAACTCCTTCAGGAGTACCTTTGCAGTCGTAACAGCTGTATTGTCTTTAGTGGGATAAGCTTCAACCCATTTACTGAAAGCACAAACAACCACCAAAACATACTTCAAATTATTGCACCTATCTAGTTCGATGTATTCCATCTGAAGGACCTCAAAAGGGAAAGGGGGTTGTGCAAAATTGCCGGGTGGGGTAGGAGTACCTTTCCCTGGATTGTGCATCATGCACACCATACAATACTTCACTAAATGTGCAGCAGTCTTCAAAATATTATCATTCTGCCATATAGGATCTAACAACTTGCAAATGCCCTTAGCACTAATATGGGCTGGACCATGGGCCATTGTAACTACAGGGAGAACATATGCATTTGGCAACATCCATCTCTGCTTCCCTGACTTGTCAATCCAACATCCCTCATCGTTTAATTGTGAGGTGCTTTCTTGCCACACTGCTAACTCTTCTGTTGTAGCCTCACTTTGAATCTCCTTCACATTCTCAAGTGTGTCTTTGAACATAGTAACCTCAGGCACCCACCTAGCAGGACCTGCTACAAACATTCTTTTTATTTTGGTCTTGGCTGTTTCCTTAGCTGTCTGATCTGCAAAAGCATTTCTCCTACCTACATCATCAGTGACTTTCCAGTGGGCACTACACTTCACTATAGCCAACTTCTTAGGGAGGGTAATAGCAGACAGCAGCCGCAATATGAGGTGCTCGTGCTGGAATTTGGTGCCATGGGAAGTGAGAAACCCTCTCTCCGCCGAGAGTCGCCCAAAATTATGCGCGACTCCGAAGGCATACTGTCTGTCAGTATAAATATTGACAACATGTCCCTCACTTAATTCGCAAGCTCGGATTAGGGCAACAAGCTCCGCAGCTTGGGCCGACTGTAATGGGGCTCGTGATGTCTCAACTACTGTATGCAGCGTAGTAACAGC
The DNA here is from genome assembly GCA_963921515.1 of Calotriton arnoldi. NCBI lineage: Eukaryota > Metazoa > Chordata > Amphibia > Caudata > Salamandridae > Calotriton > Calotriton arnoldi. The sequence goes on along the minus strand of CAWUFW010008376.1, from coordinate 243,321 downwards.
ATACGTAGCAGTTGTAGTGCCATCTGGTAATTTAAAACAAGAGCCATCGACATATAGCTCCCCTTGTGGGTCAGATAAGGGAACATCAGTCAAGTCTACCCGTCCTTTCGTCTCTTCTTCCGTCCGGAAGATGCAGTCATGTTTATCAATCTCATCATTCTCAGAAGGGAAGGGCAGTAACGTGGCTGGATTTAGAGTGGCACATCTTTTGATTGTGATGTGTTTTGCAAACAATGTTAATTCATAGCCAGTCAGACGTGCACTGGGGAGGTGCTGTGTCTTAGTCTTATTCAAAAGTGTATCCATAGCATGGGGTACCATAACTGTTAGTTCAGTATCAAGAACGAGTCCAGCCGATTGTCTTATCGAGACGGCCACAGCCGCAACCGCTCTTAGACAGCTCGGGAGGGCTCGTGCGACAGGGTCAAGCACAGCAGAGAAACAAGCACACTGCCGCTGCTTATCTCCATATTTTTGTGTTAAAACAGACAGCGCGCAACCGGCCATCTCATGGACATACAAGACAAACGGTTTAGTATAGTCTGTGGTGCTGAGTACTTGAGCCGAACAAAGCGCAGTTTTCAATTGCTCAAAAGACTGCTGACATTCAGGTATCCACAGCAGGGGCTCATGCTACAGCCTTGCTCTGTGTCAGAAGCGATGAGCAAGTCATCAACATACTGCACTAATACATTACCTGGGGGAAGTGAAAGGGAATCCAATTGGCTCTTTAATACTTGACTATAAATGCTCGGACTTTCTGTATAGCCCTGAGGAGCTCAGCAGAATCTAAAGCTTCTGCCAGCTAGGGTAAAACCAAACAAATACCTGCTATCAGAATGAATAGGAATACTAAAGAATGCATTTTTCAAGTCGATAACAGAGAAGAATTTAGCAGTCAAAGGAATCATCGTCAAAAGAGTGGTAATGTCAGGAACCACTGGAAACTGAGGGACTACTATTTTATTAACTTCACGCAAATCAATCACAAAACGATAAGCATCTTCATGGTCATCAGAGGAACCTGAGGGCGCCCTTTTAAGAATTGGAAGAATAGGGCTATTGCAAATATTAGCAGTGGTCTTCTCAACCACTCCCTTCCCAATCAAATCCTGTATAATTTGCAATAAAGCGTGCTCCCCTGCCTGCGGTATTTTATACTGTGGGATACAAGGTAAAATAGCACCATCCTTAACCTGTATCGAAACCGGTGATATCTGCAACAATCCCACGTCAGTATCACCTGTCGAGCACAGAGTGGGTGGCACATCTTTGAACTCAACAAGGAGGGGTGTGTCTTTGGACAAACACTGCTAAGCACATGCTACATCTGGACCCATTGTCATATAGACACCTGCCGGAGAACAATAAATTGTGGCATGCAATTTTTTTAACAAATCCAAACCCATCAAATTTTCACCACAATTAGATGTCAGCAAGAATGGCGAATCCACACTGAAAGGACCAATAGTCAATGCAAGAGGTTTTGAAATGGGGCTTACAACCGGCACACCAGAGAAACCAACCAACCCATTATTATGGCCAGACAGAGCCGCCCCAGGGACCATATTTCAAGCAACAGAACTTTTTGGCGCACCTGTGTCCACCAAAAACTCCTTAGTTGAACCTTGCAATTCTGCTGTCACATAAGGACCACGCTGGTCTACAGGTATCTGAACTGGTCCCCCACTCTGTCCCTGGCTGTCCTAGCTGTAAGACATTCCTGTCACTTCATCTACATTGTAGTCATCATGATAGTACTGTCCATCTCGAGGGTCGTCAAAATAATTGTTATCAGAACGACCCTGTGGGGCTGCAGCACCCTGTGCCCTATCAGTCCCACCAGCTCCACGGCCCCGACCACAAGAACCCCGTCTTTTGGGGCTGCCACCTTCTGCAAAAGAACAGGACACTCACTATGCCAATGCCCCTCCTCCTTACAATACGCACACTGATTCAGGCCCAAAGGCGCAGTTGTTGGCTGCCTACTAGTGTGTGGAAGCTGTTGAGCAGGACCACCACGTCCTCTCTCATTCCCTCTTAAAACCTGCTGTAACAACACCTTTGTCTTTAAATCCTTATGCCTCTTCTCTGTCCTCTCCTTTTCCTCATTATCCCTATGCTCATAATAGTGTGCCATATTCAAAATAACAGAGGGAGAGGAGTTGGACCAGGTACTCTCAGAGGCTTGCAATCGAGTCGCAATTTCGAGAAGCAAATTAGAGACAAATCTATTAGCAAACAACCGAACACCTCCCTCAATAGACAAATCCTGCCCACTGTAGTCCAAAAACGTACCTTCAAATCGAGTGAAAAAATCAGACACACTCTCATCTTTCTTCTGTCAACAAGCTGACAATTTATCCCAATCCACCTTTCTTTGCAGAATAAGAGAATGCATGTACGTAATAATGCGGCCTGGCAAAGCAAGTATCTCTACCCGAGGCTTGTCACCTGGCTTTCTTTCCTGGTCCCATGCCTTAATTTGATCCCAAGTACCACCCAACTCCGGAACATGATCTTGAGTATGGACCTGCCTCCAAATATCAACTGGAACAAGAAGACCAAAGAACATTTCAATGTCAGCTAGAGTCATTACCGTCGAAGAAGCAGCTTCGGTCAACTCTTTATAATATGCAGTAGGATTCTTCTTAGGATCAGGCAATTGAGTTTTAAGAGTTAAAACCTCACTTCTTTTCCATGGAGTATAAATCCATTGTTCTTGAAACCGGGACGCCTGTGTCGCCTGAGTCACATTACCTCGCCCATCCGTTAACTCTGGTATCTCTGGGTGATATATAGGATGAACCTCTCTCATCGGAAACTGGGATACCGACCTGGGGCTTTTCTTATGCAGTTGGCCCCTGTAAGCTATGATTGTCGTAACATTAGCAAAGACTTGTTCTGGCCCCAATTCACTAAAATACACCTAGTCTCTAATGTCATATAAAATCTGAGGCGCCTCCGCTCCAAAGTAATGTAGCCAAAGACCAATCAAAGTAGCTGACATGTGCTTAAGGGCATGCTGCTGTATAAAAGGCTCAAAATCTCTCATAGTCGCCCAAACATCCTCTACACTATAAAAAGGATTACGGGCCCAATTCGCAGCCTGATTAGCTATTACCTGTTTCTCGTCATCTCCCACATCAGACCTCACTAACGGTCCCATGTGCTCCTTGAACTTTGTCCAATTCCTATCCTCAAAGCCACACACCGGCATCCCACTACTCACTAATGTCGGAGGATGAAAAACCACAGTGGGAGAGGCAACAGTAGTAACAGGCACTATTGTCGCTGGGGGTTGTGTCGCGGGGGAAAGAGTTGGTGAAAGGGATGCTGAAACAATAGGCGCAGCAGGAGTACTAACAGTCACAGTTGCCACAGACGGCGAAGAAACAGAAGAAAGAGGAGGAGGAGGAGCCGAAGCTACAGCTATTGACGTAACAACAGTGGACACAGGGGCAGAGACAGTAGGCGCAACTGTAACGGGTGGCTGTGAAGGGACCGGAACAGTGGGATATATTCTCTGCATATGGTGGCGGGCATCCAACAATTCTTCCACAAAGGTATCATTTTCCTCCTGCACCACATATGATTTGTCAATATGTAATCGAAACCTTCTATCCTCACATTCAATACCCTTCTCCTGTTTTTCCCTGTCATATGCTACAGCCTTCTGAGTCAGCGTCTGCATTCTTCCTTTCCGGGCCTCTTTCTCTGCTTTCATTCGTCTCTGCTTAGCTGCTTTTTGCTACGTTCTGAGGGAATCAAACATAGTCTGCCTACTTCTTTTCTTGAACTGCTGTTCTTGTGAATACTCAATCTTTTGTTCATCAAAAGTGCCCGTCAACGGCCACTGCAATTCGGTATTGCCCCTCGTATATTTGTGCCATAATGTACTAAACATAATAGGGCCAAGACATGCTTCACGTACATATCAAAATTCGGAGTGCCTTCTGGAGGCGTCGGCTGACTTTCTTCCAATCGAGCATCAATAGAGCAACAGCGACAACACAAAGCATATATTTTACTAAAGCTAGGCATTTTCAAAAGAGAACAGACTCACTATTCTATGCCCAGCAAAATAATTTCAATTTTTTTTGTCCCAAAGATGGTCCTTAGACCATACCAATACATACCAAAATGGTACCATATCCACAAAAAGAACCAAAACGAACTCACCTGATATATGCAGGTCAAAACGAATCTATTCTCCACTGCCGACTCTTCAGACCAAACGATCAGATCCAAGGGTTTCGCCGTTCAGGACTCCAGTTGGGATGACCACTGGGCGAGGCACCGTTCGGCCAGACAAAAGGGGCAGCTGCGAGTGTCAGAAACTCTGCATGCAGGGATCCCTGATATGTCCGTCCGACCCTAAAATAGTCTTGACCTCCCCCCCCGCCCGTGGAAGGGGATGGGTCACTGTTAAAAATGGGGGTCTCTCGTTGGCAGTGGCTGGCCACTGTCCAAGTAGGGACCCTTCTTCCTAAGTCAGGGTAAGAGAGCCACACCCTTTGATAACCCCTGCTCAACCCTGTGGTAACGTAGCACGAGCAGCTAGGCTTATCTCAGAGGCAGTGTGTGAAGCATTTATGACCATACACAGTAACACAGTGAGGAACACTACAAAGGGACACCACACAAGGAGTTATAAAAAAAAAAGTATCTTCATATATAGACTTAACACAAGACCAATAACGATAAAAAGCCACAATACTGTCAAATAGGATCACTCTTGGAATGCTGCAAAAATAGTTCAAGTGCGCAAAGAGGAGTTCAGTTCAAAGCAGTGGTCTCTGCGACCCTTTTACTTACAAAGTACCTGGATTTCGTAGCAAAGTCAACAAATTGTCGCAAAGGAGCTGTAGCGATGAATTTCTGCACGCAAGGCCGGCGATGCATTAAATCCTTGCCGCGAGGGAGGATGATGCGCCGATCTGCTGATGCGTGTGGAGACGATGCGACAAACTTCTGCACGCTAGACCGCTGGTGCGATGACTCCTTGCCGCAAGGGAGGAGACGAGGCGACGATCCTGTTGCGTGAGCGATCGGGTTGCGATGCGAAGAAATGGCGCTCCGCGAGGGAGCGACGATCCTGATGCGATGCAAACCGCGGACGCTCGGCGTCCGCGCTGCGATGTCGTGAAGCGATGATCTCGGTGCGATGACTCGATCTTTGGTTGCGAGCACTCGGCGGCAGCAGCGCGATGATTTTTCGGGCGCTTTCGGCTGCGGCGGCTCGCAAACGTGCGTTAGCGACGATTTCAGCACTCTCTTCTCTGTAGTAGAACTAGAGGCCCTGGAAACTCACAGGAGCCTCACCTGCAGATAGAAATCCTCGCTGGGAGGAATCAGGAGGCTGGTGGTGAAGTCTGATGTGCCTGAGACTTCAACAGGAGGCTAGCTCTCTCCTAGCCCTTGGGTGATTGCTTTAGCAAGATTAATAAAAGTTCTCTCAAAGTCCTTTTCCCTCTTCTTCCAAGTCCAATGGTAACCCCTGCAGGCCAATCCAAGAAACAGCACACAAGCACAAGGATAGTCACCTCCTGCAGATTCCTTCAGTTACACGGACAGAGGTTCGTCTTGATATCCAGGAGCAACACACTTTGTATGGGTTTCAGCACAGATATTTATACCCCAAAAGTCTTTGTTCTCAAAAGCTACAAGTCACTGAGCCTAGCCAGAACCAGTTCTGGTCAGTCCTGGAGCACTTTGTTTACCAGGCTGCATCCTTCCTTTCAGGAAGAGGGGGTCTGCTATCAGACGCACAGTGGGAGGTGGAGCCATCATTCACCTTGCCAGGCACAGCCCTATTCAAGTCAAGGAGCTACCCCTCCCCATACTCCAAACACAGTTCTCTCTATTCAACCCAGGTCTGGCTCAGCCTGCCCTGTCCCTCCAAAACCAGACAGCCAATACACATAACAGCAGAGCACACTGGAAGGCTTAGGCAAGAAAATACCTACTTTCTAAAAGTGGTATTTTCAAACACAGAATATAAAAATAAACTTCACTACAAGATGTATTTTAATATCCTGAGCTCAGGCATACTAAATTCGTTTTTCTACCATGTTCCTGGGGTCAGTTAGGATTATAGCATGTAATAGTCAAACTGCCCATTCTGGCCTATGGGGAACAGGTAGCCTTACAGTAGTGAAAAACTAAATTGGGTGTAATTCACTACCAGGACATGCTACACTCACCAAGGCATGTCCTACCTTACACATACAATGCACCCTACCATAGGGGTGACTTACATGATGCCAAGGGAAGGTTCAGGGGCTGGGAAGTGGGTGCACTTCACAGCCAAGATGGCAGTTCTGGACTGCACACAGACTCTGCAGTGGCAGGTCTGAGACACAATTTACAAGCTGCTTCTGTGGGTGGCGCAAACCGGCGCTGCAGGCCCACCAGCAGCATTTGGTTTACCAGCCCTGGGCACACACAGGCCACGCTACTAGGGACTAACAGGTAAACTAAATAAGCCAATCATGGATATACCAATTCACATGTCATCTTTACACAGGGAGCATTCGCGCTGTGGCACTGAAGGGCAGTGGCACAGTGCCCAGAGCATCTAATACCAGCAAAAACAGGGGGACAACAGCGAAAAAATGGAAGGGAGACCCACGCCAATGGTGCCAGGTTTAACATGTGTCCCCTCCAGCTGAAATGTGGGGAGAACTACCCATCCCCTTGGAAGTTCTCATCACTAAAGCGGAAAAATCTGGACAGACCATCAGCATTGGCGTGTTCTGTACCAGGGCGGTGTTCCACCGTGAAGTCCATACCCTGTAGGGAAATGGACCACCTCAACAACTTGGGATTCTCACCCCTCATCTGCATCAACCATCTGAGGGGCCTGTGGTCTGTCTGAACCCGGAAGTGAGTCCCAAACAGGTAAGGTCTCAGCTTCTTCAGTGCCCAGAACACAGCAAATGCCTCACGCTCAATTGCACTCCACCTCTGTTCCCGTGGAAGTAACCTCCTACTGATGAAGGCTACAGGTTGGTCTAGTCCCTCCTCATTTATCTGTGACAGAACGGCCCCCACCCCATGCTCTGAAGCGTCTGTCTGGACAACAAATTCCTTAGCAAAATTGGGTGCCTGGAGTACGGGTGCTGTACACATGGCAGTTTTGAGGGCATCAAAGGCATTCTGACAGGTGTCAGTCCAGTTCACAATCTTTGGCTGCTTCTTGGAAGTCAGCTCAGTCAAGGGTGCAACAATGTTGCCATACCCCTTGACAAACCTCCTGTAGTAACCCGTGAGTCCTAAGAAGGCCCTCACCTTGGTCTGGGTCCTTGGGGGCTCCCAAGCCAGGATGGTTTCAATCTTGGGCTGCAGGGGTGCCACCTGGCCACTCCCCACCTGGTGTCCCAAGTACACCACAGAACCCTGCCCAATCTGGCACTTACTGGCCTTGATTGTGAGGCCTGCTCTGCGCAGTGCCATCAACACTTCCCAGAGGTGGCGCAAGTGGTCCTCCCAGGAGGAACTAAACACTGCAATGTCATCCAGGTAGGCGGCACTGAAATCCTCCAGCCCAACCAACACCTGGTTGACCAACCTCTGAAAGGTGGCAAGGGCATTCTTCATCCCAAAGGGCATCACACGGAACTGGTAGTGCCCATCTGGTGTGGAAAATGCTGACCTCTCCTTTGCCCCATCAGTTAAGGCGATCTGCCAGTACCCAGACGTCAGAGCAAATGTGCTGAGGTACCGGGCAGCCCCTAACCGATCTATGAGCTCATCAGCTCTGGGGATGGGGTGCGCGTCGGTCTTCGTGACCGAATTGAGACCTCGGTAGTCCACACAGAACCTAAGTTCAGGGGTGGCACCAGGCGTCGCAGCTTTTGGTACCAAGACCACGGGGCTGGACCAGGGGCTTCTAGAGGACTCAATCACCCCTAGGGCAAACATTTTGGAGACCTCCTCCTTAATGCAAGCCCTGACCCTGCCAGTCACTCTGTAAGCCTTGTGCTTGACAGGAGGACTGTCCCCGGTAACCACCTCATGGACGCACCAATCAGTGACACCAGGCACCAGGGAGAACAAATCAGAAAATTGCCCCAACAGTTGGTGACAATCTCTCTGCTGCTCAGGGGTCAGTGTGGTGGAGAGGATCACACCCTCCACTGACCCATCCTTCTCTCCTGCACACGAGGTCAGGAAGAGGCTCACTCTCCTCCTCTATCCCATCATCTGTGGCAAGAAGCATGCCCACTTCAGACCTCTCAAAGTGGGGCTTCAGGCGGTTCACATGCAGGACCCGCAAGGGGTTCCTGGGAGATTGAAAGTCCACCAAGTAGGTAACTGGACTTTTGCGCTCCACCACCTCAAATGGACCGGTCCACTTATCTTGGAGCGCACAAGGCTCCACTGGGGCCAGTACCCAAACCTTCTGACCAGGTTGAAATTCGACCAGAGTGGCATTCTGGTCGTGCCAACGTTTCATTTCCTCCTGGCTGGCTTCCAGATTTGCTTCAGCGATTTTTCTGAAACGCCGAGTCTGGTTCCTGAAGGCCAACATGTAGCTAAATACATCTTGGGGAGGTTTCCTGGGAGATTGCTCCCAGCCTTCCTTGACCAGACTCAGAGGTCCTCTAACCGGATGGCCATAGAGCAGTTCAAAGGGACTGAACCCTAAGGACTTCTGTGGCACCTCACGGTAGGCAAACAACAGGCATGGCAAGAGGACGTCCCACTTACGCCTCAGGGGCTCTTCTAGGCCCATGATCATGCCCTTCAAGGTCCGTTTGAACCTTTCAACCAGACCATTACCTTGGGGGTGGTAAGGAGTGGTGAACTTAAAAGTTACCCCACACTCCTTCCACAGAGACTTCATGTACTGGGAGATGAAGTTGGCCCCCCTGTCAGACACCACCTCTCTGGAGAACCCCACACGGGAGAAAATCCCCATCCGTGCACGTCCCACCACGGGGGCCGTCACTGTCCTGAGCGGAATGGCTTCAGGGTACCGGGTGGCATGGTCCACCAAGACCAGGATGAACCCGTTGCCTATGGCTGTCTTGGGGTCCAGAGGCCCCACAATGTCAATGCCCACTCGCTCGAATGGGGTACTAACAACTGGAAAGGGCTGGAGTGGGGCCTTGATCTTCCCCCCACTCTTCCCACTTGCCTGGCAAGTCTCACATGTCCTGCAATGAGTGTCTGAACTCTTGCGTATCTGGGAGCCAATAGAAGTGGGTGGCCAGCCTCTCAAAGGTCTTGGTCTGCCCCAGATGTCCTGCCAATGGAATGTCGTGAGCCAACCCCAGTAGGAAGGCTCTGAAGCACTCGGGTACCACCAGCACACGGGCTGACCCCGGCTCAGCAGCCTTAGGCTCTCTATACAGGAGACTGTTCTCCCAATAAATCAGATGTGAACCAGACATGTCACCTGCTGCCTGGACTGCAGCCTGACGCCGCATACCCTCAAGAGAAGGGCAAACTCCTTGCTGCTCACAAAATTCCTCCCTGGTGGGTCCCCCTTCCTGCTGCCAATGGGTCAGCTCAGGCAGGTCCCCTCAGTTCGGTGATCTGTTCCCCGGTAGGCTCCAGGGCATCCCCCTCAGAGTCCGCTCCTTCCTGGGCCGTGGGAACCAAGGGGGCTGGCTTCCCGTGCCCCCTGCCCCTTCTCTCTAAGGCAGGGATCTGGGCCATACTCTCAGGCTCCAGGTCCTTCTCAACACCCTCCTTGGCTGCCATGGACCGAGTGGTAGCACACGCCCACTCAGGCAGACCCAACATTTCCAAGTGAGATTTCCTCTCCATTGTAGCCCACGGGGAGTTCTCTAAATCATTGCCCAACAGACAGTCTACAGGCATGGCGGGCCTCACAGCCACCTGAAGAGTTCCTGAGACCCCCCCACTCAAATGGAACCTGAGCTACCTCACATTGGCTCTCTGAGTTGTCTGCGGACACTACTGGGTAGAATGCATGGGGAACAACCTGCTCTTTGGACACCAACCGGGAGCTGACAGCAGTTACACTGGCTCCTGTGTCTCTTAGAGCCTCCACTCTATGGCCATTGATGGTCACCCACTGCCTGTACTTTTTAGTGTTAGCAGGCAGTGCAGGCTTAGGGACCATCTCAAAGTCTCCTAATGAGACATGGGTCAACTCTGCGGGATCCCACCCACCTTGGGCACCCATCTCCTCCCCTCCCAGGGCTACACTAGCAAGCTGGCGGGGTGGTGCACGGGGTGGTGCATTGGTATCCCTCTGGGGACACTGGGGATCAAAGTATCTGTGGCCCACTTGACCACACTTAAAACAAGTAAGGGGCCCCCTCTGAACAGGCCTACCTGTCGGGGGCACTGGCTTCCTCTCTTGGGGAGGCTGGGACACCACTGCTTGGTTCCCTTGGGAATTACTTTGGGGCCCTCTTTGGAACTCCCTCGGTTTACCCCTGTCCCCCCACTTCTCTGCTGGGGACCCTGCCCACCTTTGGCGAAGTCTCCCACTGGACCCTTGCGAACCCGGGTGCTCACCCAGCGGTCCGCCTCCTCAGCAAGCTTCCTAGGGTTAGTCAGCTTGCAATCAATCAGGTGCTGGCGTAGCTCAGGAAAACAGTTACTAGATAAATGCTCCCATGCAATCAAATCATAAAGCTGCTCAAAAGTTTCTACTTTGCTACCTTTTACCCAGCGTTCCATTGCTCTGCAAAAAAAAGACACATATTCAACCCACGTGGTACCCTCTAGCTTCTTGCAGGTCCTAAACCTCTGCCTATACATCTCAGGGGTCAAACCATAGCGGGTCATCAAAGCTTCCTTCATGTGGCCATAAACCATTCGACTTTCTGGGGGCAGGTCCAACAAGGTATCCCTCCCCTCACTCACAAAGCGTCCACACAACCCCGCTCCCCAATCCTTCTCAGGGACCCGGTGGGACACCATGGCTAATTCATAAGCGGCAAACCATTTCCCAATATCTTCACTTTTGTGGAAATCCTTAATAACCTCCTTGGGTATATATACCCTATTCTCAGTATGCACTACAGGTATGCTGCCACCAGAGGGGGAGATCTCTATACTCTTTGCTTTAATCTCCAACTCCCTCAATATTCTCTCATGCTCAAGTTTCATTTTCATAATCTCAAATTCTAACTTCTTGTTCTCTAGGTCCCTCTGACCATCCATTTTAAGCTTAGCCATCTCCATATTATGCCGCCTATCTCCCTCCCTGTCCTCCATCTCCTCTGGGGACAGACCCTTAGCGGACACACTAGTGCCCGGGCTGGAAATTGCTTTATCTCCCACCAAATCTACTACTTCACCCTGCTGCTCTCCTGCATTCTCTTCCCCCTCCACAGGCTCTCCCATATTCTTAGGGGCATCCCTGGCTTCTAGCCAGGCCTTCAGCGCCTTGTAATACTCCTCCCTTCTAGTGAGACCTGTGATAGGGACTGTGAATTGTTTGCAAAAATATTTGAGCTGCTTGGCATTGTAGGTTTCTAATTTCTCTTCTTCCCAGGAGAGATCCTCCGAGGCATTGGATCTGGGCTTGCCCATTGTAGCAATAACTGGCAATATTAATCAAAAATAGAATCAAAAAACCTCAAAAACGTATGTGGTTGCGTTATGGTCTGCACTCACTAGTAGTGTACACTATAATTACTGTATGCGATCATAAATGCAAGGCCAGATCCTCACCGCTGCCCACCAATGTTAGAAATGGGGGTCTCTCGTTGGCAGTGGCTGGCCACTGTCCAAGTAGGGACTCTTCTTCCTAAGTCAGGGTAAGAGAGCCACACCCTTTGATAACCCCTGCTCAACCCTGTGGTAACGTAGCACGAGCAGCTAGGCTTATCTCAGAGGCAGTGTGTGAAGCATTTATGACCATACACAGTAACACAGTGAGGAACACTACAAAGGGACACCACACAAGGAGTTATTAAAAATAAGTATCTTTATATATAGACTTAACACAAGACCAATAACGATAAAAAGCCACAATACTGTCAAATAGGATCACTCTTGGAATGCTGCAAAAATAGTTCAAGTGCGCAAAGAGGAGTTCAGTTCAAAGCAGTGGTCTCTGCGACCCTTTTACTTACAAAGTACCTGGATTTCGTAGCAAAATCAACAAATTGTCGCAAAGGAGCTGTAGCGATGAATTTCTGCACGCGAGGCCGGCGATGCGTTAAATCCTTGCCGCGAGGGAGGATGATGCGCCGATCTGCTGATGCGTGTGGAGACGATGCGACAAACTTCTGCACGCTAGACCGCTGGTGCGATGACTCCTTGCCGCAAGGGAGGAGACGAGGCGACGATCCTGTTGCGTGTGCGATCGGGTTGCGATGCGAAGAAATGGCGCTCCGCGAGGGAGCGACGATCCTGATGCGATGCGATGAAAACGGCGGACGCTCGGCGTCCGCGCTGCGATGTCGTGAAGCGATGATCTCGGTGCGATGACTCGATCTTTGGTTGCGAGCACTCGGCGGCAGCAGCGCCATGATTTTCGGGCGCTTTCGGCTGCGGCGGCTCGCAAACGTGCGTTAGCGACGATTTCAGCACTCTCTTCTCTGTAGTAGAACTAGAGGCCCTGGAACTCACAGGAGCCTCACCTGCAGATAGAAATCCTCGCTGGGAGGAATCAGGAGGCTGGTGGTGAAGTCTGATGTGCCGGAGACTTCAACAGGAGGCTAGCTCTCTCCTAGCCCTTGGGTGATTGCTTTAGCAAGATTAATAAAAGTTCTCTCAAAGTCCTTTTCCCTCTTCTTCCAAGTCCAATGGTAACCCCTGCAGGCCAATCCAAGAAACAGCACACAAGCACAAGGATAGTCACCTCCTGCAGATTCCTTCAGTTACACGGACAGAGGTTCGTCTTGATATCCAGGAGCAACACACTTTGTATGGGTTTCAGCACAGATATTTATACCCCAAAAGTCTTTGTTCTCAAAAGCTACAAGTCACTGAGCCTAGCCAGAACCAGTTCTGGTCAGTCCTGGAGCACTTTGTTTACCAGGCTGCATCCTTCCTTTCAGGAAGAGGGGGTCTGCTATCAGACGCACAGTGGGAGGTGGAGCCATCATTCACCTTGCCAGGCACAGCCCTATTCAAGTCAAGGAGCTACCCCTCCCCATACTCCAAACACAGATCTCTCTATTCAACCCAGGTCTGGCTCAGCCTGCCCTGTCCCTCCAAAACCAGACAGCCAATACACATAACAGCAGAGCACACTGGAAGGCTTAGGCAAGAAAATACCTACTTTCTAAAAGTGGTATTTTCAAACACAGAATATAAAAATAAACTTCACTACAAGATGTATTTTAATATTCTGAGCTCAGGCATACTAAATTCGTTTTTCTACCATGTTCCTGGGGTCAGTTAGGACTATAGCATGTAATAGTCAAACTGCCCATTCTGGCCTATGGGGAACAGGTAGCCTTACAGTAGTGAAAAACGAAATTGGGTGTAATTCACTACCAGGACATGCTACACACACCAAGGCATGTCCTACCTTACACATACAATGCACCCTACCATAGGGGTGACTTACATGATGCCAAGGGAAGGTTCAGGGGCTGGGAAGTGGGTGCACTTCACAGCCAAGATGGCAGTTCTGGACTGCACACAGACTCTGCAGTGGCAGGTCTGAGACACAATTTACAAGCTGCTTCTGTGGGTGGCGCAAACCGGCGCTGCAGGCCCACCAGCAGCATTTGGTTTACCAGCCCTGGGCACACACAGGCCACGCTACTAGGGACTAACAGGTAAACCAAATAAGCCAATCATGGATATACCAATTCACATGTCATCTTTACACAGGGAGCATTCGCGCTGTGGCACTGAAGGGCAGTGGCACAGCGCCCAGAGCATCTAATACCAGCAAAAACAGGGGGACAACAGCGAAAAAATGGAAGGGAGACCCACGCCAATGGTGCCAGGTTTAACACGTGTCCCCTCCAGCTGAAATGTAGGGAGAACTACCCATCCCCTTGGAAGTTCTCATCACTAAAGCGGAAAAATCTGGACAGACCATCAGCATTGGCGTGTTCTGTACCAGGGCGGTGTTCCACCGTGAAGTCCATACCCTGTAGGGAAATGGACCACCTCAACAACTTGGGATTCTCACCCCTCATCTGCATCAACCATCTGAGGGGCCTGTGGTCTGTCTGAACCCGGAAGTGAGTCCCAAACAGGTATGGTCTCAGCTTCTTCAGTGCCCAGACCACAGCAAATGCCTCACGCTCAATTGCACTCCACCTCTGTTCCCGTGGAAGTAACCTCCTACTGATGAAGGCTACAGGTTGGTCTAGTCCCTCCTCATTTATCTGTGACAGAACGGCCCCCACCCCATGCTCTGAAGCGTCTGTCTGGACAACAAATTCCTTAGCAAAATTGGGCGCCTGGAGTACGGGTGCTGTACACATGGCAGTTTTGAGGGCATCAAAGGCTTTCTGACAGGTGTCAGTCCAGTTCACAATCTTTGGCTGCTTCTTGGAAGTCAGCTCAGTCAAGGGTGCAACAATGTTGCCATACCCCTTGACAAACCTCCTGTAGTAACCCGTGAGTCCTAAGAAGGCCCTCACCTGGGTCTGGGTCCTTGGGGGCTCCCAAGCCAGGATGGTTTCAATCTTGGGCTGCAGGGGTGCCACCTGGCCACTCCCCACCTGGTGTCCCAAGTACACCACAGAACCCTGCCCAATCTGGCACTTACTGGCCTTGATTGTGAGGCCTGCTCTGCGCAGCGCCATCAACACTTCCCAGAGGTGGCGCAAGTGGTCCTCCCAGGAGGAACTAAACACTGCAATGTCATCCAGGTAGGCGGCACTGAAATCCTCCAGCCCAACCAACACCTGGTTGACCAACCTCTGAAAGGTGGCAGGGGCATTCTTCATCCCAAAGGGCATCACACGGAACTGGTAGTGCCCATCTGGTGTGGAGAATGCTGACCTCTCCTTTGCCCCATCAGTTAAGGCGATCTGCCAGTACCCAGACGTCAGATCAAACGTGCTGAGGTACCGGGCAGCCCCTAACCGATCTATGAGCTCATCAGCTCTGGGGATGGGGTGCGCGTCGGTCTTCGTGACCGAATTGAGACCTCGGTAGTCCACACAGAACCTAAGTTCAGGGGTGGCACCAGGCGTCGCAGCTTTTGGTACCAAGACCACGGGGCTGGACCAGGGGCTGCTAGAGGACTCAATCACCCCTAGGGCAAACATTTTGGAGACCTCCTCCTTAATGCAAGCCCTGACCCTGTCAGTCACTCTGTAAGCCTTGTGCTTGACAGGAGGACTGTCCCCGGTATCCACCTCATGGACGCACCAATCAGTGACACCAGGCACCAGGGAGAACAAATCAGAAAATTGCCCCAACAGTTGGTGACAATCTCTCTGCTGCTCAGGGGTCAGTGTGGTGGAGAGGATCACACCCTCCACTGACCCATCCTTCTCTCCTGCACACAGGAGGTCAGGAAGAGGCTCACTCTCCTCCTCCATCCCATCATCTGTGGCAAGAAGCATGCCCACTTCAGACCTCTCAAAGTGGGGCTTCAGGCGGTTCACATGCAGGACCCGCAAGGGGTTCCTGGGAGATTGAAAGTCCACCAAGTAGGTAACTGGACTTTTGCGCTCCACCACCTCAAATGGACCGGTCCACTTATCTTGGAGCGCACAAGGCTCCACTGGGGCCAGTACCCAAACCTTCTGACCAGGTTGAAATTCGACCAGAGTGGCATTCTGGTCGTGCCAACGTTTCATTTCCTCCTGGCTGGCTTCCAGATTTGCTTCAGCAATTTTTCTGAAACGCCGAGTCTGGTTCCTGAAGGCCAACATGTAGCTAAATACATCTTGGGGAGGTTTCCTGGGAGATTGCTCCCAGCCTTCCTTGACCAGACTCAGAGGTCCTCTAACCGGATGGCCATAGAGCAGTTCAAAGGGACTGAACCCTAAGGACTTCTGTGGCACCTCACGGTAGGCAAACAACAGGCATGGCAAGAGGACGTCCCACTTACGCCTCAGGGGCTCTTCTAGGCCCATGATCATGCCCTTCAAGGTCCGGTTGAACCTTTCAACCAGACCATTACCTTGGGGGTGGTAAGGAGTGGTGAACTTATAAGTTACCCCACACTCCTTCCACAGAGACTTCATGTACTGGGAGATGAAGTTGGTCCCCCTGTCAGACACCACCTCTCTGGGGAACCCCACACGGGAGAAAATCCCCATCAGTGCACGTCCCACCACGGGGGCCGTCACTGTCCTGAGCGGGATGGCTTCAGGGTACCGGGTGGCATGGTCCACCAAGACCAGGATGAACCTGTTGCCCATGGCTGTCTTGGGGTCCAGAGGCCCCACAATGTCAATGCCCACTCGCTCGAATGGGGTACTAACAACTGGAAAGGGCTGGAGTGGGGCCTTGATCTTCCCCCACTCTTCCCACTTGCCTGGCAAGTCTCACATGTCCTGCAATGAGTGTCTGAACTCTTGCGCATCTGGGGCCAATAGAAGTGGGTGGCCAGCCTCTCAAAGGTCTTGGTCTGCCCCAGATGTCCTGCCAATGGAATGTCGTGAGCCAACCCCAGTAGGAAGGCTCTGAAGCACTCGGGTACCACCAGCACACGGGCTGACCCCGGCTCAGCAGCCTTAGGCTCGCTATACAGGAGACTGTTCTCCCAATAAATCAGATGTGAACCAAACATGTCACCTGCTGCCTGGGCTGCAGCCTGTCACCGCATACCCTCAAGAGAGGGGCAAACTCTTTGCTGCTCACAAAATTCCTCCCTGGTGGGTCCCCCTTCCTGCTGCCAATGGGTCAGCTCAGGCAGGTCCCCCAGTTCGGTGATCTGTTCCCCGGTAGGCTCCAGGGCATCCCCCTCAGGGTCCGCTCCTTCCTGGGCCGTGGGAACCAAGGGGGCCGGCTTCCCGCGCCCCCTGCCCCTTCTCTCTAAGGCAGGGATCTGGGCCATACTCTCAGGCTCCAGGTCCTTCTCAACACCCTCCTTGGCTGCCATGGACCGAGTGGTAGCACACGCCCACTCAGGCAGACCCAACATTTCCAAGTGAGATTTCCTCTCCACCGTAGCCCACGGGGAGTTCTCTAAATCATTGCCCAACAGACAGTCTACAGGCATGGCGGGCCTCACAGCCACCTGAAGAGTTCCTGAGACCCCCCACTCAAAGGGAACCTGAGCCACCTCACATTGGCTCTCTGAGTTGTCTGCGGACACTACTGGGTAGAATGCATGGGGGACAACCTGCTCTTTGGACACCAACCGGGAGCTGACAGCAGTTACACTGGCTCCTGTGTCTCTTAGAGCCTCCACTCTATGGCCATTGATGGTCACCCACTGCCTGTACTTTTTAGTGTTAGCAGGCAGTGCAGGCTTAGGGACCATCTCAAAGTCTCCTAATGAGACAAGGGTCAACTCTACGGGATCCCACCCACCTTGGGCACCCATCTCCTCCCCTCCCAGGGCTACACTAGCAAGCTGGCGGGGTGGTGCACGGGGTGGTGCATTGGTATCCCTCTGGGGACACTGGGGATCAAAGTATCTGTGGCCCACTTGACCACACTTAAAACAAGTAAGGGGCCCCCTCTGAACAGGCCTACCTGTCGGGGGCACTGGCTTCCTCTCTTGGGGAGGCTGGGACACCACTGCTTGGTTCCCTTGGGAATTACTTTGGGGCCCTCTTTGGAACTCCCTCGGTTTACCCCTGTCCCCCCACTTCTCTGCTGGGGACCCTGCCCACCTTTGGCGAAGTCTCCCACTGGACCCTTGCGAACCCGGGTGCTCACCCAGCGGTCCGCCTCCTCAGCAAGCTTCCTAGGGTTAGTCAGCTTGCAATCAATCAGGTGCTGGCGTAGCTCAGGAAAACAGTTACTAGATAAATGCTCCCATGCAATCAAATCATAAAGCTGCTCAAAAGTTTCTACTTTGCTACCTTTTACCCAGCGTTCCATTGCTCTGCAAAAAAAAGACACATATTCAACCCACGTGGTACCCTCTAGCTTCTTGCAGGTCCTAAACCTCTGCCTATACATCTCAGGGGTCAAACCATAGCGGGTCATCAAAGCTTCCTTCATGTGGCCATAAACCATTCGACTTTCTGGGGGCAGGTCCAACAAGGTATCCCTCCCCTCACTCACAAAGCGTCCCCACAACCCCGCTCCCCAATCCTTCTCAGGGACCCGGTGGGACACCATGGCTAATTCATAAGCGGCAAACCATTGCCCAATATCTTCACTTTTGTGGAAATCCTTAATAACCTCCTTGGGTATATACACCCTATTCTCAGTATGCACTACAGGTATGCTGCCACCAGAGGGGAGATCTCTATACTCTTTGCTTTAATCTCCAACTCCCTCAATATTCTCTCATGCTCAAGTTTCATTTTCATAATCTCAAATTCTAACTTCTTGTTCTCTAGGTCCCTCTGACCATCCATTTTAAGCTTAGCCATCTCCATATTATGCCGCCTATCTCTCTCCCTGTCCTCCATCTCCTCTGGGGACAGACCCTTAGCGGACACACTAGTGCCCGGGCTGGAAATTGCTTTATCTCCCACCAAATCTACTACTTCACCCTGCTGCTCTCCTGCATTCTCTTCCCCCTCCACAGGCTCTCCCATATTCTTAGGGGCATCCCTGGCTTCTAGCCAGGCCTTCAGCGCCTTGTAATACTCCTCCCTTCTAGTGAGACCTGTGATAGGGACTGTGAATTGTTTGCAAAAATATTTGAGCTGCTTGGCATTGTAGGTTTCTAATTTCTCTTCTTCCCAGGAGAGATCCTCCGAGGCATTGGATCTGGGCTTGCCCATTGTAGCAATAACTGGCAATATTAATCAAAAATAGAATCAAAAAACCTCAAAAACGTATGTGGTTGCGTTATGGTCTGCACTCACTAGTAGTGTACACTATAATTACTGTATGCGATCATAAATGCAAGTCCAGATCCTCACCGCTGCCCACCAATGTTAGAAATGGGGGTCTCTCGTTGGCAGTGGCTGGCCACTGTCCAAGTAGGGACCCTTCTTCCTAAGACAGGGTAAGAGAGCCACACCCTTTGATAACCCCTGCTCAACCCTGTGGTAACGTAGCACGAGCAGCTAGGCTTATCTCAGAGGCAGTGTGTGAAGCATTTATGACCATACACAGTAACACAGTGAGGAACACTACAAAGGGACACCACACAAGGAGTTATAAAAAATAAGTATCTTTATATATAGACTTAACACAAGACCAATAATGATAAAAAGCCACAATACTGTCAAATAGGATCACTCTTGGAATGCTGCAAAAATAGTTCAAGTGCGCAAAGAGGAGTTCAGTTCAAAGCAGTGGTCTCTGCGACCCTTTTACTTACAAAGTACCTGGATTTCGTAGCAAAGTCAACAAATTGTCGCAAAGGAGCTGTAGCGATGAATTTCTGCACGCGAGGCCGGCGATGCGTTAAATCCTTGCCGCGAGGGAGGTTGATGCGCCGATCTGCTGATGCGTGTGGAGACGATGCGACAAACTTCTGCACGCTAGACCGCTGGTGCGATGACTCCTTGCCGCAAGGGAGGAGACGAGGCAACGATCCTGTTGCGTGTGCGATCGGGTTGCGATGCGAAGAAATGGCGCTCCGCGAGGGAGCGACGATCCTGATGCGATGCGATGCGATGAAAACGGCGGACGCTCGGCGTCCGCGCTGCGATGTCGTGAAGCGATGATCTCGGTGCGATGACTCGATCTTTGGTTGCGAGCACTCGGCGGCAGCAGCGCGATGATTTTCGGGCGCTTTCGGCTGCGGCGGCTCGCAAACGTGCGTTAGCGACGATTTCAGCACTCTCTTCTCTGTAGTAGAACTAGAGGCCCTGGAACTCACAGGAGCCTCACCTGCAGATAGAAATCCTCGCTGGGAGGAATCAGGAGGCTGGTGGTGAAGTCTGATGTGCCTGAGACTTCAACAGGAGGCTAGCTCTCTCCTAGCCCTTGGGTGATTGCTTTAGCAAGATTAATAAAAGTTCTCTCAAAGTCCTTTTCCTCTTCTTCCAAGTCCAATGGTAACCCCTGCAGGCCAATCCAAGAAACAGCAGACAAGCACAAGGATAGTCACCTCCTGCAGATTCCTTCAGTTACACGGACAGAGGTTCGTCTTGATATCCAGGAGCAACACACTTTGTATGGGTTTCAGCACAGATATTTATACCCCAAAAGTCTTTGTTCTCAAAAGCTACAAGTCACTGAGCCTAGCCAGAACCAGTTCTGGTCAGTCCTGGAGCACTTTGTTTACCAGGCTGCATCCTTCCTTTCAGGAAGAGGGGGTCTACTATCAGACGCACAGTGGGAGGTGGAGCCATCATTCACCTTGCCAGGCACAGCCCTATTCAAGTCAAGGAGCTACCCCTCCCCATACTCCAAACACAGATCTCTCTATTCAACCCAGGTCTGGCTCAGCCTGCCCTGTCCCTCCAAAACCAGACAGCCAATACACATAACAGCAGAGCACACTGGAAGGCTTAGGCAAGAAAATACCTACTTTCTAAAAGTGGTATTTTCAAACACAGAATATAAAAATAAACTTCACTACAAGATGTATTTTAATATCCTGAGCTCAGGCACACTAAATTCGTTTTTCTACCATGTTCCTGGGGTCAGTTAGGACTATAGCATGTAATAGTCAAACTCCCCATTCTGGCCTATGGGGAACAGGTAGCCTTACAGTAGTGAAAAACGAAATTGGGTGTAATTCACTACCAGGACATGCTACACACACCAAGGCATGTCCTACCTTACACATACAATGCACCCTACCATAGGGGTGACTTACATGATGCCAAGGGAAGGTTCAGGGGCTGGGAAGTGGGTGCACTTCACAGCCAAGATGGCAGTTCTGGACTGCACACAGACTCTGCAGTGGCAGGTCTGAGACACAATTTACAAGCTGCTTCTGTGGGTGGCGCAAACCGGCGCTGCAGGCCCACCAGCAGCATTTGATTTACCAGCCCTGGGCACACACAGGCCACGCTACTAGGGACTAACAGGTAAACCAAATAAGCCAATCATGGATATACCAATTCACATGTCATCTTTACACAGGGAGCATTCGCGCTGTGGAACTGAAGGGCAGTGGCACAGCGCCCAGAGCATCTAATACCAGCAAAAACAGGGGGACAACAGCGAAAAAATGGAAGGGAGACCCACGCCAATGGTGCCAGGTCTAACAGTCACTCACCCGAAGGAGTCCCTGTTCGGGCGCCAACTGTAGGAAGTGGCCCGATTCGGGTCACTTGGTTCACTCATGACCACCTCTCTGCCTTCTACGAGATGAACAGTCGGTCAGACAGTGGAGAATACAAACCAATAACAGTTTATTCAAAGTGCGCTCAGAGCGGAGCCCTGTCTGCCCAGTCGCTAAGAGTGCTGCAGAGAGAGTCTAAGTTCAACAAGCATAACGATACATTATGTACATTTCAGAATCAATGAAAACATGCCCACCATGGATTTTTCCGGAGAGATGCAGCTGGACAGTACATTACAAAGGAGTAAGTTTCAGTTCTGAAGCCGGGCACACATTATCTATAATTCAAGGCCATTCTGCCTGTGCCCGCCACTAGACAAGTGGGAGAAGGCTTACAGTCAAGGAAAGGTTTGCGCTAATAAGAACAGTGCATTCATTAGTGTAACAAAATCTCAGTTCCAAAGAAACATAACCTAGAGAAGGCCATTTCCAAGAAATGGCAAAAAATTAGTTTTGATCATAATACACAATGACGCGGTACAAGATGGTGCCGCGAATGCTAACTTACGTGAAACAATACGAAAGCATAATTTTTATTCTAACATAGCTCCCACAGCCTACCAGGACAAGTGGACTGGGCCCTATCCAATCTTAGAAAAGAAGGTTGAGGTTACCTAAATGTTATACCTTAGCACCCCTAGGAATCCCCACAGGGTCCTGCATGTCAATAGATTGAAACACCACCAAGTCAGGACAGGCATGGCCATGCCAATGGTCATTGATGGAGGAGAAGAGGAGACTGAGCCACTGCCAGACCTCTTCTCCAGCAATGTGCAAGATGGGTCAGTGGAGAGAGTGGTGCTCTCTCCCAAGTTGACAGACAGCAGCACAAACACTGCAATCAAGTGCTGGGGCAGTTTGCTGGTCTGTTCTCTTTGATCCCAGGTATCACCGACAGGTGTGTACATGATGTTGACACTGGTGACAATTTACCTGTCAAGACCAACTTGTACAGGGTGTCTGACCATGTCTGAGCCAGCATCATAGCTGAGGTAGCTAAGATGCTGGAGTTGGGGGTAATTGAGCCCTCTGATAGTCCATGGGCCAGCCCAGTAGTGCTGGTACCCAAACCTAATCCCCAAGGGGGAAAGGAGTTAAGATTCTAAATGGACTATTGAGGATTGAATGTAGTCAATAAGACTGATGCTCACCTTGTACCTAGAGCTAATGAGCTCATTGACAAGTAAGGGGCTGCAAAGTATCTGAGTACATTTGACTTGACTTCAGGTTACTGGCAGATTGCCCTTAGCGAAGGGCCAAAGGAGAGGTCAGCATTCTCTACACCAGAGGGTGCCTTTGCATTCAAAGTGATGCCCTTTGGTTTTCAGCATGCCTGTGCCACCTTCTAAAGGTTGATGAACAGGGTCCGGTCTGGGTTGGAATAGTTCAGTGCAGCTTATCTGGATGATATACCTGTAAACAGTTCCACCTGGGAGGATAACCTGGTCCACCTGAAGGAAGTGCCGCAGGCTCGCAACATGAGGGCCTGACTATCAAGGCGAGCAAGTGCCAGAAAGGGCAGAGTTCAGTGGTGTACCTGGGCCATCTTGTAAGTAGAGGCCACGTACAACCTCTCCAACCAAAAATTCAAACTATTCTTGATTGTGGGGGGGTCCTAAAACCCAGACACAGGTCAGGGCCTTTCTTGGCCTGACTGGGTATTATATATGGTTTGTTCAAAACAATGGGACCATTGTGACTCACCTGACAGAACTAACCTCTAAAAAACAACCCAAAAAATTAATTTGGACCCCAGAGTGTCAGAAAGCCTTTAACACTCTGAAGGAGGATATGTGTTCAGCACCAGTGTTACTGGCCCCTGACTATACAAAGGAATTTTTGGTTCAGATGCTTTAGAACAAGGGATTGGGGAAGTGTTGACACAAGTAAATGAGAAGGGCATAGATCTGCAAGTTGCCTTCATTAGCAGGCAACTTCTCCCCAGAGAATAAAGATGGAGTGACATTGAGAGGGAAGCCTTTGCTGTGGTCTGGTCCCTGAAGAAGCTGAGACCATACTTATTTGGTACTCACTTCTGTGTTCAGACTGATCACAGACCTCGCAGATGGCTCATACAGATGAGGGGGAGAATCCTACACTGCTGAGGTGGTCCATTTCCGTATAGGGGATGGGCTTTACAGTGAAACTCAGACCTGGGACTACCCATGCCAATGCAAATGGACGTTCCAGGCTTTTACACTTAGCTGATGAGGACTACCAGGGTAGGTTAGTTACCCATCACCTTTCATCTTAGGGGGGGCATTGGGGTGTGCGAGAAAGTCATTTTATTTGACCTGATCACACCCATTTTTTTGACTGATACTGATGGTTACTGACTCTGATTGTGCCCTCTGCTCTACTAACCCAGGGCCAGTGCTCAGTTTAAAAAGTACATGTTAATTAGGTAAAACTACAATTGGCATGAAAACCTACCTGTAAGCCCCTAGTATATGGTAGGGCATGTAGGTTTGGAGGCTCAGTAGATTTAATGCTCTTAAGTGTGCACTGCTGTGGTGCCTGCTTACATTTTAAAGGCCAGCCCTGCCTTGCAGGCTGCTTTTAAAATTAAACTATGTCCAAATTCGACTTTGGAATTAAAGGTACCTCCAAAGTCTTACATTAACTTATTTTTACATCTAAGTCAACCCTAAGGTCTATCCTAGGTGCCTCAAGGATAGGGTGCCTTGGTAAAATAAGCAAATAAGCAGGGACATTATAAAAGATGTATTTTAAGCCCTGGTGAGGAAAAAAACAGACAATTTTGTTATTCCTCATTGTAGTGGATTAGCGCCAAAGGCTAACATGGATGGAAAGGCTTTATTAAACTTTAATAAAGCCTAACTATTGACAGGAGTGAGCAAAAATAATAATTCAAAGTGTCTAAATGATAGTTAAAATAAATCCAACAACTTGCCAAGATTAGATTTATTATAAGTATGACAGAAAAGGAGTTATAGAACTTGCTTTTCTGATGTGCCTGAATCCATGTCTAGAGCTTCTCCTGATTGGCCAGCCTTTGACAGGCTGAGCCAAACTGCTCTGATGACGTGTGAACTGGCCTGAAAGGAAACAAAGAGACATCTGGTGGGAGGAGATCTGCAGGCTTCAGAGCAAAAGGCTGGAAGAAGGCTGGGTAGGCTAACTGGTCTTCAAAGAGGGAAAGACACTTAGGATAGGACCCAGGACCACCCCCACTTCCTGCACCCCCAGCCAGATGGGAGACCTTGTAATGTAATAAGAAGAGGGGCTTGAAGGCGAGTGTTAAGAAAAGTTAGCCACACCTGTAGGATGGGTTAGTGTCAGGCTTCACCTCACCCAAACTGCAGCATATTATGTGGTGGAGCGTGCAGTCTATAAAGATGCGCCACCCCACAGGAAGCTGCTTGCCGTTCTAGGCTTTTTGGCCAGAAGCTTCCTACCATCGCGTCATTCCTACCTCATTTCCGGTAATCCTCATGGTCTTCGGTGTCTCCTGTTGGCGTCTCTCATCGGGATGGGCATCCTCCTGAAGTCATTGGTTGCTGCATTCTGGGTTCCACTCCTCACTTTGTCTCCACTGTCCTGGACAACCTCACAAAGGAAATCAAGAAAACAAGAGCTGCACATGAACTGGTTTGGGGTAAAGTGCTAAAGCGTTTATGTATATATATCTTCTTTGACTAAGTAATCATCAGTACTTATCTGACTCGTGCCTTTACTGCAGTTCTCCTGTGTCTTGTGTAGGGACACAAATGACCAAGACAATACCTGGGCTGGGCATTTAGCCTTACATTTTCGGAACTCAGTGGGTGCCTTTTTTTCTGTTACAAGGCTTGTTTTTTGGTTGACATGACAGAAGTCATAAGCTAGGTTTGCTTGAAAATATGCGCATGATGTAATGCACTTTATATGTATGAAATATTTGTTTTCTTACTAGTATTTGTTTACTCTCTGCAATCCAGCAATGATACCGGAGGTATAAAAAGCATTGAGATAGAATAAGGTATGCCCCAGTAATGTATATCTAATAAGCCAGGAACCACTGTTGGTCATGTCTATTCCTACCCACCTGTCTTTCTTTCTTTCACCCCTAGATATGGTGGCATTGCCATTTGACCTTCTTATCACCACACTAGATAGAAGATCTTATGCCTTTAGGATTTGCCAGGGCTGCTTTGTGTTCCCAGTCTGCCTCTGATATCTTCGGATACGTAGAGACAGAGTAGTAATGAGGACAAACCCAAGATTCATACCTCCACGTTGACCAAACCATCAACTTACCAACTTTTTTCAGCAGCCTAAAACACAAGCAGAGAGAGCATTGCACAGACTAGAAGTCCGAAGGGCAATATGTACTACCTGGAAAGAACAAAACCCATCAGGAAAGGAGAATAATTATTTGTGTCCTTCGCACACCAAGAAGGGAATCTTGGATGGATAGTACAGACAATACAGTATTGTCACAAACCAGCGGGAACAAAACTTACAGAAAAATCACAGGCACATTCAACAAGAAAAAAAGGAGCAACCCTTACCTTCCTAGGCAGCGTATAGTACTAGAAGACTTCACGAAACATTACTGCATGGATATTACAGTGCACCTACTCTCCCTACCCCTGCAACCCCCAATGATATCTACCTCAGAATTTTACATCCTCACATCCCTCTGTCTATCAGATTCTTCTTTTATATAATGTTGATGTATATCTTTATTTATGCTTTATGTAACTTAGGCACTTGCTGCTACTTTGCCTACATATCTCATTGTATACCATTTGCCCTTTTTATATATTTTTATCTATTCTCGATGTACCTCATGTTATTGTTGTTGTGCTTACTCTGTAAAGCTCTCTGATACCTTCGGGTCTAGTTTGCGCTTTATATAACTCACAAACAAATAAATAACTCAATAAGAAGCTAGTGGGTATACTTCTAGGCACTAATCTGATAATATGTTCTTTATATTATTATAGGACGAGCCATAGACGGGTCCAGATAGACGCACTTCCTGCAGCGCAGTCGTCTGCGGACGCCATCAGTTTTTTCTCTTCCCTTCCCCTCTTCCCCGTCGGTCAGGATAGGCTTTAACTTCATTGGGCCTTCTCGTTCGATAGGGAGGTTTGGACTTTGCATTGTGCCCTCCTCTCGCGGAAAATCCAGGTGAGATCCTTGACAGTTCGCCAGACCTTAAGCTCCAGGAGAGATTTTCTCCATTTTGGATTTTATGGAACAGTGGTCTCTGGGACAAGAATTTGCCACACTTCAGTGGAAGTAGTCATCATTGAGGGTGGCACCCTGCACCCCATTGGTCAGGGGTGTCCCCTGCTTGTCAGCCAAGAAGAAAAGGAAGAAGAAGAAGAAAAGGAAGACGAAGAAGAAGAGGAAGAGGAAAAGGAAGAAGAAGAAGAAGAACTGTCCTGATGAACTCCTCACCTGCACAAAGAGCACTGCACTCTGAAGGACTGCACCTGTTGCACACTTTGGGCATCAGCAAAAGGAGGACTTTGCCTGACTCTAAAAGTTTGAGGAGTGAACTCCCTGAAAGCAACAGGTTAAAAAACCTCCACCTGCATCATCTCCACCAAGAAGTGCCCAGCTGAACAGCATCCAGTGGACTTTTAAGGATTCGACCAGGTGCATTGTGGGTCTGTAGTCCCAACTTCACAAGGAGCAACTCAGAGATTCTGGAACCTTGGATTGGTATTGTGGACACTCCAAGAGCCCAAAAGGACGTTCTGGAAGAAGATCCAGAAGTTTGAGATCATTTTGAAAATTGTTGGTAAAAAGCTCCAAAAGTTCTCCGACCTGTCGTTGACAGTCAAGCTGCCGACATTGAACCGCGTTCCGACCTGAAATTCAGGCTCGTCCCACTGAAAGCTCCTAAGCCCC
The DNA here is from genome assembly GCA_963921515.1 of Calotriton arnoldi. Classification (NCBI taxonomy): domain Eukaryota; kingdom Metazoa; phylum Chordata; class Amphibia; order Caudata; family Salamandridae; genus Calotriton; species Calotriton arnoldi. The sequence goes on along the minus strand of CAWUFW010008376.1, from coordinate 216,215 downwards.
AAGACCTCCTGAAGGAAGCTGCCACCATCAACTCACAAGTCGGCCTGATAAGGAGCCTCACTCGATGACGAGAGAAGAAACTCCAGAAAAGGGACAAAGTCAGAAGGTAAAAACTGCACTGGGTACTACCGCTCACTGTATCCGACCTTCGCTCCATCATGGTCGGCCTGAAACTTTGACTTTGTCCCGGTCAAGCGCGACCAGATGTCCAAAGTTGGCGCTTTTGTCTTTTAGGCACTAGAAATATTTTATTATTTAAAAATTTATATCTCCGGTTCCCTACATTTTTGTCATTTTGGTGTCATTTTAATCATAAAAAGAATTCCTATTTCTATAAATTGGTGTTGGATTTTTATTGTGTATTGTGTCTTAACTATTTAATGTACTGGTGTTTTTCAATGGTTTATACACCTGTCTCCTAAGTTATGCCTATCTGCTCGAAGTCAAGCAACCAAGGGTTGAGCAAGCATTGATTTATTGAGAACTTGACTGGACCTTATTTGTGATGGTGGTGTTACTATCAGTTGTAGGTACCTACCTGCACCTACTAATAAACCACCTTTTAACAGCGTGACCTTGAATTCATATAGTCACCCTTCAAACCCCCGTCATCCAAAGCATCATACGAGTAAAAGGGTACTACGAAGCAAGTTGGAAAAGCATCTGAGAGTCAGTTCACAGAAGAAAGGACATTAAATCGATTTGAAACAGGGATAGAGACCTGGCCCGTGAAGCAAAGTGCAGTGTTGTGGCTTGACTCACCTAGCTGTGTATCTTTAAAGACATTAATGGAGCTAACTGAGGTGCTCCTGTCTGCTTCTGTGGGTTGTAGAATAAAGGTGACCTGACTGCTGGAGTACAGTACTTAGCCTAAAAAATATCCTAATGGGACCAGAGCTATATTACCCCCCTTCACAGCATGACTCACAGGCCCAAACAGGAAACTTTGCACTAAAAATGGTGATCTGAAATTAACAATTAACAATAATACAGTCCTGCCCTAGCACAGCTTGTCCAGGTCCAATCCATCCAATTCTGCGAGTCAGTATAATATCATTGGCAAGAGTAAAGGGAAACCCCCTGTAGCGCAAGCCAGCCAAATACCTTATTGTGTAACTCCACATTAGTCTCTCCATGCCATTGGTAAACTGGGGGAACCCTGGTGACGATTGCCACATAGGGACATGCAGCACAGGGAAGATGTATTCTGGGCTGGATCTGATAATGCGACAACTCACTCTGGGGAAGTGCGTTGGTAAAAGTGCTGTTTCCATTTGGATTGGACCTAGTCCCATTATATGGTTTACAATTAGGACCATGGGTGGCGCTGCCCTCAAGCACTCGAGCAAGAGAGCTATTGTTATTGTTATTAATGCCAGAGTATGGTCGTTCAGGTGCTCCATGTATGCGAGAGGTCAAGCGAACTGCGAGACAACAGCCTTGTTGCAGGCATTGGGGGTTCATCACTGGAATTGGCATAAAAAACAGGCTTCTTATGTGCCAGTTGCCTTGGTAAGGACTCAATTTGTAATTCATGATCTTTTAGTCGATCAAGGATGGGAGAGAGCTCAGCATGAAGGAGTTTCTTAAATTTAGTGCAGCAAACTTCCATAAAATGATCAATGCAGAATTTATTTGAGACTGGATCCCCCGTTTGCCCAGCTGGAGGTGGCAATAATGGGGGAGCCGAGGGAATAGGTCCTGTGGTCAAAGTTTGAGACACCTGGTTAGTCTTGCCAGCCGTTAGTTTCTGCCTATTATGGACTCCTCGGAGCGTTTTCCTATTAGCAGTAGGAGGAGGGCTAACAATATTGCATGATGCTAAAATAGGTGAGTCAAAAGTTCTCATGGCGCCAGGGGTGAGTACATTGGAGTTTGAGAGAGAGCTAAGTGTTGCACCCTGCCCAGGTGAATTACCTTTGGGAAGCTCATTATCAGTGTCTGCAATGGCCGCACCCATATTTAGAGATAACCTCTTCTTGGTCAGTACTATCCCAGCACTCATGAGCCCCATAGCTCTTTCTAGCGTGTGATCGATGAAGGTGCCCTGGGCTGAAAGGATGGATACTACGTTACCCCCTGTGGCATTTCTTTTTTCCCATTATTACAAGCATGTGGATGCAAACGGCCAGCCAGGAAGATTTAGCTAATGGAAGAGTTGCAAGTGAGGATCATTGAATAGGCAGGAAAATAAAGTTAATATTGCAGAAGTACCTTAAAAGCAGAACTTAGGGGGGTGTCCCAGCCCAAACTCCTCCGGGTGTGGATGGGCCTGCCCTTGTCCCAGGCTTTTTCCGGGGGTTGCCTGCACACGTCCATCGCATCAGGGTTGTTAACAATGTTTTATAACGTCAACAAGTGGGGGGCTTGGTCCTCTGCCCCTCGCAGCAGGAAAACAAGGATTCTGGGGCTGGTAGTCCCCTCGCTGCCTCTCTCTGCGTCCTGCTCAGCGGGGGTGTTAAACATGCTTTATTGCGCTCACCAATCATGGGCAGGGCTGGCTTTAGTGCTGGTGGCACCCTGTGCGACAGTCTTTTTTGGCGCCCCCCCATATGACCTCCTCTTCGGATTTCCTCACTACCACCCTGCAAAAGTGCCCCTCATCTCTCCATAGCCCCTCTCTCAAATACATTTCACGTGTTTTAATGTGCTTGTATAGGCTGGCTTCACTAATCTACTCTACTTTCCATATAAAATACAAATCTATTCTTTGCAGCAGGCGTATTAACCCTCTGCACTACTTTACTGTGAGTCAAAACTGCTACTGGACAAAACTCTGATCTCTCTCTAGCATGAACATTCATCACAAGAGTTATCATGACATTTTATTTGCTGCCTGGAACCTGGACACACAAGTAACTCTGCAGCAGGTGCTTTTAAATACTACCTTATTGCTAAAGACAGCGCCCCTTCTGAGGTCAGTGCACCCCCTCTAGGTCAGTGCCCAGTGTGGCCGCACCACTCGCTCTGCCTTAAAGCCGGCCCTGATCATGGGGGCTTGATCTTCCGCCCTTCACAGCAGGAAAACAAGAATTCTGGGGCTGGCAGTTCCCTTGCTGCGTCTCTCCACGTCCCGTTCAGCGTGGTTGTTAAATGCACTTTATAGAACTCACTAGTTGCAGATCCTTGGTCCTCCACCCCTCACAGCAGGAAAACAAGGATTCTGGGGTTGGTAGTCCCTTCACTGCCTTTCTCCGCGTCCCACTCAGTGGGGTTGTTAACCTCATTTTAAAGCGCTCACCAGTCGCAGGGGCATGGTACTCCGCCCCTCACAGCAGGAAAAACAGGATTCTAGGGCTGGTAGTCCCCTCGCTGCCTCTCTGCCTCCCCATCTCCATTTGTTCCTTTATTTTTAGGTTGAGCGTAACAGCGCTTGCGCTGTTGCCTAGCGACCTTTTGTAGATGGTTTGTGAAGTGGAAATTCCACCCACTGGTTGCCCTTTCTTTTTATTTGTGTTTGCCACTGTCCTTCGAAAATCCTTGCTTGCTACTGGGCATTTCCTTCTTTTTTCCCTCCTTTCTGTTTCCGCTTTGCAGCTGCGGAGCACCGGCCAATTACTATCTTCCTACACTATCAGTGTTTAAGTATTCCTCTGAGGACTACTTTTTTTTGTTGGGTCAAGTTACTATCTAGATAACATGCACCGCGCTTCGCGCTTTCACTATAGGGGGCATAGTTATTTTTTTTAAGAGCGCTGTTCTTTTCACAAGTGCTACTGTCTACTTGTTATTTCGCACTGCGTTTTTTAAAACACTGCTTTGTGATCCCGTTCTGCCGATCTTGCTAATCCTCGGATTAGCTGGTCACCTGGCAAATGATCCAGATATCCGAGCGCACATAGAAAAGGATTTACGGCTGGCAGTAAGAGTTCCAGGAAGCCAGGAACTTCGGAGATGTCAGGCTGCGATGCAATACAGAACATTTGCCTTTCAAACATGGCCACAGGGTTATTAATTAACAGCAAGCATGTTATGTTATGTTAGGAATTTTTTAAACCGCCCGATTACCGCAAGGGTGTCTGCGCTATCTGAAATGCACACTAGATGCTGTTTAAAGGTTAAATAGCCAGGTCTTTAGCTCCTTCCTAAAAGACGTTAGTGATGGAATTGCTCTGATATGTGGAGGGAGGCTGTTCCAAAGTTTGATCGTATTGTAGACTATACCTCTGCCAACCCATTGCATCTTTATTTATGGACAGCTAAGAGGTTAGCTTTAGCTGATCTGAGTTCTCTATTGGGCATATATCGTTTGAAAGCTGATCTAAGAAAATCAGGCCCGGAATTATGCATTCCTTTGTGAGCTAAGCATAGGGCTTTAAATTTTGTACGGCTGTGCATGGGAAGCCAATGTAGCTTACGAAGTCCCTGCGTGATGGAGTGAAATTTGGGAAGCTTTAGAATCAATCTAGCCGTGGCATTTTGGACTGACTGAAGTCGTCTCATATGTTTTTCTAAGATGGTTAGATAGAGACTGTGATTAAGGTTTTCCTGTTACTGTCCGGAATAAATGGCAGGATCTTCCTGATCATTTTTAAGATATAGTAGGCTGAGGACGTTATAGCGGAAATTTGGGCACTCATATTGGGTTGTCATCAATAATAACTCCTATGTTCTTAGCTTTGGTGACAGGAAGGGGAGGATGAGGCAGGTCCTCCTGCCATCAGTTAAGGGACAAAGCGGGGGAGGGGTTCCCGAAAACAATGATCTCAGTTTTACCTGAATTGAGTTTCAGGCAGTGTCTACTCATCCAGCCACTGACCGCCTTGATGCAATTTCGGCATCTTGAAGGGCCTGATGAATCATTGTTGGCTGCAGCAATTATCAACTGGGTATCATCGGCATAAGATGTTACCTCCAGGATGAAGCTTTTTAATGAGAATGGCCAATTTCGCTACATAAATATTAAAGAGTGTTGGGCTTAGAGATGACCCCTGAGGGACACCACAAGGCAGGGAGAATGGTGAAGAATTGAATTTCCATAACGCTACTGTTTGTGATCTGTCTCTGAGAAAAGAGGTGAGTAAATCCAAAACGACCCCCATTCACCCCTATTTCCTCTATACAGTAGATAAGAGTTGTATGATCTACAGTATCGAAGGCAGCAGATAGGTCTAAAAGGATCATAACTGCAGAATCTCCATTATCTACTGCCTTCCTCACCTCTTCCGTAGCGTTGACCAGGGCAGTTTCTGTACTGTGCCCTGGACGAAAGCCAAACTGAGAGGTGTCTAGAAGCTGGTTATCTTAAATGTATTTAGATAGCTCAGTGTTCATTATCTTTTCACAAATTTTAGCGGGGAGAGGCAAACGTGCAATTGGGCGGTAATTCGAAGTATCATTACTATTTAAGTTGGCCTGTTTTAAAAGCGGAAGGATAGAAGCCTGTTTCCAAATGGAAGGGAAAGTACCAGTAGAGAACATGATATTAAAAATGTATGATAGGTTCCTCGCTATGATGCCTGGAACCAATTTCAAAATCCTTACCGGACAGGGATCGTAAGGGGAACCAGATTTGCTTTGCAAAAGTAGAGAGCTCACTTGTTCTGGTGTGGTAGCAGAAAAATAAGTAAGCAAGCAATCACCCGGTTCCCTCCGCTTAAAAAGTAATTAGAGTTGGGGGTTACCACTATCAAAATCTTTAAAAATCCTATTTACTTTCTCTTTAAATGCATTTGCTAGAGCATAGCAAAAGGATTGACTGTCTGAGGAATTGTTCTTATTCAAGATGGTAGTAAGTTTCTGGATGACTTGAAATAATTCTTTAGATGAATTGGAGGCACTATCTATTAGTCGGTTAAAATAAAGGCTTTTTTCCTTAGTAATAAGATCTATGTATGCGGCTAATGCACTCTTGTATGCCTGTCTTGTCTGCTCATCATATTTCTCCTCCAAATCCTTTCTTGCATTCTACAGGCTTGTTTTTCAAGCCTCAAAGCTTTCTGTGAACCAAGGAGCCTTAGGTTCCTTTCTATGTGAACGCTGGATTTTGATGGGAACTAGTTCCTTGAAGGTATCCGACAACCAGTCAGAATAACAGGTCGCAGTGGATTCGGCCTCTGCTAATGAAGGGGGGTAATGTTCCTCTAAAGACTGTGCTAGGATGACAGGATCCAGTTTACTCCAATCCTTATACCTAAGAAACCGATGTATTGGGCAAATAGGCCTGATCTCTGGGGCTTTCCGTGGTAAAAGAAATAACCAAATGATCCGACCAAACAACAGGGATAATATTCTGAATTTTTAAGAAGGATCATTGGAAAAGAGGCCATCCAGCGTATGTCCCGCTGAATGAGTAGCCTCCTTGACCTTCTGCTTGAGTCCTAAGGATTCTGCAATATCTAGCAGATTGAGTATGTTCCTATCTTACGGGGCTTCCAAGTAACAATGAAAGTCTCCAAAGATGGTAAAATGCTTTGAAAGGAGGCTATTCTCAGCTAGTAATTGAAAAAAATGAGAAAATGCATCTTTACTACTACCTGGAGGTCGGTATTGAAGAATCCCGGAGAAAAATACTTGGCTGTCCCTGGCAAGTTTAAACATGGCTGCCTCGCAAACTTCACTGCTCAAATCTGTGCAGATAGAAGAATATGTTGCGCTAGATTAGCGCCAAGCCACCACCCCTTTTTATTAATCTATCCTGCCTAAAAATAGCGTAATCTTTAGGGACTGCAGTTGAGAAGCCGGGGCGACAAGCGTTATCTCCCCCAAGATTCTGTAATGAAAAGACTATCAAGGCCCAACGTATCTATAAGTTCTGGAATCTCAATTTTGTGTTTCGGAAGAGACCGGGCCCATTTAAATCTGTTTGAGTTTTCCGAGTTAACAAACTTTCCAGAAGGGCATAAAGAGGGATTTGAATTCACAAGTGTCCTCAAAGTCGTATTGAAATATTGACTATTGCACACTGAGCAAGTATGCAGCGTTTGCTCCGAGAAAAACTTCGGATCCAAACGAGGACAATTATTATTTAGAGGGGGGCAGAAAGTCAGAAGCTCCTTACCGGAGTGTGTCAGCATTTGTGCTTGTTCAGTGCTCAAAGAGCCAGGGGTCCTGGCCCTTGGCCTGGTGCAGGTGCGGACGGGCGCAGCCGGGCTTGCCTTAGGCGCGCCCCTGCGCGCGGACGCGAACATTGCATCCTAAAATACACTTGTAGAAGAGGGAGGCATGTCCGCCAAGGCGAAGACGCTGACAGCAAAATGAGCGGGCAAAATGAAAAGGGGCTTCTAACTGGGGCCCAGCACCCGTGCGTCAGCTTCAGGCTCCCCTGGAGGTGCTGCTACAGGGAAAGAAAAAGGTAAGAGTAAATAAACAGTGAGAAAAAAAAATCATAAAAACATTAAAAACAGGCTGAATGTCAGAGCGTGCCCGTAGTGTCAGGGACCCAGGTACCTCCCAAGAGTAGAAGGAAAATAAAACACACATCGCGTTCTAGCGTGCTCTTTCATGACTCTGCATGACCTAACTATGGGTGAAGTTTACGTAGTCCGTTTACTATGTTAAGGGCACTGCTCGCACAGCTTGTGCAAATCACTGCCATGGCAGCCCTCTGTTGGACTGCGGAAGCCCTGCTCACTGGGCAGTGATCACTGCCTTGCTGGAAGTAGCACATCACGGTGCAGCTGAAGCAGAGGGACCGGGAACAGAAAGCGCGAAATTATGGCATTTTTTAAATAGGGTGTATTGGAGAGACGGGGCATATGCAAAGAGAAGCCGATGCAGCAAACTGACCCACAATACGCCTCTTTCTGTAACCATTAGAACCTTTGTGTGGCTCTTTTAGTCACCGACAGACTGTTTTGCCGACGCTAATTAATGCAAGCTTCCCTCGTCAATCCCGCTTCTTCGGGTACTTAATGAAATTAGCACTGCTGCAACTTATGCATGCAGCCCTAGATTCTTTTTCGTTCCACACATCTTAAACCACAAGCTTTAAAGTATAAATAAATATTAGAAAAAGTGTTAAATGAAAACAAATAAAGTAGATTAGTTGAAGAAATGTCCACGGCCCACGTAATAGCCTAAATTAGCTCAGTGATCTTTAAATCACACTTCAATTTAGTTGACCTCCACCTGCGTTCAACGGTTTTGATTCAAATGATCTCAGGATACCCGAGCAGTGCGTTTTAAACCATAAAGTGAGTTGTGAGCAGCAGAGTGCTTTTAAACTAAAACCAAACATAGCTGCCAAGCTTAATTTAATTATGTCTGACAATTCTGTATATTCAATTTTAGATCATAAGCATGCTTGCAAAAACGGTCTAGGTCGAAATTTGTTTGAAAAAAAAAACAATTTTGCATACAGCCAAAAGACAGACGTTACAGAGATGGACTGATCGCATGCGACCTGTTTGGCAGGCTGCTTGCTAATGATGGAGCAGGATTTCGCAAAAAGAAACCTGCTCGAATGAATACCCCCATAATACGTACTAAGAGTAAATAGTAATAGAAAAACTAATGTGCACCTTACATAAACACGAGGGAAATATGTAATATCTTCATATTATGTTTATAGTGTTCCCCTTTACCTTGTAGCTAGCTGCTCAGCCAGTGTGAGTGTTCTGTGTGGAATGTTGACGTAAGTGGAATGTTTGGGTCAGTGGCGTAACGAAACTTGAGGGGGCCCCCCTGCGAAAAATATAGAGGGGGCCCCCCCTCCGGCAGCTCGGCCCACCACCTACCACTTTGCCCCACAGCCCAGAAATCTGATATATTTTGATTTGAAACCTCCAACATTTAATAAAATGCTTCTATATTGTCTTGATCAAAGTTCTATTAAGAAAGTGGGAAACACTCTTAACATATAAACTTCGCCATTTGTAACATTGCCAAGAGCAGATTATTTAACTGAGACAGCAATCAGAGCAATGCCAAGGAGCGATCCTATTGTCTCAGGAACCGCCTATCGCTAAAGAACAAAGAACAACCATGAAGGGTCTGAATTAGAATTTATATTGATGGACAAAACTTGAAACTTTGAAAGTCTAACCTAAACCTGCAATTTCACAGACTCGACTGACAATATACATGAGTACACAAGCTATAAAACAGTATCCTGCCAACTCCAAGAGAAAAAAACGTGAATTGTCTGCATGTCACACACTTGTGACTGTCAAGTGTTGTGCATGATAATAACGTGAACTGTGGAAGCAATTTAAATTTCTACCATCATGTCTTTATGAGTAAGCAGGACAAAAACTGGCAGGCAAGAGGCTGAGGATGAAAACTGCTTGGATGTTTCAGAACATTGATGCGGATGTTTTTCAGTTTGTAAACAATGCTAATTACAAGATTTAAGGCCTACGTATTACAAACAGGTGCAATCAACACCATAAATAGCACAAAATGTAGAATTAAAACAAACCATATCAGCAAGTACCTAATTACAGAATCTATACAAACTGTAGTTGGTAAAGCAAAGGAAAAAGTGCAAATACTTTCAAAGTGCATAATAAAACAATCACCAGTCCAGCAATATACAAAAAAATCAAGCATGTTTTGTAAAACAATTCCCCTTTCTTCTTGCATCAAGGTGAAAATACTTTTATAGTGCATGATAAAAAAAAGTCCAGCAGTATTAAAAAATAAAGCCAGGTTAGTCTTACAATTCTCCCTTTGGTTTGTGCATAAAGGCACAAATATATCAAAGCAGCTGACAAGTACAGCACCAATAATCAAACCAGTTTAGGCAAACAATTCCCTTTTTGAAGGCACACATATTTCAAAGTGACTGGTAAAACAATAACAAGTACAGCAGGTAGCAGGATACAAAAATCAAACAATTTTAGTCAACCAATGCCCCTTTGGTTTGTGCATGAACAGGGCTAGAAAAATCCAAAAAAAGGGTACTAGTCCTGCAGGTCTAGTACCTTGAAAAATCTCCTCGACCTAACTGCAACCTACTTGACCTCCGTCTCTGAAAGCGGAGAAAATGTGACAAGATAACAAGATTTAAAGGCATCTTTATTGCTCATTAACTTTGTGAGCAATAAAAATGCCTTTAAATCTTGTTATCTTGTCACATTTGCTCCGTTTTCAGAGACAGAGGACAAAAGTTAGTTTGTCTTCCTACTCGCCAGAAAGGGCGAGTAGGACCTAAAAACAGCTCGCCCTCTGTAAATTTAGCTCGCATATGCGAGCGGTCGAGTGGATTTTTCGAGCCCTGATGAAGGTGCAAATATTTCAAAGTGACTGGTAAAAAAATTACAAATATAGCAGGCAGCAGCATAAAAAATCAAATAAAAAAAAAATCAAACCTATTTAGTCAAACTAATTCGTCTTTTGTTTGTGCATGAAGTGACTGGTAAAGCAATAACACGTTTAGCAGCATAAACATCAAACCCGTCTAGTCAAACAACGCCCCTCTTATTTGATCATAAAGGCACAAACTTTTTAAAGTGACACATGGTGGCGCTGTATATCGAATTTAGAGATGCGGACAACAACAGTTGTCTATTCATTCAATAAACAGTAAAAATTACTAATCCTTGCCACCCAAGCCATTCTTATAGCACTGGAGCATGGAATATTCTGAAATGTCACACTTGTAGGAGTGTGATGGTTAGTAGGTATGTTGGTACTGGCATTTGCATAACTAGACGGGGCAATAGGTGTTGCAAGCTGCAGTTACCTCCTGACGAGGGCCCTAGCACTTATTTTTTTACAAATTAAGCACTGCTCTGAGGCCACTGTTCACCCACGTTGTGGTGTGAAATATTTGGAGATACATGCACAGTGTGCCTGCAAGTGTACCTCATGTGAGTATTGTACAGCATGGTGTGCAACCCACTACTGGCAGCCAAATATGAATGTGGGCCAGTAACACAATCATCCCAAGTATAGAGGGAACTCGCAAAGTTGCATGGTACAGGGTGCCACTCCAGATTGTTCCTTAGACTAAACTCTGTCCTCAAATGATTACAGAAGCAGGGATGCTGCTCACACTGTATTATGTGGTCCTCTTCACCAGACCTCATCATCAGATGGAAGATCAGTCTCTGCTGTTATTGACAGCCTGAGCTACGTAATGTCACGTGATGCAGATATCAGGCCAATGTGGTCACCTGAGACCTCACACACCAAGGATAGGGGAAGTAATCAGTGGTGACCTTCAGACAGCAATCTGTCTGCCAAATACCATGGCATTGTCTTCTGGGGTGCTCTATTCTAGGCCTTTGGCTTCTTTGTGGGTTTCAGGTCATGAACGAGAAGCTACAACTTCAGGGGATAGAGATTCCTGGCTGTTCTGAGGGTAACCAGTGACCATAGCGAGGTCAGTCCCATCCACATTTAACCTTGTAATTTACAATTTGCAAAGCTCATTGGGGAAACATTCTCATTTTGGGCCTTTGTGTATTTAAATGTTAGGTTTGTACCACCAGTAAACCCCAAGGATGACACATGCATATTCGAGGCTGCTGGTTTCTTATGTAGGTTGGAGGACTTAATAACTTTTTCTGAGGATCATCAGGGTTTATTTGCATTCAGTCCTAGGGCCCTTTGCAAATTAAAAAAAGAACTTCAGAGCCGAAAGGAAAGGGGATAGAAAATGGAGGGAGGACAGTGGGAGTTTGGTGAGGGCATAGTATACTATTAAAAACAAGCATTTGCACTGCCAATAGCTCTGTATTTAAAGTGATAAAACATGCAAACACAAGCTTACACAAGTGTGCAATTATGTAGGCGTCTGTTTGCATGTGTTAGCATGTTAAAGCCAGATCTATTGGCATTGTTAGTGATCATTCCTAGTGTGTATTCCTGCTCCACCAGGTGAACAAAGTAGGTTGGTGTGTCTGTGCATGATGCAGCACTGGCTATGGTAATTACATTTGATCTGTTACGATCACTTTGTTTTACTCCTCAATTTGGTTTTGAATTTTAATTTACTAGATATTACACATTTAGATAGTAAACTATGGGTATTGTCATTAAAATGATACCTCCATTGTGACATAATACACAGCGGCCCATGCTGATTACACCTTTTGCAGGCAATCCTTTTCAGGGTTTTTTCAGTTCTCCAAGAAAATAATTTCCTTCGCTATGTGCAAAGCTAATTGAGGCACACACAATACTACAACGAGCAACAAGAACTCTAGATTTAGGTAAGCCACAAGTACACCCCAAACATCCCATTAATATAGCCATGCTGGCCAAGCAAATCCTTTATATGGGCAAATGTGACAAATCAGAAAGGCTCCCAGCGTGCAGCAGACAGCAGTGTCCAGAACACGCAAAGCATAACCACACCTCCTTGGCAAGTGAGAAGAGGCATCAGTGGGTGTAAATGAACCTGAATCTAAAGAAATACACATGCAGCAAGCCTTTGGAAATAATTATGTAACAAGTGAAATCTGAAGAAAAAAGCACTGCAAAGAATGGAGCCAGTGAGAAAAAACACAAGGAGGAAAGATAAATAATGGAGGAAAGACAGAAAAAGAAGTTTAAAAAAACACAGGGATGGGGAAAAACAAATTTATAAATAGAGAAAAAAGTGAAAGTAAAGAATAAAGGGAGCAGGCCCAAGTTCAGAAAGAAACAGACCAGGAAGAAGAGAGGTGAGCTGAGGAGCATTTGACTTGATGCCACCTGGCCGTGTTTGCTTCAGCTACAAATAACTCATTTTTGCACCCCAAAGGCGCTTGAAGATTACCCGGGGCACAGAGCTCACGAGCAGTTAATCCAAAAAAAAGACAAAAATGTCCTGCCGTTATTTTAGTAATGAGGTGATGTGGGAGGCTGGGTGAATGCCGAGTATATGGGCAGGGTCGGATTGGGACCAAAAATTGGCCTGGGCAACCCATAAAAAGTGGCCCACATTCGAGGAGTGCAGCTTTTCACAAAACATTGCTTGGTTAGTATCAGGCATCTCAGTTTTGGAGAAATGTGGGGGTAAATTAAGCATTGTAAAGCTTGTAGGGTCAGGACTGGAAATACTGCAGATGTTAAAAGTGAATACTCATAGCAGTCTCAGCACCGTGTACAATGTAGTGTGACAACCATTCCCAATCAACTGTGCCTTTGACCAAAATTACCATATATATATCACAAATTGAACACCAAGCCAAGGGGGAAAGGGGCTAGGTCAGGATCTTTGGGAAAAGAACCTACATTGACAAAAAGAAGGGACTCTGAAAACCTCTTCCTGATGATTTACTATAGAGGGGTTTCAGAGAATAAACACTTTCATTTTCAGTGGCAGCTCTCCCTTGTTTCTGCCCCCTTCTTTAGGTCTCACCTGATACAGTGCATGCGCTGTCGCTTGCAAGGCATTTCGTTAACCAACAGTGGGCTTAGAGCCTGCCCATCGCTTACCTTTGGTTGGCTTCATCATCATTCTGATTTGCTTGCTTCTCTTTGGTCAGCACGTGCAGACTTCCCTTATTCTTTGTTTATTTGTCCCTCTCCTGAAGCATGACCAAGTACTTGCGTCCGTCCTTTGCTTGTGCATTTGGAGCTACTTTTTTCATTTTGTTGAAGTACTCCATAAGAGTGCATGTTTTTGAAGGCTGTCTCCCTCCTGTGCTACTCTCCACTCTTCCTTACCCATGTGCTTTTGACCCCCTTGCTGCTGTTGCTTGCACCCACTTACTGTCTGTGTTATTGCTTGTCACCACAAGCTGCACATGCTGTTGCTTGCCCCCTTCCACCCCATGCTGCTGCTTGCCTTCAGTTGCTGTCTGTGCAGTTGCTTTCCCCTCTCTTCCTCCGGATTGTTGCTTGCCCTACCCACCCCCCTCACCCCACCACCCCCTCCGTGCTGTTCTTCCTGGCCTCGTTCCATTGTCCATGTTCCCTCTTCACTCACATGGCATAACAAAAAAATGCTAGGACGTGGCCAGTGCTGGCTGCATCAGAGCTTTTTAAAAAATAATTATATATATATATATATATATATATATATATATATATATATATTGATCAATCCCTTCCTCCATCCCTCCTGTTGTTGTTTCTTTCCCCCCATCCCGGTGGTTACTGCTTGCCCCCACCCAGCTGCAATTATACAAAAATGTCCTATGACGAGGACACTAATGGCTTCGTCATAGAGCTTTTTTTTTCAATTTCAGGCATGCAACACAGCGCAGCGTCACAATATCACTAAAAGATTGACAAAGCCAACAGCTCGCGTAGCTGATATCGATTAGCTTTGCCAATGCTTGCTTTTAATACTTACAGTAGTGTATAACATATTATTCACTTTCACTACTAAGAAGACTTTACTACACCCAATGAAACCGTTATAACAGCTTTAGAATAAAGAAACTGGAGAAAAAAATAATACGGTTCTATTCCGATGCCTTGCAGTTGCATGCTGCTCCTTGATGCTAAGTCGTAGCTCTCTCCTCTCTGTGCTTCAGTGGAAGGGTTGTAAGCTATGAACTCCAAGTAACAATAGGATCTCTATGACAAAACTAGTAACCCACATACTTATCTACATAAAATACAAATCTGCGATCAGCATGTTACATGTTTTGCAGCAAGCACATTAACCCTCCGTGCTAACTTATGATGAGTCAAAACTGTTGTCAGATAAAGCACAGATCTTTCAGGCAAGAACTTTTATTGGTGTTTGAAAAATGGAACATGTGCAGGTAACTTCATTATTGGAATTGGGGAAGCTCAGTCGAGGTGAAAATGTTCTCAGCATCTGCACACTCCCACACCCTGCATGGCCTGAATGCGATGGCTTGTTAGAGAGGTCAGCTGAAACATATTGCTTCTGCACTGGGCTAGCGCCTTAGGGCTGATGCGAGAACCGCCCAAAAGGTAGAGCAAAACCTCACCTCTCAGCAAGGCCTGTGAATACTACCTGCAATCCCCCGCCTACAACGTGATGAATGTGAACCACCGGCAAGGGAAAGAGCATGGGAAAAACACAACTTTTAGGCTGTCGAGCGGTCCTAGGACCCAATGGCCACAACACCTGGCCTGGCCTTCCCCGTCCCCCATCTATCAAGGCACAGCGTGGCGGAATGGCAGGAAGGAATGTGGAATAGCACTGCTTGTGAGGTCTGGGCTAAGGTGACGATGGCCCAAAATAGTACAGCCACAAAACTGGCCCCTCACGTGTCTCAGCTCCCCACCTCCAAGCACAGCGTTTTGTGCTGCAGCCCACCTACACATTCCATAGTGGCCTAGTCAGGTAGCCATAGTGGGGGCAGGGTGGCCAGTATGATATTGTGGGTGGTTGTCCCCCATGCAACCGGCGCACAGGTGGTATTCAGGCACCAGCCCATCGGCCGGCCGCCGAATGCCCGCTTTGCTAATCCAACCCTGTTTTATTTAACTATTGCTGTGTATGAGTCCAGTCAAACCAATGCAGCGACTACTGTGCTTTTGTTGCGCCCCTATCCCTCTTCTTTCTTGTGATGTCGGCCCCAGGGGATGGGCCCCCTGAGGCCTCCCAGAGGCTCGGGGAGGGGGACAAGCAACCCCCTCCTCTTAATTACGTTTTCCGCCACCCACCGGACTCTGGTCCACACCGGGGGGTATTTATTTCAGTAGCACACATTTTTTAAGAAAAAGTTTTTGGCCCAAGAAGGGGTCCTTCTGGGACAGCCCTCCCCCCCCCCCCACCCCTAGGTGGTCAGGGTATCCTTACCCTGCCTCCTTATGTCTTTTTTTAACCTTTTTTTTAGGACTCGGGTCTAAGTCCTGAGTCCTTAGATGGCTGCCGCCACATCGTTGCTGATGTGGTGGCAGCCAATTAGATCTTATCTAGAGATCTGTCAGTGCTGCAGAGCCTCAGCGGCATGATAGATCAAAAATGTTTGCCTTAATTGCTCAAAAACTACTGAACGGGTTTACACCAAATCAGAAAAATAACGCTTTCGGCACATAGATCTGGCTTACTGCCAAATTTGGTGTAATTCCGTCCAGCAGTTTTTACAGTATCACTGTTCAATTTTACTATGGAAAAATGAATGGTGAAAAGTTGTTTTGGGACCCCCCTTTTTCTTGGCCCCCGCTTGACAGATCACCTTGAAACTTACCAGGAAGGAGCTGAGGTGGACGAGACTTTTTTTGTGGAACGCTTCGTAAAGTTTCATCAAATGCGTCAAATTCATTAGGAAAAAAAAAAACACTCCTATGGAAATGCAGACCGAACCATATATATATTACTTTTCTGTCATTTACTTATTCTTCTTATTATAACAAACACAAGCCAGAACCTCTGATCCAGGGGTTTGTTCAATTATTTGGTTTGTGAGTTACCACACGATATCTTCTTTCATCAAAAGCACAACTGTAATTGCAGGTTTTGGTCCATCTTTTAGCAACAGACGTCAGAGGCGCAACTAGAGCCAAATTTCGGGGGAGGCTAATTCTATCTGCAATAGGCAGAGTGGAGATGCAGGGGCGCTAAGAAGGGGTGAAAAAACAACAAAGCCTCGTTAACAAGTAAATGGTCTTTTAAAGACCTGTGAAGTACTCGGGTGCAGCTGCAATAAGACGGACGCCAGACCAGCCAGCCAGCCTACAGCAGCTCAAAAACCAGTGCTTAATTTGTATCGGAAGTAGAATGAGGTGGGCTCCTGGACTAAATTTTGGGGCATGGGAATTGCTTTTTATCACCAGACTTAGATCCAGAGTCATCAAGAGAAAGGCAGCAAATCGGAAAAGAAGGAGAAAGAAAAGATGGGATTACAGTGACAAATGGTGAAAGAGAAAAGGAAACTGCACGAGTGAAATCAAGAGACAGAAGTGTTGGGTGGTGAAAGAGGCGGCGCTTGGTTTTCAGTAACTTCACATTTGAGAGCTATGCTGGTGGTGGGCTCTTAAAAACTACTCTGGCACCGTCGCTAGCTTATTTAGTCAATTATTTGTTTCTCTCCTTTATTATTTTCATACAAATGAAGCCCAATCTTAGGTATCTGTGCCCAAACATTAATCGAGCGCCTACGCACTAAGCGCTATAGTTTCTTTGTCGGTTCAGAGTTTGTTTATGCAGACAAGTAGGGTAGATCGTGCACGTAGGTGGTGCAGAGTGCGCAGCAGGAAGTGCGGAGAATGCAATAAGGCTGTACTGAAAGTGCAGACAGGCAGTACAGTGTGGACAGTTAAGTAGTGCACATACATTGCACTAGGCCAAGGTCACAGGAGTCAGACCCCGGGGTTTGTGAGCGTTCGATCTAAGTCGCATTCCACGAGAAAGAGCCCGCAAAGCCCACTGTAAACTAACTTGTATGTGGCAGTGAGTTTCTGCACCGTGTGAATTTTGGCAACAAATGTTTAACCTACCATGTCAATTCAGTATTTATAAATACGAGTACGGTCAGCCCGAAGGAGCCTTGGGGGAGGGGGGCGGGGTCGGCCCCAGATCCCCTCGGCTCTTTTGTGGCAGACGCCTCCAGTGATGAGATGTGGGGCGGGGGGGGGGCGAGGCGTGAGCAGACACCTCTATTTTGACAATGTTGATTAACCATTAACCACGCAGTGTCCCAGGGAAGCTGGCTCAGCCCGCAGCAAAGTCGCCGGAGAAGCAGCAAGGACACACGACACACACAACAGGCGGATGATTTGGTGGGGATGTTTTGCAATCGTAGCCTGGAAGACCCTTGTACCTACTAGGAATGCAATTTTAATTATGGCCTCACTCACCGTCTCAGTGCCCGCGGCCCGCCTCACGTGCAGTTTACACTGCGCTGCGCATGAACATTCCAGACCAGCTCTGCCCCACCCTGAGGCTGAAGTCTACGAAGCTGCGCTCTGCGCAGCATTTCATTTATTTGATTGGACTGGAGCGTGTGGCGGTGTAACATTTAAACTACGTCTACGTCCCAGCGCTGTGCGCGCCGCGGACCCTGCTCTCAATGACTACTGGTGATGCAATCTACTGCATGATTTCGATTTGCAGTTTAAAAAAAACGTTGTTTGTTTTATTTAACTATTTCTGTGTATGAGTACAGTCAAACCAATTCAGCGACTACTGTGTGCTGAGTGGACCCCTAGAGCTCGGGGGCCCCCCCGCAACGCGGGGGCTGCGGGGGCCTTTGTTACGCCCCTGGTTTGGGTGCCTGGTGTGCGTGAGACAGTTGGGAAGATGGGCTGCGCAGCTAGCAGGCTGCTCCTGGTGGGGCTGCTTTACCTGTTATCCTTATTACCTTTGATGTTAAAGACTTGAATAAATAACTTAAAAGACACCACCTGGCTACGTCTGCTGTGTCACCTCTACTCATGGAACCAGCTTATTACAAAATAGCTTTGCGCATGTGTGCACTAACGTGAAATAATATATGAAAGAACTAAAACCATATTTACATTGTGTTTTGAAAGAAACGAAAAATAATGCATGACTAGGCCGCATGTGCATTTCTTAGTTTGCATGTTGCAGCTTGCTTTGAAATTATAAATAATACCGCTTTTGCATAAAGCTATGCTAGGAAAAACGCTAACAGGGAATAGTGCAAAGGTGGGTGGTAAACAATGAAAACTACATTATCAATGAATGTTCATTTTCCATTTGCTATAGTCAGCTGGATGAGACGGCATTTTCCCTTAGCTTAGCCGGATAAAGGAGGGGCAGGATAAACGAGTTAAATTGATTTGTCAAAGGCACACTGAAGCGCTGAGCGCAGCAGAAGAGACGCAAGGGTTGAAGGTCAATGTGATGATCGCTTGCCAAAGATGTGACTGACCGTGGGACAAAAAGACTCCTTCCGCAGACATTGCTTAAAATTATGTACAATTGTAACATGAATTAAATCGTGTGAACGGAACAATTATGAAATCATGGGAATGGGTGTAGAACAATGAATAAGCCCAAACTCTGAATGAAGTCACAGTGGTGTGACAATCCGCCTCCTAAACTCTCCAATCATCTGGCTAGTTTCGTAAAATGTTTCAAATGATGTGGGATGGACATGTAGGTTTTAGGGTATAACTGGGGTGCCTTTAGGGGTGTGGTTAGGTTAGGCTGGCTACAGAGAGAGAGAGGGGAGATGCTTCGCTGTCCGTCGGTTTGCAGAGAGGCCTAGCTGTTCCTGTCCTGTCCTGTTCCTGTCCCTGTAATTTTTGTTCTCTGACTCTATTTCAGGGAACCCCCACCATGAATTTGGCCAGAGTGGTGGTTTTCTACAGATCCTTTGGGTTGGTATTTTTCTGACTCGTTCTTGCAATATTACCTGCAGATGTATTTTGTCTCTGAAACATTTGTCTCTTCACCTATCCACTCCGTCATAGTACATTGAAACGTATTATTTAGATGAAACTTTTGTCTCTTCATCTATCCCCTCCGTTAGATGTATTTTGTTTCGCATTTGATTTTGCTGAAACTGATGTCTCTTAGTCTATCCACTCCTTCATGCACAATGTCATTATTTGATTGATGAGTTTGTCTATATCTGAAATTGCTGATGTTTCTCTCCCCCTTTGTGAGTTCATTGTTTGCACTTGTGACTGTATGCATTGAGCATTTTTATCATTTAATATGAGATAAAGCTTCATTAACTTCACCGAGAGTCTGTGATTATTTAGCTGATTGACTAATTAGTTAGATAGTAGTATCATTACCATAAACTATTCAACTTATTGGTTCATCGACCAAATAGAAGGAAAGTTGAAGTATAAGTTAGTTAAGTATTTTGAAATGTCATACATGGATTTTTAGAAGGAAAGGAATTGAACATACAAATTGTCCCCAGTGCATCAGGGATTTGGGTAAATGTGTATGGGCCATTGTTTTGTGATATTATTGAGTATTGATGCCTGATCAGGTATTGGCCTCGCGCTGGATTAGTTTCTTGGTAGCAGAGGACAGTTTAATTATTGATTAGTTTGGTAATGATTATTGATTATTGATTATATGTTCTTAACACGAAAAAGTTAGTGTCCTGTTCTATGTTGTCTAGAAGTACAGGTACGGAGATACCTGAGGAATCCCGGGAATGGAATTTAGCCTGAAATAGGCAGAAGAAGAGTGTGGTAAAGAAATCACACTGCAGAAGTACTTTGTCTGTTGTAATAATACCGAAGCTACGGAGGGCTGAAGGTGTTATATTTAGGGAAACTTCGTATGAGAGTAGAGTGCATGAAATAGCGAAGGGTCCACTTCCGAAACTCTAGCCTTATCCCCAGGAGAGTAACAAGACCTCTTTTCACACCAAAAAGTCCTCTTGCGAAATTTTGCCCTTATCCCTAGAGGAGTACCAGGTCCTCCCGGAGCTTGTTTGAAGGGTAAAATAGCGCTGGTCGTTATTAGGACTCGTAGTGAAGAAAACCTCTTGGAAAAGTGAAAACTATCTCTTTATTAGTGGAACAGACAAGGTAGCATTGTTTTGTGTTGTTACTAACAGAATTTGATTAAGAAAAAAACTCAGAAAAATATTGCTGTATTATTTTGTAAAGGGAGGGTCAGTAGAAGGAGTAATACTGACGTCAGAAAAAGCCGCGCTGGCATTGGTCAGGCAGCGGGCGAGTACTGAGCTCTGATTGGTCAGTCATAGTGAGCCGCGCTAGTATTGGTTGAGACTTTGCTTACGTAGCAGTGCCCTAATTGGATGGTTGGTGTGTGTCGCACTGGTATAGGACGAGAACTGACAAATAGAATAAGAAGAATTACGGAAAGGTTTCCTTGTTTGTTTATTGAGAAAAATTAGTGTAAAGAGTCAGGAAAATGAAGTTGCTTAAGAAAATAAAGAATTTCTTTAAAAAGGATAAACCAATTGTAACTAGAGAGGGAATTCCTATTCCACCTCCAAGCACTCCTGCTTCTTATATGATATTGGAGCGAGGTTATCATACGTGTATGTGGTTAGAGAACTGGGTGGAATATACGAAGGATGATGGTGTTATAGCTTTCCCACAGTATGGTACGTTTAATGTAAGGATTTTGCAGAATTTGAGAAATCGGATGAATTCACTAGAGCCGAATCCCAGATTAACGCAGTACGAAGCATTAGAAGAATGGGAAGTTGGGGAAGTTGAGGCATTTGAAAGAGAGAAATATAGAAGTAACAGAAGATACAGAAATTCGATTTCTGGATATCCTTCTGAGAATAGGTTGAAAAGATTAAGCCCGGGCGTAGTTTGCGTAGTAGCACTTCACGTAGCTACGTGAAGTACAGCTTCAACTACACGTAGCTATGCAAATTGCGTAGTGCGTAGCTGTGTGCTTGACTGCACTGTACAATAATTACCAAAAGCAAACTTGTACAGTGCAAGTTAAGATAAAATAAATATCTCTGTCTTTATATGCTAAAAATGCATATAGTCATTTCACTAAAGTGAAAACAAAAAGTTAACAAGCAGTGAGAGAGGTGATGATTTTGGTATCCTCACTAACTTAGGAGAGAACCAACAACCAAGCAGATGTCTTGAAAACAAAAAGCACATCTTATTGAACGATTCCTCCTAGGACCACCCCAAGCACAGTTATGGGCAAAAATACAATCCCAACCAAAGGCCCTGCAAAGCATTATGGGACGAGATTAGCAGTGGGCAGTGAATATTATAGTGTCCAATATCAAAATAATTCTACAAAGAGCTGCAGTTCAACTAGTCGTCACTGGGTGTCGTCCCTCAAGAGTGAAATGCAAAAGTATTGAAAACCTTTCATGAAGCTTTTGCATTTGACTCGTGAGGGACGACACCCAGTGACGACTAGTTGAACTGCAACTCTTTGTAGAATTATTTTGATATTGGACACTATAATATTCACTGCCCACTGCTAATCTCGTCCCATAATGCTTTGCAGGGCCTTTGGTTGGGATTGTATTTTTGCCCATAACTGTAGCTGAGAGTGGTCCTAGGAGGAAGGGACCACCATTGAATCGTTCACATGATATGCTTTTTGTGTTCAAGGCATCTGCTTGGTCCTCCCCCTAGGTTAGGGGGACTCCAAAATCATCACCTCTCTCATTGCTTGATATGTCAAAATTCATTTTTGTGAATTGGTTATATGCTTTTTAGCATAAAAAATTGCTTTATCAAAGCATTTGAAGGAGTTTGTTATTATTATTAAGCCTGGGCGTAGTGCTAGCTGTGTGCTTGACTCACTGCACTGTACAATAATTACCAAAAGCAAACTTGTACAGTGCAAGTTAAGATAAAATAAATATCTCTGTCTTTATATGCTAAAATTGCATATAGTCATTTCACTAAAGTGAAAACAAAAGCAGTGAGAGAGGTGATGATTTTGGTATCCTCGCTAACTTAGGGAGAGAACCAAGCAGATGTCTTGAAAACAAAAAGCACATCTTATTGAATGATTAGGTGGTGGTCCCATCCTCTTAGGACCACCCCAAGCACAGTTATGGGCAAAAATACAATCCCAACCAAAGGCCCTGCAAAGCATTATGGGACGAGATTAGCAGTGGGCAGTGAATATTATAGTGTCCAATATCAAAATAATTCTACAAAGAGCTGCAGTTCAACTAGTCGTCACTGGGTGTCGTCCCTCACGAGTCAAATGCAAAAGCTTCATGAAAGGTTTTCAATACTTTTGCATTTCACTCTTGAGGGACGACACCCAGTGACGACTAGTTGAACTGCAGCTCTTTGTAGAATTATTTTGATATTGGACACTATAATATTCACTGCCCACTGCTAATCTCGTCCCATAATGCTTGCAGGACCTTTGGTTGGGATTGTATTTTTGCCCATAACTGTGCTTGGGGTGGTCCTAGGAGGAAGGGACCACCATTGAATCGTTCACATGATATGCTTTTTGTGTTCAAGGCATCTGCTTAGTCCTCCCCTAGGTTAGGGGGACTCCAAAATCATCACCTCTCTCATTGCTTGATATTTTATTGTCAACATTCATTTTTGTGAATTGGTTATATGCTTTTTAGCATAAAAAATTGCTTTATCAAAGCATTTGAAGGAGTTTATTATACTCCTGCTACGCTACGTTTATTAGTACAGTTATTCACTCTGCTACGTGCAATTTGCGTAGTGCGTAGTAGCACAAACTTTGCATGCTTCGTGAGCGTAGCAAAGTATTATGCCCAGGGTTAGAAAAGATGGAGGAGAGCTGTGATAACGGAAGGATTGTATCCAGTTTTAGTTGCTGACGATCAGACAGGAGGTAAATGTAAAGAGAAAAATTAAAATTTAGAGACTTCAAGTTTAAGGGATGATCCGAACGACTCTGATGATGATGAGATATTAGAAGATATTATGACCAAACGACCTCCGCCATATGAAGAAAATTTAGGGGAGGTGACCCCGAGTGCCCCACAATTGGGAACCCCATTAACTCCACAAGTCACTGAAATAGCTAGGGTAGTGCAAGAGAATTAAGTGAATTTGCTGAATAAGGCAAGACTAGA
Source organism: Calotriton arnoldi (assembly GCA_963921515.1). NCBI lineage: Eukaryota > Metazoa > Chordata > Amphibia > Caudata > Salamandridae > Calotriton > Calotriton arnoldi. The sequence goes on along the minus strand of CAWUFW010008376.1, from coordinate 192,945 downwards.
GCAGGTCCAGAAAATGAATCAGTTAAGTCTGAATGCAGAAGGATTGACAGTACCCGTGACAATTGGTCCTGTGGTCCCATTGTATGGAGAAAAGCAAAATCTGTCAAAATTTCATACATTGGCAGTTCCGAGAAGCAGTGTCAAGGGTGAAATGGTGACGGTAATGAATGAGAGTGGACAGGCTGATCTGAATACTACATTGTTGGATCTTCCGGTTTGTGAGTTGATAACGGAAACCCCTAAAAGAGATTTACAAATAGACCCAAGGAGAATAGGACCAAATGTCACTCCAATAGCAGGGAGTTCAGCAGGTCCTTCACCAGAGGAATTGAATAATTGGATAAAAGAAATGACAAAATAAAAACCGCAACCACAGAGTCTAAATGTGAGTCAATTGAAAGTGGATTTGGAAGAGATGATTATTGGCATAATAAGTCCAGATAGGTTAGGGACTTACCGAGATGATGAACTTTTGTTTTTGTGTAAAAGCATTACATGGAGAGCAAAGAATCTTCATGAGAAAATATCCGAAGCTGCTAGTGAGTATGGAATAGACATAGAAAAGGCGAAGGTGTTGCAAAAATCATATAGGTTGGCTTTCACTGATAAAGATTTAGAGAGTTTGAATGCGTCAGGAAAAAGATTGCAGATAAAAGAATTGATGAACATTCTGAAGAAATGGGAAGATGTAGATCGATGGAAAAATAGATGGACAAGAAAGAAGGAAGAAGCAGCTAGTAAAGGAGCGTCTATGTTTCCGTTAAAAGAAACAGAACAAGTTGAAAGGGCGTGTCCGATGAGAGAAGTTCCAGGTGGTGGATATGTTCACGTTCCATGGTCAAGGCAGGATATATTGTCTTTCACGAATGATTTTCCCAGGTTAAGAGAGAAAGTGGTTGAATGGCACAAACAGGTAGAGAGGTTTGTGAAAGTTTCGAAGGTTTTGTTGAAGGATTTGGATGGGTTGTTTGAGATAGTCGTTACAGCAGATTTGTGGACAGAATGTAAGATCACCGTTGATTGGCCAAAAGAAGAATATCCTAGAGATCCTAAAACAGGTGCACCATCGGAGGAGGTGATGAAAAAGTATAATCAGGTAATCACCTTCTTGAAAGGGAAAATATCTCCGAAAGAAACAGATTGGGTTAAAATTGATAGGACGGCCCAAGAACCAAAAGAGTCAGTCCATGCATACTATGAAAGGTTGCTGCAGGTATTTACAGTATAGTGGGTTTGAGAATATTGGAGACAAGGATATGGGACATTTTGTATATCGTTTCGTGTTTGGATTAAAACCGGAAATTAGTAATATGATTCAGCAACATTTGATTTGCTGGCAGAGCAAAACAATAGATGACATTTTGAGGTATGCAAAGTATTGTAGTGATGACATTGAATCGAGACATAAAAAGTTAAAAGAGAAAATGATGTGGGCACAAGTGAAAGTGGCAGAGCAGCAAGAGGCAAATAATTGTCCTCAAGCTGGTTACCAGATGAATGGTCAAAATCAAAATAGTCAAATACCTAGTGGGGGTAGAGGAAGAGGTAAAATGAGTAGAGAGGAAGCTATGAAGAAATGTCCTTGTCGTGTGCGGAAAGCATGGACATTGGAAGAATGAGTGTAGATCTGCATAAAAGAATAATGGGGCAAATCAAAATTTAATTCCACAGATGCAGAATGAGGTGGGTGTAAATCAGCAGCAGATAGTTACTCCACAGTTACAGGTGCCACAAGCTCCCATGCCAAACAATGTGAATGCTCAAGTGCAGAGGTACGGTGCAAATACTGGATTTCACGGAGGTGACCAAGTTGGTAAGAATCAAACTGTGCAAATGATTCCGCAATATTGGTTGCAGTGCAATGAGAATGATTCAGACTCATCTCAATGACGGTGCCTGAGGGGGGAGGAAGAGTGCGTACTTGGCGCATCTTTGGCGGTAGATGAGTCAGGTCCATTTGTTGACGGAAAGGTGGAAGGGAATGATATTACATTCTTAGTGGACACTGGTGCTACCCGTCCTACTGTGAGAGCAGCAGAAATTCCAAACCTACCCCTCTCGGGAGAAACTATCCAAGTTGTAGGAGTCTCGAATAAACATATTAGAACTCCAGTCACAAATCCAATAGAAGTTCATATTGGAAACTTCAGAGACATGCATTGGTTTGTGGTATGTGACTCGAGTCCAGTAAATCTCTTAGGTAGAGATTTATTATGCAAGATGAACTGTACCATCTAATGTACGCCGAATGGTATTGCATTTCAGACACCTGATGAGGATGTTGAATTTAAAATGATGCTAGCGAAGCAAGGGACAGAAGTGGATGAGTTGTTTTTACTTCTCACAGAAGAGAATCTGCCTTAAGAGTTAAAAAGTGCAGTGAGATCGGATATGTGGGATTTTTCAGGAAAAGAAATTGGCCTAATGACAAATGTATATCCGATTCAGATTACAGTGAAGGAGGGTGCTGTATATCCAAACACACCCCAATACAAAATGAGTCCAGAAGTAATTGCAGGAGTCACACCTGTGATAGATCAAATGATTGAACAGGGAATCCTGAAAGAAATACTGAGCAGTCCTTGTAATTCACCTATTATAGGTATCAAAAAGCCCAATGGGAAGTACAGAATAGTGCAGGATTTACGAAAAATAAATAAAATTGTAGTACCCTGTTGTCTAATAGTGCCAAATCCAGCAGTGATACTTTATCAAATTCCCTGTGATGCTGAATGACACACAGTGATTGATTTGTGCCAAGCATTTTTCTCGATTCCTTTATGTAGGAGAGTAGGATCTGCTTCACATGGGTACCCCCACTTTTTGCTGATGCTTCACTGTTTTTCGACTTTAGTCTGGCTGGGGCCCTGCTAATCAGAACCCCAGCCTAGCTGCTTCCTCTCTAAAATGGTTTCCATGTGCCTTAGGCACATCTCTGATTGGAATCTGGAGTGCCCTTATAAGTCCCTAGTATATGGTATACTATGTACCCAGGGCATAGGTACCTCAGAGGGCCTACCAGGGGCTGCAGCATGTATTGTGCCACCCCTGGAAGGCCATCCAAAATGACACCACAGGTCTGCTACTGCAGCCTGGGTAAGGTGGTGCATGCACCCCTTACTGTGATATAGGCTACCTATATCACTACATACATACACACATATAAACCTATAAGTCACTCCTATGGCAGGCCTTATCAATCCTGGAGGCAGAGTGCGTGGTTCCTATGTGAGAGGGTGCCCCTGCATGAGCAGGGCCCCTCTGCAGCGTTCGGAGACCCTTCTCTGATGCTGTTTGTAGTGCAGCCTGACCATATACTCTTAAGCGCATTATAACCTCGCGTTAAATGCTAACTTTGGGATGGCTGCACGGAAACATGTCGTGTTTGGTGTCAAACATCTTGGAATACTACCCCCCACCAGTTCTGGCGGCGGGGGTAGCATCCCACCCTTCTAGAGGGAGAGACATGTACACACCGGCCTACCCGGTAACTTCTTTCCAAGCCCTGGCATCACAAAATGGATGCCGCTGCCACAGACACGAGTCTGGCCTCCTGCTGCTGACCGAAACTCCGGCAGGGGAGGCCTGGACAATAGGTTTCCTGTCCCAGGGAGGTGTAACCACCTCCCCAGACAGGATAGTGTGTATTGGGGCTGGGCGGGAGCACTCTCTGGTGCTTTGAAGTCCTGCACTGGGGGCACATTTGGTGTCCCTGTGCATACCCCAGTTCAAACCGGCTCAGGGGCTTCCAGCCCCTGCTCTGGCGTGAAACTGGACAAAGGGAAAGGGCTGTAACCACCCCTCTGCCCTGACCCTCCCATAGGTGGGTCCCCAGAGTATGTCCAACCCCCTAACTTGGTATACGTATGGGACCCCAGTCCTTAGGACTTTTGATTTACCTGGACGAAACTCTGTCACAGAATCCTGGACCTTCGATGCTCTACTTCAAGATTAGAGGACTGAAGAATCTCCCTTGGGGTCAAGGAGTGACTCCCCTGCTTGGCAGGCACCAAAGAAGCAATTGTCCGGTCTGCATCGCTGAAGCTCCCGCCGGACGCCGAAGTCTTTGCATCACCAGAGGTGGATTTCCAGACTTCCCCGAGGCTGCCCTGAGTCCCCAGCAAAGCTGAGGCCCGTAGCTGTCGTGGGTAACGTGGAACCATGACCCCTGGACACCGATCGCATTTGCAAGTGCATCCTCTTCTGGGTCTCCTACGAAGTTGTACTTTGGGCTCTTAGTAGCCCCAGCCTCCAGCACCGACTGCACCGAAGATCACTGGCCTCCACTCCACGAGTGTCCTGTGAGCCAGCTCCAAGTGCGTCCACTCGAGGCTCCTTCGCGGTCGCTAGTCCGTTGGCTAGTAGGCCCTCCCGAAGGCCAATCTTCTTCTGCTTGGGCTCCCTGGTTGCTCCAGGCGTGTCCTGACTTACCCTTGCTGGGTGAGTCCCACAGACCTTGCTGGTCTGCACCATCGTCCTTCTTCCATTTCCACGAGACTTGCCGTTGCCAAGGCTTGTTGGGTCCAATCCGGTTGCCGGCACCCCTGCAATCGACAGACGTTATGGGACAGCTCGAATCCAGCTCCTGGTTGTCGTCGATGCCTCCTGGACCTCGTGGCTGAAGAGTCAAGACGACCGTCAACCTACCTGAAGCACTCGACATCGGTGGGCATCTGCTTATCGCCTTCCTGGTCACTGGCTAGTGACCCAGACTCTGTCCCCTCTGCTTTCAGGTTCTTCAGATCTTCGATCCACCTTTGGATCCACCCGAACACTTTCGACTTGGCCGCCAGCAGCACTTTGCCGCAGATCGCCATTGAAAACGACGACGAAACCCGACCCCGAAAGACACCTATGCACCCGGCTCCCCTGGGTGAGGTAACTCGAGTACTCCGGTGCTCCCGTGGGTATTGACACTAGAACAGCCTAGTTCTAAAAGGGTTTGCTCCAAGTCCTCCTCTACGTGTCCCTTTTCTTTAAACTTCCAACCGCGACTTTCCCCATAGAAGTCAACGGCGATTCGCGGCTGTGTTCTCACACTGCACGCGTCCCCGTGGGTCCCCTGTGTCACTACCTTGGGTGGTTCCTTGTGGTCCAAGCACTTCTACAGGCTCTAGGCCCTGTGTCTAGCTCAGTCGTGGTTCTTATACCACTTTATTGGTATATGGTTTGGTACGCCCCTAGGGCTCAAACGTGTATTTGTGCTATTACTGTAGATAACTAACTTATAACTTATGTACTTCGAACTCTAGCCTCATAAAGAGACTAGAGGGGTGTGTTTAGCAATAAATACATATATTTTGAATATATACCTGGTGTGGTCCTCTTTCATTTGGTCACTCAAGAGATTATAGACTGGTAAAACAAGCTGCTTTACATTCCTTCAGGACTTAGCCTGAAGGCTGCTCTCCATAGCTACCACTAGGATAGCTTTCAATAAAGGTTGTCTTTAACCTACCTCCAATAAGGGGTTGTTTGGACTGGTGCAAGGTGCCCACTATAATTAGTGGACAGCATATGCCAGGCCAACTTCTCACATTGGTGTGCAGCGTGTGGGATTCCAGCTTGCTATTGTTTTACCAGATAATCTCAATTGAATTGATCAACTGAAAACCACTAAGGGTACCCAAGGTACATATAAATCAAGCTTAGTATACAGTAAGTTCTACTGAACTTAGAGTTGTGTGTTAAGGGATAGCACACCCTTTCTACAACTCAAGAGAGTTTAGTAGGCCACACTAGAGTAGGTAGGGCATACACCACACCTCACTAGTAATGTCTTCAAAGCCAGGACCCAGTGAGTCCTTGCCAGAAGCCAGTGGGCTTCTTCCCTCCAAGTATGATAAACTCCCATTCTTGGAATTGAGAGCATTATGCAATACTAGGAAGCTGAAGGCAGGCAAAAGTGCCAGCACCCAACACCTCAGAGAGGTGCTACTAGCTGATGATCTCAGCAGGCCCCTAGGGTCTGAAGGGGTAGGCAGAGAGGGTGGGGCAGAAGATGAGGAAGGGGTCATGGGTGAAGAAACCCAGGCCCCCCCCTCTGAAACTGGCCAGGAAGGTGAAAATGACCTTGACCTGGAGAACACAATTCCTCCTGTGGAGGAGGAGGATCAGAATGACCTCCCCTTTGTCACCCCAGGAAGAATTGTGAGTGTGCCCGGAAGGTCTAGATCTCCTTCTCAGGAGTCTAACCACTCTGACACCTCAATAGGGACCTCTGTCTCTTCTCATAGGAGAGAATCCTCTCATGACAGGAGAAAGAGACTGATTCAGTATGAGCAAGCCCAGCTTGAACTCAGAAAACAGCAGTTGGCTATAGACAGGGAGTCCCTAGATCTCTACAAAGAGAGAAAAAAGATGGGACTAGAGTCCCATGGTGGCAGCAATTTCCCAAGAGATAGGGAAAGGTCTTATGACCATAGAAACCTGAGCAAGATTGTCCCTCCCTACCAGAGTGGGGATGACATCCACAAATGGATAACTGCACTGGAGAGGCCCTGTAAAGTACAGAGGGTCCCTCAGGAGCAGTGGGCAGCAATCTTGTGGCTCTCCTTTGCAGACAAAGGTAGAGATAAGCTCCTCGCTGTTAAAGAGGAGGATGCTGATAAATACACAGTCTTAAAGAGTGCTCTGATTGATGGGTTTGGCCTAACCACTGAACAATACAGGTTAAAGTTCAGAGATACCCAAAAGGCACAGACTCAAGACTGGGTGGACTTTGTTGATTGTTCTGCCAAGGCTCTGGAAGGTTGGTTATTGGGCAGTAAGGTATGTGACTTCACAGGATTGTACAATCTTATCATGAGGGAGCAGATCCTTAATAATTGTCAAAATCAGCTGTTGCATCTGACCTCTCCCCAAGAATTGGGAAAGAAGGCAGACAAATGGGTCAGAACCAGGGTGAGGCAGAAGGTACAGAACCAAGGTGGTGACCCTAAGAAGCAAGATTCTAAAAACTCTGATAAGGGTGGGGAGAAGGGTAAAGACCAGAAGTCTTCACAAGGCCCCCAAAAATCTTCTTCAGGTGGGGATTCACAGTCTAACAAGGGAAGAGGCCAAAAGAAACCATGGTGCAAGGTCTGTAAGCAAAAGACCCACTGGACCAGTGATTGCACCAAGTCCAAAGACTCTACTCCAGCCCCCACCAATGCCCCTAAGGCACCTGCTCCCCTAGTGCAGTTACAATTGGTGGTGGGACTACACAAGCCAAGGGTTTAGTAGGGTTGACCCTGGGTAAGGAGATGAGCTCTGACCTAGTCAGAGAACTCACTCAGGCTGTCCTAGTCTGTGATGGAGACATGGATGTGACCTCCTCTGTGAGTCCCAGTAATCTGGGCAAGTACAGGCAACAGCCCTTAATCAATGGAAAAGAGGCTTTGGCATTTAGGGACACAGGGGCAAGTGTCACCATGGTGACACAAGACCTTGTGAATCCTGGGCAGATTATACTTGGTGAAATGTACCAAGTGACCAATGCTAGCAATGCCAGAACAGACCATACTCTGGCAGTTGTTAACTTCTCCTGGGGAGGGGTAACTGGCCTTAAGAAGGTTGTGGTAAGTGCAGACCTACCAGTTGAATGCTTGCTTGGCAATGATTTAGAAACTTCAGCTTGGGCAGAAGTGGAGCTCAGGACCCATGCAGAAATGCTGGACATCCCTGCAGATGTGTTTGTTGTGACCAGGTCACAAGCCAAAATGTCTAACACTGAACAGGCCTTGGATTCTGGAATAATGGACCAAGGGCCCTCCAAGAAGAGGAGTAGTAGGGTAAAGGCAGTGCCTTCCCCTTGGCTCAGAAGGAAGATCAGTCTCTTGAGGGGGATGATCTCAGTCCTGAGGAAGGAACTGTCCCAGAGGAGCTTGAACCTGACCAGGTTGAGTTCTTGGGGACAGGGGGCCCTTCCTGGGCAGATCTGAGCCAGGAGCAGCAGAGCTGCCCCTCTCTTGAACCCCTCAGACAGCAAGCTGCTGCTGAGGCTGCTGGGAAAGCTAGTGGTCCCCATACAGTGTATTGGGATGATGGACTCTTGTACTCAGAGTGTAGAGACCCCAAGCCTGGTGCCACCAGGAGGTTGGTTATACCTCTGAAGTTCAGGGGCTTCCTATTGACCCTAGCCCATGACATTCCCTTAGCAGGTCACCTGGGCCAGAACAAGACTTGGGACAGAATTGTCCCTCACTTTCACTGGCCCCACATGTCTGAAGACACCAAGGAGTTTTGTCGCTCCTGTGTAACCTGCCAGGCCAGTGGCAAGGCAGGTGGCACTACAAAGGCCCCCTGATACCACTACCTGTGGTGGGGTTCCCTTTGAAAGGGTGGGGATTGACATTGTTGGTCCCATGGATCCCCAAACAGCATCTGGGCACAGGTTTATCCTGGTGGTAGTGGATCATGCCACCAGGTACCCAGAGGCTATTCCCCTTAGGACCACTACAGCACCTGTGGTGGCAAGAGCCCTCCTGGGAATTTTCTCAAGAGTGGGCTTCCCTAAGAAGGTTGTATCAGACAGGGGTGCTAACTTTATGTCTGGATACTTGAAAGCAATGTGGAAGGAGTGTGGAGTGACTTACAAGTTCACCACACCCTATCACCCACAATGCAATGGTTTAGTTGAGAGATTCAACAAAACCTTGAAGGGCATGATTAAAGGGCTCCCAGAAAAGCTTAGGCGAAGATGGGACATACTCTTGCCCTGCCTTTTATTTGCATACAGGGAGGTGCCTCAAAGGGGTTGGCTACAGCCCTTTTGAACTTTTGTTTGGTCACCCTGTCAGGGGTCCATTGTGCTTGGTGAAGGAAGGATGGGAGTTACCTCTCAAGCCCCCAAAGCAAGACATAGTGGACTATGTACTTGGTCTCCGCTCCAGGATGGCTGAGTACATGAAAAAGGCAACTAAAAATCTTGAGGCTAGCCAGGAACTTCAAAAGCCTGGCATGACCAAAGGCTGTACTGACTGTTTACCAGCCAGGACAGAAGGTGTGGGTGTTGGAGCCAGTGGCCCCAGCAGCTCTCCAAGACAAATGGAGTGGACCCCATACCATTGTTGAACAGAAGGGTGAGGTTACCTATTTAGTCGACCTAGGAACACCCAGGAGTCCCCACAGGGTTCTCCATGTCAACAGGTTAAAACCATATGTGGACAGGGCAGACATGGGCTTGCTCATGGCTACTGATGAGGGACAGGAGGAAGAGAGTGACCCACTCCCTGACCTGCTCTCACAGAACCCTGATGATGGGTCAGTGGATGGTGTAGCCTTGGCAGGCAGCCTCACTGCCCAGCAGCAAACTGATTGCAGACAGGTGCTCAATCAGTTCAGGCACATATTCTCACTGACACCCAGTCAGACCACCTGGTGCACTCATGAAGTGGACACTGGGGACAGTCTGCCTATTAAAAATAAGATTTATAGGCAACCTGACCATGTCAGGGACTGTATCAGGACAGAAGTCCAGAAGATGTTGGATTTGGGAGTTATTGAACCCTCAGATAGCCCTTGGGCTAGTCCAGTGGTCCTTGTGCCAAAACCTCACACCAATGGTGGGAAAAGAGAGATGAGGTTTTGTGTGGACTACAGGGGTCTCAATGCAGTCTCTAGGACTGATGCCCATCCAATACCTAGGGCAGATGAGCTGATAGACACTTTGGCCTCAGCCAAGTATCTAAGCACATTTGACCTGACAGCTGGCTACTGGCAGATCAGACTAGCTGATGATGCAAAGCCAAAGACAGCATTCTCAACCCCTAGTGGGCATTATCAATGTGTGGTGATGCCCTTTGGTCTGAAGAATGCACCTGCCACTTTTCAGAGGTTGGTGAATACAGTCCTTACAGGTCTGGAAGTCTATAGTGCAGCATATCTAGATGATATTGCTGTCTTTAGCTCCACCTGGGAGGATCCCCTGGTCCACCTCAGAAATGTTTTGCAGGCCCTGCAGAAGGCAGGCCTGACTATCAAGGCCACCAAGTGCCAGATAGGGCAGAGTCAGGTTGTGTACCTGGGCCACCTTGTGGGTGGAGGCCAGGTTCAACCACTGCAGAGCAAGATCCAGACCATCATGGACTGCACTGCTCCAACTACCCAGACTCAGGTGAGAGCCTTTTTAGGCCTGACTGGGTACTATAGGAGATTTGTCAAGGGGTATGGATCAATAGTGACACCCCTGAATGACTTAACTTCCAAGAAAATGCCCAAAAGGTTCAGTGGACAGTTAGCTGTCAAAAGGCATTTGATGACCTAAAGCAGGCCATGTGCACTGCTCCCATTCTACAGAGTCCTGATTACTCCAAGAAGTTCATTGTCCAAACAGATGCATCTGAATTGGGGTAGGGGCTTACTGTCACAATTGAATGATGAAGGTCAGGATCAGCCAGTAGCTTTTATTAGCAGAAGGCTGACCCCTAGAGAGAAACGTTGGTCAGCCATTGAGAGGGAGGCCTTTGCTGTGGTCTGGGCTCTGAAGAAGTTGAGGCCATACTTGTTTGGTACTCACTTCCTTGTTCAAACAGACCATAAGCCCCTCTTATGGCTAAAACAAATGAAGGGTGAAAACCCCAAACTGCTTAGGTGGTCCATTTCCCTACAGGGGATGGACTTCACAGTGGAACATAGACCTGGGAGTAACCATGCCAATGCAGATGGACTCTCTAGGTACTTCCACTTAGAACATGGAGACTTAACTGGGCAAGGTTAGTTTAATGTCCCTACGTTTGGGGGGTTGTGTAGGAGAGTAGGATCTGCTTCACATGGGTACCCCCACTTTTTGCTGATGCTTCACTGTTTTCGACTTTAGTCTGGCTGGGGCCCTGCTAATCAGAACCCCAGCCTAGCTGCTTCCTCTCTAAAATGGTTTCCATGTGCCTTAGGCACATCTCTGATTGGAATCTGAGTGCCCTTATAAGTCCCTAGTATATGGTATACTATGTACCCAGGGCATAGGTACCTCAGAGGCCTACCAGGGGCTGCAGCATGTATTGTGCCACCCCTGGAAGGCCATCCAAAATGACACCACAGGTCTGCTACTGCAGCCTGGGTAAGGTGGTGCATGCACCCCTTACTGTGATATAGGCTACCTATATCACTACATACATACACACATATAAACCTATAAGTCACTCCTATGGCAGGCCTTATCAATCCTGGAGGCAGAGTGCGTGGTTCCTATGTGAGAGGGTGCCCCTGCATGAGCAGGGCCCCTCTGCAGCGTTCGGAGACCCTTCTCTGATGCTGTTTGTAGTGCAGCCTGACCATATACTCTTAAGCGCATTATAACCTCGCGTTAAATGCTAACGGCTGCACGGAAACATGTCGTGTTTGGTGTCAAACATCTTGGAATACTACCCCCCCCCCCGCCAGTTCTGGCGGCGGGGGTAGCATTCCACCCTTCTAGAGGGAGAGACATGTACACACCGGCCTGCCCGGTAACTTCTTTCCAAGCCCTGGCATCACAAAATGGATCCCGCTGCCACAGACACGAGTCTGGCCTCCTGCTGCTGACCGAAACTCTGGCAGGGGAGGCCTGGACAATAGGTTTCCTGTCCCAGGGAGGTGTAACCACTTCCCCAGACAGGATAGTGTGTATTGGGGCTGGGCGGGAGCACTCACTGGTGCTTTGAAGTCCTGCACTGGGGGCACATTTGGTGTCCCTGTGCATACCCCAGTTCAAACCGGCTCAGGGGCTTCCAGCCCCTGCTCTGGCACGAAACTGGACAAAGGGAAAGGGGTGTAACCACCCCTCTGCCCTGACCCTCCCATAGGTGGGTCCCCAGAGTATGTCCAACCCCCTAACTTGGTATAAGTATGGGACCCCAGTCCTTAGGACTTTAGATTTACCTGGACGAAACTCTGACACAGAATCCTGGACCTTCGACACTCTACTTCAAGATTAGAGGACTGAAGAATCTCCCTTGGGGTCAAGGAGTGACTCCCCTGCTTGGCAGGCACCAAAGAAGCAATTGTCCGGTCTGCATCGCTGAAGCTCCCGCCGGACGCCGAAGTCTTTGTATCACCAGAGGTGGATTTCTAGACTTCCCCGAGGCTGCCCTGAGTCCCCAGCAAAGCTGAGGCCCGTAGCTGTCGTGGGTAACGTGGAACCGTGACCCCTGGACACCGATTGCATTTGCAAGTGCATCCTCTTCTGGGTCTCCCACGAAGTTGTGCTTTGGGCTCCGAGTAGCCCCAGCCTCCAGCACCGACTGCACCGAAGATCACTGGCCTCCACTCCACGAGTGTCCTGTGAGCCAGCTCCAAGTGCGTCCACTCGAGGCTCCTTCGCGGTCACTAGTCCGTTGGCTAATAGGTCCTCCCGAAGGCCAATCTTCTTCTGCTTGGGCTCCTTGGTTGCTCCAGGCGTGCCCTGACTTACCCTTGCTGGGTGAGTCCCACAGACCTTGCTGGTCTGCACCATCGTCCTTCTTCCATTTCCATTTCCACGAGACTTGCCGTTGCCAAGGCTTGTTGGGTCCAATTCGGTCGCCGACACCCCTGCAATCGACAGACGTCATGGGACAGCTCGAATCCAGCTCCGGGTCGTCGTCGACGCCTCCTGGACCTCGTGGCTGAAGAGTCAAGATGACCGTCAACCTACCTGAAGCACTCGACATCGGTGGGCATCTGCTCATCGCCTTCCTGGTCACTGGCTAGTGACCCAGACTCTGTCCCCTCTACTTTCAGGTTCTTCAGATCTTCGATCCACCTTTGGATCCACCCGAACACCTTTGACTTGGCCGCCAGCAGCACTTTGCCGCAGATCGCTATTGAAAACGACGACGAAACCCAACCCCGAAAGACACCTATGCACCCGGCTCCCCTGGGTGAGGTAACTCGAGTACTCCGGTGCTCCCGTGGGTATTGACACTAGAACAGCCTAGTTCTAAAAGGGTTTGCTTCAAGTCCTCCTCTAAGTGTCCCTTTTCTTTAAACTCCCAACCGCGACTTTCCCCATAGAAGTCAACGGCGATTCGCGGCTGTGTTCTCACACTGCACGCGTCCCCCGTGGGTCCCCTGTGTCACTACCTTGGGTGGTTCCTTGTGGTCCAAGCACTTCTACAGGCTCTAGGCCCTGTGTCTAGCTCAGTCGTGGTTCTTATACCACTTTATTGGTATATGGTTTGGTACGCCCCTAGGGCTCAAACGTGTATTTGTGCTATTACTGTAGATAACTAACTTATAACTTATGTACTTCGAACTCTAGCCTCATAAAGAGACTAGAGGGTGTGTTTAGCAATAAATACATATATTTTGAATATATACCTGGTGTGGTCCTCTTTCATTTGGTCACTCAAGAGATTATAGACTGGTAAAACAAGCTGCTTTACATTCCTTCAAGACTTAGCCTGAAGGCTGCTCTCCATAGCTACCACTAGGATAGCTTTCAATAAAGGTTGTCTTTAACCTACCTCCAATAAGGGGTTGTTTGGACTGGTGCAAGGTGCCCACTATAATTAGTGGACAGCATATGCCAGGCCAACTTCTCACACTTTACATCCGGAAAGCCAATATCTTTTTGCATTCCGGTTCGGAGACCGTGTTTTGGCATGGTGCCGAGTTCCTCAAGAGTACACTGAGAGTCCCTCAATCTTTAATCAGAACTTGAAAAAATGTCTGGAGACTTTAGTCATGCCAGGAAATTAAGTTTTGGTTCAATATATTGATGACCTATTAGTGGCATCAAAGACCCGAGAGGCATGTGTGACAGATACAGTTGCCTTATTGAACCATCTGGCAGAAGGAAGACACAAGGTGTCACCAGCAAAAATTGCAGTTCTGTAAACAAGAGGTCCAGTACCTAGGACACAAAATAGAAAAGGGAGTCAGAAAGGTGACACCAGAAAGAATTAATGTGATCAAACAGATGAGTTTGCCTAAAACTCAGAAAGAAGTACGAAGGTTTTTGGGAATGGTTGGATACTGTAGGCAATGGATCAGTGGTTTCTCACTGAAGGCAAAACCTCTACAGAGGTTGACGCGGAAAGATGTGAAAGATCCGATTGTGCTGGATGATGAAAGTATGGAAGCTTTTACAAAATTGAAAAACAGTCTTTGTCGAGCACCTGCATTGGGAATGCCAGATTATGCAAAGAATTTTGCGTTGTACTGCTGTGAAAGAGATGGGTGTGCACTTTCAGTTCTAACTCAGAAACATGGAATGGCACGACGTCCAGTAGCATATTTTTCTGCTACTTTGGATTCAGTGGCTGCAGAGTTACCAGGCTGTTTAAAAGCAGTAGTCGCGACTTGTGTGAGTTTGGAACAGAGTGAAGCGATTGTGATGGGATATCCAGTCAAGTTGTATGTGCCACATTCTGTTGAGATTCTTTTAACCCAAACCCGGACACAGTATATGACCTCTAGTCGGCTGACTAAGTACGAAAGAACGATCTTGGGTGCTGAAAATGTGACTGTGGTGAGGTACACAACTGTAAACCCAGCAACTTTATTGCCAAATTCCTGTTGTGAGGAGGTGAGAGAAGAAGCGGATCATGATTGTCTGGATGTGACAGAACTATGCACAAACCTAGGCCAGACATAGAAGACATCCTGTTGTGTAGTTCCTATAGTACCCCTGCAGGACCTGCGCGTTTGGATAACATATACTGCGGGCTTGGTGGCAGACTGACTCCGAGCACCCCCACCGTATATGTTAGCCTGATTTGCATTAGCTAGCTCGCAGTGCCACTAGTGTCTCCTCTTATCGGGGAGAGATTGGTTTCTGGCAACCTTAGAACATGACAACCCTGATTCCCTCAGAATCGTGGAAACAATGTACTACCTTTCACTCAGTCACTCGTGCTTACTTATTCGGTTTGTCTCAGAGAGTTACACAGAATAAACAGTTGGGCGTTTCAATAAGTATTTATTGAACAGTTGTTATTCTAGTGTAAAATATATGTGCTGTGGTAACCAGCAGACAATAGCAGAGATATATTATCAGCAGTATGATAAAAGCAAAGGGATAGAACAGTTCTACCATATTGCGATAATCATGGATACATACATGAATATAAAAGCATTATGCAAAGTGCGCGTACTCCTACGATGCCTAACTAGATGTACCTGAGTGTACCTAGCATATTTGTGTAGGTCTAAAGCCTAAGAGCCAAGAATCCCTCTAGGATTTAGTCAAACCCCCATACCTGAATAGAGTGAGTGTGGGACCCCGTCCTGGTCTCGAGATGGACACCCCGTCAGGGCTGTGTCAGACCACTGTCAGCTGGAGCGACTGCATGCAGGAGCCTCAGCATCTCTGGTTAGTGTGTCAGCATGGAAGTCTCGGTTCCCTCTGTCTTACCGGGGCAAGATGTGGTGTATTTATATCCTAAAGTGTCTCAGTCCTCAGTATGGTTTGTATTGGACATGAGGAAGACGTCAGGGGTGATCTTTGTACATACATATTATGCAAGTGGTGTATTCCTAGAGAGCCATGCATAATTGATGAGTACAGTGTGGGCCTGTGTTTGGGAAAAACCCTGCTGTATTCAAAACCACAGGATAGATAACGTTCAGCCCTCAGAGCTCGTTGTGTACTAGCAAGGACCAATGTAGGTGAAAGATCATGCCTATATAAGGAATCATGGCTATAATAGGACATGTATAGTTATGACCATAATTGGGCATATGCTGCTATGACCATAATAGGGCAAGTACGAATATGACCATATTAGGGTAAATATGAAAACGTCCATTTTAGGGCATGTACGAACGGGTCTACATTAGGGCCTCTATGCGGGATATAACACCCACTCCTCTTCCGAATTGGATAAAAATGACCATACTTAAAATCTGGACAATTTAAAATATTTTTAAATCGAGTAAAAAAACATGGTTTTAAAAAATCGTTGAAAATGAGGTGTTTAAAAAATGTTAAAATTCAGCTATTTCTAGTCGCCACTTGAAAAAGTCAATATTGTCTCTCTATAAAAGTTGCATTACCATAAGCAGGAGAAGGCCATGCTTTTTTCAAGCGAAAGTGTCAATGTAAGAAAATGTTCCAAATTTAGATCGTTTGTTTTGAAGCGAGCAAAGAAGCCGAATTCTTTCCCAGGACATGATGAGCTAATTCGAGATTAAACGTCCTGGCTGGGAAGTTCAGTACTATCGGTGTTAGCTTCTGCTGACGACAAATCCAACGCCTCACAGAGAACGTCAATCGCACATAGATGGAATGTAGCATTGCCAACAGTCAGAGCTGCGGCAGCTTGTGCGGCAGTTGTTACCTGGGTGCCTGTGGAGGAGTCACCTAACCCAGCAGGAGCAAACGGCACCTGTGGATTCTCCAGGAATGCATTCAGCAGAATTGGAAGCCGCTGGGGACAAACCAGAGCGTGGGCCTGTATGGGGTCCAGCATTGCATCCGTGTCCGGAGGCGCATCTGATGGAAACGTTAGACAGAGATCCAACGTGCATTCTTCTCCGCAGAACAGGCATCGAAGAACAGGTAAGATGCAGTCAACCCAGACTGGTCTAAATGATAGAAACCAGGAGGCATTGAGTTCTCGCAGGCAATGAATGCCCAGAAGTTGTACCATGCGTTCACGGTATTTCCGCTCCAGGAGCGTGTTCACCATTCCCTCAGGAAGTGGGCCGTCCATTGCGTAGCAGCAATATTACAATCAGGATTCCTGCAATTAGGAACAAGATGAGCTGGAATCCTCCAAATACGCTTCCCAATACGGAGTGTATAGCGTGGATCTGGCCTATGGATACTAAACCCTTCGGTTGTATTCATAAATCTTTGTTGACAGATGTTTGTGTCAATGGGCCAAACCAGCCATTCTGTCCAATCAGGATCTGATCTGTTGTACTGGAAAATGTCATCTAATTTCACCCCATGTGTAGTTGAATTCTGCCCCCCACCCATCTGTGAAGGCATTGGAAACCCCAGTGAGTTCATCTCCTTGCCTTTGGCTAATCCTAGGCAGGATGTTTGTTGCACAGTTTCATTCAGAAAGATTATCTGCTGTGGAATGATGCATGCTCTAAAAAGTGCTTCTATTCCCTGGACTTGCCAGTCCCTAGAACCCCAGATCGATTTTGAATCTATAGTGTCTTTCCATAGATCGAAACCCTGTTTTGACAACTGGTTCAGAAAGGATGCAGAGTAAATATGTTTGGTGTTCGTTAACATAATTTTCTGAGCTGAGAATTTCGCCACTTTATAATAAAATGACTTCGGGTCGGATGTGTTAAACCCTGAGAAGTATGTGAATTTCTGTGCAAATACTTGCGAACTACCTTTTGGAGTTGTTGGGCAGTGTTCCCACTGGTGGTACTCAAATACATTTCTAGGTGTTATAGACTTGTGTAAGAAATGATGACCATATTGCTGGTAACAGTACAATGTATCATAGTCTGAAGTACCTTCTAACATTTCATTGTTCGGAAATGCTGCAGTTTTTTTCTAAATCAGACATCAAATTATCCACAGTATCAATGTCCCAATCATCAGAAAATGTACTGGAGGTAATGATATCATTTAAAGAAATTTTAAATACATGTTTAAGCTGTAAAAGTTCAGTCGGACCGAATACATCATAATCAATCTTGTCCCATACTATACCGTCCGGTATAGGAACTGCTGTGATGTTCACTGAAGACAAGTCTCTTGGTTCACGATGTGAAGACTGGTGTGGTTTTAAAATCAAATTGACTCGTTGGGCTGTAGAGCTTTGCTGGAGGTATCGTCCATTAATAAGCATACTAAAAGTTATAATTAAACCTAGCCAGAAAATGAAAAATAAAATCCCAGTGATATACCATAGTTCTATCCAAGGTGACACCAGGTAAGTCTTTCTAAAAAAGTTCAAAAAGACATTGAGTTTCTGTTGGAGTGATTTTTTGGCTGGCGTCGTTTCCGGTTCGCTTGGATCCAGTGAAAATGTATCAAAGTTCATGAAATAGCCAGGAGCAGTTCGATCAATTGTTGGAATTGCATCGGGATTTGCTGAAATCAGATTTTCCTCTTGACGAGGAATGTTGACGTAGATGTCTGTATTAGGTCTGATTGCAACTTCGTTGTTAAGTTGATTTTCTTCTTGAAGATGTACTTCTCGTTGAAGTGGAACGAGTTCCATAGCATTGTTGCTTAGTCCTTCATTCCGTACAGGTGGCTCTTCAAACGTGATGAGTCTTTCTGTTTGAATTTCTTGGATTGTAGCAAGAGGAGGGCGTCTGGTACTGTGGAGTCCACGAGGCCTACTGTTTAGTATCGGCCACATAGTGTGGTTTGATTAAGTCAATTGAGACAAATCTTTTCTCCTTTTTCCCGGCAAGAGGCAGCAACAGTACTGTTCTTGTGCCTTGGATTGCTAGGACCGGTACAGGCTGTCTGTAGGATGGTCCAAATTCTTTTTTGTCTGCAATCTTTTCTCTGACCAGATCCCGATTTTTGAGATCCAGACAGGTCTTGCCGTTACTGCCTTGACTTCCTCAGTGGCGGTCTGTTTCTGGAGAACGTTACTTTGTTGTGTCCTGGATTCATTTAGATCCTGTAAAACAGCCAAACGATCATGGATATCAAATGGTTTTTGATCCGACACTGCGCCTTCACAATCAAGATCAGGTACCCACATTCTTGTCCCAAATCGGACCTCGTAAGGAGTGACACCCCCTAGAGAGCTTCTTGGCTGATTATTGATCGCGCGCTGTACCCCATAAAGGTGATCGACCCATCTACCGCCCTTGCCTAATACCCTAGCTGTTAAAGATTGCTTTAAGTCCCGGTTTTTCCTCTCCACAACAGAATTTCCTTCAGGATGGTACGGAGAGGAGTACCGCAATGCTACGCCCATTCCTTCCATGGCCTCTTTGTAAGCCCGAGAGCTAAACGCCGGACCACGGTCAGAATGTAACGTGCCAACTACGGATGTGCCGATAAAGGCTCGCAAATCTTTTATAACAGTTTGAGCATCAGCCGAGCGCTGAGGCCAAACCCATATGAATCTAGAGCAGGAATCCACTGCAACCATGATATATTTTTTGGACCCATCAGATTGTAGGGGTCCGCAGTGGCCCAAATATACACATGCGAGAGGTTTGTCTGATTTTAGTAATGGTGTCTGCGCTGGGCGTGGTACGGTGGAGCCCTTCATCTGCTGGCAGATGTCGCATTTCAAGACATAGTCTTTGGTCTGCTTTGTTAACCCAGGCCACCAGTAGCGCTGTTTCAGTAAAGAAATAGTCGCTGTAACGCCTGTATGCGCAGAACCCAAACCCTTGTGTGCAGCTAGAATTAAGCCTAACCTACGATCCATATTTGGTATTACTCTATCCCCCACTACAGGAATCTGAGCATATGGAATGTTGTGTGCATCTAACTTGTAGGAGTATTTGAGTGGAAATTTTTTAGGTACTGCTGTGCTGCCTTTGCACGAAGCATTGACAGCTACCATTATCTCACCGTCTATTCTCATGTTTGAACGAGTAACTGCAGCTATGGAAGCTGTGCGAACAGCCCCCTTTGCGGCTTCATCAGCCAATGAATTCCCTTCAACGTGAACGCCATCACGCTGATGACTCAGTGTATGTATCACGTGAGCCCTTGGTAGTTCGTTTCTCAACTCCACTATCTGTTCCCATAGCATTTTATGCTTAATTGTGCCACCTTTTGCATCTTTGAACCCGTTTTGTTCCCAATGATGTAGATATTCATTGTACGACTGTACACAGTAAAAGGAATCACACACAATTAGTGTGGGGAATTCGTGATCCGTATGTATAAGTGCCAGTATCAGTGCTTTGAGTTCTGCCAACTGAGCCGTGCAGTCTCCTAGAGATTGCGTTTTAGTACAGCTTGGATGGAACTTGCCATCACCCATGCGACCTTTAACGATTGCACACGCTGCGCTGTAAGCTTGCTTGCTTCCTGTGGCTGGTTGAGCAGATCCGTCAGTGTAAATAATATATTCATACTGATCAAGAGGCAAAATTTCATTTGGTAGAGGATATTCTTGTTCATATTGCAAGAATGCTTGTGTTTTTAAACTTGGATCAAATCTGTATTCAACATCCGTTGCAGTAAGAGAATTAGCCCATTGTATCCATCTTGGATGTAAGGCTTTAGCATTTGGAAGGCTAGCTTTTGTAACAGCTTCTAAAGCTGGTACTGGGGTCACGACAATTATGCGCTTTCCCTGAGCCAGAGCTCTTTCTCTTGCTACAGCGGTCTGCACTGCTGTCAGGATTTTCTCTGTTGAAGTGAAACGCATCTCTGCGTTAGTGTACAGATGTGATTTGTATGCGATTGGTACTGTTTCACCTTCATTAAAAGTTAAATAAGTGTACCCGCATTGACCCGCTATTACTCGGATCACCAAATTATGTGCGTTTACCCATGTCTGTAAATGTTTTGAAGCTATCATGTCTTCCTGTAGGGAACGCAGGATATTTGAATGTTCCTGTGTCCATTGTCTGACTGAAAAATCAGGTTTTATTAAGTCGTAGAAAGGTTTTACTCTTTCTGCGTAATCCAAAATGTATGTTCGACCAAAATTTAGGAATCCCAGAATTGATTGTAATTTTTTTTATGATTTTGGAGGTTGGAGCAGCGCACACTTTTCTAAAAAGTTAGCTGCTAGGCTTTTTCCTTCACTTGACAGCTCTTATCCTAAAAATAGGACACTGAGGTGGGCAATCTTTGATTTTTTAAAGTTAAATTTGTAGCCCTCAGAGGCGAATCCCATAATAATGGTGCTCACCCTGGTCAAGTGCCTCGGTAAGTCATCGTCCGTCAGATAAATATTATCTACGTAGGACAATGCTTCTTCATCCAAATTTTGGAGTAACTCTGTTACCCTTGCTGAAAACAACCCCGGGCTATTCTTATACCCTTGGGGGAGTCGACAAAATTGCAGTTGGGAACCTAACGCACTGAATGCGGTCAGATACCTGCTCTCAGGCGCTATATTTTGGCAGAAAAATCCATTTGAGATATCAAGTGCTGTTTTGTATTTTTTTCGCACAATGTTATTCATTAATGCGGCACTGTGAGCATTTTGAACTGCAAATGTCTTTGTGCAAGTGTTTAAATGTCTGTAATCTAAAACTAGACGATATGTGTTGTCAGGTTTGGCTACGGGGAACAAAGTATTGTTCATAGGTGAAGTGCAATTTTCTATCACCCCCTGGTATTCAAGTTCATCTAGGATCTCCCTGACTTGTCTTTTAGCTTCCTGCTTTATAGGGTATTGCCTTTGAGCATTTGGGGAAACTTTTAACGGGATCACGTGGTGGGTTGAATCCTCATCCCAACCAGCATGATTTTTGTACAATGCTGCAGCTAGGGCAACCGCCCACTCCTGCGCATATGCATGTTTAACCCCTTCGATGCTCGTGACGAGCTCAGCTCGTCATGCTGCGCTGTGCGCATGACGAGCTGAGCTCGTCACGACCACACCCGCGATCGGAATGTCCAGCACCTGGGCGGAATTCCGATCGCGGTCAAGGGGTTAAGATGTATGGGAACGAGGTCGGAAAATGCTGGACAAATTACAGTTTCTCCCCTAGGGCACTCCATGACGAATGCTGGAAGCCAGTCTTGCTCTGCTAATAGGATGTCATAACCAGATGACAAATTCTCCCAAAATAGACCTTTAACTTTTCTGGGCTTGTCCCCCTCCATCCGGAGTGTTATCTCATGTAACTTATGTGGGACGCTTACCCGAGTATCAGGTGTTTCCACCTTGATATACTCACTCAACTCCGCTGTCACCAGAAATTCTTTCAGGTTCTGGCGAGCTATCGTTACTTCTGCCGCGCTGTCTAGCATCGTCAGAGCCCATTCCCCGTTCAGAAGCTGTGTCCTCAGAATTCTGGGCATGTCTGCTCTTGAGACCTGCTACCTTCTTCTTTTTGAACTGAGGTTTTTGTTTTTGTTTATCCTCTTTTTTAGGTGCATAGTCCGCAGTGCGTTGAGTGTCTCTGGACTTTGTACGCTCCTCTCGTCTGTGTTCTGACCGTCCTTCCCTCTCGGAGTTTCTTGACGAACCCTGAAAGGAACGAGAGGAATGTGTATCAGTATCCTGATACCTGTCAGGTTTTTTAATATTATCCCTATTCCTGAGGTTATACCTCCTTTCAGAGGGCTCCTGTTGAGGAGACCGACCTCTGGATTGAGATCTGGTGTCTTTAGACTTTTGTTGTTTTTTATTTTCCCACTTCTTTTTAGAAGAAGTAGGCGCCTGCTTTGTAGTGTCCTTTTCAGGACTGCCCACCAGTTGTGGTTTTAATGCTTTCCCACCTAGAATGTCTCTGCCTAGTTCTGCATATGAAGTTTCAATTATTTTGGGTAGTTCGTGTTGTTGATCTACTGGACTGAACTCCCTTAGGCGTTGGCGGATCGCCACTGAAGGTGCTTCCCCCTTAATGTTAGCTAGTATTATGGCTGAGACCTGTTCAAAGTTGTTTAGCAACTTCAGCCCTAAGTTAAGGGCAGGTTCTGCTCCGTACTCATTTTGTATCTGTCTCAATACTTCAGGTACTACTGCTATTGACGGGATACCATGTGTTTTGGTATATATGGCAGCAAAGACTGAACCCCAAGAGGTGCAATCTTCTAGTTGTGGTGTGATCCCCATGGGCAAGCAGATTGTTAGAATTCTGTGTTTATCACTGGTGGTAGTATTCGGGAATACTGCTTCAAGCTGAGTTATTTTCTGAGCTATCCAGAATGGGATTTGTTCGCGTTTTGCTGGCGTTTTGCCCATTACCGCGTGTAATGTTTGTGGAGTAATTTTATTAACTGTACTCTGGACTGGAGTATCTTGTGCTGCAGCTGGTGCAGGTTGAACTGTTAAAGTCCTCATCACAAATTGTGTGAGGTTTCTGTAGATTTTAATTAAATCTCTGTGTTGTACGAGTAAGTCTGGCTGTGGCATTGTGCCAATGTCAGGATGTGTGTGTATGCCGCTAATATGGGCCATGTGGCTCCTGCTCCTCCGAGCGGGCCTAATCTTGCTCATCCTCGTACGTGGGGTAGGGTGCCTTTAAACCAGTAATTATGCTCCTGGTAAGTGAGCGGGACCTCTAACTCCTCAAAAGGAGTATAGTCCGCTGGTGCTTCACCTTTTAGGTAGTAGTGAAATACATCTGTAACTGGATTCGCTGCTGGGAATGTAACCCATGAATAGAACACCTCTGTTTTATTGGATTTGTGTGCCTCAATCACGAAAATTACTTTACCACCCCTGGCTCTTAAGCCATGTTCTAGAAGTTTTATGGTGACTGCCCTTCTGTAATTTGGTGCAATTTGTATTGCATCTTCAGGGTCTTCTCCTAAACCGAAGAGGTCTGTTTCAACCCTCCTTGTTACGTCTGCTTCTTCCACCATTTTTTGATTGTAAGAAGGGTGTTTAAAGAATTTTAAAGAATTTTTAAGATAAGGTGTTAATGCACAATTGTATGAACTAAATATCCTTCAAGCTTGAATAACCAACAGCCAATAAATAGTATTCTCGTACTACTCAGCTTTGGCGGATTTTTGTGCCCACCCACTCCAGACGTCTCTGGGGTTTTGTGAGTAGGTTCTCTGAGAATAGCACGACTGAACTACTCAGCTTCTACTGTTAAATAAGTACCCAACCAATGTTGGCGGTGCCATGTGGTGTAGTTCTTATAGTACCCCTGCAGGACCTGCGCATTTGGATAACATATACTGCGGGCTTGGTGGCAGACTGACTCCGAGCACCCCCACCGTATATGTTAGCCTGGTTTGCATTAGCTAGCTCGCAGTGCCACTAGTGTCTCCTCTTATCGGGGAGAGATTCGTTTCTGGCAACCTTAGAACATGACAACCCTGATTCCCTCAGAAGTGTGGAAACAATGTACTACCTTTCGCTCAGTCACTCGTGCTTACTTATTCGGTTTGTCTCAGAGAGTTACACAGAATAAACAGTCGGGCGTTTCAATAAGTATTTATTGAACAGTTGTTATTCTAGTGTAAAATATATGTGCTGCAGTAACCAGCAGACAATAGCAGAGATATATTATCAGCAGTACGATAAAAGCAAAGGGATACAACAGTTCTACCATATTGCAATAATCATGGATACATACATGAATATAAAAGCATTATGCAAAGTGCGCGTACTCCTACGATGCCTAACTAGATGTACCTGAGTGTACCTAGCATATGTGTGTATGTCTAAAGCCTAAGAACCAAGAATCCCGCTAGGATTTAGTCGAACCCCCATACCTGAAAAGAGAGAGTGTGGGACCCCGTCCTGGTCTCGAATTGGACACCCCGTCAGGGCTGTGTCAGACCACTTTCAGCTGGAGCGAAAGCATGCAGGAGCCTCAGCGTCTCTGGTCAGTGTGTCAGCATGGAAGTCTCGGTTCCCTCTGTCTTACCGGGGCAAGATGTGGTGTATTTATACCCTAAAGAGTCTCGGTCCTCAGTATGGTTTGTATTGGACATGAGGAAGACGTCAGGGGTGAACTTTGTACATACATATTATGCAAGTGGTGTATTCCTAGAGAGCCATGCATAATTGATGAGTAAAGTGTGGGCCTGTGTTTGGGAAAAACCCTGCTGTATTCAAAACCACAGGATAGATAACGTTCAGCCCTCAGAGCTCGTTCTGTACTAGCAAGGACCAATGTAGGTGAAAGATCATGCCTATATAAGGAATCATGACTATAATAGGACATGTACAGTTATGACCATAATTGGGCATATGGGGCTATGACCATAATAGGGCAAGTACGAATATGACCATGTTAGGGTAAATATGAAAACGTCCATTTTAGGGCATGTACATACGGGTCTACATTAGGGCCTCTATGCGGGATATAACAGTCCCATTAGAGGAATCAGATTGTGAAAGTTTTTTGATGGGTCATGTCTGAGAAATGAGACAGGTGAATTACGTACTGCCTACGCTGTTTGCACCATAGAGGGAGTTCTAGAAGCATCCTGTCTAAAGGGGGTAAATTCTGCCCAAATTGCTGAATTGATAGCTCTGATTAGAGCGTGCAAAATTGCTAAAAGCCTGAGGGTAACCATATTTACTGATAGTCAATAAGGGTTCAGGGTTGTCCATGATTTTGGACAGCTATGGATGCAGAGGGGATTTCTGACTTCTTCAGGTTCCCTCATTAGGAACAGTAAAACTGTAAAAGAATTATTGGATGCTTTACAAATGCCCAAAAGAATTGCAGTGGTCAAATGTGCCACACATAAATCAGGACATGTTATGTGACGAAGGGAAACAGATACGCCGATCAAATAGCGCGTTTCTGTGCACAAAATTTAATGGCGTTAAACAGAGGGATTGAAAAGGAAAATACCAATTGCCATCTTATGTTCACATCTACATGTGAAACTTGGGATGAGATCAAAAAGTTGCAGGAAGAAGCAAGTGATGAGGAAAAAGAAATTTTGAAAAATTCAGTTTGCAGGAAGAGAGGAGAGGACGAAGTGTGGGTCTATATAGATGAAAGACCAGTCATGCCAGACAGTTTACTATCCCATATGGCCAGGGTGTACCATGGAATTGCGCATGTTGGAAGAGATGCAATGATCAGACTCTTCAAGCAATCATGGTATAACCCAAAGTTCAGGGTCATTGCAGAGAGCCTTTGCCAGAGGTGTGTCTTTGTGTCGAACTCCTCAACTCCTCAGGATCGGAACGATGCTCATTATGGTCCACCTCTTGATAGCTTCAAGTCTGAGTGCTATTATAGCGCAGAACAGTGAAGCGATCAAGCGAGGGAAGGAAAGGGGGGGAACAGCAGGGAAGGAGACCTGAAATGACACGAAAGCAAAGTACATAATCAACATCTAGAGACCTGCTCCATTCTCTACCCCCGCCCGTTTAATTACCTGGTATTACAAAGAAGTAACTACCTGTAAAGAAAAAGAAAGGACGTGTGTTGTTCCAATTGATCCAGCTCAATGTGTTCCTCCCAAGAACAGGAGGCAGGCAAAAGCAAGACCCCGTCACAACAAGGGACATATACAAAACACTACAGAGGAGAAGATAACACTTGGTTCAGATACATGAGGTGTGCGTACTATCCTCTCTATGTGTAACCCCCCCTCATAGTTTATCCAAAATGAAAGGGGCACATACCCAGATTCTCCTCTGGTCTGGTTTCGCAGAGGTTGTATGAGACCGACTTGGCTCATCCACAAACCCCTGCTTAAAATGGATACACAAACAGAAATCACGAGTAGAGAAACTCAAATCCTTGAGTCATTATTAATTCCACAAAGGTTTGTCAGATTCGGTGCTGTATACCCGCACACTCAACCGGATAGCGTGGCGCTAGGTAACACAGCTTCAAGCATACATAAGTTTGTTGGTCACCACAGAAGGGCTCCTCCGTATGAAGCACAGGAAGCCTTGGGCTCCCCAACACAAAGTAAAAGTACTCTAACCATACCTGGTGGTAATGTCGTAATATATTTTACACTGTCTGTAGGATAATGGTATTACATCTACCATGCACCCTTGCACTGGTATCCCTTCTACTCGCAAGAGACCACAAACGTGTGTCTCACCAACGAGGAGGAACACCTAGTGCCTGGGGTTTGTCACTGTACACACACCAACACGCTTGTTTCAAAAGTGAAGAACGCAAGGGATAGTCGCTCCGGTCTCAATCCCCCCTTTCTGTAACAATAGGCTTTTTTCCCCAAATTGTGCTTGCCGGTATCAGAAGTGGTGCAGCCGCACCCTTACCAGACCCGCACTCGAGGTTTCCAATGGCGTTTCAAGACCGGTTTTCCCTCACCGGGGCTCTGGCTGTGAAGCTCCACACGGGGTACCAGACTGCGTCTCTGCTCGGAGGTGCCAGCCGCTGAACTCCACACAGGAACTCCTGAAATAACAGGAACGAAGGAACGCAAAATGCCGAACAACCTCTTCGCAATACAGCATACAGAATACTCGGCAACGCCGCAGGGGCGGAAGTGTGCTCATATGCCTTCCGCTGTTCTGCGTGCGTGCCGCGCTGCCGCCAGTGTTCATGGGACTTGTAGTCTTTGAGCAGTTTCAGCGCTGATTGTGGAAAACAAGACAGGGCTCAGTGCGAGACCTGACAGTACAACCCCTTTACGTGGAGTCCTGTCATGTTTTCTACTGCGGATGTGTTCTGTGGAAAGCGGCAAGCAGCCGAGGCGCGTGTATGCCACTTGCAGGTTCCCAGGAGTTTTCTTCTGGCCCGTATCCCTTCCAGGCAACCAAATACCACCTTTTTTTGCCTCTTGTCTTGGTGTCTAGGATCTTAGAGACTTCATATTCTCTCTCACTGTTAACCCATATGGGGCTAGGTCTCTTCTTAACAGGTGTAACAGAGGGCTTAAGTAATGATACGTGAAACACAGGATGTATACGCATGGAAGCTGGCAGGGCTAACTTCACGGCCACGGGATTGATACATTTAATGATTTTATAGGGTCCAATGTATTTGGGGTTGAATATCGAATGTCTTTTGAACTGGATATTCTTGGTGGACAACCACACCACATCCCCTATCTTGTACACAGGGCTGGCTCTGCGATGTTTGTCTGCTCCCTGTTTGTATCTTTCTTTTGCTATTTGTAACTGTTTTTGTGTTTCCTTTAGTGTGTCCTGAATGTGAGTAACTCTATTATGTACTTCTGGTACGTTAACCTCTGCACAAGGATGCAAAAGGGAAGGAATCTGGGATGAAACCCATATGTGTTGTAGAAGGGAGCGGTTTTAGTGGAGCTGTGTTTGGCGCTGTTATAAGCCACTTCCGCTAACCATAAGTGATCCACCCATGTATCCGTATTGGACTCAACATAACAGCGCAAATACTGTTTAAGGGTTTGGTTGACTCTTTCGGTCTGCCCATCCGATTGAGGATGGAAGCTCGTAGAAAGAGCCACCTGGATTTTTAACGCAGAACACCATACCTTCCAAAACTGTGCAGTGAATTGCGTACCCCTGTCGGACACAATCTTTCTCGGAAGGCCATGTAGCCTGACCACATGGAGTAATAACAATTTTGCTAGTTGACCTGCTGTGGGTATTTGGCGACAAGCAATAAAATGCCCCAGCTTAATAAGGTATTCGACCACTACCAGGACCGTGTTACAACCCTGATCTTTGGGAAGCCCTACAACGAAATCTACGGAGATGTTCTCCCAGGGAACTGTGGGTGTGGGTAAAGGCTGAAGTAACCCTTGTAGTTTAGAGTGGTTTGTCTTCATCTGTATGCAGGTTTCACATGCTTTAAATCCATCGAGTGATATCCTTCCTAACGCTTGGCCACCAAAACTGTCTTTCCACCCGTTCTAAAGTTTTGTATAGTCCATTGTGTCCAGCGCTGGGTATTTCGTGACACCAATAGAACACCTGCTTCTGTAAGGCTTTCGTGGGTATTAACATCATGTGTCCTTTGACGAAAATGCCCTGTTTCTCTTTCCATTCTCTGTGATATTTCAACCAAGTCCTCCATTTGCATGTCCGACTCCCTTTCGTTACTTCATGTAAGAAGTTACTTGTTTGTATGGCACAAACAACTTTCTGTGGAGGAATGATAGCATGTTCCAGTTGTTCTTCTTCCTCTCTGATAGACTCCTGTCTAGTGAGTGCATCCGCCTTTTTATTCTCCTTGCCCGGTCTGAAGGTTACAATAAAATCGAATTCCTCAAAGAACAGCATCCAGCGTAGTTGTCTTGGTGTAAGATGCCTGGCGGAGCGCATGAACTGTAAATTCCGATGATCGGTGTATACCGTTACTGTTTCTTTGGCCCCTAACAGGAAATGACGCCACTCAGAAAAGGCCGCTTTGATCGCCAGCAACTCCTTCTCGGCGATGGTATAATTCTTCTCCGCTTCGTTCAGCTTCCGAGACATAAAGGCTATAGGATGCATTTGTCCTGTGGTTTCGTTTCTTTGAGACAAAACCGCACCGAAGGCCACTTCGGAGGCATCTGCCTCAACTATGTAGGGCTTATCCGGATTGGGATGTACCAACACTGGAGCAGTTACGAAGGCATTCTTCAACTCTTCAAAGGCGAGTTGGGTTTCTTCCGACCAAAAGAATTTATTCTTTTTTCGCAACAACTTAGTAATGGGGCTCACTGTTTTTGAGAATTGGTTGATGAATCTTCTATAGAAGTTAGCGAACCCCAAAAAGCATTGAACATCTCGTACATTCTGAGGCTCTGGCCATTCCTTCACAGCTTGGACCTTCCTTTCTGCCATCACCTGCCCTCTAGGCGTGAGCATGACTCCCAGGAACTCGACGATATCGACGTGGAATTCGCACTTACTAAGCTTGCAGTACAACTTATTGTTTCTCAACGCTTGTAAGACTGTGCCAACATGATGTATATGTTGTTCTTCAGAAGACGAATAGACCAGAATATCGTCGATATAGACGACCACATATTTATCCATGAACTCGCGTAAAACTTCATTAAGGAAAAACTGAAACGCCGCGGGGGCGTTACAGAGGCCAAAAGGCATCACCAGGTATTCATATAGCCCATATCTAGCCTTAAAGGCGGTTTTCCATTCGTCTCCGGTTCTCATCCTGACCAGATGGTATGCCCCCTTGAGATCAAGCTTGGTGAATATTACCGCCTTCTTAACTTGTTCCAACAGCACTGGAATTAACGGAAGGGGATATCGATTCTTAACCGTAATGTCATTTAACGCCCTGAAATCGATACAAGTACGAAGCTCCCAGTTAGCCTTCGGAATGAAAAACAGAGGGGAAGCAGCGGGTGATTTAGAGGGACGTATGAACCCCAGCTCCAGGTATTTATCCAGGTATTGCCGTAGATGCTCATTCTCTTTATCGGTAAGAGCGTAGATCCTACCACAAGGCACCACGGCTCCCGGGATGAGGTCAATTTGACAATCGTATCGCCGATGAGGTGGCAAGGTCTCAGCCTGTACTTTGTTAAAGACCTCCTGATATATGGAGTATTGGTCAGGTAACACGACGTCTTTCTCAGCAGCGGTGGCGATCCAATGCCGTGAAGATAGGGCTTGTGAGGGTAGCTCCGGCTGGCCAAAACAATGGTCGCTACAATACTCGGAGTTGAACTGTAACGTCTTGTTTCTCCAATCGACCTGCGGGTTGTGTTTTTGTAGCCACGGGAGACCCAATATTATCCCGTGTTGAGGTGAATGGATGACGTTGAATTCCATGAACTCCCTATGTTTATGGTTATGCCTGACTTCCAACTGGTCGGATATATAACAAATAGGTCCGGAGTCTAAAGCGCACCCATCCACTGCTATCACGGTTTCAGGAATGGTTTTCTTCAATAATTCTATTCCCATCGTCTGGGCGACTGATTCATCTATGAAAGTACCCGTTGCTCCAGAATCAACCAAAGCCTGGGACTCTTTCCACTCTTCTCCGATCTTGATCGTAATAGTGATATAAAAGAAGCGTTTCATATCCGCAGCACTTAAAGAGGGTAGAAAGGTAGTGCTCGGGAGTTCCCCTCTGATTACTCTCGAGCCTCCTAGTTTTCCGTATCCTTCTTTATGGGGGTGCTCACCCCTTTTCTGAAGCCGCCCCTGGTGGTTTGGGGTTTTTGTAAGCAGTCCCTAACGAAATGCCCCCTTTTTCCACAATAGAGGCATAGCCCGTTCTTTCTACGCAGCTCTCTCTCTTCGGGGGTCAGAGACGCTCGCACCGTACCGATCTCCATTGGTTCCGGATTGCTTCGTGGGGGTTCCCCTGTACGTGAGCGCTCAAACCTTGGGGGTATCCGCTCCTTCCTCCGAGTATCACTTTTCCTGTCGCTCATTCGGTGCTCCAATCTCAACGTCAGGTTGATGAGCTCTGTGCAAGACGTCGGCTGTGGATCTATCTGTGCGATAATATCCTTTAGCTCGTCTCTCAGTCCTTGATAGTAGATTGCGAACTGCTTTTCCTCAGGCCATTTGGTTTCTGCCACCAACCGTCTGAAAGTGGTGAGGTACACCACCAGTTCTTTATTCCCTTGCCGAAGTTCAAGTAATTCCCGATCTGCGGAAAGGGTGTGGGATCTACGGTCATAGATATTCTCAAATTCTTCCCTGAATGAGTCCCAATCGTAAAGGAGAGGATCATCCCTCTGCACTAATGGGACTGCCCACAGAGCTGCATCTCCCGCCAGATATGAAATGAGGAACGCGACACGTGCCTGGTTCGTGGTGAACGCCTTGGCCTTGCAATTGAAGTGCAACATGACTTGCGTAAGAAACACTTGTATTTTATTCGCATCGCCATAATACCGTTCAGGGGGTGCTAAAGGTATAGGCGTGGGTACTTCTACTGTGATAGGGTGAGGTTGGTACAGTGCAGCCCCCCCTACATCGAAAGGGTTTCTTTGGAAACGATCTACCTTAGCCTGTAAGTTTGCGGTTTCGAGACTAGAGGCAGCCAATTCTTGTTGTACCACCTGTAGTGTAGCCAACACATCCTCAAGGGTAGCCATGTCCGAGCAGAGAATACGATCAGGAGGAGTTAAATCCGTGGGCCGAGTATTCTGTCGAACTCCTCAACTCCTCAGGATCGGAACGATGCTCATTATGGTCCACCTCTTGATAGCTTCAAGTCTGAGTGCTATTATAGCGCAGAACAGTGAAGCGATCAAGCGAGGGAAGGAAAGGGAGGGAACAGCAGGGAAGGAGACCTGAAATGACACGAAAGCAAAGTACATAATCAACATCTAGAGACCTGCTCCATTCTCTACCCTTGCCCGTTTAATGACCTGGTATTACAAAGAAGTAACTACCTGTAAAGAAAAAGAAAGGACGTGTGTTGTTCCAATTGATCCAGCTCAATGTGTTCCTCCCAAGAACAGGAGGCAGGCAAAAGCAAGACCCTATCACAACAAGGGACATATACGAAACACTACAGAGGAGAAGATAACACTTGGTTCAGATACATGAGGTGTGCGTACTATCCTCTCTATGTGTAACCCCCCTCATAGTTTATCCAAAATGAAAGGGGCACATACCCAGATTCTCCTCTGGTCTGGTTTCGCAGAGGTTGTATGAGACCGACTTGGCTCATCCACAAACCCCTGCTTAAAATGGATACACAAACAGAAATCACGAGTAGAGAAACTCAAATCCTTGAGTCATTAATAATTCCACAAAGGTTTGTCAGATTCGGTGCTGTATACCCACACACTCAACCGGATAGCGTGGCGCTAGGTAATGCACCTTCAAGCATACACAAGTTTGTTGGTCACCACAGAAGGGCTCCTCCGTATGAAGCACAGGAAGCCTTGGGCTCCCCAACACAAAATAAAAGTACTCTAACCACACCTGGTGGTAATGTCGTAATATATTTTACACTGTCTGTAGGATAATGGTATTACATCTACCGTGCACCCTTGCACTGGTATCCCTTCTACTCGCAAGAGACCACAAACGTGTGTCTCACCAACGAGGAGGAACACCTAGTGCCTGGGGTTTGTCACTGTACACACACCAACACGCTTGTTTCAAAAGTGAAGAACGCAAGGGATAGTCGCTCCGGTCTCAATCCCCCCTTTCTGTAACAATAGGCTTTTTTCCCCAAATTGTGCTTGCCGGTATCAGAAGTGGTGCAGCCGCACCCTTACCAGACCCACACTCGAGGTTTCCAATGGCGTTTCAAGACCGGTTTTCCCTCACCGGGGCTCTGGCTGTGAAGCTCCACACGGGGTACCAGACTGCGTCTCTGCTCGGAGGCGCCAGCCGCTGAACTCCACACAGGAACTCCTGAAATAACAGGAACGAAGGAACGCAAAATGCCGAACAACCTCTTCGCAATACAGCATACAGAATACTCGGCAACGCCGCAGGGGCGGAAGTGTGCTCATATGCCTTCCGCTGTTCTGCGTGCGTGCCGCGCTGCCGCCAGTGCTCATGGGACTTGTAGTCTTTGAGCAGTTTCAGCGCTGATCGTGGAAAACAAGGCAGGGCTCAGTGCGAGACCTGACACTTTGCCAGCAGCAGAATCCAGGGAGATAGACAGTTGTTAGTTGGGGTCGAATTGGGAAAGCAGCAGGTCCATTTACTCAACTTCAGTTGGATTTTATCGAATTACCCCCTTGCAGCGGGCTGAAATATGTGTTGGTTGTTGTCTGCTTGTTCTCTTGCTGGGTGGAAGCCTATCCAACGAGAAGAAATGACAGCCTAACTGTCGCAAAATTGCTCCTAAGAGAATTGATACCTAGATTTGGATTTCCAGTCACTTTAGAAACAGATAGAGGAACTCATTTTAACAATGAGATAATTTGGATGATTTGTGCAGCATTGCAAATTGAACAGAAGCTGCATTGTGCCTATCGACCTGAAGCATCTGGAGAAGTTGAGCAGATTAACGGCACAATAAAATCTAGGTTAGGAAAGGTATTTATTTATTTGATAGTTTTATATAGCGCTGGCTAGACCCGTAGGTATCAGAGCGCTTTACATGAGGATCGTTGAGTTACAAGTTACAAATTACATCCGTTACCAGAGCATAGTAAAACACAGGCAAAAAACAATGTTACGGTAATTCGTCGGAGGGAGGGGGAGGAAGGAGACACAGCGGGGAGACGGGGAGAACTGAGCCCAATGTCCGGCTGGGTAGGTGACGGCCGAGGGGGTGAACCAGGGCCGATCTCCTCTATAGCTGTCTAGCAGCTCCACCGGGCACCAGCCATGTTGCTCAGGTCTCAGCGGTCATCCACAACACTGAAATGGCCTGATGCTTTACCCCTTGTATTGATGAGTCTTAGAAGCATTCCTGACAAAAAGACGGGTTTGAGTCCTCACGAAGTCCTAATGGGAAGAGCAATGAGACAAGCATACATACCAGTGAACAAACTGATGAATATATCTGATGATCTAGTGCTTGATTATTGCAGAGTATTGGCTGATCTGGTGAGTTCTGTGTCTCGCCAGGTTGGAGAAGATGCCACAACAACACAGCCGAATCAAGCTCATGATCTGAGTCCTGGTGAGTGGGTTCTCATCAAGAAACACGTGAGGAAATCGTGTTTAGAACCCAGGTGGAACGGTCCTTACCAAATAATTCTGGTGACGACGACGGCAGTGAAGTGTGGTGGTCTGCCAAACTGGATTCACGCAAGCCACACCAGACGAGTCCCAAGTCCACTTGAAAGACAAGAAGAGCAACAACTGGTAAACCAAAGTCCAAGACCAGAGGTTGAAGTGTGTGAAGCTGAAGAATCTAGAGTAACAGATTCTGAAGAACAAACTGATGACGAACAGCCAAGCACAAGTCAATTAAAGTGGGCACCAGCTACTGGGTCTCGTGAGACTGCTGATGAACTAGAGGATGGAGAGACTATTGTTGAACCAGAAGAAAGTGGGTTCACAGTTAAACCAGGAGAAAGTGAAATTGCTGTTGAATCAGCAGAAACAGAAGTAACTGAAAATCCAGAAGAAGAAGAACAAATAGAAGAAAGGCCAAACAAAAGAACCTGTGAACCAGATGGAGAAAGTGAAAGGGTAGTTCAAACCAAGAAATCAAGAAAAGGTGACAATTGGCCAGGTGGAGTGAAAAGACTAAAATACACTCTTGTAAGGAGAAGGGTAAAGAAAAGACCAGAGCAAAGTAATGAGGTCTCCAGTCAGACAGAACAAGAAGAGTCAGGAGAAGAATTAGTACAAAAAACAAGGAGAGTAAGAATTCCCAGCAGGAAATACAAAGCACCAGAATGGACCTATGTCATTTTGGAAGAATTTGAAAGTTCTGATCCAAGTGAAGAAAAGGGACAGTTCTGATACTGAGCAAGTTGATGAAAGCAAATTAAGACCACCTTAAGAGAACTGTGATAGGTTAAGGTGGAACCTTGCCAACCGAAAGAAAACAAATTAAAAGATTCAGAAGACCCGAAGAAAGAAATAAAAGAAGGGGGTAAAGAAGAAAGCCTTTTTATATCTTTTTTTTCCTCTTTGTGAATAAATTAGAGTTTTAGGTCTAGATAGATTTTTATTTTTTTTATAGAAAAGAAAATGGCTGACACAGAAGTGACTGAACATCCAAAATCTAGTCTAAAAAGCTTGCTTATGTAGTGTCTTGTTATTGACATTCATGTGGATATTACTAACTTTCCTTGTACCTATTCTAATGGTAACTAATAATGGAAATAATACTAATGATGTAACAAGTGAAAGCGTGAATGATGTTACTAAAGGAACACCTAATCCTTATATAGAACAAATGGATGGAAGCATTCTCCATCATGATAAATCAATTAGTGATTTCTCGTTAAATGTGTTTACTAAATTGTTGTATGAATACATTGATACAATGAATGTGAGTGATTGTTATGTGTGCATGCAATTACCTTCGTCTGTCTCAGAGGGGTGACGTATCATCACCTACCTTTAACATATGATGTGTCTTGTAGTGTCCTAACAAGCCTGTTTTATGTAACGGGGAAACTCAAGTATCGTTATTCTAATATAGATTTAGTGTTTTCAGAAATACCCATTATAGAGGAGTTGAATAAGGTTTTAAGTAGTAAAAATGCACATTACATGGGAGAGTCTTTCCATATTATTAAACCTTTAGATGTAGAATATGCCTATAAAAACAATTTAACATGTAGTTTGCAGGTTGAAGAAAAAGTATTTATAGAAATGGTGGAAAGTAGAAGGGAAAGTTTCCAAAGAAAAGCTGCTGAACAGAAGTCACAGGTACCACCATGGGCTTTCAGGGAAGGAAATTATGAGAAAGGCGAAACATACGCTGCAATGTCCCTGGACTGGCATCAGAAGGGAAAAATATGTTTGCTTAGAATGAAAACTAACTATAACAATTATTTCATCGGTGCTAGTGAATGTGAGCATACATTCCAAATTACTGGAGGTTGGGGATTGAAGGGTGGAACTGATCCGGTGTTTCCAGGAGTCTATTATGTGTGTGGTAAGAAAGCCTATTACAGGTTGCCTGCACATTAGTATGGTAGTTGTTATTTTGCTATTGTCTTTCCAAAGGTCTATCACATGGACCGAAACAACAACGTACTAAATGAAGTGAAACAAGGACTAACACGTAACAAAAGAGCAAGTTTCTCAGAAATAGTAGGTGATATTTTTGGTGCACTGATACCCTCAGTTGGAGTCGTTCTGAATTCACACAAAATTCGAAAGTTGGCCACAGTGGTTGATCGTTTATCAACAGATACTGCTGGTGGTTTCTTAATGATTGACACAGAAATGGTTGCAATAAGATCAATGGTTTTGCAAAATCGACTTGCCCTTGATATTTTATTGGCATAAGAGGGTGGAGTCTGTGGCATGTTGAAAATCCAACACTGCTGTACCTATATCCCTGATAAAAGTAAAGGGATTGAGGGATATATAAAGAATATTACGAAATTACATGAAGATTTGACCCAACTGGAGGTTGACAGTGTTTGGGAGAGACTTGGTAAGAGTTTCTCCTCTGTAGGTAAATGGTTTTCTACTTTTGGAAGTAGTTTATTAGGAAAAATAATAATGCCAATTATTTCAGTAGCTGTAGTAGCCTTAGTGATAATAACAACATACAAATGTTGTAAGTGTAAGAGTGTTAAAAAGGAAGTGACAGAAACAGAGAATAAACGAAGAGCGAGAAAAAGAAAGAGAGAGGAAATAGAGCTAGAAGAATACTATAAAATGATGAAAGATATAGATGAAAGTGCCATAAAGAGAGAGAAGAATACAGAGTTTTAGAATAAGAGAAGATGGCACTTGGTATGGTAGGTATTTTATGATGGCCCCAGGAAGCCATCGGAGGGGGGATTGATGGAGCAGGATTTCGCAAAAAGAAACCTGCTTGAATGAATACCCCCATAATACGAACTAACAGTAAATAGTAATAGAAAAACTAACGTGCACCTTACATAAACACGAGGGAAATATCTTTGCGCATGTGTGCACTAACGTGAAATAATATATGAAAGAACTAAAACCATATTTACATTGTGTTTTGAAAGAAACTAAAAATAATGCATGACTAGGCCGCATGTGCATTTCGTAGTTTGCATGTTGCAGCTTGCTTTGAAATTATAAATAATACCGCTTTTGCATAAAGCTATGCTAGGAAAAACGCTAACAGGGAATAGTGCAAAGGTGGGTGGTAAACAATGAAAACTACATTATCATATAATTAATGAATGTTCATTTTCCATTTGCTATAGTGAGCTGGATGAGACGCCTTTTTCCCTTAACTTAGCCGGATAAAGGAGGGGCAGGATAAACGAGTGAAATTGATCTGTCAAAGGCACTCTGAAGCGCTGAGCGCAGCAGAAGAGACGCACGGGTTGAAGGTCAATGTGATGATCGCTTGCCAAAGATGTGACTGACCGTGGGACAAAAAGACTCCTTCCGCGGACATTGCTTAAAATTATGTAAAATTGTAACATGAATTAAATCGTGTGAACGGAACAATTATGAAATCATGGGAATGGGTGTAGAACAATGAATAAGCCCAAACTCTGAATGAAGTCACAGTGGTGTGACAATCCGCCTCCTAAACTCGCCAATCATCTGGCTAGTTTCGTAAAATGTTTCAAATGATGTGGGACGGACATGTAGGTTTTAGGGTATAACTGGGGTGCCTTTAGGGGTGTGGTTAGGCTAGGCTGGCTACAGAGAGAGAGAGGGGAGATGCGCCGCTGTCCGTCGGTTTGCAGAGAGGCCTAGCTGTTCCTGTCCTGTCCTGTTCCTGTCCCTGTAATCTTTGTTCCCTGACTCTATTTCAGGGAACCCCAATATCACTTTGGCCAGAGGTGTGGTTTTCTACAGATCCTTTGGGTTGGTATTTTTCTGACTCGTTCTTGCAATATTACCTGCAGATGTATTTTGTCTCTGAAACTTTTGTCTCTTCACCTATCCACTCCATCATAGTACATTGAAACGTATTATTTAGATGAAACTTTTGTCTCTTCATCTATCCCCTCCGTTAGATGTATTTTGTTTCGCATTTGATTTTGCTGAACCTGATGTCTCTTAATCTATCCACTCCTTCATGCACAATGTCATTATTTGATTGATGAGTTTGTCTATATCTGAAATTGCTGATGTTTCTCTCCCCTTTGTGAGTTCATTGTTTGCACTTGTGACCGTATACATTGAGCATTTTTATCATTTAATATGAGATAAAGCTTTATTAACTTCACTGAGAGTCTGTGATTATTTAGCTGATTGACTAATTAGTTAGATAGTAGTATCATTACCATCAACTCTTCAACTAATTGGTTCATCGACCAATAGAAGGAAAGTTGATGTATAAGTTAGATAAGTATTTTGAAATGTCATACATGGATTTTTAGAAGGAAAGGAATTGAACATACAAATTGACCCCAGTGCATCAGGGATTTGGGTGAATGTGTATGGGCCATTGTTTTGTGATACTATTGAGTATTGATCCCTGATCAGGTATTGGCCTCGCGCTGGATGGCGAAATCATTTTATCACAGCCTGCTCTCCCCGTTTGTCACACTCCACTAAAATCTTCCACACATATAGAAAGCAGCGTATGCTGCTCGGTGCCAGTAATTCTAACATAACCATATATTGTCAGTCTCCACGGCCATCACATACAGATTGAGGCACATGACTAAAAGAGAGAAAAAATGTGTGATTTAGGAATCACTGCCCCTGACACATTAAAAGATCTTTTAATTCACCCTGGGCAGGTGACTTATTCGAGTTCTGCTGCCTCAATACAGGAATCTATGGGCATTAAAGTATAAGGCTAGTGGTACTTCTGAGAGGTCAAAGGGTAGAGCACAAGATTGATGCAGAAAGCAATTCTGATGAACTCTTTTGACACTGACCTTGTAAGACAGCTGATGGGATTTCAAACACTTCCACTGTAAGTTATAGACATGAACAAGAGCGTGCCGCAGGGAAGCTGCCATTGCAGTGTGTCGTATACACGAGGCAAACCCATTAGCAGGGACATCTACAGAAATATATATTTACTATGGGTGAAACAATAAATTCCAGTCTGATCAAGAATGTTGCAAGAGATATTTTGCTTCCAGGTCGCAATTAAAGTCAAACAGCAGCAAGGCAGAGACCTACATTAACCTATGACATCCCAGAAGCCACAGGCTGAAGTACTGTAGACATCAGCACAAGTGCTAAGCACCCGCAAATGAATGAATGCTGAAGATTTGGAGTTTGGTTATGCTTTTGAATTTGACCCTTTATGTTATTTCCTAATCAGCATATGTTTGATTCTATTTTATTTAGCCAACTTTTCAAGGATTTCTATTTGCCACATGCTGGAAACCACCACCCGCCCTCACTGTTTTCCGGTTCAAAAGGTATTATATTAGAAAAGGACTTCAGCATAGCTTTGTATTAACTCCATAAGCCCCAAGGGAGAAATTCTCCCAAAGCAGATAGAAAGCAGGCTTTATCGCCATTTTTAATATACAGCCCTTCACTCGTTCATTGCTCAATCTATCTCTCATGCATCATGCATCATATAACTCTTGTATAGCTCATACTTTGAATTGAGTTGCCTCCAGCTGCCTGGGTTCAGGTTGCAGATGGGGGTTTATGACGGCACAGAGTTAACAGCTATAAAGTTGGTGCTGAAGGCAGTATGAGTTTCTCACCAGGTCTGTCAGTAGGACATAAAATCTTGTAAACCACATGCACATCCAGTCCTTGGCTTCTCTACTGAGTTATAGTCGCATATCTGGCAGAGGATCCTACCATAACATGGCTCAAAGACATTGGCTTTGTCAAAACCAATAGTTCTCGCAGTTGCTGAGATCTATTGGCTACGCCACCTAACAGACCTGCCCCTTGGGTGCTGCTGCTAATGTGTGGATTGCAACAGACTTTGTTTATAACTACATAATACCACAAAATTCAACAGCACACCACATAACTAAACTGCACTACATACCTATCCACAACACAAAATACAATTCCACATAATAACACTCCATCACACAAAATCCCACTCCACATAATTCCATTACACTCAATACCACATATTTACTATCCACATAATTCCACAGCACACCATGCGACATAATTCCACTACCCAAATCCACTCCACACCACACAATTACACAACTAACTAATCATATCCAACCCACACATATCCACTACACACCACATACATACACTTCATAAAACATAGGTAAAAGACATTGCCATTTGTAATGCCAATAGCTCAAACTTAAACAAATGCGAGACCTATTGCATTTTCAATGCTTGTTTTATGAAGTACTGAGTTTACATGGTTTTTCAGAGCTGTGTTGTAGATGTTGAGCAGTATGTTGTCATCTGCTGTGGGCTGGAGGCAGTTTGACTAGTTGATGAGTTCTTCTTGGAGGTCATCAATGGGGAAGTCTTTAAAAAAGCAAAATGTCTGTTTTTCTGACTTTGGATTGCCACAATGCAGACGTGTGGTACGAAGGATAGAACAGGGATGGCAAACTTGTCCAAGTCCTGGGATATAGGGGGCCTTGCAGTCGATTGTTGGTGATGCTGACAGGATGAGGTTGAGTGTGCTGTGTTTGGAGTGGGTTGGTTTGCTGTTTGATGTTCAGAGTATTGAGGAGTGTGCAGAGGAAGGCCTTCATTGTCTGAGTACTGGAGTCACCCGGTAAGATGAAATCTCAGAGGCAGTAGGGTGGGTGTGCTGAATGGAGGGCAGTCATGAGGTCTGTGATTTCTTCTATGCCTTTTCTACATTTTCTTCTAGACCTTTGGGTCCCGGGAGGATGCCTGAGATGCAGATAGGGAAGAGACAGTTGAGAGGCTTGAATGGCTCTTGTATTGCTGATTTGCGAGGGGTGCAGGTTAGGAAGCCTTGGTTCTGATTTTTACTTTTTGGCTCTGTATGAGTGGCCACTGTGTTCAAGGGACAACTAAACTACAAATCGAATGCTCCTCAGGACACACTTGGTACGTGAAAAACCCTGAATTGATCGACCCACACCCTAATCAAAAGGGAGTACCCTCTTTGACCTTCTACCCTACATCTTTCCTGATGACACTAATGATGAAATTTTGGAGTGCAGTAGCAGCAACCAGTGAAGATGTATGTTGGCCCCCTGTTTAAAGTAAGCGCAATTACCTCTTGGTAACGAGGGAACACATTTAATGTATGGCAATATTTGTTCTCATTGTGTGATTGCTTTCATTCCAATGATTGTAAACATTGGAATTAACATGAGAGGGAAGAGGATCATGAATCACAATCATCTCCGGTATACCTGTTCTTAGGGCTACTTGCGGTTAATCACAAACATCACTGCGTGTATGGTGTTGACAAGATGGAGAGAATTGATGCTGCCCACAGAAATAACAAGGACAGACCATGCCGCACCTCAGTTTGATCAAGGCCTGTCTTCCTGTGATAAACAAGATCTTGAAGTCACTGCCTAGGGCTACATCACTTTGTGTGTTGTCAGGTTGGCACCAGCCCATACAATGCATCATAGAAGGAATAAAAGTTTGCCCTACTGAGGATGCTTTGGGGGATAAAAACAAGTCCATCCCTGACTGGATTTTTACACTGTAAAGATGCACCTGAACTGGCTTGCAGTGGGCTGCTACCCAAATACCAATTACTGTGTACATAAGCTGCAGCCCTACGTCAGCAATTTCAAGAGCTACATCAACAAATTCAGTGTTTGATATTCATACGGTATTTCATCAAAACAGCTAAATGCTGCCCATTTCCTTAAAGCTAGGACTAATTTTGATGCAATACTGAAGTTGTGCTGGCCTAACATCCTCCTGCAAACCTTTCCTGCATGGCCGTCCCCAGCTAGCCCAAAGAGTCCAGAGGCATTGACTCAGCATGCCAAGAACCCTTTTCTACCCTGGTTACATATTGGAGAACCGTTGCCCAAGTTCAAACTATAGTTTCATCTCTGTGGGACAACCTGCCCTCCCACCCCCTGCCCTTTTCCAGTATCCACTAGCCTCTATTTAGCATGATGTTGATCACAAGCACACTACCATGCTTAGTGGTCTAGGTGCTGGAAGAAGTTTCCCTGAGCAGCAAATAGGGGTACAGCACAGTGTTTGACTGTGTGATTGGTTGTTATGCGACCTGGAAGTGGCCACATTACGGACAAATGACATGCCTGTGAAAGATCAACAACGGAGGCAACTATAAGGCGGAATTTATAGACGCACCGTGTTCTGCTATAGTTTTGTCCACAATGAAATACTTTTGGCTTTTGGTCCTTCCTTCTTCCTGCAGTTGATGATTTTGGTGCCAGAAACAAAGCTGAAGCTGCCATGGCAGCTGTGAGGTCTAATAATTTTTTATCTTGGAACATTGCAGGGCTGGCTAACAAGTTCCTAGATCCTCGGTGGGTATGTCATATGAAGCAACACACTGTAATTAGTCTTCAAGAAACATGGTCGGTGGATTGCGATCTTTTCTTAGAAGGCTACAAGGCATTTTTTGTCCCGGCCATTCCATCGGT
The DNA here is from genome assembly GCA_963921515.1 of Calotriton arnoldi. Taxonomy (NCBI): domain Eukaryota; kingdom Metazoa; phylum Chordata; class Amphibia; order Caudata; family Salamandridae; genus Calotriton; species Calotriton arnoldi. The sequence continues at coordinate 150,554 of CAWUFW010008376.1, read as the reverse complement.
GAGCGGAAGACCAAGGGGTGGTCTAGTTACTTATATCTCTGTGGCCGTTGACTGCAAGTTGCAGGTGATCCCAACCACATACCCGGGAATTCTGGCACTGTCAGTAATTAGGGGGGATACTAGATGGGGAATTTTTTTTTTTTATAACTCGGTGGCTTGTCCGCATGAGGTGTGTAATATTACCAACCTGGGAGCACTTATAAAACAATTCATGGGTCGTAGATTTTATAACTTTTTGGTGTCTGGTGATTTTAATATACACCCTTGCGGTAATCCTTCAATATCTTGTATCTCGGAGTTGGGATGCCCCCATATGAGGGGCTTTCATTTTGACCACCATCCCCAAGGAGAACTGTTGAACAATATGCTAAACGAACTAGATCTGGTGGTCACGATGTCTTTAACTGACCCTCACACCAAGTTCCCTGTACCAACGTTTAAAGGAAACGGAAGAGGATCATTTATTGATTTTATTTTAATTTCTTCGTCGTTGCTATCCTTTTTAATGGTTTTAACATTGCAGCAAGTGAATTCAGTGACCATAGTCCTTTAACAGTCCATATGTCGGGCCCATTATTGATAAAAACTGGGGAGGCTTCAAACGGGGGCACTCTGAAACCGACGGATGGAAAGCGAAGATTAAAATGGTCCCAGGTGTCTCCCGACAGTTTTTATAATAAGGTGAAAACATCTTGTGCCCATGAACTGTCATTGTGTACATCTGAGAGGTCCACTCCCAATGAGATCCTTGGTGCCTACGAGGCAATAGCGCAAACAGTGGGTGAACTGTTAAGTGCTCCGGCCAGAGGCACTGCCTCTCATGGCCCCAGATGGTTTGACTCAGATTGCTCCAAATCAGCTAAGCGGCTGAGGGAGGCTCTGGCAGCCAAACCAAGAATCCAAACTGAGGTCTGTGCTTGTCGTAGGGAATACAAGATAGCCCTGGCCAAACGTAAGGGAGCACTGAAGGAAGACGCCTGGAAGGAGCTGATTGTCTCTAGCACTTTAAGGAACAGCTCGAGGTTTTGGAGTGTTGTGAATGGGCCCCTGTTTGTTAAGGATGGGGGGGAGGGCCTTGTGGCTCACATCACAGAGGAAGAGTGGGTACTTCATTTTAAAACCATGTTTGACTGCCCGCTTGAGCCTATCCGTAGTAAACCCCAGAATAGGAAGGATGCTCTGATATGTTTTCATAGGAGTGAGATCATGGAAGGGATTCTAGGGCTAACTATCAACAAAGCCCCAGGTCCAGATGGGATCCCCCCGGATTTATTTAAGTCAGACCCCTTGTTCTGGGCTCCGATTCTAGAGTCACTATTTAATGCAGCAGCTAAGAAGGGGTGTCCTCAGTCTTGGGCTTCTTCAACCATAGTCCCAGTTTTTAAAAAGGGCAATAGAAATAGTACTCACTGCTATAGACCAATCTCGCTTATTGATTCAGTGGTCAAAGTGGTGGGTCGTGTCCTTTTACAGAGATTAACAACCTGGGCAGATGAGAATAGGATCCTGTCAGACGTCCAGTATGGCTTCCGGCCGGGGCGTTCCACTGTCGCACAGTGTCTTAATTTATTTATGATAGTGAATAAATACACTGTTGCGCATCCTGGAACCATCCACCTTGCCTTCATGGATTTGTCATCCACTTTTGACTGTGTAAATAGGGCCAAGCTATGGCAGTCCATGAGGGCAATGGGGGTAGAAAATAGTATTGTTAATTTTCTTGAGGACCTGCATTCAACAACTAAAGCCAATGTCAGGTTCTCACAAAATCTGCAGGTATCCAGGGACTTCGAGATTATGAAGGGTGTCCGGCAAGGTTGTATTTTGGCGCCATTTTTATTTAATTTTTATATCAATGAATTAGATAGTGTGCTGAGGGCAACCGGAGCGGATTTCCCCTATGTAGGACGACGGGGCATTCCCGTCCTGCTCTACGCGGATGACGCCGTCCTAATATCCAGAACCGAACTGGGCTTACAAACCCTTTTAACTGCGTTTTCTGGATTCATGACAGATCCGGACTTGGCCATTAATAACTCAAAGTCCTATGTCATGAAAGTAGGGAAACATACGAAAAGGAGCTTTCAGTTCAGAACCGGTAATGATAAGATTCCCCACACTAATGTTTTCTCTTATTTAGGGGTCTTATTTGATGATCAACTCAGGTGGGACCCCTTAATCAAAAGAAAAAAAGGGGAACTGGTGCGGGTCAATGCTGCAATTTTTAATTTTGCCTCTAAAGTGGGAAAGAAACCGACAGGAGCTATGCTTCAAGTGTATCAAGCAAAAAGCTTAGCTATAGCAACTTATGGTAGTGAGATCTGGGGACACACGGTAACAGAACCCCTCCAGGTTGTGGAAAATGGGTTTCTAAAAAGGTTATTATGTGTCCCGCAAGGAACCTCGAACATGGCGGTACATGAGGAATTGGGGGTCTCCTACCTAAGTGATACCCTTGCTCTGCGTCCCTTGATTTTTTGCTTAACGTGTTGGTTAAATGAAGATCTAATCCTCACTCATTTGATCTTAAGAGAATGCCTGTCCTTAGATAATGTGGCTCGTATCCCCTGGCTTAATTATATTAAAAGAGGATTTGAATGGATTGGGCGGGGAGTTTTATTCTCTAAGCCAGATGTTATTGTAAGAAAGGACGTAGAATTAACCAAATCAGCCTTTTTGAGCAGAAGGCAAGCAGATCGGGATGCAGAAGAGGCACGGAAACCTAGTGTTCGGGCATACTTATTGCTCAAATAGACACCACTGTCTGAACCATTCCTTATGGGGTCCTTGACGACACATGAAAAATTTATTTTAACCAGGTTCCGGATGAATCTCTTCCATCTCCTGTTAGCAAGACCCAAGGGGGCTTCCAGAGGTCAAGTGCTAGCTTCCTGTGGCTGCGACGGAAAGTCTCCTCAGGACTTGCTGCACTTCATGTTTTTTTGTAAACTATACGAAGTCCCCAGGAGGCATTTTTTAGTTCCTATTTTAAAGAAATTGAATTTTAATAAGGTCAGACCTGCACTAATGTATCTCCAATTGTTGAAGGATGATTGTATCATTTTTATTGTAGGGTTTTTAAAGGCATCTATGAAATCTAGGCACTTTATGGACATGTAGAGTCTATTTATTTAGACATGTTTTTAGATGATTTATTGTGTGGTATGGAGTCTGTTTTGTTTTTTTTGTTTGTTTTTTAAAGAAAAAAGAAAAAGAAAAAATGATGTTATAATTTTTTGTTTGTATGTATTGTATTTGTGTAACTTTTATGGTTTTATAAACAAAAACCGAATAAAGTTTATTGACTTGACTTGGGTACAGCACAGAGTCAGTCCTTGTGTGGGCCCTTGGCCTTGTGGGTCCTAACACCCTGATTTTACTTGAGAGCCCGAACCTAGTCAGGTCCTCTTCATTAGTAAGAAATGACCTTTTTATGTCTTGCTATGGACAGCTTTACCTGCCTGTTGCAAAGCTATTGTTTCCACAGTTCTTACAGTGGGCTTTGGATCAGGGCGCGCCTTTCCATCTCTGGTCACTTGTGTTGATTTGAATTTGATGGCTTTCTTCCCTATTCTTGTGTTTGTCCTACCCATGAGCATTTTAGTGTCTGATATGGATGAGTTGTATACTTCCACTGCTGGTACCTGGGAACTATATTCCGGTTTCTGGGTCTTTAGATTTTGCCTGCCCACTATTCATCCAAAACAACATTTTGCCTGTTTGGAAGTCTGGGATTTGTGTTCGATTGAGGTATTGTAAATTCTCACTTTTCACCAAAACCTTTTAATCATAAGTCATATGTAACACACACAACGTGTGCAATCTATTTCTTTGATCTTTTATCTGTGAATAAAAGTCACAGCAGTCAAACTACATTTACTCATGTGTTTTCATCAGTGTGCTTCTCTTCCTAGTTGCCTTTCAGTTCCTGGCGAAACACTGAAGAAACATTGTTAGATGCCCCTCTGAGGGTCCCCAGCAGGGCTGAAGATCCCATTTGGATAGTCACCATGTCTTCATTACTGTCTCTGCCAGATCCATCATTTACTATGTAGTCTCGCAGGAGGCTGTGGATCATCTTGCAGACGGCCACAGCCGCCCGTAGGTCTTGGGAATAGGTGCAACTTGATAAGAGGTCATCTCATATGCGGTGAATCCCCATGAGTAGAACGATTAAGCCATCTTGCATGCATGAGGCTATCACTGGTAGGCCTCTGAGACTGCCATCCAGGAGATGCCCTTGTGTTGTTGTCAGGCATCTGGAGGAGACATTCTCTCCCACAGGGTCTGCTATTTCTGAAGACAATCATTTATTCACTGACATCCTCTGCCCAGATTAATGCTTAAAAGATGTTTGGAGTCCACTGATCTGGGATTACTGTTCTCAGTCTGAACTCCTTCATGAACTGCTCCACTTCTGGATAGCATTACGGTGTGGTCCAGTTCCAGAGAATACCACTCACCATTCTGGCCATCTGAGGCAGCTCCATGTTGGTAGCAGGAAGAAGCATGTCATCGAGAAGCAGGCATGGCTTTTATCTTTATTTTGCAGGGTTCTCCTAATGCAGTGGCATACAAAGAGCCCCCTGAAGATTGTGACAATGCTTGGTAATCCTCTGCTTCCCTTCTTGTGGGTCTTGTGCATAACCTCTCTCTTCACTCTGTCCATCTTTGTGTTTCTGATGAAGTAGAAGGTCATCCTTGGGATGACCTTTGCTGTTTTCTGCTGCACCGGCCAGACTAATGTTGCATTACAGAGCACTGGTACAGTCTCATTCCTTAGGACCAGTATCTTCACTAGTTATTCATCCCATGTCTTCAAGCTACTCTTTCTTTGAAGAGCCAGACTCCTAGGATATTCATGCATTCTTGCTTGATGGGGAGTGGCAGTGAGTTGAGGGTGGGGGCCCATGGGCTGAAGAGCATGGTCTCTGAGTTTGGGCCATTGATCTTTGCTCCAAATCCTTTCCCAAATTTGATGCGTCTTCTCCAGTGCCTTCACTGAGTGTCAGTCCACAGATAAGACTGTGACGTAATACACGTAGGGGGGACCCATAATTTCATCTTTGCCTCTGTTTCCTAATACTACTCACTTGATGTCCTTGTTCTGTTTGATGCATGCGCGAGGAGCTTGATAAAACAAACAGAAAAGGAGAAAGTGGACATCCTTGTTTGACCCCAGACGGGACTGGGAATGGGTCTGTTAAACACAATAACTAATGGACTGCTAAAGATGTCTCTATACATTGTGCTCATCTTGTCAAAGAAGATGCCCGTGAGTCCCAGTGCCTTCAGCGTCTGGAATATGAACTTCTTGGAAATGCAGTTGAAGTTCTTTTCCTGGCTTCCACTGACCTAGCCTGTCTGGACCTTAAGGTCCAGACTATCTACTATTTGCAATCCTGGTATCCCACAGGACTAGTCAGGATGGATTTCCTTTGTAACTACTGTCTTCAGACCGTTGGTCAGTATCTTTGCTTTTGTATCCTACAGGAACCTCCAGTAACGACCAAAGGTGCTGCAGAATACTACAGAAAATATGTGTTTCTCTAGATACCTCTAGTAATAACCTATGGTACAGAGGTCTGCTAGTAAAAGATTTTTTTCTGACTCCAGGGACTTCTTAACAAATGTAGATACTGTAGACTGCTATGGAAAAGGATTTGTGTCCGACTCCAGGGAAAATGTTTTGATGGGATGAGCATTCTCTTTCCACTAAAGACAAGAGAGAAGTTTCTTCTTCTTGCAAATTGCTGTTTCATTTTACACTAAGCAGATGGCAGGTCATGTAATTGTTTCTGACACCACGGACCTCTAACAACGACCTAAGTACTGCTACAGAAAACATTTATTTCTTACTCCCCGCAAGTCTAATAATGACCTAAGTTACTGCAGCCTGCTAACGAAAAAGATTTGTGTCTGACTCCATGGACACTGTTTTAATTCAATGAGTTATATCCTTCCACTCCTGACAGCAGAGGATTATTTTTCTTTTTTTCACATTGCTGTAGTTGTTCCACTTACGGCGTCACTCTTTGGGGGATATTCTCAATGAAGTGGCGGTGAGAGGCGTCAGCCTCCTTGGCTTAACGCCTCTCACCGCCACTTCGGAAACGCGAGGCTGCACCCTATTCTGAAGAATGTGGTGCAGCCTGGCATTTCCCCCTGCGTTGGCGCTAAGTTTCACAACTTAGCGCCAACGCAGGCACCCTTGCACCAGAGTGCAAGGGTGTCTGTGTGCAGGGGAGGGTTGTGTATGTACAGGAAGGTGCCCCTTCCTGCACATAAACAATCCCAAAATACCATTTTGTTACTTTCATGTGTGCTGCTTCGTGCAGCACACATGAAAGTTACAAAATGGCATTTTAAAGGTTTGTTCATGTACAGGAAGGGACACCTTCCTGTACATGAACAAACCATGGCATTTTGCTTTTTCCATGTGTGCTGCACAAGGCAGCACACATGGAAAGCAAAACGAGGAGAAATAAAGCATTTCTCCTCGTTTCACCTACTTAAGACCAGGATTTTCCTGGTCTTAAGTTCGGCGCTGCCACCTATTAACGCCGCCCTTGAGCAATTCAATGGGTGTTGCGGTGGAACGCCCACCGCAACACCCACTGCACGCCCCTTTCACGCCAAATTTAGCGTGAAAGGGGCCATATTCACAAGGCAACGTTAAGCCACTTAACTTGGCTTAAAGCCACTTTAAGTGGCTTAACGCTGCCTTGTGAATAAGGCGCTGACCCTATCGCCACGGGAACGTCAGAAAAAGTGACGTTCCCATGGCGATAGGGGCTTGAGAATATGCCCCTCTATGTTCTGAGTGTTTTTTCTTGATTTGTAGGTTTATTTTCGGGTACTTTGACCCCTTCTTAGAACTTTAGCCAACGTGTGTTTCATCGTATGGGGGGTATCCCCATGACTTTATCAAGGCTATACGAATCAGCAAGTTTTGCTAGTCAGTCCTCAATTCCAGTTATACTTCCGATCTGGAATATGAGCATGTATCATCACAATGCCCAGAAAGACAAACGGCTGTGCAGGAGAGTCCTCCCGAAGCTGTATTTCCCCCCTGCGGTCTGTAGTCTATCACCCACGGCACTCACATTCCTGAAGTTTGGAGGAAGGTGATCTGGACAATGAATTGAGGGATGTGAAGTTAGGGCTTCTTTGGAAATGTGATTAGGACTTTTGCTAGAGCGAAACTGCTGACTACTATTCCTGTATACTGGTATTTGGTGAGTGTTTGGAGAGAGGGGTGGGGTACAGAGTCTGTTGTTCAAAGATAAGGGCCTCTGTAGAAGTCTGCCTGCCCACCTGCTGAAAGAAGGAAGGAGCCTGACAATACTGTAGGAGGAGTTTCTGTCCAGGAGGAGTAATGTGCACGATACCCTGGGTTTTTGTGGGACACCCAGAAGAGAGAACTGAGGAGAGCATTCTGAGGACCATGGTGTCTGTAGGCCCGCAGTCTGTCCGTAATGGTTCCTGGCAGGAACCGGGTTCATCATAACCGCAATTACCAAGGCCCATTCAGGACTGTGATTATGTGTTGAACTTGGATTGTGTGCAAGGCTGCAAATGCCATCAGACGAGACGGCATGTGTGTGGCCGTACCTACTCAAATGGATCGACCTCTGCGTGGCCACTGTTGCCAAACATTGCTATCGGCCTGTGCATGACTACAACTGCCCAGTGTTGTGATCAGCCTGTGCGTGGCTGCAACTGCCCAATGTATTGATCAGCCTGAGTGTGGCTGCGACTACCCGAAGTGATCAGCTGGTGTGGGGAATGCGACTGCCCGTTGTACCTGGCCCATGCAGGGCTACATTTGTCGAAGTTGTGACGACCTAGAAGAGATGGCATCTACAAGCATCATCTGGCCCGATCAGGCCCCAGCAAGGATTGCCGGTTCTGGCATGAACCCATTGCCAAGACTAAGAGTAGAGACACTCACTGGTGGTCTGTTTGGGACCACGTTGATGCAGGACTTCCACCGCCTCCACTATTTGGAAGTGATTACCCTGCACCTGAGTTATAGCCACAGTAGTACTTGATACCCCACAGAGAGGGGAGCACTGAAATCTTAGGAGAGAAAGCCTCGATCTGCGGGAGGTCGGAAAATGGCCGATAGATGCACAGCACTGTCTGGAAACCTCCCAGAGACACTAATTTGCATTCTCTTGACATAGTGTGTAGTATTTCGTTCCAGTGTGTATCACAGTACTTGTATTTCTTATAAAGATAAGCACTGGGCTGAAAATTAATTTAGGGTGCTGTTGTGTGATTGTTGAGCTCTGAGCTCGGACACCCCACACTACCTTCCCGAGAAGTAGCTGCTTGCCAGAGTTAACTCTAGGAGTCAATTATGGAAGGGGATATACTTAGCCCAGTTTGCAGAGCCATAGTAGGATGGACCATGGGACATCAGAAGTAAATAACCTCAGCCCCCACAGTTAAGGCCCAGTAACCCCTGTTTGAGTTGTGGCCCCCTCATTAGGGTCGGACAACCCTGCTTCAGAAATGTTTCTTCTGATAGTGCTACAGAAAATGATTTGTATTTGTCTCCAGGGACCTCAGTATCTATGTAAATTACTGCAGTCTGCTACAGCAAGGATTTGTGTCTGATTGGAGGAATGACTAGAACAGTGTTCCATAAACTGTGGGTCGCGACCCACTAGTAGGTCCTGAGTCAATTTTTGGTGGGTTGTGAAAGTCTAAGTAATAAATAAAGATGCCATTAAACTCTATATTTAACTTGTCACATTTGTTGCGCTTAATAGCTTAATAGACAGAGATCAAATGTCAGGCCATGTCTTCTGACAAATTGCTGCTTATTTTTTTAACATGGAGATTATTTTTTGCAAACTCCTCTTACTTTGCAGCCAAGGAAACAAAGTAAAGTGAATTATATGACAATCTTGCTGGGGTACAGAGTGTGAACAGAAAGACTGTAGAATGCCATTTTTTGTAACACACAACAGAATGTAAATAACTGTAAATGAACTGCCCATATTCAGCAATTAGGAAAGCAAAATTCTAGCACATTTTTTAGCATTTCCGAAGTGTATTGGAAACAATGATTTTAATATGATCAAACCAATCAAGACACTTTACTTGGTGATGCACAAAAGATAAATATTCACTCAAACCCGATTTTCACACATTAACATTTGTGTTCAGTATAGTTTTATCAGTAAAACTGTATGTGTGGCAATCTAGTGCCCATTTCAATTAAAAATGTGCTGTCTGTAAGTGAGAGAGCGCTGCCGCACGATGCTTTAAAAAAACATCCTCCACATAGCCATTAAAGCTCGGTGGTTGTGAAAGTTTGTTGTTCTAATATGTGGGTCGTGGTTCTAAAACACTTTGGGAAGCTCTGGTCTAGAAACAAGCATTAGCAAAGCAGACAGAGCAGGCTTTCATTTTCAGTTACTAGTCAGACCTATAGACTTTCAATCAATCAGTGCCTACTAAAAACTGAATGTGTCCTTGTGTAACGTAACTGGTGCTCATGTAAACCGCTACAATACCTTCGGGTCGAGTTCGCGCTATATAAATCTGCAAAAAAAATTACAAATCAATCAGGATTGCTATTAAGGGTGACTACTCACCCATGAGCGTCTCAAGGCTATTGCATATGGTACCTCTGACTCCATGTCCTGCGGCTGTCCGCGGCCCCCGCAGGGGGCCATTCAAGCGGGCGGCCCTTTAGTGCCATTTGGGCACCAGCCCACCCCTCTCTAGTGGTTGGGCTCCTGTAGGAGTCCGCTTGCCAGGGTGTCACATGGGCGTCACATCCGGTGCGCCGAGGTGGGGGGAGGGCATATATGCCTCCCCAGCCCCTCCTGGTGTCCTCTGTCGCACCAGCCACGCCGTCTGGTTGGTGGTGCTGCTATTCTGCTGCGGGTCCCGGTGTCCTGAGTTGGTCGGCTTTGAAGCGATCAATCTCCTGAACCCCAGGGCCCTCCACGCACGCCATTGGCGGAGTGGCCCCCGCCCCAGCTGCAAGCTCCCGGGACCGTCCCTGCAGGAGGCCCGCTGAGTTGGTGCCTTTGACCTGGGCTGTGGCGAGGGACTGGGTTGGGGCAAGGCTATAGGAAGGGTTCAGGCTTCCCGGCATCAGGCTGCGCAGGCCGGTCCTAGCAGCGGCACATGACAGAGTTTCTCCGCTCCTCGTTCCACCCTCGGCGTGTTCCCTTTAGCCCCCCCCCATGGCTCCGGTGGCGATGCTCCAAAGGGCAGCAAGCGGAGCAATGGGCCCGGCAGCCAGGGCAAAACCCGAAGAAGGGGCCGGCCTCAGGGGCCATGCCAGGCCTTGCGTGTCTTCGTTCGCTGGACACGAGGTCCACGCTATCCTGGAGTTCGCGCTGGTTGTTGTGGAGGTAGTAGATTGTCTCCCCGTGGGTCCCATCGGCCGCCAGAGGTCCGGTGGGGACTGTGCTCGCTGGGCGGGGAGGAGGTGTGGGAACGCTCTCTTCCGGCCCATCCGGCCTGGCCACTTTGGGTGCGTGTAAGGGGCTGTATTAGGACAGCTCCCCTGTCGAGGACCTCAGCATGGACTCCTCACACGCGGCAGATCCCCGGGCTGCGGCGGTGAAGTGCTATTATCTGGGGCCGGCAGAGTGCCGTTTTCAGCTGTGGTTGTGGTCTGGGATTGGGCCGGCGATAGAATCGAGGGGTATTGACCCCGGGTAGCGCAGAGCGGGATGTCTTTACGCCACCACCCCACCCCCCAGTCAGGGGCGACCAGCACCACGCTTCATCGGCTCGTCTGGAGCCCGGCAGCTGCCCCCACCTCCCCATGGGTTTGCATGGGCGGTAGGGGCGTCCGCCAGCTAGCGCCCTCGAGCTGGTACTATTAGGCACTCCAGCTCGAACGGGCGAGTCACAGCGCACGATAGACTTCGTCCGCGACCACAGGTCCAAACAAATGTTCTAAGGGGATCATTTAGATGTGTAATGTGTCGTCGCATTCCACTTGGTTCACGACATTGTGGCTAAAGCGGCCGACTATGAAGCTGGAGAGCCTGTTTGGCTGGAAACACAGGCATATTAGGGTAGTGTAATATTTTGTCTGCATTGGTTTGCGGACACGCAGTCCGTGTGGTACGGCATCGCAACCTTGAGGGTAGACAGCCCTGGTGCATTGGGAGGCGAGTCCGGGGCCCGTTGGGGCAATTTCTTTGGCCTGCGGGATGATGCCGACATGCTCGGGCGGTGGCACTGGGCGGACCGGGTGCACTGGGCTGCTGACCAGGTGGAAAGCTGCCCCCTACAAAAAAATTTACAATTGATGGCAACTGAGGACGAGTCAGCGAGAGCAGGTTGTGGCCAAGGGTCAAGTTGGGCTCGTTTTGGGCTGGAATTGAGGGTCCGCCCCTCCCCCCCACCTTGAACGGGCCCCGAGTCCTGCTCCCCCTTGGATGCGGCCCGAGCGCTGGGCTTCCAGGTTTGTCTGCAGTTTTGGGGTCGTTGTGGGGAACCTATGCAGGTTTCGCTTTGTCTGTGGTGGCAGCACCAATACGTCCGATCGCCGTGGTGTTCTGTGGTTTCCCCACCCGGCAGGCTATACGTGGTCTGGTGTGTGGGGCTCAACTCCGGGGTTGGTGGGTGACTGGCTTTCATACCAGGCGACTCTTCTTGGCGTAGAGATGAAAGATGCTACAGTCGTTGACCTAAGCAGACACCGGGAAGGTCACGAATGTGATTGTGAGCATGTTTCACAATGAGGTGTTTAGGCCACCGGGTGGCACTGTCCCGCTGTTCTCGGTGTTCACCGAAGTTTTGACGGTCACGAGATAATGGGGGTTTCTCCTGCTATTGTTTAAAAGGCATATTTACAGATATCGCACGTAGAACAAGGTTTGTATTTGTATGCGGGAGAGTAATATCGTAAATCCATGCGTACATTTCGAGGCAGTGGCGCTACATTGAGCCTGGAAAGCACAAGGCATGTCTTTCTTGCAAAACGGCTGTAATTTAATTAGAGAGTATGTGCCGAGATGTACTGCAAATACTACTTTGGCTCCCTCGGCTGCATCTGCCTTTGGCAACACTTCATTCTCTCGCCGGCCTTTTAGGTGCCTTTGAATTGGTAACACAGGAGGGCTGACCTGCATTACCTGCCCTGTCCGGTTACAATTACACTTTGCTGCCCATGCTGGTCTATCCAGGGGGCGAGCCGCTTGCCGGGTCACAACCGTGCAGGGGTGGCGCCGAAGGCTTTACCGGGTGTTAAAGGCCTCGGGGTCCGAATTCACTTCTAACTCGGACACATATACAGCGGACTTGAGCAGTTTAAACTGCCGCTCTGCAAGTTTTTCGTTATATGAGACGGACTACACGCCATTGCCTTGGAACCAAGCAGCCATGGCTCCAGATGCCGAAGGGATGTCCGTGGTTATTTAATAGTCGTTAAATGATTAGTTGCTTGTGGTGTTAATCTGCGGGCGTAGGCGGGAAGTGTGAGGTTCCTGTTGTCTTTTGTCATGTCTGTTTGATGCGGGATGGTTGTTGTGTACTCGAAGTCACTCTGAATTTGGGATGGGCAGTATATGGTCAAGAGGTTCTAGCCCAGCAACACTTTTGGATTCAGAATGCAATGGTCAGCTCATTGACGGTAAGGTGTAACATGACCAGAAGCAAATGTTTGTGGTTGTAAAAGTTAATCACACCTCCTTTGTGCTGCGCTGTACAGGACACACATCGCGTGTGCTGCAGCCGAATGTCTGCTGTTTGATGTATGCGGCGTCCACAGCATCCGTGAAAGGAGGGGTGCTCCTTAGAACAGGAACACTTGCGCGAGTGGGCAGGCCTTGGGCAGGTGGACCCCGGCCTGGCCATTCTGCCTTTCATCCTCCGGTGTTGGCATATCCAGGCGTTGGCTGGAGGTGTGGTGCGATTCATTTATGGGCTTAGCTGTGCAGGCAACCCTGCGCCCGGGTTTTAACAGACTAGGACACGCTGTGGCTCAGAGGCTCAGTGTTGCATTGGGTGTCCACGATCCTCCTCAGCGAGGCTCTAGTGCTGGCGGCGCCAGTCAGTTTACCTTTTGGTGAAGGCTGCATGAGGGCAGATTATGCGATGCCGTGTAAGGAAGAGCCTTGTTGATCTTTCACAAAGAAGAGCCTTTTTGGGTGCCAAATGCACTAGGCTCCCTGGTGCACTGTGTCAAACGTTACTGTAAAATGGAGGAGAAATATGGGAATGGGGTGTGTTAACCTTCTTTGTCTATGCAGTCTCAGCGAGAGGGGACAATGTGCGATTAGTTGATACAGCTTGTTTTATGTCTCTTGGCTTGGTATTTGTTACTGACTCATCTTTCGGTTAGAAGGGATGAGTTGCCTATATGGGGACCCCTTAGTACCCCCTCTAAGTTGTTACTCGGTCATGCCCAGCTTGTTGCAGTTAGGTTGGACGAGTTTCTGAATTGCCGGTAAGTGAGTGGGTTCGTAAGGCAGTGTTAGTATCTTTCCTTGCAGACTATTACTCGCTGAGAGGGGTAGTCGCCTCTCGCCTCATGCTGTCAGCTTTGCTGGCGTTTGTTTGCGAAGGACTTGGCATCAAGCACTCGGAATATTGTCACACATTACATTATATCCGTTCAGTTCTGGGAGTCTGAGTGGCAGGGGTGAGGGGCGCTGTTTATCGAAGCCCCCTTCGTTTACGCCCGAGGTCGTATGACCGGATCCCCGCGCAGGATCACAGGTGTTGGGTGCTCTGTTGTATACTCTGCGCCGTGCTGAGCCGCACTTTTGCTGCCTGCAGGCAGCATCAGTAATGTCATCCTGTTGAGATCAGGGCCAGTTGGGGGGTGAGTCACTTCACTTCTTTCACAGTCCCACCTTTTCAGTCGTAGCATTTCACTACGCTACGCCACCAAAGCCATGTTGGGCCTTAGTTAGCTTAATCATCCAACTAGCATTGGGAAAGCAAATAGGACTGGCTTGTAAGTGTAGTGTCAATTGTGTAGTACTTACCTGGTCAATACTTTTACAACAAGTTCATAGTTGATGCTTATTTACCATAGGCGACCAAAAACCTTTGTCCAAATCAAGTCCTTGCTTGTGCAACACCAGAAGTTTGGGGTAAATTGGCAAGCGGGGTGTGCCACGTGTGGTTGGTAGGCTGCCGCGCGGCTTGCACATGGGCACGGCCTGTCCTGTCGCCTGGGGTCTGTGAAGTTCGTGGCGTGCGCCCCCAGCAGTCTTGTTGTGTGATTTCGGGGGGCCATAATGGCAATTTCGGAGTTGTGGTGGTGTGGGCACCTTGTTTGGGGTTAGTGGTTTGTTGGTCTAAGGACTGGCCAGTGCGACTTTCTGCGCTCAGGTCTGTTAGAGCAATAACTTTGGTGAATTGTCTTGGGGAGGGGGTCGGGGCACGGAGACTCTGGCCGTCCCATCCCCTTTGCTTGGTCAGTGACATCCTGCACCCTCCTTCAGCGGGGATTATCTCAGGGACGCTACATAGGGTTCAAACTTGTGGTTTGCCTTGCCTTCGTCCTGTCGCTGCCATATTGGCGTCCCCCCTGTTTTGGGCAGTTCCAGATGTTGTGTGCTGGCAATTGGGTTGGAGCCAGAGTAAGATTTTGCGCATGAATGGAAAGCAACGCAATGGCTTAGCCGGGCGCTCTACACAGCCTCATGGTGGTAGACTGGGCGGGCCATAGAGTGGTGCCGCTGCACGGGCGCAGACTTCAGGCAGGGCTTTCCTGTGACCACCTGATAGTGGGTTCCGGAGCTTTGGCTGAATCAAAGGACCAGCGGTTTTGCCTAGGAGTAACTTTGACTCAAGGAAGATATCACAGTGGATCGACATGCCAAATAAGTGTACAATGCAGGTCTGTGGGTCACTCTGCTGGCTGGGTGGTCCTTTATGCCATAGCATATCGGCCATAATTAGTAGTGGGACCAGGAACAGCTTTACAAAACGATGCTGTAGTTTCCTGGGGAATTCCTCATTGGCAAGCTTCAGGGATAAGGCCCTAACCTTTCTCCCCGCGAGGGACCATCACTAATTGCGGACAAGTAGGCGAGGTGCACACTAACCCCACAGCGAGTAGCACAAGAGGAACGGGTACACGTGAAGGTGTGACCTCATGACGCCCTGCTGAGCAGTCCAGGTCACTCCACAGAGGGCAAAGGCAAGGCCTCGGCCCCTGATGGACTAAGTTTCAGTTTAGTCGTGTAGGAGTGGGGCTCGCAATCTCGTCGCGCCTTGCTATGTCTGGTCCATGCAGCTAAAATGTGCCCTATGCAAACTAGGGCAGGGCACAGGTCACCTCAGTCAAGACATATTCACCCTCGCTTTGCCAGGGCAGCAGGCGGGTTGTGGTAGTTGTCATCTAACAAGTGGACTGCGATGCAAAAGTTTGGTAAACACGGCGTTGGAGGACTAATGACGACAAGGCATTATAGACCAGTTGGCATTCCCAACATCCAGACAAGGGCAGGTACTTGCTCATAATGTTCACCTCCGGTTCCCACAGACTTGTCTGCCGCCTGGGTTATCCTTCCATGGGCTAGAACCAGAGACTGGAAGGGGCATCCTCTGCGACCTGTGTCCCATATACGTTGATTGTCATCGCTGGGGTAGATGTACCATGTAGGGCATGGTTACTCTTAAATTGTCCCAAAATCTGGGGTGTCAAACTGGGTTGGAGCTGTAAGCCTACAGGCCTTAGGAAGCATTCAGTATCCTGGCAATCCAAGTAGGGCAGTTAGCGATACATAGCATCAGCAACTGGGTAACATCCACCGGTTACTCAGCGACTTCATGCCCCGGGGCACGCGCGCTTCACAATAAGACAGATCTTCAACCAGAAGGGTGCCGAGTAGCAAAAACCAGAAATAGGTTTAATATATGTGTGTCTCTGGCCTTACGGCCGTGTGGGGCCAGTCTCATTTAGAGGTACGCCCAGGTGAAATTGGGCACTTAAGGTTCGCATGACCAATGCGGTTTGTGGCGTCTCCCAGCGGATCCACTGAAGGTGTAATGCAGCCAAAATGAAACTGGGAATCTGGGATTCCGACACTCTTGCGGGTTTAAGCATCCAGGGTCGGAGATGGTTAGCAGGTACTGGCATCTGGGATCCGACGGCAGTTAGCAGGTGGGGTGCGCTGGGAGGCGTCAGTACACGAAAGGGTGAGGCGTCGCCAACAGTGGGTACACTCCACATTGTTTCAAACCAGATCTGACGCCAATAAGTGTTCACCAGGGTTTAGCAATCAAAGGGGTCTGTGCAAATTGTCTTGTCAACGGGGCGAAGTAAGTGCACCCCCGTACCTAGGAAGGTGACATGTTGCTGCAGTTAAGCTCGAATGCCCCGCCCAGTTAGCTATACTAGCCACGCTGGGTGGGGACGCTGTCAGCCAACATAGGTGCTGCTGTCCCGATAACAGGGTGTCAAGCACAAGGGCAGGGTACACCCTTGCTCAGAGACTGGCCCAAGGGGGGTCCCCCCTCCAAAAATTTCAGTGATACACCTAGGGGCCAACGACCTCATTGCCATGGGGAGGAGGTCGCTTGTACAAGCCATGAAAGCTGACTTAGGGGAGATCAGCAAATACATGGGTCAATGTGAGCTCCGGTGGTCTGAGATTAAATCAGAGCAGGCCGTTTATCATCCCTGAGAGAGTGAACAGTTCATGGCGTAAGTTCGCAGACCATAGGGGTCTGGGTTACATCAGACACAAGCTGATTTAGGCTAATGTCAAGGGATATTTTGAGGAGGATGGAGTCCACCTACCCCCGGTGGGGATTGCTGTGTCCTTCTGGACTTGCAGGAAGCCTTGGTAATGGCAGGTTGCAGGCGATAATACAGCTGTGTTGGTGGGGGGGCCCTGGCTGCGACGGTGGCCGCTTCCAGGGCTGTGGCAGAGTTACAGGGCGATCTGGAAGCAGACGGGTACAGTAAGGGTACCTCTGCGGCAGACTGGTACAGTAAGGGTACCTCTGCGCGGCACAATAGGGGTGCCAGAGCCAAAGACCAGGAGCCTCAGGGCAGGTTCCTGGAAAACCGCGACGGCGCCCCGTTAGTCCTTCGGGCGGTTGGGGGCCTGACCAACCGGGGGTTTGCCCTGCTACGCTCCGCCCTGAAAAGGGCGTGAGTAAGAAGGGACCAACGTGTTACGTGATCCGGAGGAGGATCACCCAAAGGTGTAGCACTGATTGGGTTCCCCACAGTGCTGGCTCATTAGGCGGGCGGGGCAGCATAGGTTTGTACAGCTGCCTGCCCTTGGATCGCCCGTAAGATAACCCACCATATTGCATACTTTTGTATGGAATAAACCTGCAGCAATAATTTTCCCATAACAAAAGTTGTCTTGTGTCTTTATTTATTCATGCATGCTCAGACTGTGGGTGGGAGGAGTTGCCGATAATGGCACTATGCGGCTGTCCGCGGTCCCCGCAGGGGGCCATTCAAGCGGGCGGCCCTTTAGTGCCATTTGGGCACCAGCCCACCCCTCTCTAGTGGTTGGGCTCCTGTAGGAGTCCGCTTGCCAGGGTGTCACATGGGCGTCACATCCGGTGCGCCGAGGTGGGGGGAGGGCATATATGCCTCCCCAGCCCCTCCTGGTGTCCTCTGTCGCACCAGCCACGCCGTCTCCCACCCTACCTCTTACCCGGCGGTCTGGCTGGTGGACAAGCTACTCAGAATGTTTTAATGTTTTCTTTTGTGTTGCAGGCGGAGTTACAGGGCGATCTGGAAGCAGACGGGTACAGTAAGGGTACCTCTGCGGCAGACTGGTACAGTAAGGGTACCTCTGCGCGGCACAATAGGGGTGCCAAAGACCAGGAGCCTCAGGGCAGGTTCCTGGAAAACCGCGACGGCGCCCCGTTAGTCCTTCGGGCGGTTGGGGGCCTGACCAACCGGGGGTTTGCCCTGCTACGCTCCGCCCTGAAAAGGGCGTGAGTAAGAAGGGACCAACGTGTCACGTGATCCGGAGGAGGATCACCCAAAGGTGTAGCACTGATTGGGTTCCCCACAGTGCTGGCTCATTAGGCGGGCGGGGCAGCATAGGTTGGTACAGCTGCCTGCCCTTGGATCGCCCGTAAGATAACCCACCATATTGCATACTTTTGTATGGAATAAACCTGCAGCAATAATTTTCCCATAACAAAAGTTGTCTTGTGTCTTTATTTATTCATGCATGCTCAGACTGTGGGTGGGAGGAGTTGCCGATAATGGCACTATGAGCACCTTTGAATCACAGGCTTATCCAATCTTTAAGGTACAGTGAAAAGCCTAACCCTAAACTGGGAGACAAAGCAGAGTTGCTGCGAGTACAGATGTTCAACACGAGCACTGAGAAATTGGATGGAAAGTTGTAAATGCCATAAGGAATGCAATAATGAAAGGAATCAGTCAGTGAAAGACCGGACGGGAAAACGTTGTTTCGTGATTTTCATCGCTTGTTAACGGCGTCGCTGACATCACATTACACTGATCACAAACATTCTATTTTGATTGGCATATCAGTACCCAGTGTTACTACTTAGTATTGCTTGTTGATTCTTTGACTCTCATTAGGAGATGGTCGGTAAGTGGATGGGCTGAGGCTGGAGTTTTCGAAGCAAGCAGCTATCCCCACTCCATATTCTTGCCAGTATGAGTTAATGGGCCCAGCATCGGATTAAACGAGTTCCAGAATGATCAGGTCCAAATCCACTTGCGGTTCTGGATTCCAGACATTTTGCTGTGCACATTTTGTATCTGTTTTCAGTAGATGGAAAATCTGAGTGATAAAACTGGCTTTTATCAGGTGTGCTTCTGCACATGGTAAATACAACTCTGAACCGTGCGGTGTCTTATCTCCTATAGAGATACTATTGCGAGGGCCTTTTTGTGTTTATTTAACTGTGTAATTTTTATTGGTTGATTTACTTTTTAACTGTGCATATGTTTTAAGGTTTTATTACAGTCCGGTGCCATCTTTACTGCAGGGGGTAATAAATATGTTATACAGGCTCTGGGCGCCTAATTTCTACCTCAGATAAAGTACCCAGAATGATGGTCAGTAAAGTGCACATACAGTCCCGCCTTTGATATTGATAAGTTGTCTCACTGACTTCAACCATCTGGAGAAGCACCTGATCCTCAGGGTCATTTCTCCTGCCTATTTCTGAGTGTGGCCTGCTCAAAATATGCAAATCCTGGTTGATGTCCAACATTACCACCCTCGTCCGTCTTCCTCGTCACAGTCACCAAGGAGCACCCAGTGTTCCAGGCACAGCATTTACCCATAAATTAAAAAGGTCCTCACCCAATATGGCCGCCTGACATGAAGTACCTGCCACCTGACCTATAAGGGTGGGACCAACACAGGAAACATCCTGTTTTTTTCTCGGTGTTCCTCCATCTACAGTGTCCGAGGCGGTTCGTTTGTCCGGTCTCGGTAATGTATCTTTCCTTTATTGTTTTCCGGGGTCTGCTCTAGCGTCCCCGTTTGTATTACAGCCACCGCTCCCCTCCTTCTTTTAAATTTCACTTGCTGTGAGTTTTTGGACTATGAAGTAAGTGTTACTTTCTTTTCTAGTTGGAGGGGGCGGCGGTTTTGTTTGGCGCCGCTCCCGCGCTGAGCGATGGGGGCGGCTGCCTAACCACTTTACCCGGCATTTGAATGTATTTGCACTGCCGCTCCCGCGCTGAGCGTCTGGGGTACGGCAGTGCTGGGTTGGTGGCACTTTCCGCCTACATGCGGTGCTTTTAGCGCTCCTACGCTTGAGCGATCTGGTGCGTTTTGTTTTACTGCCTCATGGAGGCCGAAGTCCTTGCGGATTGAGCTGCGCTAAGCCATGCTCATTTGCGTGATTTTTAATTTCTCCTTCCCGGCTGCCGGGACTGCCGATCGGAAGTTGGAACTCCCGGTTTGAGTCACGGCTGCGTGACTATTTCGTCGCGATCCACTTACAGCCTCCCAGTGATATGTTGCGCACTTATCTGTTGTTACATTATGGGGCTAAGCTTTCCATTCCTCGTGAATGCTGGGCGTCTTGTTGGTCCCCCCGCAGGCGGCTGTGCTGCTTGGGGCGGGGGCTGGCTCCTCGGCTCTTGTCCCGTGGATTTGTGGTGAGCAGGCTTGCCCTCCCACAAGCCCTTTTCTTTGCTGCCTCTGTCCTGTCCCACTGGGTTCTGGCTCGGTGTTGGTCCGCATTCTTGCGTGGCTGGCCATGGTCGGATTGGCTCCCATGCAGCTTCCCAATGTGGTGTAGGTTTCTTGCAGGGTATGGGTTCGCATCCTGCCCGTGTGGGGAGTGGTTGCAGCCTAGCGGCTGGGGCGGTTGGCCCTGGGAGGCCGGGTTCGAGTCTCGGCTGCGCCACCAACGTCCTGTGATTCTTGGCGGGTCACTTAACCTCCCCGTGACTTGTATCCCCTGCTGTTACATTTTATATATATGTGCTTACTCCAATGACTTTGTACTCATTTTGCCTTGCTTTGTCTTGTCTTTGTGCACGCGCGTACCCCAGTCAGGGTGTCTTGCACTTCTTGTGCGCTGTTTTTCATGTGTTTAGCACAGGCTCACACAGGGAATGGGTCTCTGTGGCCTAGTGGTTGAAGTCTCTGACTCTTCTTCCAAATGTTATGTGTTCACTGTGGTAACACTGCAGGCAATAATACTTCTTTACTGTCTCTACCACCTGGGGTACTGCTCTCAGTCCGGTTCATCCGGCTCTGGGTGTCCGCTGCTTCTTCTGTATTCATTGTTCTTTGTCGCAGGTTTCGCAGCCGGCTTCGCCTCGTTGTGGCACCGTGGCCTTGTGGACTCTGACTCTTCCCCTTGGTTTCAGTGGTGGTGGCTTCATTACTGCGAGTCCCTTTGGTCCTGTGTTTTTTTCTACGGGTTCGGAGCCTACCGCCGTACCGACCTGTAAGCACCTGATCTTGTCTGATCTCAGAAGTTGCGCAATGTCGGGCCTGATTGGTGCCTGAGTGGGAGACTGCCTGGGAATGCCATCTACTGTAGGCTACTTTCCTCTCTCTCTGTAGGGGCATGACCTCTATTGTGCCCTCGTCCTGCTGTCGCGTGCCGGGCTTGCTGGGGTGCATTTGTCTGGTTGTTCCGATACGCTCGCCGTGCCTTCTGGTGTGTTCTTGGGGGGCGGATGCCTCTCAGTCGCACCTCTGCTGCCTCCTCTATGGAGTCGGGGCTTTGGCCCCACTGAGCTGTTTTTCGTTGTTCCTCTGGTGACACTGGCTCATGCTGGCGTGCCTTTGGTCATCCACCGTCTTGTGTGGGGTTCCTCCCAGCCCTTTTGGGGGTGGAGTCGTGGCACCCCTTCTATGCCGTCTCCCGGCATCTGCCTTCTGGTGCTGCCCTTCCCGATGCTACTGCCTCATCCTGCCTCTCTCACGGTGGGCGGCCAGATTGGTTCTCACGCCATCTCTGGCTCCTGGGTCCTTCGCCTGGTGGTAGTTGGTTCCCGGGCCGGTGTTGGGTCTGGGTTGCTGCGCTCTGTTTTCATGGACCAAGGAGCTATAGCTCAATGGTAAGTCTTGTGCCTCTGATGGCACAGGCTCATACAGGAAACGGGCCCGTCAGGGGTCTCTGCCCTTCTTGGGTCTCTTGGCCGTGAGATTCTATATGCCTTCCGGACATGTTGGTGTTGCAGCGGCTCCTGCCCCTTGTTTCCTCTGGGGCTCTTCTGGCTCCTTGGCCCTTTGGTCTGTAATCGCCTGCTTTCGTCTGTTCTCGGAGGTCTGCTTGGTCGGGCCTGGTTTGTGCCTGGATGTGTGACCACCAGGATATACCGGGTGCTGTGGGCTACCTGTGCTTCCTCTCTTTCAGAGGTGTTGCCGTCTTGCCATGGGTCATCACTTGCGTTTGTGTCCTCCCCTTTGGGTTGCCCTCTGTCCTTCGGTTGTTTTCCTTCGGTCTTGGCTCCCCTGGGGAGTCTGATGCATGCTCCTGGGGTGCTTTGTTGTCCAAGGGGTTTTCGCTCATTGGTATGTCTTGTGCCTCTGGTGGCATCGACTCTCGCAGGACACATGTTCGGATACTGCCCATGCTACATCCTTCCCTGTCGACTGGTTGGTTTCGTCCTCGTCTTTCCTTTTATCCTGGTGGTTGTGGCGTTGCTGCAGCTTGGCCTGGTGTTTCTTGGGTTCCTTGTGATGTCATTGGTTCCCTTCTCGTGTACTTCAGCTCTTCGGTCCCCGCGGATCGCTGGGTGTCCTCTTCTTGGATGGTGCTGGCTGCTGTATTCACTGCTCCCGGGCTCTTGCCCATCCCCTGACGCCGTGTGGGTTGAGGTCCGACCGGACTTTCATGTGACCCGTGCCTACTTCGCCTTTTGGGGGGCGCTCGCTCTCCTCTTTTGTTTCGGCGCGGTTGGGTCTTATGCGGGCGTGGAGTGTCTGCTCTTCTTTGCCGGGGAGGGTGAATGGACATGCGGTTCGGCAAACTCGCCTTCTCCTTCTTCGGTTTCTCTTTGGGGACCTGGCAGGGAGGTTCAAGTGGCCCTGGTTGGTTCTCTTGCATCCCCTCAGGTCTTCTGCCATGGTTTCGGCCTTTCTTCCTTGCATGGGGTGTTGGTGCTTGGTGCCTCGCCGGCCTTGGTTCCCCTCCTTCTTCCTGACGGTTGCTTCTCCATGGTGATTCCCGCTGTCGCCTTCTCCTCTTCGCTTTCCTCTCCTGTCTCGTCTGGCGCTCAGCCGGTTGGCGTTGGGGGTTTGGAAGTTGATGGCGGTAATGATTCGCTGTGACCTATTTTTTAGGGTCACAGTCCCTTGCTCCAGTGTTTGTGTTCATATTCTGGTGTTTTGTTGGAGTTCCCGGTCATATGTAAAGGCAATGTTACGACCTAGGTGCTATGTCTCAATGGTGCGTCTTGTGTCTCTGGTAACACTGGCTCCCCCAGCACATGGGCTCATTCCTGCCTATGCTTTCAATGTATCACTTTGTGGTGTCTGTTCTTACATTGCTTTTTTGTGTCTTTGGGCTGCTGTGGCCCTGTCTTCCCAGTATTTTCGGACAGGCTGTGCCCTTCGGGTCTGCGGCAGTCACTGCGGTTTCTCTGCTTGCACTCTGCTCTCCGCTGCCGGTGGTCCGCCATTGCGGCTTTCCGGGGATCCTCTCTCCTCTCCTTGAGTGCTTGGTTTCTTGCCTTCTGCGCAGTTTTTCTGCGACGGCATGTCGTTGCTTCGCCTGTTTCCCCCCCCCCCCGGGATTTTCTTTGGTCCGTCTTGCTTTGCATTCTGGTCCATTCCATTTGGGCGACATTGGGGGTGCTTGACGCTTGATTCTTATCCTCTTCTTGTGCTCCCTGTTCCTTCGTCCTGACCGGTCCCTTCTTCCCCGTATGTCCTCGGCCTCACCCCTCTTCGGGGTGGGGGTCCGGCTCCGTTCCCTGGATTGTCATGGGCTCTGGTGGTCTTCCTTGGCGTACGGCCTCCCTTCGCCTGGGGCATTTTTTGTTTGTCCCCTTTGGGTTTGCCCGGCGGGGCCGCGCCCTTTGCCGGACACTCTTCCTGTTGGGTTCGGTCTGCTTCTCTTTGGCCTTCATTTTTTCAGGGGTCTTTTCTCCCCCGGTCATTCTGGATCGTTCCTCCCGGTGTGTGTTTTCCACCTGGGCTTCTTCAACGGGCCTCCTTGTTGGTTCTTGTGCTTCGGTGCCTTGGTCCTCCCCACGTGCCTTCTTCTCCCGTCTCGTTGCTGCTGGGTATGGTTATTCTGGGGATTTTGGTCTGCCGTCCTTGCGGCTGTTCACTGGTTGTGTACTTGTCTGCATTGATTTTTCCTTGGCGTCCTGGTGTCTGTTTCTTTGTTTGTCCGGCGCTTGGGCATACGCTCCTTGGTGACTGTGACGAGGAAGACGGACGTGGGTGGTAATGACTCTGTTACTTACCGGTAATGTTCATTACTCCGAGTCATAGTCTTCCTCGTCACAGTCATGTGCCTGCCCTCCCACCCTTGGTGATGGGGGGACGAACAAATTCTTTTTCCTTTGGTTTTTGCTTTTGTATTTCAGGATGTTTCCTGTGTTGGTCCCACCCTTATAGGTCAGGTGGCAGGTACTTCCTGTCAGGCGGCCATATTGGGTGAGGACCTTTTTAATTTATGGGTAAATGCTGTGCCTGGAACACTGGGTGCTCCTTGGTGACTGTGACGAGGAAGACTATGACTCGGAGTAATGAACATTACCGGTAAGTAACAGTCATTATCATTCCTTTGCCGGGAATATAATACTGCCACAGATTTCCAATACAATTAAAAGGTCAGCTGACCAGGTTGCAGAAATTCCTCCTCCTAGGTTGTGATTACCCAGGCAATTACACATCTTAATGGGTTTGTGTCATATTCCGAAGGATAATGGGCACTAAAAGGACCAGTGTCTAACTTCTCAGAAGAAAATTCCCCTGAGTAATGTTGCACATTTGGCCATAGCAAATCCCCAGAATCAACATCTTTCCTATTAGGTAAACGAAACATAATGCTATTGCCTTTTTTGAGTGTTTTAAGTCTGGGACAGATGGCTGTGTAGCACGTTTTATTTATCTTCTTCCAAAGCCTCTCCCAACCTTCGATGAGTTGAACAAAAGGCAAATAGATGAGCAGATGGAAGGCGCGATGACTCTTTTCTAGCAGGGATTATTGGGCGAGGCTATATTTAATAACCTGAAATTCAGTTATTACGCCTAGATCCCTCCTAGAGCAAACACTGATAGCTAAGCTCAAAATGATACATATACACACAGACCCGCGGCTATGGTCACGGCTACACCCCTACAAACTCCAGTCACTGAAGCACAGGTAAGACTGGGCGGTCGGTTTGGGGAGAGATTGTGACCTGGTTAAGGGTAAATGCTCGTTGGAA
Organism: Calotriton arnoldi; assembly: GCA_963921515.1. Classification (NCBI taxonomy): domain Eukaryota; kingdom Metazoa; phylum Chordata; class Amphibia; order Caudata; family Salamandridae; genus Calotriton; species Calotriton arnoldi. Next base: position 125,737 of record CAWUFW010008376.1, on the reverse strand, counting down.
TGTCCTACAATATGTGTCACATTTGCGAAGGGGCCTGGCTTAGAGTGAGATTTGGGGTCAGGTCGTCACAAGGATGGCCGCCGAGTTGAAGGTTTAAGTCACTTTAATGGGCTACGCGAGCAGGAGGCTTTTGTAAAGTAGAGGTTTAATTCCGTTTCTATCTGACAGGAGAAAGCTGGCTTGTGCGCCTTTTTTTGCAGTTTTTGTATAGCGCTAACTCTCCCGAACGTATTGGAGCGCTTTACATGAGCACCAGTTACATTACACAAGGTTCCATTCATGTTTTTTAAGGCACGGGGTGATTAGGTGGATTAAGTGATTTTGCCCACAATCACAGAATGTTGAGACGACGCCGTGGGAAGCTCTGGCATAACGCCCTATCCTTTAGGCTTTGCTGCGTTCTGTGGTGCAGCAATCAATAGTGCAGCAAGTGCAGTGGAACCGGTGCCCAGCGGTTATTGCTGCATTTCCGTACCTGACCGGGAGATAGGAGCCCATTTCCGCGCATGCATTAGGACCCGTGGCATACTTCCTACGCCACTGGCTGCTGTCCACCCTTCCAATACAATGAAAGCCAATCCATGCCTGGAGCTGTGAGGAACTCATGCATCTCTCTGACCACCGCACGTCTACCCCTTGGGGCAGATTTACTAACATTTGACGCAGAGCAAGACAACTTGCTACGCTGCATCAAATATAGAGGGAAGGGATGCACCATATCTGCTAAGATATGGCTCATTCCTGTTCTCTCTCTGTGCTGGCGCATTAGTGGCTGCCAGGTGTCAACGTAGGCGTCCTTGCAGGCAGGATTGTTTTTGTTCAGGAAGGAACACCTTCCTGCATAAAAACAATCCTCAGAGGCCTTTTCCTCTTTCTATGTGTGCTGCCGAATGCTGCACACGTAGAAAGAGGAAAAAATAAAGAGAAATAAACATATTTCTCCTTGTTCCTCCTCCCCTGGGTAGTCATAGCATGATGATGCATTCCCAGGTCTACTATCCCTAGGCCCTCATTTATGGGATTTTGGCATAAAGCAGCGCAGCAAGTCACCTTGCTGCGTTCCCTACGCCAAAGTGAAAGGGCAGAATGCACTGTATTTATGCAATACGGTGCATTCATGTCCTTTCTGCCTTCGCTGGCGCAGTTTCGGCTGCCTAGCACCAATGCAGGCACCCTTGCACCATGGTGCAAGGGTGCCTGTGTTTTCAGCAGGATTGTTTTTATGCCGGAAGGGATACCTTTCTGCACAGAAACAATACTCAGAGGTGTTTACTTCTTTCTATGCATACTGCAAAATGCTTCATACATCAATCAATCAATAAACTTTATTCGGCTTTTGTAATAAAAACCATAAAAGTCAAAAATACGCTACAAAAAACTCCCATCCAATTGATATCATCGGTCATCAAATATCATACATTAATATGGAACACATTTTTAAAATAAATAGATATAAAAATTCATCAGGCCTACTCTACACATGGTGCTAGTCACAACTAGATCTAAGCCTAACTGCGGGCTTTAAAAAACTAAGAACATACCATTACGTAGACCCTGAGAGCATAGCTAAAAAAGTAAAGGCAGGACGCACTTGATTAAAATTTGCTGTTTTTAAAATTGGGATTATATAGGTCTTCCTCGGCACCTCATAATAACTACAAAACGTTAAAAAATGAATCATGTCCTGAGGGGACTTGCTGTCACAACCACATGGTGGCAGGGTCTCACCTTTGCTACTCCCTCAAAGGTGGGCAAGGAGGAGATAAAATATGTCAAAATGGAACCTTGTCAATAAAAAACGGTCATAAGTATTAGAGAGCCCAAGGAGATACGGGTCCATAGATTGTACGGTTTTCAGGATAATGTATTTGTGTACACTGGGCTACATTAACTCACAGCCTTCCCTGTTCACCACCCGGAGTCTAAAAAAAGATTCCTTAGCCCAAAGTAAATCCTTCCTGTTGATTAAATCTGGGTCCAAAAAGGTCCGCCCTTCCAAGAGTCCTAAACCCTTCCCAGATATATTTAAACCAAGAAATATGGTGGGCATAATCAATGGCCATACAATCCCTTCTGATGTCTTTATGTAAGGCGGTCCCCTTATTCACCCAGACTTTGAGCCAATAGGATATTGGGCAAAACGACAACAGGTCTGACAGGTAGGACATACCCAATTCTTCGTGTACAGAAAAAGTATAGGTTCCCTGTGGTACACATAGGCGTTGTCTCAGGAACCTATTTTCAATTCGTTGTAACTCCTCATGTGATGTATAGCCCCAAATTTCACTACAATAAGTTACCTGTGTTAGACACTTAGCTCTATAAATCTTCAAAATTGCATCTACTGGTTTTTTACCCAACCGCGAAGCAAAGTTAAAAATTGCCGCATTAGCCCGTTGGAATTCCCCTTTTTGCTTCTCAGGGGGCCCCAATTTAGTTTGGCGTCCAGCATCACCCCCAGGTAAGAGAAGGCACTGGTCTTAGGGACCGGTGTAGATCCTACCTTGAAGTTGAAGGACTTCCTTGAACTTAGCCCCACCTGCATCACATATGACTTAGAGTTGTTGAATGACAGGTCCCGGTCCTCCATGAACTTCACAAAGGAGTTGAGTAGGGTTTGCAGACCCCTCGCTGTCCTGGCCATAAGGACGGCGTCGTCGGCATACAATAGTACCGGCAGACCGCGCCGTCCCACCTGGGGGAAGTCTACCTGAGTGTCAACTAGTACCTTCTTCAGGTCGTTAATATATAAGTTAAATAAGAAAAGGGCCAATATACAGCCCTGTTGCACCCCTCTCTGAATTGGGGATTGACGGGTGACCTGACAGTCATTCGTGTACCGTACCACAGCTTTGGTGTCCCTATGAAGCTCACGGAGGAAAAGGACAATGTCTTTGTCCATGCCCAATAAGGTCTCCCATAACTTGTTTCTATATACACGGTCAAAGGCGGAGGGCAAGTCCATGAAGGCCAGATATATACTACCAGATCGAGCAATGGTATATTTGTTGACAATCATATATAAATTCAGACATTGGTCGACTGTGGACCTCCCTGGACGAAAACCGTATTGGATGTCAGGTAAGATGTTTTTGTTGTCCGCCCATGTGGACAGCCTATCCAACAGGACAGGTCCCAACACTTTAACAGATGAATCCAGTAGGGATATGGGCCTGTAACAGAGGGTGCTGTCCCTATTTCCTTTTTTGAAGACCGGGACAATGGTGGATAGGGACCAGGTGCTAGGTAGGTCCTCTCTTATTGCATCATTTATAATGGTGGTAAGGATTGGCACCCACAACTGTGGGTTAGATAGGTAAAGGTCAGGAGGGATACCATCGGGTCCTAGCACTTTGTTCCTAGACAACCCTGCTATACCTTTGCTAACTTCATCGGCTGTGATGACAAGGGACGACTTTCCTCCACCACCAACTAGACTTGCGTCTGATGGGCTGCTGAACATTTCCTGGAAATAGCCAACCCATTCCTCTTCTGTAATGTGCGTCTAGGGCCTGAGTGTTTTCACCTGACAGGAAAGGACAGTTGACAATACTCCAGAACTGGTTACTATTTTTCAGGGTACTGGCCTCAATGAGCTTACTCCATGCCTCCTCCTTTAGCTCGGCCTTACGTCTTGCTAATTCAGCTTTGTATATTCCTCTACACTCTTTTACCAAAGCAGAGTCCCTTGGTATAGTGCCTAATGCACCCCTCAGATTCCTGGCCGCACGGGAACAATCGTGATCAAACCAACTCGTGACTTGAACCATCGAGGACGTGGGTGGTGCCTTAAGTAGGTGTCCAATTGTACATGAAATGGCCGAGAATGCCGCCAGTGCAGCCCCTGCCTCCTCTTGTCCAGTTGTACAGACATCGGTTTTCCCTCTTGCACTTGGCCAAAAGGAACTCATAGAAGGAGTCCGGGGTTATCTGTTCCCACCTTAGCCTTCTGCCCTGATATATTGCCCATAGTGTTCCCCTGGGAACTAACATATGGGATTTCCCAGGCTTTGGCCATGTGGTCGAGATATACAGCGGGTTATGATCGCTGTAAATGCTGTCTTAGACAGAGAAATCTAAAAAGTTGAAAGAAGGGGCTGGAAACAAAAATGAAATCTATAAACATTGAACTCCCCCTCCCAGTGAATGTTGGTTAATATGGTTCCTACCATGGGCCACCCTGCCCATAGACATGGTCAGTCAAACTCATCGACTAAGGCGTTAAGACTGTCTCCCTGTAGGGTGTGTTCAACATGCATACCCGCCATCCGAGGGCATCTTATGCCATTTAAAGTGCCTGCATTTGGGTCCCCACATAGATGAATATTAAAATCTCCTGCAATCATGAGGTAGCCATTCAAGGGAGCCTTAATGGTCATGTTCCTTAGAAAAGAGCCCATTCTAGCGATATTACAGACATTTGGAGGCTCCGGATTGGCATTATAAAAATGTAACAACAACAAGTTTACCGGCCCCTGGGAAAAAGATATAGCCTGCAGACAATCATTATGAGTTGATAATTCCTTCAAGCAGCACCGTATGTCCAGGGAGACATAAGTTAGCAGCCCGCCCGTGAAGGAGTGGTTGGTACACAAAAGGTCTTAAATCCCTCTAGAAAGAAGCTATTAGTAATTGTCCACGTCTCCTGGAGACAAATCACATTAAATCCTTTAATAAAAGTGATCCATCCGGGGTCATTGATCTTGTTTGCTAATTCGGCAATGTTCCATGAGATAAATTTACAAGCTTTACCGTCCCCAGGACCTATAGAGGGAGGCCCTATTTTCCTACAGTGAGAGGATGCTATCTCTAAGGGATCTTTGTCAATGAGTCTATCACAAGCGTCCAACGATTCCAGAGGTGTAAAAGAATTATAAAGGGGTATGTATTGAGATACCAACTGACGATCCAGCTCAGGACAACCGGGATAAGCTGGGAGCCTCCAGGAGCCCACCCTGTTGGGCGTCAAAGCACGGGTAAATGATCTATAAAAATGCCCTAGGGGGAAGGCCACAATAGACGATACAACCCCACCCAAGTTATTCTGTAACACTGAATGTAAAATTCTCTCTACTAGATGGGGTCTGTTAAAGTTGACAATTACAGTCTCTTGCCAGGTTTTTTGTAGACCTCCCGACCCAGGATACTCTTCGCACCATAATAATGTGTTTCTCCAACCTTAGACCAAGAGACGTATTACGATCCAACCAGTGCAGTACCTTGTTATTCAGTTATACAAATTCCTCAACTGCACCCAGAGGGAGCGCCGGAACATTACCAAGTACTACTACAAATGGAGAGGATTCTGGTGGAAGATGTAACGTTGGTAGCCTCTGCCTCGGTCTCTCCCCCCAGGGGTCTAATGGGCGAGGCTCTGGGAGGGCACCCCCACCACTTACTGGCTCACCCGTTGGGGGTTTGGCTGGACCGGAACAGGCTGTGGGACGCTGTGACTTCGATGCCCCCGCGCCACCCATGAGGACCGCCGCCCCGGGGTTTGAGTCCACCAGAGGCCGTGGAGGAAGGTTGCCACTAATTTGCACAGATTTTAGTGAAGGCCTGTACCCACTTGGACTTTGCTCACCGAGTGTGTTACTAGCTGAGCAGGGACCGGTTGGAGCCCCCCCAAGAGGATCCATATTCCCAGCTGGCCTATATTGACAAATCCTCGTGAGCTCCTGCTCCATTGTAGATAGACGTTGCCTGATGGGATCTAGTTTCCGCTCGATATTGATCATCAAGGTACCCATCCAGCCATCCATCATGGCATCCATGTCCTCCTTAGACAGTGGTTGCGGATTGCTGACACAATGTCCTGACCCCTCTGCCCTTGGGCGTTTTGGCTTTAGCCCCTGTTTCAGGACCATTCCTTTTTACTCCCATACCTGCCCCTGCTTTTGAACCCCCTGGCTTGACCTTACACCCCGGGCCCTTGGTTGGTATGGTTGGGCCTGTAGACTCGAGTTCAGTGTTACTAATATGGCTACCTCTAGGCCATGATTGCCCTCAATCCCCAAGGACGGTGATCTTGCTTGACTTAATGAGGGACCATGTTCAAGCTGGGTATCCTGGGCAGGATGCAATACGCTACCCCCGCTGTACCTAGTGGGCTGGGGACAGGGCGGAGGGCAGGTGAGTGAGAGAGCTGGCAGGACACCAGCTGGATTTCCTTGTCTATGATCCCCGCTGCCCGTAATAAGAATGCATCCATTGTCGTGGCTGGAGTACCGGAGGGTACTGACGTCGGGCCTTTATGTTTCCCCATGATTCCCGAACAGGGATAAATATTAACTAAACAGGCTGGCCAGCAAGTAGTGCTGCGAAGGACTAAGATACAACCACTGTCCGGGAAAACAAACCTCTCGCTTCTGGTTGAAAAATACACAAAGACTCCTCCTACCTTCCTGTGTTAATGGCTGGAAATACTCGTCCACGAGGCTCCTCTCTCGGAACCTTCCTTGAGTTTCCAGTCCTGGTTGTCCACAAGTCATGACAGACTCCTACCAACGAGTTCCAGAGCTAAGAGAGGTGGCCCAGCCTCCTCCGGGCTCTGAAGGGTGCGGACGGGCCCGCCCTTGGCCCGGGCTTCGCCCGTGCGCGTCCCGGGAGGCAACCAGCGCTTTTCAGCACGTGCGGCGCGGGCGTGCTGCATAGTGCCTTTGCATGTCCTTATAGATATGAATTTGTAATCTGCACCACTGGAATGTCACAAAAAGAGACGCTCCGGCAGCGCAGGGGGCTTGTAAATGTGCCCCATAGTAAACCCGGAATGCACCTAAAACCATGGGTAGATGCGTGGGAACACCCACAGTCCATCAATGGAACACCTTCCTAGGCCAGAGCACTGCAAGACAGCAGCTTGTGGTGTCTTGTCTCTCTCCAGATTTACTATGCCATGCAAGCTGGCTCTGTGTGGCATAGTAAATCTCACTTAAGGGCTTGGGTCACCTTGAGTCATGCCAAGGCAACGCAAGCCTTTACTAAATGTGGGCACTTGTCTCTAATCAGCTCGCTAGAGTGTCCGTGTGTCAGCCGCCCTTTCTATATTCAGGTGCTGATCAACACACCAGAAGCCAGGCAAGTCCTGAAATTATAAATCTACCTTCTCGCCAGTTCTCCTATTTGTTTTCCATGTATAAATCACAGATAATCATAGAGATCCGGTAAAAAAAAAACACATAACGTGTGCAGCCCTGTAATGTTTTCGTGGTTTAAGTAAGGCAGGCTGCTTCCGTCTAGTTTTTCTCTTTACATTCTAAACTTGGTGTTTTGTTTAAACTGTTATAATTCCAGGACTACAAGTCCCAGAATGCAAAGGAAAAAAAGTGGAATGGAGCAGCTGATCATGCGCGATCTTCAGGGACCTCGTAGCCATTTTCACTATTGATCTGCATGATAATGTAAAAAAAAAAAACACACTTTCACAACCCTCTCAGTAGCGGCAGTACTTCGACCCTCCTTTTTTCTTAGAAAAATACAAATGCTGTGAAATGTAACATTTCTGTATTTAAACAATTATAATCCTCAGCACACATGTCCACAAATCGTAATTAAATTCAGTTCCAAACTTGGTCTATGGCTGGCTGAGCACACGGTGGTTAATCTCTGCTAGAATTAAAAATGTTATACCTATCTATTGGTATTTATGAAAAAACATTTTTTATTAACGATACATTGCATTTACGTTTTTGAAGTTAATGTAAAAAGTTTCTTAATGTCATCAAGTCAGTTTGTAAAAACAACCAGTATTACCCCTCCATGATGCTCGCCCGAAGGTATCAGAGTCCCACAAGCCTGTTGAGGAAGAATCTCTGAGCCATACGAATGATACCAGTCAGGCTGGACCCTCAGCACTTCCATGTCTTCGTCCCACGAGACACGAAATAAAGAAGGAAGTGTCATGATCTGCTCTTCTCTTGCTGACAGGTTCGATCTGACAGTGGAGGCCTTGGATAGCGAGGCTTGAGCTTATCTCTCCATATTTTCTTTGAATTATTTAGTCGCAGTTTAGTTTTCTTGTTGGTCTGCGACACATTGGTTGTGTGTGTGGAATCTAAAAGCAGACACCAGCAGAGACTTTATTAGGCCCAAACCTTTCCTGATAAGCCAAGTTTTCCGTACACATCTGAACATTTCCAATGATGGCATCGATCGAAGGTGACCGAAAGAGTATTCCATATTTTAGGGGCTAGAACTGAGAACCTACACTCGCCCATCCTAGCCTGGCAAAATCATCCACTGACATGAAACCATGGATGAGCACAACGTTTTTGTTGCAGGGCTTTGTGGGATGAAAAAACTGGGGGGGTCTCATAAAGGGGCGTGGCCAATGTAATTAAGGGCGTGGCTAAAAACACGTAAGCTAAAAATCTGTCTTTAGCATACTGTGTGCCGCCGGACTTGCATTTTGCTGTTTCTGTCATTGCATCCAGATATGATACAACAACAAGTCAGGACTATTGGCTTTGTCAATGGTTGTTAGTTGCACAAGATAAATAAGCAGCAACTATGGCTTGTATATAATATTGAAAAAGCTTCCACTTACAGCCCTGGTGACACCATGACAATGTTGCTGCTCCTGTGTTTCAAAAAGAGAAGGGAAATCCAGAGAGAAAATGACTCTCTTCAAAGGATTTCCCTTCCCCTACAATGCTCACCTGGCATGACGTCATGCCGTAACTTCTCCACTAGTGAGAAGCGAGCAGTGTGAGCAGCGCACATCGATGTGCCTACTGTCACTGCAGTCAGGGGAAAAACGGAGCACCTGTGCCAGGGCACAAAACAGAGCCCAATAGAGACCCGTTTTGAGGCCTCCTTAAAAAAACTGCCGGTGCTCAGACCCGGTGAGACCCGGCCCACTTAAAGCCCTGTATTGCCGTCATAATCGTTTTCATGGCTCCCAAGGATAGCTAGGAATTAAGGGGCATATTCTCAATATAGTGACGGAGCGCGGCATTAGCCTTGTTGGCTTAACGCCACGCTCCGCAACTCAATAAACGCAGGTCTGAACCGTATTTACAAGAATACGATGCAGCCCTGCGTTTCACCCTGCGCTAGTGCTAATTGCAGCTGCCTAGCGCCAACGCAGGCACTCTTGCACCATTGTACAAGAGGGCCTGTGTTGCAGGGAAAGATTGTTTATTTGCAGTAAGGTGTTTCTTCCTGCACATAAACAATCACCAATGGTAATTTGGAACTTCTATGTGTGCTGCATTGTGCAGCACACATTGAAGTTGCAACGTGTCATTTTTTTTTTAAAGATTGTTTATGTGCAGGAAGGGACACCTTCCTGCACATAAACAATCAATGGGGTTTTGCTGCTTCTACGTGTGATGCACAATGCTGCACACATAGAAACAGCAAAAACAAAGAGAAATAAAGCATTTCTCCTTGTTTCGCCAGGGTAAGACCAGGCTTTTTTGTTCTTAATTTTGGCGCTGCCTCACATTTACACAACCCTTGTTAACAGGGGGCAGCGTCAAAATCAATAGGTGCTGCGGTGGAACGCCCTCATCAACACCCATTGCCCTCCCCTTTCACGCTAAGTGCTGCGTGAAAGGGTTCCTTATTTACAAGGCAGTGTTAAGCCATATTAAGTGGCTTAACACTGCCTTGTAAATAAGGCAAAGCCTGTATCGCAACCACAACGTCACTAAAAGTGACGTTCTGGCGGCAATAGGAGCTTGTCAATATGCCCCTAAGTTTCCTCACATTCTGGAGAATAAAAACGTCTTTTGAGACCACACTATTAATTTGTGGTCTCAGCGACTGCTGCTGATCCACTAAAATACCCAGACTTTTTGCTGCAACTTTTGGTGTAGGAAGCGGACCTACAGGCATATTTATGAGGGCCTTGCGCCACTTTTGCACCATGTAAAGTGGTACGTGCGTAACACAGGGTTCTGAATCGATTTATGGAGCCACGCAAAGCCACTCTGAGTGACTTTGAGTGGCCTCATAAATCTTGAGTAAGGCAATGCAGCGCAAATTGCTGCACCATCTTACTCTGCGCTCGGGAGGCGTTCCATGGGCGTTGCAGTGGGTGTTTCCACGCAATATCCATGGATTTTGATGCTGCCCCAGATTTACCAAATCATACAAACCTGAGGAAAGCACCAAATCCTTACGCATCCCGAGGTGAGGCATAATGAGGAGAAATATCTTTATTTCTCCTAGTTTTTTACTCTTTTCATGAGTGCTGCAAATGCCTCTTGAGATTGTTTCTGTGCAGGAAGGTGCCCCTATCTGCACAAAACAATCCTGCATGCAATGGAGGCACCCTTGCACCATAGTGCAAGGGCGCCTGCATTGGCGCTAGGCTGCTGAGACGGCGCCAGTCAGGCAGAAAGGACAGAAATGCACCATATTACATAAATACGGTGCATTCCTGCCCTTTCACTTTGGCGTAGGGCAGCGCAGCAAGCTGACTTGCTACGCTGCCCTAAGCCAAAATCCTGTAAATGAGGGCCTTAGTTCACAGGGCCAGTAGTGGTAAGTCTAGCTCTTGGATAACTGTTAAAGACAACAATTTCAGTCTTTTCAGCATTTAGCTTTAAAGAATTGGCCTTCATCCAACCATACATAAAGCGCAACAGATCTTGAAACAGTAACTGGGACTCACTTTGGTCCTCCAAACAGAGTAAAATCTGAGAATTGTCAGCATAGTTGAAAAGGCAACAGCCTCTTCTTACCAACTCCTTAATCAAAGGTTCAAACAGATGTTAAACAAGTGAGGTGAAAGGGTGGACTCTTGAGGTACTCCACAATCGATTTCAACTCCAGCAGCTTTGAAAGGCGATAGATATACTGCTTGAGTTCTATTACACAGATAAGAACTAAACCTTTTGTGTGTCGCAGTTGCGGCCGGCATTAATCGCGGGTGAGGGGGGGGTGGCGCGGGATGGTAAAATAATAAATTTAAAAAAGTTACCTGTCCGCCGGCCGGGTCCCACGTTTTCTCGGCTCCTGCTTCTGTTTTCCTGCCTCCGGCAGGAACAGGAAGCATGCAGCCTCCCCCCTCCCCTAAGCCAATCACAACACTGCAATGGCAGCATTGTGATTGGTCGGGACGGCACCCAGCCAGGCGCCTAGGGGGAGGCCATTTTCTCCATGTAGGCTGCATTGCAGCCTGCATGGAGAAAGGGCAGAGTGCGCATGACTGGTTTGGGCAGCCCAAGACGGCCGACCAACCAGTCATGCTCACTTAGGAGTGGGCACACCATTCCTCCACCTCCCAGCCCTGCTCGTACAGCAACCCCGCCCGCAACCAAACACTTCTGCTTTCTCGCAGTGCAAGAAGCAGAAACATAAAATGGTAGTTTTACCATTTTATGTTTCTGCTTCTCGCACTGCGAGAATGCAGTGGGGCGACGCTCCTCCGCCCTAGTTGAGGAGCTGCCCCTGGTGTGTCGTTCCTAAAATACCCGCAGCTTTCACAAGCTGGAGATCCCATGATCTACTTATCTAACACTGCAGAAATATCTAGCAGGACCAAAGCCATGGGTTGTCCTTCATCCGATCCTTCCTGAGATCATCAACAGCCAACTCTAAAACAGTTTCAGTATTGTGCTTTGGACAAAACCCTGTTTGTTGAGCGTCCAGGAATTTCCCAGACTGGGCTACATGGGTTTCCAATATTTTAGCACAATAGGGCAGCAATGAGATGGGCCTATAATTATTCAACAGTTCTGGATCATCTTTCACCTTTTTCAGCTGTTATAGGTGAACTGGTTCTCTGAGCCAGTGCTGTGCTGGGCCACTGGCAATACTTTAAATGGAAATGCATAAGTGTAGGCACTCACCATCCCAGAGTACCTGTTTACTATTGAGGAATGCTGGTGCTCACACATTAAAGGTATTGCACAAGTGCTGAGAAGTGCGGATACTGTCCCATTCATAGTAAAGAAGTGCAGGCACTCAGTACCTAATCATTTGAAGCAACGGTCTCAGATAACAGTCAAAAGGGTTAAGAGAAATGTCAGCAAGTTTCATGATTAGTGAGTTTTCCTTTTGATCTCGTCCTTTGTAGTATTTCTCATTGAGTTTGCGGAGGCAGTCGTCCAAAATCTCAATGCTCTACGCCCAGTTCTCTGCTGTTTCTGTGAAGCACGGAGCAACTGCTGATATATGTAGGACCTTGGTTTGCTGTTTTTGCAGAGATATCCAATACTTTTCCTGGCAACTGCGCCACACCACGGAAACACATGACACTGTGGGTTGGACAATTGTGTTGCCTGCCCCCACCCTGCTCCGTAAAGGCATTATCTTTGCCCTCAGAAGCAGATATAATGCTGGCAGTTCAGTTAAAGCCTTCTTGTAAGTTTTCTCAAAGCGGTTTCTCCAGCTGAGTTTAGAGTTGAGCGTCACCCATTGGTAGGAGCTGCTGTTTTCCCACTTTATTATATCTCCATTGAGGGGAATCTTTGTGTGCTCTGTAATCTTCTTTCTGGTGAATGAAGTTGCCGTGGTTTTGCTTGCATTTAGGTTTATTTGCCAGTCACTGTACTAGCTAGAGAGTCTGTTGAGGGATGTTTCGAAGTTATTAGCCTCTTAAATTTTACTGAAAGACTGAGAGATGATGACCAGATCATTGGTGTAGAAAGCAAGGTCTGTCTTCGTTAAATTTTCGCAATGTCATTTGTAAAAAGATTGAAGACAAATGGTCCAAGAATTGATTCCTTGGGCACCCTGTGACGGATAGGGCATATTGTAGAGCATGCCTCTCGTATGCTACATGAAAGGTTCGTTCTGCCAGGTAGCACCATGTGTACTGGGTATCTTGGAAACTTGAGTTTAATGAGCTTGTAGATCCGTCCTGTGTGCCATACTTGGCCATAGGCTTTGGCTTAAATCCAGAAAGACTACAAAATTTGAATTATTAATGTTAAACCCATTACTGTTTATCATAGCTCCCAACTGAGGGTTGGCAGAGTTATGTTTAAGCCTTCCTGTTTTGTTTCCTGTCTCTGAGAGGTGGGATGAACGTCATGATGTAATGATTGGGATTAAAGGTGGTAAACATAGCTGATCAAAAACATTGCAATGGTCTAAACTGAATTAGATTTTGTGAATTTCCCATGTTTTTAACATCATCACGGATGGTATAGAGTCAGTCACATATCAGTAATACCAGATAGTCAATGGCCCATTTATACGAGGCTATCAGTGCTTCTTATTTGTAGTGAAGCAGCAGCATTTCTTCTGGGGAAGTTAAAATGTAGTGTCTTCTGTACTCATCCATTAACTAAAAAGTACACTCGGAAAATGGCTGCCAGTGGAGGAAGGGATCTGCGGTGGTTCCTCTGGTCCTTCTGTCCTTTGCTGCTCACGGTGGCCTCTGTGGGCTGCCTTCCTGAGGTCCGGAGCTCTGGGGAGCAGGTGAGAGCAGCAGTCATTCTAATACAGGCCTGGAGAAGGGCCCTGCGGCCTGTCTCCACCACAGGGATACAGAGTAAAGCTGTTCCTGTGTTTCGACCAGTGTAGTGCACTAAATTGGGTTATACCAGGTGCCACCGCAGAGGGTAATCAAAGCTGAAAGGAAGCATGTGATTTGAAATATAATAAAGAGCATGTGAGTGTGGGGCAAAGAGAAAAAGACCTTTCTGACCCACGAAGTGAACTTGAAACATGCCGCTATATATATATATATATATATAACAGTTTAAAAAGTATTTCTTTCATGTCCATACCTGTTTTTATTCTCTGCACGAATCACAAAGCACTTCGTCACTTTAAAAAAGAAAAAATTGAACTGCAATGATGTCATGTGATCAAGGCTCTTGAAGAGTTGAAACTCGTTATGGCGACATCGTAATAAAAATCTAAAATACAGCACCTACTTTGCGGTCCGTGTCCGTATGTGGCGGGGAGGAATCTCGAGTGCCAACGGAGAGTGAGATATGTGAACCAGGCTGGTTTCACCTGGATCTACACGGACCCCCGCTTAAGAAGTGGTCAACACCAGGAAGAAACCAACATCCTAAGTCTTGGCGAAGGAGAGCACAGAATCCGGGAGGATTTGGAGCGTCGGACCCCCCCAGCGCCAGTGGATTTCGCCAACCCTTAGCGGACGTCAGTGAAGCCGAGTCGGAGGACCTGGTTGGAACCGGCAGGAAGCAAGGTAGGTGTGAGTGGCAGCGGAAAAGGGGAAAGCGGTGTGCTATGCGTGAGGGTTAACGCACTGATCCAAAAGACCTAAAAGCTATAGTTAAACAAATAAGATGTCGAGCGATACATTGCAGGACCACGAAGCAGCGGCACTTGAAATGTTTAATGATCTGCCTTCAACAGCCCTCACAACAGGAATTGGAAAGGAGGGAACCAACAGTACAAACCACACAATCAAAGATAAATTCAAGCAGCTAGAAAAATACATGCACCAGGAACAAAGCAAATGGTGGGAGTCTAAGTCCCTACAGAGGTATCTCGATGTGGGCAGGATACCTAGGGGCTTAAGAATATTTATAGCCCCCAGCTACGAAAATCCAAACCCCAAAATGATGCAAAAATGGGCTGACTGCAATTTAGAGTCATCAAGAAAGTTAGTATTAATCCTGATAAAATAGGCAGAAATAGACCATGCCTCTTTGTTGGAACAGATACTCAATGAAGACATAGATAGCAATGGACAGACGGGGAAATCATCAAGCTGCGCAAAGAGATGACAACGCGTCTAAAGAAGAGGAGGAAAAAAAAAGGAAAGCATACACATTTTTACGAGACAAGACAGACTATGAATTGGGACAGATTTTTACGTTTTGAAAAAATATGATTCGATGAGACGATCACAGTTTAATAAAACTGATGGGCAAACACCAAATACATCCCAGAACAGTAAACAAGCATTGCAGGCATCTAACTCTGATCGGTGTTCAGTACCAGACAGTGGCTCGGATTCCGAACTGAGGAACAGAGAGGATAGTTCCGCACAGAACAAACTGGCCCCTGGCGAAGAGATGAATTTTTTATGCATGGACCGGAGACAAACACTCCGCCCAAGAAACCAAACAGCCAAAACACAAGCCACAGAAATTACAAATGCAGGCAGAGGCGCAAGGCAAGCAGGAAACACTACAAATCCCAGGAGGCAAGCGACAGGAAGATGGAAACAAAGGTAAATGCCAATATGGAATCCAACAAAACCATCATCAACTTGGCAAAGATAAATCTAACTAAGGCGGAGGAACAGATACTCAGTTTGGGACTATCATATTACCCGGAAAGAAATTTAAATTACTCCAAAACGAGGATGGATGTATATTGTTGTATAAGAAAACTAAAACTTAAAAAACATCATATGTTACTAAACAAAGAATCAGTTAAAGAACCACTATTATCAAGGGAAAGAGCAATACAAACTAAGCTCTCCGGATATGTCTATGAATGATATGCCCCTATTGATGGACTTACAGGAATTATGGACTGAGGGACACACATCAAACACACAAGAGACCACACTAGAAAAAAACACAGATGTGATCCCAATAGTAGCACTATCCAGAGAGCCAATGGTACCATCCCCATTCAGAGCTAAATCTACATTCAATCCAACCAGTCTGCGAGACTCGATTGATATCTTCAACGAGCATGTCGTAGCACAGATCAAGCAGTTGAATTACAAGGTAATGAATACCAAAAGGAAATATAACAGACGAAATATGGGACACCATACTCTGATGAAAAAACTTGAGAATGAATCTTCAATAGTCATTAGAAACTCCGACAAGGGAGGAAATATTGTGATCTGGAACAAAGAAGACTATACCAAAGAGGCACTTTTACAATTGAACGACCAAACATGTTACATCAAAAGAAATGGGTCAGATCTCAAAGCAATATAGAAAGCATATTATACCAAACTGTCATCTTGGAGAGCTAAAGGATTAATAACTATGGACGAATACAAATTCTTGAAAAATTAACACCCTACAACTCCATTGATTTACTTTATCCCTAAGATTCATAAGGATGCGTGTAAACCACTGGGGAGACCAATTATTTCAGCGCGTGATGGACTCTTAGAACACACATCACAATATGTAGATTATTATTTGCAAGGACATGTTCAATCCTTACCTTCTATGTACGAGATACCGATGATTTTTTAAACAGACTGTGAATGGCAAAGTGATTATTTATTAATAGCACTTGATGTCACGTCACTGTATACCAGCATTAGACATGTTGACGGCATTAGGGCATTGAAACATTATTTGTCTGTAAGGTCAGATTCATCCGTACAGCACAGTCAGATGTTGGTGGAAATGGTTGAATATTGTTTAGTAAACAATGTTTTCATTTTCAACAATATGCACTATCAACAAATACGAGGAGTAGCCATGGGTGCCAGCTTCTCCCCCAGCTATGCGTGTTTACACATGGGCTGTTGGGAGGAGCTGGTACTCGCAACTGAATACAGTGATTGCATACAAAATAATATCATATTATGGCTTTGTTTCATTGACGATTTGTTTGTCATTTGGAAGGGCACACATCAGGAAGCGCAGGAGTTCATCAATTCAATCAATGTGAACACACTAAATTTACACTTTACTGCTACAATAAGTGAAATCATAGTCAAATTTTTAGACATTGAGGTGTACATACATAGCAACCATTTAGAGACTAAACTGTATCGTAAAGAAACAGCAGGAAATTCAACTTTACATGCCAGCAGTGCCCACACAAGACATTTAATAAACAGCATCCCCTATGGGGAAATGCTGAGACTGAGGAGGGTGAATAGTAACCTAGCATCTCTTAAAAAGGCACAAGAAGAAAGCAAAGTCAGGTTCCTAGAAAGGGGATATTCACTCAAAACTATCAAAGGGGCCATAGCTAAATCAATGATCCCAGATAGATTAGAGCTGATTAAGAACAAACCAGGGAAACAAGTAAGCCGGCAAGAACAACTAGTATCACAGGCCACTCGAATTAAATCCCAAACTGATGATTTCAGGATAATTATGGAATATAGTAGACAACACAAGGAATTACGGAGCATTATTACACGTAATTGGCCACTAGTATTGGGTGATCCAGTGATAGGACACACTTTGTCACAAAAGGTTGCCATCACACATAGAAGGGCGCCCTCTATGAGGGATAAATTGGGAAAAACAAGCCCTGAATTGATTGAAAGTTGCAGCTGGCTTAAGTCTCATAAGGGGTTTTTCAGATGTAAGACATGCAAAGCATGTCAACAAGGGATAAACAAAACTGCATATACAACCCCGTTTAGCCCCGTGGAAATTAAAATCAACAAACTCCTGACATGCAAAACCGAGTATGTGATTTATGTTTTGGTGTGTCCTTGTGGGCTACAATACATTGGAAGTACAAAACTTCAAGCTCATAAACGTGTACTTCAGCACATCAGAGCTATCACAAACCAGGACAACACATACCCGGTGGCAAGGCATTTTAAGGATTATCACAAGTCAAGGAGTCAAGAATTAAAATACTTCCTTATATACTCTGTCCCTCCCAGTAGAAGAGGAGGAAATAGAGAGGCTAAGCTACGCAGACTTGAAACCAGGTATATCCTTGAAATGGACTCTAAACATCCATGGGGGCTGAACACAAAAGAAGATATGTACACCTGTCTCTAGTAATTTAAAAGCAACTATTTGCACTGGTATATACAAGTCAGAAGGATTTTTATGTTTTATATCTGATGTTTTATGTTATTTATATATTTAATATTTAAACACATATGACCTGTCCTATATCACAAAGCTGCAATAAGGAGTACAAAAGAAATCATGAATATACAGGATGTAAGCAAGCAGATTTATCTGTGTACAGATTGACCCACTAAATACAAAATGAAATCATGAAATGGGGATCTCACGGTATTGAAACCATGATTTTGGCAGATCTGATGGTTTAATGAGAATTACCATCTTGATACGTATCATTATTGATACAATTCCAGCAGATACAATGAATATTGTAATTGTACAACAGGAGAAAATATTTATTAATAATTGAGCACTCGGGCACTTACACTTTTTGCACATTTTGCACATTGGACTAAGAATAGGGACCAACAAAAGAGCTGGTCGTAGGAAACAGTAAATATCCAGCAACAATATCTTGTTGCACATAGCATTTTTTGCACATATTTAATATTAATATTAATGTATTTTACATAGTAAATTATGAATATAATTGTAGGACAGCACAATGAAATTAATGACTGTCCGCAAGGGATGATAATTAAACAATAAGGTCTTACAGGATTATCTTGGATGGACAGATTTTTTGCAATCATTGGCTATTTAAATATTTATATATTTATATAGGTATTTATTAATGTAATAGTTGATGATGTTTAAATTGTTTAAATTATTATCAAGCCTGTAGGAGAGTAGGATCTGCCTCTTATGTTGCCCCCACTTTTTTTCTGTTGTTTACACTGGTTTCTGGCTATAGTCAGGCTGGGACCCTGCCAATCGGGGCCCCAGCCTCTCTGTTCTCTCTAAACGACTTTGAGTGCACTCTAGGTGCACTAGTGATTGGATACTGTGGTACCTTATGAGTCCCTAGTATATGGTACCTTAGGTGCCAAGGGCATAGGTACTTCACAGGCCTACCAGGGGCTGAAGCATGTATTATGCCACCCCTGGGAAGCAGACCAAATCTGACACCACAGGTCTGCTACTGCAGCCTGGGTAAGGTGGTGCATGCACCCCTTACTGTGGTATAGGCTACCTATATCACTACATAGATACACACATATAAACCTATAAGTCACTCCTATGGCAGGCCTTATCAATCCTGAAGGCAGAGTGCTTGGTGCCTATGTGAGAGGGTGCCCCTGCATGAGCAGAGCCCCTCTGCAGCCTTTGGAGACCCTTCTCTGATGCTGTTTGTAGTGCAGCCTGACCATATACTCTTAGCGCATTATAACCTCGCGTTAAATGCTAACTTTGGGATGGCTGCACGGAAACATGTTGTGTTTGGTGTCAAACATCTTGGAATACTACCCGCCCGCCAGTTCTGGCGGCGGGGGTAGCATTCCACCCTTCTAGAGGGATAGACATGTACCTACTGTGGAAACACGGTAGAATCCTGAAGAGCCCTGTCATCACAAAATGGATGCCACCAGTCACAGACACTGGGCTGCCCTCCTGCTGATGACCGAAACGCGCAGTGGAGGAAGCCCAACAATAGGTATCCTGTCACAGGAGGGTGTGACCACCTTCCAGACAGGGTTTAGTGTATTGTGGCTGGGTGGGTGCACTCCTAGAGTGCTTTGAAGTCCTGCACTGGGGGAGCAGAAGGCTCCTCTGTGCATATGCCAGTTCAAACCAGCTCAGGGGCTACCTGCCCCTGCTCTGGCGCGAAACAGAGGGAAGTGGGTGTAGCCACCCACCCCCCTGACCCTCCCATAGGTGGGGTCATAGAGCTAGTCCCTCCCTTCCTTTTAGTATAAGAGGGGGAACCTGTGCATTGCAAACTAGATACCCCTGGACGACGCTCTGAAGAAGAATCCTGGACCTTCGACGTTCCACTACCTCTGGAAGACTGAAGAATCTAACTTGGAGTCAAGGAGTGACTCCCCTGCTTGGCAGGCACCAAAAACTGAAACGACGGTCAAAAACTACGCCGCTCCTGCCGGAGCCCGAGGTCCCTGCAGCCCAAGACAAGGATTTCCTGACTTCTCAAAGGCCATCGTGAGTCCCCAGCGAAGCTGAGGCCAGTGGACCCCACGAGTGATGAGGAACCGCAGTCCCTGGGTACCGTGCACTATTGTCGGGAGCAACCCCTTCACGACGTTCTACGAACCTGTGCTTTGGACCATGTGTGGTCCCAGCCTCTAGCAGGAACCCTCCAAAGATCAGAGGCCTACCCCGTCCCGAGTGACCGTGAGCCCCTGGTGAAGGAATCCTCCCGAGGCGTCTTTGCGATCCCTTGCCAGCTGGCTTGTGGGTCCCCTGAAGACTTTTCTAAAGAACCAAAGGGCTCTCCTGGTTGCTCCAGGCCTGCCCTGACTTACCCTTGCTGGGTGAGTTCCCCAGACCTTGCTGGTCTGCACCATTGACTTTTTACGCTTTCCACAAGACTTGCTGCTACCAAGGCTTGTTGGCTCCAATCGGGTTGCCGACACCGCAGTCAGCTGCAAACTTTGTGGGACACGCGGAATCCAGCTCCTAGTTGTCGTCTAACCCTCCTGGACCTCGTGGCCGAAGAGTCAAGACACCTGTGAAAAACCTGAATCTGCCGACGACGGTGGGCATTCATCTTCCTTGCCCCGGGTCACTGCCCAGTGACTTTGAACACTGTTGTAGGAGAGTAGGATCTGCCTCTTATGTTGCCCCCACTTTTTTTCCGATATTTACACTGGTTTCTGGCTATAGTCTGGCTGGGACCCTGCTAATCAGGGCCCCAGCCTCTCTGTTCTCTCTAAACGATTTGGAGTGCACTCTAGGTGCACTAGTGATTGGATACTGTGGTACCTTAGGAGTCCCTAGTATATGGTACCTTAGGTACCAAGGGCATTGGTACTCCACAGGCCTACCAGGGGCTGCAGCATGTATTATGCCACACCTGGGAAGCAGACTAAATCTGACACCACAGGCCTGCTACTGCAGCCTGGGTGAGGAAGTGCTAGCGCCCCTCACTGAGATAGAGGTCCCCTATATCTCTCCTACACACACATATAAACCTATCAGTCACCCCTAAGACAGGCCCTATCAATCCTGAGGGCAGGGTGCTTGGCTTCTATGTGAGGGGGTGCCTCTGCCTGAGCAGGGCCCCTCTGCAGCTCTCAGTCCATTCTCTGGTGCTGTTTGTGGATGCGGTTAAACCATATACTTTTAAGTGCATTATATCCTCGCGGTAAAATGCTAACTTTGGAATGGCTGCATCGAAATATGTCGTGTTTGGTGTCAAACATCTTGGAATACTACCCCCCCGCCAGTCCTGGCGGTGGGGGTAGCATTCCACCCTTCTAGAGGGATAGACCTGTACCTACTGTGGAAACGCGGTAGAATCCTGCAGAGCCCTGGCATCACAAAATGGATCGCAAAACCAAAGGGGATGATGGACGGAGTGTTGAACATTGCAAGCACTCACCCCCAGTCAACTGATCTGGGTTTAATCCATCATCATTCTTTAGCTCACTCCGCCACCCCAGTTCAGACATGGCCATATGCAAATCAGTCTGACCCTGTGCCTCATGGGAACAGTCCAGTGGAGGAAGCCCAACAATAGATATCCTGTCCCAAGGGGGTGTGACCACCTCCCAGACAGGGTTTAGTGTATTGGGGCTGGGTGGGTGCACTCCTAGAGTGCTTTGAAGTCCTGCACTGGGGGAGCAGAAGGCTCCTCTGTGCATATGCCAGTTCAAACCGGCTCAGGGGCTACCTGTCCCTGCTCTGGCGCGAAACTGGACAAAGGGAAGTGGGTGTAGCCACCCACTCCCCTGACCCTCCCATAGGTAGGGTCATAGAGCTAGGTCCGCCCTTTCTTTTAGTATAAGAGGGGGAACCTGTGCATTGCACCCTAGATTTCCCTGCACGACGCTCTGAAGAAGAATCCCGGACCTTCGACGTTCCACTACCTTTGGAAGACTCAAGAATCTCCCTTGGAGTCAAGGAGTGACTCCCCTGCTTGGCAGGCAACAAAAACTACAAACGACGGTTGCAAACTACACCGCTCCTGCCGGAGTACAAAGTCCCTGCAGCCCAAGAAGTGGATTTCCTGACTTCCCAAAGGCCATCGTGAGTCCCCAGCGAAGCTGAGGGCAGTGGACCCCAAGAGTAACGAGGAACCGCGACCCCTGGGTACCGTGCACTATTGTCGAGTGCAACCCCTTCACAACGTTCCACGAACTTGTGCTTTGGACCACGTGTGGTGCCAGCCTCCAGCAAGAATCCCTCCGAAGATCAGAGGCCTACCACATCCCGAGTGACCGTGGGCCCCTGTGAGCGAATCCTCCTGAGGCGTCTTTGCGATCCCTTGCCAGCTGGCTTGTGGGTCCCCAGAAGACTTTCTAAAGAAACCAAAGGGCTCCCCTGGTTGCTCCAGGCCTGCCCTGACTTACCCTCGCTGGGTGAGTCCCACAGACCTTGCTGGTCTGAGCCATTGTCTCTTCACACTTTCCCCGAGACTTGCTGTTACCAAGGCTTGTTGGCTCCGATCGAGTCGCCGACACCGCAGTAAGCTGCAAACATCGTGGGACACGCCGAATCCAGCTCCTGGTCGTCGTCGACGCCTCCTGGACCTCGTGGCTGAAGAGTCAAGGGAACCGCGAACGACCTGAATCTTGCGACGACGGTGGGCATCCATCTTCCTTGCCCCGGGTCACTGCCAAGTGACTTTGAACACTGTCCCCTCTGCTTTCAGGTCTTCCATCTTCTGAATCCAGGCTTGGATTCCTCCGGACACTTTTCCTGTCGCCGCAAGCAGCAAGTCTTCACTGGCTCCCATTGAAAACGACGCCGCGACCCGACACCAAAGAACACCTATGCACCCGGCTCCCCTGGGTGAGGTAACTTCAGCACTACGGTGCTCCTGTGGGTGTGGGCCCTAGAACTACTTACCCTGTAAGTGACTTGCTTGTAGCTTCCCTAGAAGTGTCCTAAAACTCTAACTTTCTAAGTGCGACAATTGCGCTGACTCGTACAGGGTTCGCGTCTGTTAGACACACCGCGTCCATCTCCTTTGTAACACTATCTAAAACTGTATCCTTCGACTCGTACTGAGTCCGATCGGTGTTCGCCTCGAACACACAAAGGGCCTGTAACACTGAGATCTCCATTGCACTGACTCGCACAAGGTTCGCGTCTGTGTTAGACACAGCGCGTCCATCTCCCTTGCAACTCCATCTGTAACCGCGTCCTTCGACTCGTACAAGGACCGATCGGTGTGTTCGCCTCGAACACGCAAGGGACCTTTAACATTGAAATCTCAATCGCGTCTGAGCGCATAGACTCACACAGGACTCGCACCGGTGCCAGGTCACCGCGTCCGTCCCCTGTGGGTCTCCTACAACTACCTGGGGTGGTTCTTGGGGGGGGTTCCCTCGATTCTAGATGCCCTAGACCTAGGTCTAGCAAACTAAGATTGTGATATTCGATTGTGCTAAACTTATTTTGATAATATTTGACTTGTACATATGTTCCTGACTTCTAATCTCATAAAGAGATTAGTAGAGTTTATTAATAAATACATATATATTTGTTATATAAACCTGTGTGGTGTCTTTTCATTTGGTGATTCAAGAGATTGTGTGGTAAAACAAGCTGCTTTACATTCCTTCAAGACTTAGCCTGAAGGCTGCTCTCCACAGCTACCACTAGGATAGCTTTCTATAAAGGTTGTCTTAAACCTATCTACCATAAGAGTCGAATTGTTCTGGTGCAAGGTGTCCACTTTGATTAGTGAACAGCATATACCAGGCCAACTTCTCACATTGGTGGGCAGCATGTGGGATTCCAGCTTGCTATTGTTTTACCAGAAAATCTCTATTTGAATTACTAACTGAAAACCACTATAGGTACTTAAGGTACATATAAAGTCAAGCTTAGTATCAATAAGTTCTACTGAACTTAGAGCTGTGTGCCAAGGGATAGCACACCCTTTCCACAGCTCAAGCTAGTATCAGTAGGCCACAAACTAGTGTAGGTAGTACAACACTGCACAACACTAGAATGTCCTTAAAGGGTGGAACCAGTGGATCCACTCAGCCTCAGTATAAGGACATGGCTTTCTCTGACTTGAGAGCCATGTGTGTTGAAAGACACCTGAGGCTAGGACAGAGTCCCTCAGCCCTACACCTGATAGATCTGCTGACAGCAGATGATCTTAGATTGGCTCTAGGAGCTAATGGGTCTGAATCAGTGGGTGGGTCAATTACAGTATCTGGGTCAGATGATGAAAATCAGAATGACCAGGACTCTGTGATTGAAGGGCCAGGCCTCAAGGGGCCTGAAAAGGACAGAGGAATTCTCCCTAAGAGAGCTGACAGAGTGGAGGAGAGGCATAGGTCCCCTTCCAGGGAATCTGAGCACTCTTATCACTCTGGCAGAGAATTTGTCCACCAGAGGAACTCATACTTTCCCATAAGAGAGACCTCCTCTGAAAGAATGTGCAAACTGCTGCAGTATGAGGAAACAAGAGTGGCCCTCAGAACCAAGCAGTTGGCACTGGATAGAGAAGCCCTGGAGATCCAGAGAGCTTCTAGAAGAGAGGGGTTAGAGCCCCTTGGTGGCAGCAACAGTGTCCCTAGAGGCAGAGAATCTATTCCAGACCATAGGAACCTGAGCAAGGTTGTTCCTCCCTACCAGAGTGGGGATGATATCCACAAGTGGATAACTGCTATGGAGAGGGCCTGTAGAGTACAGCAGGTCCCCCAAAAGCAGTGGGCAGCAATCTTGTGGCTCTCCTTTTCAGATAAAGGTAGAGACAAGCTCCTCACTGTTAGAGACGAGGATGCTGACGATTATGAAGTCCTGAAGAGTGCACTGATAGATGGGTTTGGCTTAACCACTGAGCAGTACAGGTTGAAGTTCAGAGACACCCAGAAGGCACAGACGCAGGGCTGGACTGACTTTGTAGATTGTGCAACCAAGTCTCAGGAGGGTTGGCTGGTTGGCAGTAGGGTTACTGATTTCAAGGGATTGTATAATCTGATGATGAGAGAACAGATCCTTAATTGCCAGAACCAGTTGTTGCATCAGTACCTGGTGGACTCAGATCTGACCTCTCCCCAAGAATTGGGAAAGAAGGCAGACAAATGGGTCAGAACCAGGGTGAGGCAGAAACCCCAGAACCAAGGGGGTGACACTAAGAAGCAAGATCCTAAGGGCTCTGAGAAAGGTGGGGATAAGTCAAAAGACCAGAAGTCTTCACAAGGGCCCCAAAAATCTGCATCTGGTGGGGAGTCACAATCCAACAAGGGAAAAGGCCAAAAGAAGCCCTGGTGCAAATTCTGTAAACAGAAAGGGCACTGGACTTCTGACTGTAACAAGTCCAAAGACCAAACCACCACCACTCCTGCCCCTAAGGCAACTGTTGCCCCTAGTTCAGCTACTGGTGGAGGTGGTACTCAGAATAAGGGTGTAGTAGGGTTGACCCTGGGTTCTGAAGTGGACTCTGACCTAGGTAGAGTGCCCACTCAGGCAATGCTGATTTGTGAGGGAGACCTTAACATGTCCTTCCTAGTAAGCCCCAGTAATCTGGGCAAATACAAACAGCAGCCTGTAATAAATGGCAAACAGGCTTTGGCATTTAGGGACACAGGTGCTAGTGTCACCATGGTGGCAGAGGATCTTGTGGACCCTGGACAGATCATCCTGGGCGAAATGTACCAGGTGACCAATGCAAGCAACGTCAATTCCAACCATAGTCTGGCAGTTGTGAATTTCTCCTGGGGAGGGGTAACTGGCCTAAAGAAGGTTGTAGTCAGTGCAGACCTCCCTGTCGAATGTCTATTGGGCAATGATCTAGAGACTTCAGCCTGGTCTGAAGTAGAGTTATGGACTCATGCTGAGATGTTGGGCATCCCTGCAGAGGTATTTGCTGTGACCAAGTCACAAGCAAGAATGCATAACACTGAACCAGCTCTGGATTCTGGAACAATGGACCAGATGCTTCCCAAGAGGAGGAGCAGTAGGGTAAAGGCAGTGCCTTCCCCTCTGTCTCAGATCACAGATTCACCCCCAGAGGGAGGTGAAGCAGATCCTGAAGAAGGAACTGCCCCAGAGGGACTTGAGCCTGATCAGGTTGAGTTCTTGGGGGTAGGGGGTCCTTCTAGGGAAGATCTGAGTAAGGAGCAACAGTGATGCCCCTCTCTTGAACCCCTCAGACAGCAGGCTGCTGCTGAGGCTGCTGGGAGTGCTAGTGGGTCCCATAAAGTTTATTGGGATGAGGGACTCCTATATTCTGAGAGTAGAGACCCAGCCCCTGGAGCCACCAGGAGGATGGTAATACCTCAGAAGTTTAGGGGGTTCCTCTTGACCCTAGCACATGACATCCCTTTAGCAGGACACTTGGGCCAAAACAAGACCTGGGACAGGCTTGTTCCACATTTTCATTGGCCTCATGTCAGAGGACACAAAGGAGTTTTGTCGCTCCTGTGTCACATGCCAAGCCAGTGGTAAGGCAGGTGGCACAACAAAGGCCCCCCTGATACCACTACCGGTGGTGGGGGTACCCTTTGAAAGGGTAGGGATTGACATTGTTGGTCCCCTTGACCCTCAAACTGCATCTGGGCACAGGTTTATCCTGGTGGTAGTGGATCATGCCACCAGGTACCCAGAAGCAATTCCCCTGAGGACCACCCCAGCCCCTGTGGTGGCAAGAGCCCTCATTGGAGTCTTCTCCAGAGTGGGTTTCCCAAACGAGGTCATTTCTGACAGAGGTACCAACTTCATGTCAGGATATCTGAAAGCAATGTGGAAGGAGTGTGGTGTAACTTACAAGTTCACCACCCCCTATCACCCACAATGCAATAGTTTAGTTGAACGCTTCAACAAAACCTTGAAAGGAATGATTAAAGGACTCCCAGAGAAGCTTAGGCGGAAATGGGACCTTCTTCTTCCTTGCCTGTTGTTTGCATACAGAGAGGATCCACAGAAGGGGTTGGTTACAGCCCATTTGAGCTTCTGTTTGGGCATCCTGTGAGAGGTCCACTGTGTTTGGTAAAGAGGGCTGGGAGTTACCTCTCAAGCCCCCAAACAAGATGTGATGGACTATGTACTTGGTCTCCGCTCCCGGATGGCAGAGTACATGAAAAAGGCAACCAAAAGCTGGAGGCCAGCCAAGAATTACAAAAAGCTTGGCATGACCAAAGGCTGTACTGACTGTATACCAGCCAGGACAGAAAGTATGGGTGTTGGAGCCTGTGGCCCCAGCAGCCCTCCAGGACAAGTGGAGTGGCCCCCATACAATAGTTGAACAGAAGGGAGAAGTCACCTACCTGGTGAATCTTGGAACTCCCAGGAGCCCCCTGAGGGTGCTCCATGTCAACAGATTAAAGCCATATGCTGACAGGGCTGACATGGGCTTGCTCATGGCAACTGATGAGGACCAGGAGAAGGAGAGTGACCCTCTCCCTGACCTGCTCTCTCAGAACCCTGATGATGGGTCAGTAGATGGTGTTGCTTTGGCAAGCAGCCTCACTGACCATCAGCAAACTGAGTGCAGACAAGTTCTGCAACAGTATAGACATATGTTTAGCCTGACCCCTAGTCAGACTTCCTGGTGCACCCACGAGGTGGACACTGGAGACAGTCTGCCTGTCAAGAATAAAATCTACAGGCAACCTGACCATGTCAGGGACTGTATCAGGACTGAAGTCCAGAAAATGTTGGAGCTAGGTGTGATTGAGCCTTCAGATAGCCCTTGGGCTAGCCCAGTAGCCCTGGTAGCCAAGCCTCATACCCAGGGTGGTAAGAAAGAAATGAGGTTTTGTGTAGACTGCAGAGGCCTCAATGCAGTCACTAGGACTGATGCCTATCCCATACCAAGGGCAGATGAGCTGATTGATACTTTGGCCTCAGCCAAGTATCTAAGCACGTTTGACCTGACAGCTGGCTACTGGCAGATCAGGTTAGCTGATGATGCAAAAGCCAAAACAGCATTTTCGACCCCTGGTGGGCACTACCACTTCGTGGTGATGCCCTTTGGATTGAAAAATGCACCTGCCACTTGTCAGAGGTTGGTGAATAAAGTTCTGACAGGGATGGAAACTTATTGCTCAGCTTATTTAGATGATATTGCTGGCTTTAGTTCCTCCTGGCAGGATCACCTGGTCCACCTCAGGAATGTTTTGGAGGCTCTACAGAAAGCAGGCCTCACTATCAAGGCCACTAAGGGCCAGTTAGGGCAGAGTCAGGTTGTATACCTGGGCCACCTTGTAGGTGGAGGCCAGGTTCAGCCTTTACAGAGCAAAATCCAAACCATAATGGAATGGGTTGCTCCAACCACCCAGACACAGGTGAGAGCCTTCTTAGGCCTGACTGGGTACTATAGGAGGTTTGTCAAGGGATATGGATCTATAGTGACCCCCTTGAATGATCTGACCTCAAAGAAAATGCCAAAAAAGGTTCAGTGGACAGCTAGCTGTCAAAAGGCATTTGAAGACCTAAAGCAGGCCATGTGCACTGCCCCCATCTTACAGAGTCCAGACTACACCAAAAAGTTCATTGTCCAAACAGATGCTTCTGAGCTGGGTGTGGGAGCTGTACTGTCTCAACTGAATGATGAAGGTCAAGACCAGCCAGTAGCTTTTATTAGCAGAAGGCTGACCCCTGGAGAGAAACGTTGGTCAGCTATAGAGAGGGAGGCCTTTGCTGTGGTGTGGGCCCTGAAGAAGCTGAGGCCATACTTGTTTGGCACTCACTTCATAGTTCAGACCTACCACAAGCCCCTCCTATGGCTTAAACAAATGAAAGGAGAAAACCCAAAACTTTTGAGGTGGTCCATTTCCCTACAGGGGATGGACTATACAGTGGAACATAGACCTGGGACCCAACATGCCAATGCAGATGGACTCTCAAGATATTTCCACTTTGAACACGAAGACTCAACTGGTCAAGGTTAGTTTAGTGTCCCTGCGTTTGGGGGGGGGGTTGTGTAGGAGAGTAGGATCTGCCTCTTATGTTGCCCCCACTTTTTTTTCTGATATTTACACTGGTTTCTGGCTATAGTCTGGCTGGGACCCTGCCAATCAGGGCCCCAGCCTCTCTGTTCTCTCTAAACGATTTGGAGTGCACTCTAGGTGCACTAGTGATTGGATACTGTGGTACCTTAGGAGTCCCTAGTATATGGTACCTTAGGTACCAAGGGCATAGGTACTCCACAGGCCTACCAGGGGCTGCAGCATGTATTATGCCACCCCTGGGAAGCAGACTAAATCTGACACCACAGGCCTGCTACTGCAGCCTGGGTGAGGAAGTGCTAGCGCCCTCACTGAGATATAGGTCCCCTATATCTCTCCTACACACACATATAAACCTATCAGTCACCCCTAAGGCAGGCCCTATCAATCCTGAGGGCAGGGTGCTTGGCTTCTATGTGAGGGGGTGTCTCTACCTGAGCAGGGCCCCTCTGCAGCTCTGAGTCCATTCTCTGGTGCTGTTTGTGGATGCGGTTAAACCATATACTTTTAAGTGCATTATATCCTCGCGGTAAAATGCTAACTTTGGAATGGCTGCATCGAAACATGTCGTGTTTGGTGTCAAACATCTTGGAATACTACCCCCCCACCAGTCCTGGCGGTGGGGGTAGCATTCCACCCTTCTAGAGGGATAGACATGTACCTACTGTGGAAACGCGGTAGAATCCTGCAGAGCCCTGGCATCACAAAATGGATGCCACCAGTCACAGACACTGGGCTGCCCTCCTGCTGATGACCAACACTCGCAGTGGAGGAAGCCCAACAATAGATATCCTGTCCCAAGGGGTGTGACCACCTCCCAGACAGGGTTTAGTGTATTGGGGCTGGGTGGGTGCACTCTTAGAGTGCTTTGAAGTCCTGCACTGGGGGAGCAGAAGGCTCCTCTGTGCATATGCCAGTTCAAACCGGCTCAGGGGCTATCTGTCCCTGCTCTGGCGCGAAACTGGACAAAGAGAAGTGGGTGTAGCCACCCACTCCCCTGACCCTCCCATAGGTAGGGTCATAGAGCTAGTCCCGCCCTTTCTTTTAGTATAAGAGGGGGAACCTGTGCATTGCACCCTAGATTTCCCTGGACAACGCTCTGAAGAAGAATCCCGGACCTTCGACGTTCCACTACCTTTGGAAGACTGAAGAATCTCCCTTGGAGTCAAGGAGTGACTCCCCTGCTTGGCAGGCACCAAAAACTACAAACGACGGTCGCAAACTACGCCGCTCCCGCCGGAGTCCGAAGTCCCTGCAGCCCATGAAGTGGATTTCCTGACTTCTCAAAGGCGTTCGTGAGTCCCCAGAGAAGCTGAGGCCAGTGGACCCCAAGAGTAACGAGGAACCGCGAACCCTGGGTTCTGTGTACTATTGTCGAGTGCAACCCCTTCACAACATTCCACGAACTTGTGCTTTGGATCACCTGTGGTCCCAGCCTCCAGCAGGAATCCCTCCGAAGATCAGAGGCCTACCACGTCCCGAGTGACCATGGGCCCCTGTGAGCGAATCCTCCCGAGGCATCTTTGCGATCCCTTGCCAGCCGGCTTGTGGGTCCCCAGAAGACTTTCTAAAGAAACCAAAGGGCTCCCGTGGTTGCTCCAGGCCTGCCCTGACTTACCCTCGCTGGGTGAGTCCCACAGACCTTGCTGGTCTGAGCCATTGTCTCTTCACACTTTCCCAAAAGACTTGCTGTTACCAAGGCTTGTTGGCTCCGATCGAGTCGCCGACACCGCAGTAAGCTGCAGACGTCGTGGGATACGCCGAATCCAGCTCCTGGTCATCGTCGACGCCTCCTGGACCTCGTGGCTGAAGAGTCAAGGCAACCGCGAACGACCTGAATCTTGCGACGACGGTGGGCATCCATCTTCCTTGCCCCGGGTCACTGCCAAGTGACTTTGAACACTGTCCCCTCTGCTTTCAGGTCTTCCATCTTCTGAATCCAGGCTTCGATTCCTCCGGACACTTCTCCTGTCGCCGCAAGCAGCAAGTCTTCACTGGCTCCCATTGAAAACGACGCCCGACCCGACACCAAAGAACACCTATGCACCCGGCTCCCCTGGGTGAGGTAACTTCAGCACTACGGTGCTCCTGTGGGTGTGGGCCCTAGAACTACTTACCCTGTAAGTGACTTGCTTGTAGCTTCCTAGAAGTGTCCTAAAACTCTAACTTTCTAAGTGCGACAATTGCGCTGACTCGTACAGGGTTCGCGTCTGTTAGACACACCGCGTCCATCTCCTTTGTAACACTATCTAAAACTGTATCCTTCGACTCGTACTGAGTCCGATCGGTGTTCGCCTCGAACACACAAAGGGCCTGTAACACTGAGATCTCCATTGCACTGACTCGCACAAGGTTCGCGTCTGTGTTAGACACAGCGCATCCATCTCCCTTGCAACTCTATCTGTGACTGCGTCCTTCGACTCGTACAAGGACCGATCGGTGTGTTCGCCTCGAACACGCAAGGGACCTTTAACATTGAAATCTCAATCGCGTCTGAGCGCATAGACTCGCACAGGACTCGCACCGGTGCCAGGTCACTGCGTCCGTCCCCTGTGGGTCTCCTACAACTACCTGGGGGTGGTTCTTGGGGGGGTCCCTCGATTCTAGATGCCCTAGACCTAGGTCTAGCAAACTAAGATTGTGATATTCGATTGTGCTAAACTTATTTTGATAATATTTGACTTGTACATATGTTCCTGACTTCTAATCTCATAAAGAGATTAGTAGAGAGTGTTTATTAATAAATACATATATATTTGATATATATACCTGTGTGGTGTCTTCATTTGGTAATTCAAGAGATTGTGTGGTAAAACAAGCTGCTTTACATTCCTTCAAGACTTAGCCTGAAGGCTGCTCTCCACAGCTACCACTAGGATAGCTTTCTATAAAGGTTGTCTTAAACCTATCTCCCATAAGAGTCGAATTGTTCTGGTGCAAGGTGTCCACTTTGATTAGTGAACAGCATATACCAGGCCAACTTCTCACAACTGTCCCCTCTGCTTTCAGGTCTTCCTTCTTCCGAATCCAGGCTTGGATTCCACCGGACACTTTTTCGGACTTCACAAGCAGCAAGTCTTCATTGGCTCCCATTGAAAACGACGCCGCGACCCGACATCAAAGGACACCTATGCACCCGGCTTCCCTGGGTGAGGTAACTCCAGCACTACGGTGCTCCTGTGGGTGTTGGCCCTAGAACTACTTACCCTGTAAGTGACTTGCTTGTAGCAACTCCCGAAGTGCCCTTAAACACTTAATTTCCAACCGCGACTTGCCCCATTGAAGTCTACGGCGATCCGCGCCTGTGTTCACGCACTGCACGCGTCCCCGTGGGTCCTTTACTTACCTGCCTTGGGTGGTTTCGTGAGGCCCCAACACTTCTGAAGGCCCTGGGCCTTGTCCCTTTGCAAGTCGTTGTTCTTAAGTCTCTTTTTTAGTATATGGTCTGGTACGCCCCTAGGGCCCCAGCCATATTTGTGCTTAATTTATTGTGAAACGTTGATTTATGCATATGTTCCTGTCTTCTAATCTCACAAGAGATTAGTAGAGTTGTTTAGTAATAAATACATATATGTTTGATATATATACCTGTGTGGTGTCTTTTCATTTGGTGATTCAAGAGATTGTGTGGTAAAACAAGCTGCTTTACATTCCTCCAAGACTTAGCCTGAAGGCTGCTCTCCACAGCTACCACTAGGATAGCTTTCTATAAAGGTTGTCTTAAACCTACCTATCATAAGAGTCGAATTGTACTGGTGCAAGGTGTCCACTTTAACTAGTGAACAGCATATACCAGGCCAACTTCTCACAAAGCCCAATGCAACAAACGCGTTAATGCAACAAACTGGTATTTACGGAGTGGAAAACAGTTTAAAAAGTATTTCTTTCATGTCCATACCTGTTTTTATTCTCTGCACGAATCACAAAGCACTTTGTCACTTTAAAAAAGAAAAAATAGAACTGCAATGATGTCATGTGATCAAGGCTCTTGAGCAGTTGAAACGCGTTAGGGCGACATCGTAATAAAAATCTAAAATACAGCACTTACTTTGCGGTCCGTGTCCGTATGTGGCGGGGAGGAATCTCGAGTGCCAACGAAGAGTGAGATATATATATATATATATATATATATATATATATATATATATATATATATATATATATATATATATATATATATGTATATATGTATTACCTACTGGCGGTCGCTATAGTTAGGACCTTGTTTCTATTCAAAAAGCATTTTTTGCTTTTGTCAGTATCTTTGGCGCCGTATGACCAATCTTCCCGAAATTTTAAAAACTAATGGGGCACTCCAGTCAGCTCCTGTCTTGAAAGTTTCGGGGTGAATCGTCAAGCGGGGGCCGAGAAAAAAGGGGGGTCCCAAAACGCGTTTTCTCCATGTTAATTTCCGTAGGAAACTTTAGACAAGGCTACAGCCCGAATTGCTGAACGGAATTACACCAAATTTGGCAAAAAGGTACTTGGTTCAGAAAGCGACCTTTTTTTAAATGGTCGAAAGCTGCTCAGTAGTTCCTGAGAAATTAATATATTTAGAAATATTAGTATCTGGTGACCGCGGTGGTTCCGCGAACACTCGCGATCATGAGCTTGACTCTGATTGGCTGCCAACACTTCAAACCAGGAAGTGTTAACCGCCATCTTGTGACTCGGTTGAACCGAGTCACAAGAAAAAAGGTAAAAAAAGTATTAAAATCAAGAAAAGGGGGCGGGGTAGAAACACCCTGACCCCCTAGGCCTTTTCAGGGGGTCCCACAGGGACCCCAAGGGCCCAAAAAAGCATTTTTTTAAAATATTACCGGACCCTACGTGAATCCCGCCGAAAAAAAGACGTAGTGCTTAATTAAGCCCCTGGGTGGGCCAGGTCACGGGGGCATCGCTATAATGTGATGCGGGGGCCGCCACCTCCCCAGGCCAATTTTAATGATATGCAGGGCACGCGGCTCCCCCGCAGCCTCGGACCGCCACCTCCCCGGGGCTTTTTGTTAAATGGGATGGGGCTCCTGTCCCCCACACTCCCCCAGGGGCCACCGCCTCCCCGGGGCATTCATTAATTAAAATACGGGGGTCCGTTGTGGACCCTCGGCCCCGGGGTCCACCACCTCCCTGGGGCTTTAAATTTGATGGAGGGGGGCCACTTGTGGAGCCCTCCATCACCCTCAGGGCTGGCTCCAGCAATGTCCCTGCAGAAAGAGGCAACAGATGTGTAGAAAGAGGCAAGAGCGGTGCAGAAAGAGGCAAGAGCGGTGCAGAAAGAAGCAACAGAGGTGTAGAAAGAAGCAAGAGAAGTGTAGAAACAGGCAAGAGAGGTGCAGAAAGGGGCAAGAGAGGTGCAGAAAGGGGCAAGAGAGGTGGAGAAAGAGGCGAGAGGTGCAGAAGCAGGCAAGAGGGGTGCAGAAAGAGGCAAGAGAAGTGCAGAAAGAAGCAACAGAGGTGCAGGAGGCAAGAGAACTGCAGAAAGAGGCAAGAGAGTTTCAGAAACAGACGAGAGGTACAGAAAGAGGAAAGAGTGGTACAGAAAGAAGCAAGAGGTGCGTAATAAAGCAAGAGAAGTGCAGAAAGAACCAACAGAGGAGCAGAAAGAGGAAAGAGGGGTGCAGAGAGAGGGAAGAGAACTGCATAAAGAGGGAGGAGAGGTGTAGAAAAAGGCAAGAGGAGCAGAAAGAGGCAACAGGGTGCAGAACAAAGCAATAGAGTTGCAGAAAGAAGCAAGAGAAGTGCAGAAAGAAGCAACAGGTACAGAAAGAGGCAAGAGGTGTACAGAAAGAGGCAAGAGAAGTACAAAAAGAAGCAACGAGTGCAGAAAGAGGAAAACAGGTGCAGAAAGAGGCAACAGATGTGTAGAAAGAGGCAAGAGAGGTGCAGAAACAGACAAGAGAAGTGCAGAAAGAGGCAGAAGTGCTGAAAGAAGCAACAGAGGTGCAGAAAAAAGCAAGAGAAGTACAGAAACAGGCAAGTGAGGTACAGAAAGAATCAAGAGAGGTGCAGAAAGGGGCAAGAGAGGTGCAGAAAGGCGAGTGAGGTGCAGAAGCAGGCAAGCGGTGTGCAGAACGAGGCAAGAGAAGTGCAGAAAGAAGCAACAGAGGTACAGAAAGAGGGAAGAGTGGTGCAGAAAGAGGGAGAGGGGTGCAGAAAGAGGGAAGAGTGGTGCATAAAGAAGCAAGAGAAGTACAGAAAGAAGCAACAGAGGTGCAGAAAGAGGCAGGTGTGGTGCAGAAAGAGGCAAGAGGTGCAGAAAGAGGGAAGAGAAGTGCAAAAAGAGGCAAGAGAAGTGCCGAAAGAAGCACCAGAGATGCACAAAGAGGCAAGAGAAGTGCAGAAAGGGGCAAGAGAGATACAGAAACAGGCAGGAGAGGCGCAGAAATATTGAACAGGAATGAAAAAAGAGGCAAGAAAGGTGCAGAAACAGGGAAAAAGGTTGCTGAAGGAGGCAAAAGGGGTGCAGAAAGAAGCAAGGGAGGTGCAGAAAGAGGCAACAGATGTGTAGAAAGAGGCAAGAGAGGTGCAGAAACAGGCAAGAGAGGTGCAGAAACATGCAAGAGAGGTGCAGAAACAGGCAAGAGAAGTGCAGAAAGAGGCAAGAGAAGTGCTGAAAGAAGC
Source organism: Calotriton arnoldi (assembly GCA_963921515.1). Lineage (NCBI taxonomy): Eukaryota > Metazoa > Chordata > Amphibia > Caudata > Salamandridae > Calotriton > Calotriton arnoldi. The sequence goes on along the minus strand of CAWUFW010008376.1, from coordinate 90,504 downwards.
AACAGAGGTGTAGAAAGAAGCAAGAGAAGTGAAAGAGACAAGAGAGGTGGAGAAAAAAGCAAGAGAAGTGCAGAAACAGGCAAGTGAGGTACAGAAAGAATCAAGAGAGGTGCAGAAGGAGGCAAGAGAACTGCAGAAAGAGGCAAGAGAGTTTCAGAAACAGACGAGAGGTACAGAAAGAGGCAAAAGTGGTGCAGAAAGAGGCAAGAGTGGTGCAGAAAGAGGCAAGAGGTGTGCAAAAAGAAGCAAGAGGTGCGTAAAAAAGCAAGAGAAGTGCAGAAAGAACCAACAGTGGAGCAGAAAGAGGTGAGGGGTGCAGAACAAAGCAATAGAGTTACAGAAAGAAGCAAGAGAGGTGTAGAAAGAAGCAAGAGAAGTGCAGAAAGAAGCAACAGAAGTGCAGAAAGAAGCAACAGAAGTGCAGAAAGAAGCAACAGAGGTACAGAAAGAGGAAAACAAGTGCAGAAAGAGGCAGGAGAAGTACAGAAAGAGGGAAGAGGGGTGCAGAAAGAGGCAAGAGTGGTGCAGAAAGAGGCAAGAGTGGTGCAGAAAGAGGCAAGAGTGGTGCAGAAAGAGGCAAGAGTGGTGCAGAAAGAGGCAAGAGTGGTGCAGAAAGAGGCAAGACGAGTGCAGAAAGAGGGAAGACGGGTGCAGAAAGAGGGAAGACGGGTGCAGAAAGAGGGAAGACGGGTGCAGAAAGAGGCAACGGGTGCAGAAAGAGGCAACGGGTGCAGAAAGAAGCAACGGGTGCAGAAAGAAGCAACGGGTGCAGAAAGAAGCAACAGGTGCAGAAAGAGGCAAGAGGTGCAGAAAGAGGAGGCAAGAGGTGTACAGAAAGAAGCAAGCGAAGTGCAGAAATAGGCTAGAGGTATGCAGAAAGAAGCAAGAGAAGTGCAGAAAGAGGCAAGAGAGGTGCAGAAAGAGGGAACAGGGGTGCAGACAGAGGCAAGAGAAGTGCCGAAAGAAGCACCAGAGATGCACAAAGAGGCAAGAGAAGTGCAGAAAGGGGCAAGAGAGGTACAGAAACAGGCAGGAGATGCGCAGGAAAGATTGAACAGGAGTGCAAAAAGAGGCACAGAGAGGTACAGAAACAGGGAAAAAGGTTGCTGAAAGAGGCAAATGGGGTGCAGTAAGAAGCAAGGGAGGTGCAGAAAGAGGCAACCGATGTGTAGAAAGAGACAAGAGAGGTGCAGAAACAGGCAAGAGAAGTGCAGAAAGAGGCAAGAGAAGTGCTGAAAGAAGCAACAGAGGTGTAGAAAGAAGCAAGAGAAGTGAAAGAGACGAGAGGTGCAGAAAGGGGCAAGAGAGGTGCAGAAAGGGGCAAGAGAGGTGCAGAAAGAGGCGAGTGAGGTGCAGAAGCAGGCAAGAGGGATGCAGAAAGAGGCAAGAGAAGTGCAGAAAGAAGCAACAGGTGCAGAGGAGGCAAGAGAACTGCAGAAAGAGGCAAGAGTTTCAGAAACAGACAAGAGAGGTACAGAAAGAGGAAAGTGGTGCAGAAAGAGGCAAGAGATGTGCAAAAAGAACCAACAGAGGAGCAGAAAGAGGCAAGAGGGTGCAGAGGGAAGAGAACTGCAGAAAGAGGGAAGAGAGGTGCAGAAAGAGGCAAGAGGAGCAGAAAGAGGGAAAGCACCCTTCTTCCCTCTTTGTGCACCTCTCTTGCCTCTTTCTGCACTTCTCTTGCCTCTTTCTGCACTTCTCTTGCCTCTTTCTGCACCCCTCTTGCCTCTTTCTGCACCTCTCTTGCAAATTTCTGTACCCCTCTTGCTTATTTCTGCACCCCTACTCCCTCTTTCTGCACCTCTCTTGCCTCTGTCTGCACCCCTGTTCCCTCTTTCTGCACCTCTTTTGCCTGTTTCTGAAACTCTCTTGCCTCTTTCTGCACCTCTGTTGCTTCTTTCTGCACACCTTTAGCCTATTTCTGCACTCCTGTTGCTTCTTTATGCACTTCGCTTGCTTCTTTCTGTACACCTCTTGCCTCTTTCTGCATCCCTCTTTCTGCACCTCTCTAGCCTCTTTCTGCACCTCTCTAGCCTCTTTCTGCACCTCTCTAGCCTCTTTCTGCACCTCTTGTCTCTTTCTGCACTTCTCTTGCTTCTTTCTGCACCTCTCTTGCTTCTTTCTGCACCTCTCTTGCCTCTTTCTGCACCACTCTTGCCTCTTTCTGCACCTCTGTTGCTTCTTTCTGCACTTCTCTTGCTTCTTTCTGCACCATTCTTCCCTCTTTCTGCACCCCTCTTCCCTCTTTCTGCACCCCTCTTCCCTCTTTCTACACCTCTGTTGCCTGTTTCTGCAACTTTCTTACATCTTTCTGTACTTCTCCTGCCTCTTTCTGCACTTGTTTTCCTCTTTCTGCACTCCTGTTGCTTCTTTTTGTACTTCTCTTGCCTCGTTCTGTACACCTCTTGCTTCTTTCTGCACTTCTCTTGCCTCTTTCTGCACTTCTCTTGCCTCTTTCTGCACCTCTCTTGCCTCTTTCTGTACACCTCTTGCTTCTTTCTGCACCATTCTTCCCTCTTTCTGCACCCCTCTTCCCTCTTTCTACACCTCTGTTGCCTGTGTAGGAGAGTAGGATCTGCTTCACATGGGTACCCCCACTTTTTGCTGATGCTTCACTGTTTTTCGACCTTAGTCTGGCTGGGGCCCTGCTAATCAGAACCCCAGCCTAGCTGCTTCCTCTTTAAAATGGTTTCCATGTGCCTTAGGCACATCTCTGATTAGAATCTGGAGTGCCCTTATAAGTCCCTAGTATATGGTATACTATGTACCCAGGGCATAGGTACCTCAGAGGCCTACCAGGGGCTGCAGCATGTATTGTGCCACCCCTGGAAGGCCATCCAAACTGACACCACAGGTCTGCTACTGCAGCCTGGGTAAGGTGGTGCATGCACCCCTTACTGTGATATAGGCTACCTATATCACTACATACACACATATAAACCTATAAGTCACTCCTATGGCAGGCCTTATCAATCCTGAAGGCAGAGTGCGTGGTTCCTATGTGAGAGGGTGCCCCTGCATGAGCTGGGCCCCTCTGCAGCATTCGGAGACCCTTCTCTGATGCTGTTTGTAGTGCAGCCTGACCATATACTCTTAAGCGCATTATAACCTCGCGTTAAATGCTAACTTTGGGATGGCTGCACGGAAACATGTCGTGTTTGGTGTCAAACATCTTGGAATACTACCCCCCCCGCCAGTTCTGGCGGCGGGGGTAGCATTCCACCCTTCTAGAGGGAAAGACATGTTAACTCTGGCTAGCCCGGTAACTTCTTTCCAAAGCCCTGGCATCACAAAATGGATGCCGCTGCCACAGACACGAGTCTGGCCTCCTGCTGCTGACCGAAACTCCGGCAGGGGAGGCCTGGACAATAGGTTTCCTGTCCCAGGGAGGTGTGACCACCTCCCCAGACAGGATAGTGTGTATTGGGGCTGGGCGGGAGCACTCTCGGGTGCTTTGAAGTCCTGCACTGGGGGCACACTTGGTGTCCCTGTGCATACCCCAGTTCAAACCGGCTCAGGGGCTTCCAGCCCCTGCTCTGGCGTGAAACTGGACAAAGGGAAAGGGGTGTAACCACCCCTTTGCCCTGACCCTCCCATAGGTGGGGCCACAGAGTATGTCCAACCCCCTACCTTAGTATAAGTAGGGGAACCTAGTCCTTAGGACTTTAGATTAACCTGGACGAAACTCTGACACAGAATCCTGGACCTTCGACGCTCTACTTCAAGATTAGAGGACTGAAGAATCTCCCTTGGGGTCAAGGAGTGACTCCCCTGCTTGGCAGGCACCAAAGAAGCAATTGTCCGGTCTGCATCGCTGAAGCTCCCGTCGGACGCCGAAGTCTTTGCATCACCAGAGGTGGATTTCCAGACTTCCCCGAGGCTGCCCTGAGTCCCCCAGCAAAGCTGAAGCCCGTAGCTGTCGTGGGTAACGTGGAACCGTGACCCCTGGACACCGATCGCATTTGCAAGTGCATCCTCTTCTGGGTCTCCCACGAAGTCGTGCTTTGGGCTCCGAGTAGCCCCAGCCTCCAGCATCAACTGCACCGAAGATCACTGGCCTCCACTCCACGAGTGTCCTGTGATCCAGCTCCATGTGCATCGTCTCGAGGCTCCTTCGCGGTCGCTAGTCCGTTGGCTAGTAGGCCCTCCTGAAGGCCAATCTTTTTCTGCTTGGGCTCCCTGGTTGCTCCAGATGTGCCCTGACTTATCCTCGCTGGGTGAGTCCCCCAGACCTTGCTGGTCAGCAACATCATCCTGCTTCTATTTCCACAAGACTTGCCGTTGCTGAGGCTTGTTGGGTCCAATCCGGTCGCCGACACCCCTGCAATCGACAGACGTCATGGGACATCTCGAATCCAGATCCTGGTTGTCGTCGATGCCTCCTGGATCTCGTGGCTGAAGAGTCAAGACGACCATCAACCTACCTGAAGCACTCTACATCGGTGGGCATCTGCTCATCGCCTTCCTGGTCACTGGCTGGTGACCCAGACTCTGTCCCCTCTGCTTTCAGGTTCTTCAGATCTTCGATCCACCTTTGGATCCACCCGAACACTTTCGACTTGGCCGCCAGCAGCACTTTGCAGCAGATCGCCATTGAAAGCGACGACGAAACCCGACCCCGAAAGACACCTATGCACCCGGCTCCCCTGGGTGAGGTAACTCGAGTACTCCGGTGCTCCCGTGGGTATTGACTCTAGAACAGCCTAGTTCTCAAAGGGTTTGCTCCAAGTCCTCCTCTAAGTGTCCCTTTTCTTTTAAATTCTAATTGCGACTTTCCCCATAGTAGTTAACGGCGGTTCGCGGCTGTGTTCATACACTGCACGCGTCCCCCGTGGGTCCCCTGTGTCACTGCCTTGGGTGGTTCCTTGTGGTCCAAGCACTTCTACAGGCTCTAGGCCTTGTGTCTAGCTCAGTCGTGGTTCTTATACCACTTTATTGGTATATGGTTTGGTACGCCCCTGGGGCTCAAATGTGTATTTGTGCTATTACTGTAGATAACTAACTTATAATTTATGTACTTCGAACTCTAGCCTCATAAAGAGACTAGAGGGGTGTGTTTAGTAATAAATACATATATTTTGAATATATACCTGGTGTGGTCCTCTTTCATTTGGTCACTCAAGAGATTATAGACTGGTAAAACAAGCTGCTTTACATTCCTTCAAGACTTAGCCTGAAGGCTGCTCTCCATAGCTACCACTAGGATAGCTTTCAATAAAGGTTGTCTTTAACCTATCTCCAATAAGGGGTTGTTTGGACTGGTGCAAGGTGCCCACTATAATTAGTGGACAGCATATGCCAGGCCAACTTCTCACAGCCTGTTTCTGCAACCTTCTTACATCTTTCTGTACTTCTCCTGCCTCTTTCTGCACTTGTTTTCCTCTTTCTGCACTCCTGTTGCTTCTTTTTGCACTTCTCTTCGCACTTCTCTTCCCTCTTTCTGCACTACACCTTCCTCTTTCTGCACCTCTCTTGCTTTTTTATGCACCTCTCTTGCTTCTTTCAGCACCTCTCTTGCCTCTTTCTGCACTACACCTTCCTCTTTCTGCAGTTCTCTTGCCTCCTTCTGCACCTCTGTTGCTTCTTTCTGCACTTCTCTTGCCTCGTTCTGTACAACTCTTGCCTGCTTCTGCACCTCTCACCCCTTTCTGCACCTCTCTTGCCCCTTTCTGCACCTCTCTTGATTCTTTCTGTACCTCACTTGCCTGTTTCTGCACTTCTCTTGCTTTTTTCTGCACCTCTCTTGTTTCTTTCTGCAACTCTCTTGTCTCTTTCACTTCTCTTGCTACACCTCTGTTGCTTCTTTCTGCAACTCTATTGCTTTATTCTGTACCCGTTGCCTCTTTCTGCACCCCTCTTCCCGCTCCTCTCTTGCCTCTTTCTGCACCCCTCTTCATGCAGTTCTCTTCCCTCTCTCTGCACCCCTCTTGCCTGTTTCTGCTCCTCTGTTGGTTCTTTCTGCACTTCTCTTGCTTTTTTACTCACCTCTCTTGCTTCTTTTTGCACACCTCTTGCCTCTTTCTGCACCACTCTTTCCTCTTTCTGTACCTCTCTTGTCTGTTTCTGAAACTCTCTTGCCTCTTTCTGCAGTTCTCTTGCCTCCTGCACCTCTGTTGCTTCTTTCTGCACTTCTCTTGCCTCTTTCTGTACACCTCTTGCCTCTTTCTGTACCTCTGTCGCTTCTTTCTGCACTTCTCTTGCTTCTTTCTACACCTCTCTTGCTTTCTGTAACTCTCTTGCCTCTTTCTGCACCTCTCTTCCCTCTTTATGCAGTTCTCTTCCCTCTCTCTGCACCCCTCTTGCCTCTTTCTGCTCTGTTGGTTCTTTCTGCACTTCTCTTGCTTTTTTAGGCACCTCTCTTGCTTCTTTTTGCACACCTCTTGCCTCTTTCTGCACCACTCTTTCCTCTTTCTGTACCTCTCTTGATTCTTTCCGTACCTCACTTGCCTGTTTCTGCACTTCTCTTGCCTTTTTCTCCACCTCTCTTGCCTCTTTCACTTCTCTTGCTTCTTTCAACACCTCTTTTGCTTCTTTCAGCACTTCTCTTGCCTCTTTCTACAGTTCTCTTCCCTGTTTCTGCACCTCTCTTGCCTCTTTCTACACATCTGTTGCCTCTTTCTACACCTCCCTTGCTTCTTTCTGCACCCCTTTTGCCTCTTTCAGCAACCTTTTTCCCTGTTTCTGCACCTCTCCTGCCTGTTTCTGTATCTCTCTTGCCCCTTTCTGCACTTCTCTTGCCTCTTTGTGAATCTCTGGTGCTTCTTTCGGCACTTCTCTTGCTTCTTTTTGCACTTCTCTTCCCTCTTTCTGCACCTCTTTTGCCTCTTTCTGCACCACACCTTCCTCTTTCTGCACCTCTGTTGCTTCTTTCAGCACTTCTCTTGCCTCTTTCTACACTTCTCTTCCCTGTTTCTGCACGTCTCTTGCCTCTTTCTACACATCTGTTGCCTCTTTCTGTCCCTGTTTTCCTCTTTCTGCACTCCTATTGCTTCTTTTTGTACTTCTCTTGCCTCTTTCTGTACACCTCTTGCCTCTTTCAGTAACTCTGTTGCTTCTTTCTGCACTTCTCTTGCTTCTTTCTACACCCCTCTTGCTTCTTTCTGCAACTCTATTGCTTTGTCCTGCACCCCTCTTCCCGCTCCTCTCTTGCCTCTTTCTGCACACCTGTTCCCTCTTTCTGCTCCTTTTTTTTGCCTGTTTCTGAAACTCTCTTGCCTGTTTCTGCTCCTCTGTTGCTTCTTTCTGCATACCTCTAGCCTATTTCTGCACTCCTGTTGCTTCTTTCTGCACTTCGCTTGCTTCTTTCTGTACACCTCTTGCCTCTTTCTGCACCCCTCTTCCTGCACCTCTCTTGCCTCTTTCTGCACCTCTCTTGCCTCTTTCTGCACCTCTCTTGCCTCTTTCTGCACCTCTGTTGCTTCTTTCTGCACTTCTCTTGCTTCTTTCTGCACCTCTCTTGCTTCTTTCTGCACCCCTGTTGCCTCTTTCTGCACTCGTCTTCCCTCTTTCTGCACCTCTCTTGCCTCTTTCTGCACTTCTCTTGATTCTTTCTGCACCCCTGTTGTCTCTTTCTGCACTCGTCTTCCCTCTTTCTGCACCTCTTTCTGCACCTCTCTTGCCTCTTTCTGCACCACTCTTGCCTCTTTCTACACCTTTGTTGCTTCTTTCTGCACTTCTCTTGCTTCTTTCTCCACCACTCTTCCCTCTTTCTGCACCCCTCTTCCCTCTTTCTACACCTCTGTTGCCTGTTTCTGCAACTTTCTTACATCTTTCTGTACTTCTCCTACTTGTTTTCCTGTTTCTGCATGCCTGTTGCTTCTTTTTGTACTTCTCTTGCCTCGTTCTGTACACCTCTTGCCTCTTTCTGTACCTCTGTCGCTTCTTTCTGTAACTCTCTTGCCTCTTTCTGCACCTCTTTTTCCTCTTTATGCAGTTCTCTTCCCTCTCTCTGCACCCCTCTTGCCTCTTTCTGCTCCTCTGTTGGTTCTTTCTGCACTTCTCTTGCTTTTTTAGGCACCTCTCTTGCTTCTTTTTGCACACCTCTTGCCTCTTTCTGCACCACTCTTTCCTCTTTCTGTACCTCTCTTGATTCTTTCCGTACCTCACTTTCCTGTTTCTGCACTTCTCTTGCTTTTTTCTCCACCTCTCTTGTCTCTTTCACTTCTCTTGCTTCTTTCAACACCTCTTTTGCTTCTTTCAGCACTTCTCTTGCCTCTTTCTACAGTTCTCTTCCCTGTTTCTGCACCTCTCTTGCCTCTTTCTACACATCTGTTGCCTCTTTCTACACCTCCCTTGCTTCTTTCTGCACCCCTTTTGCCTCTTTCAGCAACCTTTTTCCCTGTTTCTGCACCTCTCTTGCCTCTTTTTGCATTCCTGTTCAATCTTTCTGCGCCTCTCCTGCCTGTTTCTGTATCTCTCTTGCCCCTTTCTGCACTTCTCTTGCCTCTTTGTGAATCTCTGGTGCTTCTTTCGGCACTTCTCTTGCCTCTTTTTGCACTTCTCTTCCCTCTTTCTGCACTTCTCTTCCCTCTTTCTGCACCTCTTTTGCCTCTTTCTGCACCACACCTTCCTCTTTCTGCACCTCTGTTGCTTCTTTCAGCACTTCTCTTGCCTCTTTCTACACTTCTCTTCCCTGTTTCTGCACCTCTCTTGCCTCTTTCTGCAGTTTTTTCCTCTCTCTGCACCCCTCTTGCCTCTTTCTGCTCCTCTGTTGGTTCTTTCTACACTTCTCTTGCTTTTTTATGCACCTCTCTTTCTTCTTTTTGCACACCTCTTGCTTCTTTCTGCACCACTCTTTCCTCTTTCTGTACCTCTCTTGTCTGTTTCTGAAACTCTCTTGCCTCTTTCTGCAGTTCTCTTGCCTCCTTCTGCACCTCTGTTGCTTCTTTCTGCACTTCTCTTGCCTCGTTCTGCACAACTCTTGCCTGCTTCTGCACCTCGCTCGCCTCTTTCTGCACCTCTCTTGCCCCTTTCTGCACCTCTCTTGATTCTTTCTGTACCTCACTTTCCTGTTTCTGCACTTCTCTTGCTTTTTTCTGCACCTCTCTTGTTTCTTTCTGCAACTCTATTGCATTATTCTGCACCCCGTTGTGAGAAGTTGGCCTGGTATATGCTGTCCACTAATTATAGTGGGCACCTTGCACCAGTCCAAACAACCCCTTATTGGAGATAGGTTAAAGACAACCTTTATTGAAAGCTATCCTAGTGGTAGCTATGGAGAGCAGCCTTCAGGCTAAGTCTTGAAGGAATGTAAAGCAGCTTGTTTTACCAGTCTATAATCTCTTGAGTGACCAAATGAAAGAGGACCACACCAGGTATATATTTAAAATATATGTATTTAGTCTTAAACACACCCCTCTAGTCTCTTTATGAGGCTAGAGTTCGAAGTAGATAAGTTACAAGTCGAATATGAACAGTAATAGCACAAATACACGTTTGAGCCCTAGGGGCGTACCAAACTGTAGGAGAGTAGGATCTGGCTCTTTTGTTGCCCCCACTTTTTTTCTGATGTTTACACTGGTTTCTGGCTATAGTCTGGCTGGGACCCTGCCAATCAGGGCCCCAGCCTCTCTGTTCTCTCTAAACGACTTGGAGTGCACTCTAGGTGCACTAGTGATTGGATACTGTGGTACCTTATGAGTCCCTAGTATATGGTGCCTTAGGTACCAAGGGCATAGGTACTTCACAGGCCTACCAGGGGCTGAAGCATGTATTATGCCACCCCTGGGAAGCAGACTAAATCTGACACCACAGGCCTGCTACTGCAGCCTGGGTGAGGAGGTGCTAGCACCCCTCACTGAGATATAGGTTCCCTATATCTCCCCTGCACACACATTTAAACCTATCAGTCACCCCTAAGGCAGGCCCTATCAATCCTGAGGGCAGGGTGCTTAGTTTCTATGTGAGAGGGTGCCTCTGCCTGAGCAGGGCCCCTCTGCAGCTCTCAGAGTCCATTCTCTGGGGCTGTTTGTGAATGCGGTCAATCCATATACTCTTAAGTGCATTATAACCTCGCGGTTAAGGCTAACTTTGGAATGACTGCATCAAAACATGTCGTGTTTGGTGTCAAACACTTTGGAATCATACCCCCACACCAGAAACTGGTGTGGGAGTATGATCCCACCCTTCTAGAGCGATAGACATGTACCTACTGTGGAAACGCGGTAGAATCCTGAAGAGCCCTGGCATCACAAAATGGATGCCACCAGTCACAGACACTGGGCTGCCCTCCTGCTGATGACCGAAACTCGCAGTGGAGGAGGCCCAACAATAGGTATCATGTCACAGGGAGGTGTGACCACCTCCCAGACAGGGTTTAGTGTATTGGGGCTGGGTGGGTGCACTCCTAGAGTGCTTTGAAGTCCTGCACTGGGGGAGCAGAAGGCTCCTCTGTGCATACACCAGTTCAAACTGGCTCAGGGGCTACCTGCCCCTGCTCTGGCACGAAACTGGACAAAGGGAAGTGGGTGTAGCCACCCACTCCCCTGACCCTCCCATAGGTGGGGTCATAGAGCTAGTCCCTCCCTTCCTTTTAGTATAAGATAGGGAACCCTTGACCTTGCAAACTAGATATCCCTGGACGACGCTCTAAAGAAGAATCCCGGACCTTCGACGTCCAACTACCTCTGGAAGACTGAAGAATCTCCCTTGGAGTCAAGGAGTGACTCCCCTGCTTGGCAGGAACCAAAAACTGCAACGACGGTCGCAAACTACACCGCTCCCGCCGGAGCCTGAAGTCCCTGCAGCCCAGGAAGAGGATTTCCTGACTTCCCCAAGGCCATCGTGAGTCCCCAGCGAAGCTGAGGCAAGTGGACCCCACGAGTGATGAGGAACCGCAGTCCCTGGGTACCGTGCACTATTTTCAAGTGCAACCCCTTCACGATGTTCTACGAACCTGTGCTTTGGACCACGTGTGGTCCCAGCATCTATCAGAGATCCCTCCCAAGATCAGAGGCCTACCCCGTCCCGAGTGACCGTGGGCCCCTGTTGAAGGATTCCTCCCGAGGTGTCTTTGCAATCCCTTGCCAGATGGCTTGTGGGTAGGGTGACCAACCGTCCGTAAATTTCACGGACAGCCTGTAATGTCGGCCATCTGTCCGTTGTCCGTGAAGGTTTCTTTAACGGACGCCATTTGTCCGTAATTTTACCTGCTGTTGGGTGACAGCCAATCATGTGCCTTTCTAGCACCAACCGTTGCTCCAATCTTTGCTATGGAGAACAAACAAAGCGATCTAGGATTGGCTTGAAAGCCATCAGCCAATCCTAGAGCTTGCTGGTACACTGCAGGAGTGTTCTCATTGGCCCTGATGCTTCAGGGCCAATGAGAACAGCTACGGTATTTCTGGACATGCAGAGCACGTTTTGAGCCTTTAGCTTTTACATTTTTCGGGACCTGGACTCGACCCCTGAGCTGTGGACTCCTGTGTGCGTGTATGCCTGGCGTTGGCCTAGTTGTGTGCCGCTACTGCCAGAGGAGGAAGAGAGACCAGAATCACCAGTCTGCCGCGGACCCGCCGTTTCCCAGCAAACACCTTCTCATTCCGATTTGGTGATCGGTAAGTTCAGTTGCTTCAGCTTGCTGCTTTCTTTGCCTCATGAAGCGTGATGTGCGTTTATTTTCAGTGTATGTTCACTATGCCTCACTCTCTCCGGTTACCAGAGACTGAGGCATAGTCTGTCTGAAGGGGAATCAATCACGGTGTTTGTGAAATCTACACAAGGAAACTTATGTGTTCGAGATGAATCTCAGTGCTGCATTCAAGGTTGTGTCCAGTGGTGAAAAACTTGTTTTGGGGATGTCTGACTAGAGAATTTCTCGTCGAGAATAAAACCTGAAAACTTTAATTTATCTTCAGTGAACGGCACAGCAGTTACAAAGAGAGGAAACCCGATTACCACTCATTTTCACTACTCCACCGCTTAGCCGCATGTTGTAAATGAGAAGTCCCAGGTGCAGATCACTTCATAAATACACATCCTTTCTACAGAGATTAAAGTGCCCCTCGTGGTATAAGTATTTAAGAGAAGATGTACATTTGGAACAAAATGAATAAAAGAGACAGGTCCATCCTGCAGCTGAAATGGACTCATGCCTTGCCACAATGTTAATATTAACTACTTTCAGTCATAAACACTGTCGGACATACTTCCTGGCTCATGTAAACTTATTAGAGATACGTGCATGTATTCCCTGGAGAGATTCCCATGGGAGAGATGAGACATTGACGGTCGTTCGTCCACTATCTTTACAAGACTTTCGTTAATGGGTTGCTCTCAATTATGTAACTTACAAAGCAGTAATGTGTAATTAGGACAACACCATTTTATAGGCTGTCCTTAAAAGGTCTACTCCCTAAAGAACGAGAACCAGCCCCCCTCAGCATTTTTAGTAAATTCCTCCTATTCATATTTGTCTTATTATTTAAATGCTAAGAGGCTGATAACACAGAGGTTTTATCAGCATTTGCAATGCAATCGGTCTTGCCTTTGGGCCCTTATAAGTATTTAGTGATGCCGCATATTATCGCACAGTAGTGCAATGTAGATCTCTGTGGCTGTAAATGTATCACTGTGTAAGCGCTCTGACAAAGCATCAGATGCAGCCCCCTCTAAAATGTTATTCATGAGTGTAGGAAGGTGGAATCTGACTATATGGTTGCCCCCACTTTTTTTATGGTGTTTTGCTGGTTTATGACTTAGTTGGACTGGGACCCTGCTATTCAGGGCCCCAGTCTATCTGCTCTCTCTAAACGACATGGAGTGCACTCTAGGTGCACTAGTGATTGGATACTGTGGTGCCTTATGAGTCCCTAGTATATGGTACCTTAGGTGCCAAGGGCATAGGTACTTCACAGGCCTACCAGGGGCTGCAGCATGTGTTATGCCACCCCTGGGAAGCAGTCTAAATCTGACACCACAGGCCTGCTACTGCAGCCTGGGTGAGGTGGTGCTAGCACCCCTCACTGAGATATAGGTTTCCTATATCTCTCCTGCACACACATATAAACCTATCAGTCACCCCTAAGGCAGGCCCTATCAATCCTGAGGGCAGGGTGCTTGGCTTCTATGTGAGGGGGTGCCTCTGCCTGAGCAGGGCCCCTCTGCAGCTCTCAGAGTCTATTCTCTGGTGCGGTTTGTGGATGCGGTTAAACCATATACTATTTAAGTGCATTATATCCTCGCGGTAAATGCTAACTTTGGAATGGCTGCATCAAAACATGTCGTGTTTGGTGTCAAACATCTTGGAATACTACCCCCCGCCAATCTTGGCGGCGGGGGTAGCATTCCACCCTCCTAGAGGGATAAGACATGTACCTGCTGTGGAAACGCGGTAGAATCCTAAAGAGCCCTGGCATCACAAAATGGATGCCACCAGTCACAGACACTGGGCTGCCCTCCTGCTGATGACCGAAACTCGCAGTGGAGGAAGCCCAACAATAGGCATCCTGTCACAGGGAGGTGTAACCACCTTCCAGACAGGGTTTAGTGTATTGGGGCTGGGTGGGTGCACTCTTAGAGTGCTTTGAAGTCCTGCACTGGGGGAGCAGAAGGCTCCTCTGTGCATATGCCAGTTCAAACCAGCTCAGGGGCTACCTGCCCCTGCTCTGGCGCGAAACTGGACAAAGGGAAGTGGGTGTAGCCACCCCTCCCTTGACCCTCCCATAGGTGGGGTCATAGAGCTAGTCCATCCCCTCTTTTTAGTATAAGAGGGGGAACCTTGCCATTGCAAAGCAGATAACCCCTGGACGACGCTCTACAGAAGAATCCTGGCCCTTCGACGTTCCACTACCTTTGGAAGACAGAAGAATCTCCCTTGGAGTCAAGGAGTGACTCCCCTGCTTGGCAGGCACCAAAAACGACAACGACGGTCGCAAACTACACCGCTCCCGCCGGAGTCCGAAGTCCCTGCAGCCCAGGAAGTGGATTTCCTGACCCCTCCCAGGCCATCGTGAGTCCCCAGCGAAGCTGAGGCAAGTGGACCCCACGAGTAACGAGGAACCGCGACCCCTGGGTACCGTGCACTATTGTCGAGTGCAACCCCTTCACAACGTTCCACGAACTTGTGCTTTGGACCACGTGTGGTCCCGACCTCCAGCAGGAATCCCTCCGAAGATCAGAGGCCTACACCGTCCCGAGTGACCGTGGGCCCCTGTTGAGTGATTCCGCCCGAGGTGTCTTCGCGATCCCTTGCCCGCTGGCTTGTGGGTCCCCAGAAGACTTCCTAAAGAAACCAAAGGGCTCCCCTGGTTGCTCCAGGCCTGCCCTGACTTACCCTCGCTGGGTGAGTTCCTCAGACCTTGCTGGTCTGCGCCATCAACTTTTCTTCATCTCCCCGAGACTTGCGGCTGCCAAGGCTTGTTGGCTCCGATTGAGTTGCCGACACCGCAGTCAGCTGCAGACGTCGAGGGACACACCGAATCCAGCTCCTGGTCGTCGTCGACGCCTCCTGGACCACGTGGCTGAAGAGTCAAGGCACCTGCAACCGACCTGAAGCGACCGACGACGGTGGGCATCCATCTTCCTTGCCCCGGGTCACTGCCAAGTGACTTTGAACACTGTCCCCTCTGCTTTCAGGTCATCCTTCTTCAGAATCCAGGCTTGGATTCCACCGGACACTTCTTCAGCTCCCGCAAGCAGCAAGTCTTCTTTGTTCGCCATTGAAAACGACGCCGCGACCCGACACCAAAGGACACCTGTGCACCCGGCTTCCCTGGGTGAGGTAACTCCAGCACTACGGTGCTCCTGTGGGTGTGGGCCCTAGAACTACTTACCCTGTAAGTGACTTGCTTGTAGGTTCTCCCGAAGTATCCTAAAACTCTTTATTTCCAACCGCGACTTGCCCCATTGAAGTTAACGGCGATTCGCGCCTGTGTATCCACACTGCACGCGTCCCCCGTGGGTCCTTTACTTACCTGCCTTGGGTGGTTTCGTGAGGCCCCAGCACTTCTGAAGGCCTTAGGCCTTGTCTCCTTGCAAGTCGTTGTTTCTAAGTCTCTTACTTAGTATATGGTCTGGTACGCCCCTAGGGCCCCAGCCATATTTTGTGCTTAACTTATTGTGAAACGTTGATTTGTGCATATGTTTGTCTTCTAATCTCATAAAGAGATTAGTAGAGAGTTATTTAGAAATAAATACATATATATTTGATATATATACCTGTGTGGTGTCTTTTCATTTGGTGATTCAAGAGATTATATGGTAAAACAAGCTGCTTTACATTCCTCCGAGACTTAGCCTGAAGGCTGCTCTCCACAGCTACCACTAGGATAGCTTTCTTTAAAAGGTTGTCTTAAACCTATCTACCATAAGAGTCGATTTGCCCTGGTGCAAGGTGTCCACTTTAATTAGTGAACAGCATATACCAGGCCAACTTCTCACATTGGTGGGCAGCGTGTGGGATTCCAGCTTGCCATTGTTTTACCAGAAAATCTCTATTTGAATTACTAACTGAAAACCATTATAGGTACTCAAGGTACATATAAAGTCAAGCTTAGTATCAATAAGTTCTACTGAACTTAGAGCTGTGTGCCAAGGGATAGCACACCCTTTCCACAGCTCAAGCTAGGATCAGTAGGCCACAAACTAGTGTAGGTAGTACAACACTGCACAACACTAGAATGTCCTTAAAGGGTGGACCCAGTGGATCCACTCAGCCTCAGTATAAGGACATGGCTTTCTCTGACTTGAGAGCCATGTGTGTTGACAGACACCTGAGACTAGGACAGAGTCCCTCAACACTACACCTGATAGATCTGCTGACAGCAGATGACCTTAGATTGGCTCTAGGAGCTAAGGGGTCTGAATCAGTGGGTGGGTCAATCATAGTATCTGGGTCAGATGAGGACAATCCGAATGACCAAGACTCTGTGGTTGAAGGGCCAGGCTTCAAGGGGCCTGAAAAGGACAGAGGAATTCTCCCTAAGAGAACTGACAGAGAGGAGGAGAGGCACAGATCCCCTTCCAGGGAATCTGACCACTCTTATCACTCTGGCAGAGAATTTGTCCAGCAGAGGAGCTCATACTTTTCCTTAAGAGAGACCTCCTCTGAGAGAAGGTGCAAACTGCTCCAGTATGAGGAAGCCAAGGTGGCCCTCAGAACCAAGCAGTTGGCACTGGATAGGGAAGCCCTGGAGATCCAGAGAGCTTCTAGAAAAGAGGGGTTAGAACCCCCTGGTGGCAGCAACAGTGTCCCTAGAAGCAGAGAATATGTCCCTGACCATAGGAACCTGAGCAAGGTTGTTCCTCCCTACCAGAGTGGGGATGATATCCACAAGTGGATAACTGCTATGGAGAGGGCCTGTAGAGTACAGCAGGTCCCCCAAAAGCAGTGGGCAGCAATCTTGTGGCTCTCCTTTTCAGATAAAGGTAGAGACAAGCTCCTCACTGTTAGAGAAGAGGATGCTGATAATTATGAGGTCCTGAAGAGTGCACTGATAGATGGGTTTGGCTTAACCACTGAAGAGTACAGGTTGAAGTTCAGAGATACCCAGAAGGCACAGACTCAGGACTGGACAGACTTTGTAGATTGTGCATCCAAGGCTCTGGAGGGTTGGCTGGTTGGCAGTAGGGTTACTGATTTCAAAGGATTTTATAATCTAATGATGAGAGAACAGATCCTTAATAATTGTCAAAACCAGCTTTTACACCAGTACCTGGTGGACTCTGATCTGACCTCTCCCCAAGAATTGGGAAAGAAGGCAGACAAATGGGTCAGAACCAGAGTAAGGCCTAAGAATCAGGGTGGTGACCACAAGAAAGATTCTACCAAGTCCCAAGAGAAAGGTGGGGATAAATCCAAGGATAAGTCCACTACAGGGCCCCAAAATTCCTCTTCTGGGGGTGGGTCCCAAACTCCTTCCTCTCCTGAAAAGAAACCCTATTGCCATGTCTGTAAAAAGCCTGGGCACTGGAAATCTGATCCCAGTTGTCCCAGGAATGGCAATAAAGAAAATGTTCCTCCAACAACTACTACCACCCCTCCTGGTACTACCAGTAGTAATCCTCCAGTTGGGAGTAGTGCACCCAAAAAGTTAGGTGCTTTTGCAAGAGGAACAGAGGTGGGCCCTAGTTTAGACAGGACCCCCTCAACAGACTCCTCAGATTCTGATGGTGGTGTAGGATATGCCACCTTTACCATGGGTCCCATAGCATTGGGCAGGTACAGACTGGAGCCAATGATTAATGGTCAGAAAGCTGTGGCATTTAGGGACACAGGGGCTAGTGTCACCATGGTGGCAGGGAAACTAGTCCCCCCTCACCAGCTTTTACCTGAGTTTAAATACCAGGTGACCAACATTGATGGTGTCAGAACAGATCACCCCATGGCCATAGTCAATCTCAGCTGGGAGGGGGTCACAGGCCCAAAAAGAGTGGCAGTGTCCCCAACCCTACCTGTAGATTGCCTGATGGGCAATGATTTGGAAATTTCAGCCTGGGCTGAAGTTGAACACCAAACCCATCTAAAGATGTTGGGTGTCCCTGTAAAGGTTAGGGGGCTGTGATGGCCACAGCCCCAGCCCAAGATTTTGGAGAGATGGAGCCTGGAAGAATGGCCCACTCTCCCCCAGAAGAGAGCACAAGGGTTGAAGAAAAGTCTTCTTCCCTCCAGACAGTAGGTAAGGGTCAGCCTCCTCAGGGAACTGACCCTACCCCTAGTGAAGGAACTGCCACAGAGGTAGTCAGGCCTGGCCTGGCCACCCCCTGATGGCAGAGGACCCTTACAAGGTGGTACCCAGTCTGGAGCAGGTAACCTGCCCCTCTCTACCCTGCCTCAGTCAGCCCAGGGCTGCAGAGGTCAGGGAGGTCAGTGGACCCCCCAGGGCCCCCTGTCCAGAGGAACCCCCCATCAGCAGATTAGGGGCACCCAGGCTAGTAGCCCTAGCCAGGTAGAAATTCCTCAACCCACTGAGGGATCCCCCATACCTTTATGTAGGGACCTCCCCCAGAAGGACTCTGTTAGGCAAGGGCAAACCTGGGACCAAAAGGTTCCAAACATGCCATGTCCCTCCAGTGTTCCACCCAAAGGGACCCAACCCCCGGCTGTAGGCAGTCAAAGGTTGACCCTTAGAGCAGAGTACCACTCAGTCATGGAAAGACAGGCATACATGGTGACCAGTGAGCTGAGAAAGCTGAGGCCAACATTCCTAGGGCCACACTTCCCTACTCAGACACCTCACCAGCCTGGTACTTTACCAAAGCACACCACAGGTAGTGATTCCCCATGGTGGAGACCCTCTCATACCCTTAGGGTGAGGGATTGCTTAGTGGACCATAAGACAGGGGGCAACCATGCTAGTGCAGGTGCTTCCTTATATGGCCACTTAGTCAATAAAGGCTCAACTGGCCAAGGTTAGCCTTATCTCCTTTCGTTTGGGGGGGTTATGTAGGAAGGTGGAATCTGACTATATGGTTGCCCCCACTTTTTTATGGTGTTTTGCTGGTTTATGACTTAGTTGGACTGGGACCCTGCTATTCAGGGCCCCAGTCTATCTGCTCTCTCTAAACGACATGGAGTGCACTCTAGGTGCACTAGTGATTGGATACTGTGGTGCCTTATGAGTCCCTAGTATATGGTACCTTAGGTGCCAAGGGCATAGGTACTTCACAGGCCTACCAGGGGCTGCAGCATGTGTTATGCCACCCCTGGGAAGCAGTCTAAATCTGACACCACAGGCCTGCTACTGCAGCCTGGGTGAGGTGGTGCTAGCACCCCTCACTGAGATATAGGTTTCCTATATCTCTCCTGCACACACATATAAACCTATCAGTCACCCCTAAGGCAGGCCCTATCAATCCTGAGGGCAGGGTGCTTGGCTTCTATGTGAGGGGGTGCCTCTGCCTGAGCAGGGCCCCTCTGCAGCTCTCAGAGTCTATTCTCTGGTGCGGTTTGTGGATGCGGTTAAACCATATACTATTTAAGTGCATTATATCCTCGCGGTAAATGCTAACTTTGGAATGGCTGCATCAAAACATGTCGTGTTTGGTGTCAAACATCTTGGAATACTACCCCCCGCCAATCTTGGCGGCGGGGGTAGCATTCCACCCTCCTAGAGGGATAAGACATGTACCTGCTGTGGAAACGCGGTAGAATCCTAAAGAGCCCTGGCATCACAAAATGGATGCCACCAGTCACAGACACTGGGCTGCCCTCCTGCTGATGACCGAAACTCGCAGTGGAGGAAGCCCAACAATAGGCATCCTGTCACAGGGAGGTGTAACCACCTTCCAGACAGGGTTTAGTGTATTGGGGCTGGGTGGGTGCACTCTTAGAGTGCTTTGAAGTCCTGCACTGGGGGAGCAGAAGGCTCCTCTGTGCATATGCCAGTTCAAACCAGCTCAGGGGCTACCTGCCCCTGCTCTGGCGCGAAACTGGACAAAGGGAAGTGGGTGTAGCCACCCCCTCCCTTGACCCTCCCATAGGTGGGGTCATAGAGCTAGTCCATCCCCTCTTTTTAGTATAAGAGGGGGAACCTTGCCATTGCAAAGCAGATAACCCCTGGACGACGCTCTACAGAAGAATCCTGGCCCTTCGACGTTCCACTACCTTTGGAAGACAGAAGAATCTCCCTTGGAGTCAAGGAGTGACTCCCCTGCTTGGCAGTCACCAAAAACGACAACGACGGTCGCAAACTACGCCGCTCCCGCCGGAGTCCGAAGTCCCTGCAGCCCAGGAAGTGGATTTCCTGACCCCTCCCAGGCCATCGTGAGTCCCCAGCGAAGCTGAGGCAAGTGGACCCCACGAGTAACGAGGAACCGCGACCCCTGGGTACCGTGCACTATTGTCGAGTGCAACCCCTTCACAACGTTCCACGAACTTGTGCTTTGGACCACGTGTGGTCCCGACCTCCAGCAGGAATCCCTCCGAAGATCAGAGGCCTACACCGTCCCGAGTGACCGTGGGCCCCTGTTGAGTGATTCCGCCCGAGGTGTCTTCGCGATCCCTTGCCCGCTGGCTTGTGGGTCCCCAGAAGACTTCCTAAAGAAACCAAAGGGCTCCCCTGGTTGCTCCAGGCCTGCCCTGACTTACCCTCGCTGGGTGAGTTCCTCAGACCTTGCTGGTCTGCGCCATCAACTTTTCTTCATCTCCCCGAGACTTGCGGCTGCCAAGGCTTGTTGGCTCCGATTGAGTTGCCGACACCGCAGTCAGCTGCAGACGTCGAGGGACACACCGAATCCAGCTCCTGGTCGTCGTCGACGCCTCCTGGACCACGTGGCTGAAGAGTCAAGGCACCTGCAACCGACCTGAAGCGACCGACGACGGTGGGCATCCATCTTCCTTGCCCCGGGTCACTGCCAAGTGACTTTGAACACTGTCCCCTCTGCTTTCAGGTCATCCTTCTTCAGAATCCAGGCTTGGATTCCACCGGACACTTCTTCAGCTCCCGCAAGCAGCAAGTCTTCTTTGTTCGCCATTGAAAACGACGCCGCGACCCGACACCAAAGGACACCTGTGCACCCGGCTTCCCTGGGTGAGGTAACTCCAGCACTACGGTGCTCCTGTGGGTGTGGGCCCTAGAACTACTTACCCTGTAAGTGACTTGCTTGTAGGTTCTCCCGAAGTATCCTAAAACTCTTTATTTCCAACCGCGACTTGCCCCATTGAAGTTAACGGCGATTCGCGCCTGTGTATCCACACTGCACGCGTCCCCCGTGGGTCCTTTACTTACCTGCCTTGGGTGGTTTCGTGAGGCCCCAGCACTTCTGAAGGCCTTAGGCCTTGTCTCCTTGCAAGTCGTTGTTTCTAAGTCTCTTACTTAGTATATGGTCTGGTACGCCCCTAGGGCCCCAGCCATATTTTGTGCTTAACTTATTGTGAAACGTTGATTTGTGCATATGTTTGTCTTCTAATCTCATAAAGAGATTAGTAGAGAGTTATTTAGAAATAAATACATATATATTTGATATATATACCTGTGTGGTGTCTTTTCATTTGGTGATTCAAGAGATTATATGGTAAAACAAGCTGCTTTACATTCCTCCGAGACTTAGCCTGAAGGCTGCTCTCCACAGCTACCACTAGGATAGCTTTCTTTAAAAGGTTGTCTTAAACCTATCTACCATAAGAGTCGATTTGCCCTGGTGCAAGGTGTCCACTTTAATTAGTGAACAGCATATACCAGGCCAACTTCTCACAATGAGGTAGTTTAGTGGCTAATATAAAGTAAACTTGCACACCCATGGGGAGAGTAAATAAAGTGCAGAGGAGCTGTTGCCTTTATTAAGAAGAGCCAGCTTTAAAGGGGCACTTTTTGAATATCAAAAAATAAAGAAAACTGGAGCTGACATCGTCAAACAAGAAGCATTATGCATGCCTGTTGATGATCTTTAGAGAAGCAGGGCTGTACTAACTAAGAGGTTTAACATGACTTCAATGGAGGTCGACCTGTGGTGAAATCCAGCAGCCCAAATTAAATACTTCAACAGATTGTGTGTAGGCCACCGTGCTTGTGTGCCCCAGTACCGATCTGCATGCTTTTACTGAAAGCTTGCAGAAAGCCTTCCCTCTCACAAAGAGAGCCGGGGTGGGGCCTCGACAACATTCTGCAGCCACCGAGAACACGTAAAAACCTATCTTGTAAGCTCTGATTACAATGGTCTCTGTAATGCTTCGTACGCGCAGCTCCCCGCCCCTACCCTCCCAAATTAAAGCAAAGTTTGGATTTAGTGAAGCTGACAATCAACAAGCAGCGAGCTCTGATGGCAGCTGCACCCTGATGGCAATTTAATGAAGCGTTTTGGCTGGTTAATATGTAGGGAAAAGCTATAAATATATCACTGTGTAAGCGCTTCGCCATGATCACAAATGTCACGCTATGTCACATTTTCTTAACTTATTCCTGGCAACAACTTGATGAGTTTGACATATAAATAACAACACCATAAGAGTGCATAGCTTTTGAAAGCAATCACTCCCTCCATTTCTTAGTTGTAATTTGTTAAGGCTTGGTAGATGGTACAGCTGTTCCCTATTCCAACAAGCATCTCTTCCCATTCCACAGCAGGTTATGTAAGCAATTTTTGTGTAAATAGAGGCTCAAGAATTGCCTCAAACAGTCAACAATCAACTACATAACAGGAATAAGTGGATTATAAATTAACAGAGCGCCCGGCTGCCTTGAGGTTAGCTACAATCTCTCTAAATCCACATACATGGATACACATACTAATCAATGCACTGTATAATAGACAAAATGTAAAATATAAAAAAAAATTAGGAAAATATATGCCTACAATTGGATAATTTTCTAATGCGCCCCTCCAAGTTCCCTCTTCGGTCCAATGCATTCAAAAGGAAGTCGATGCAGAGCGCGCGCCTCCGTGTTAGTACACCTTTAAAAGGGGTGTTCATGGCTGTTCGTCAGTGTAAATGTCAGCGCTCTCAAGGCTTCTGATCTTTTAGTCCTGTACTTCTATTTCAATCAATCAATCACAGAATTTGTAGAGCGCGCTACTTACCCGCGAGGGTCTCAAGGCGCTGGGGAGAAAAAAAAAGGGGGGGGGGTGCTGCTACTGGTCGAACAACCAGGTCTTGAGTAGCCTCCTGAAGGTCAGCAGGTCTTGGGTCTGTCGTAGGCTTAGTGGAAGGGTGTTCCAGGTCTTGTCGGCGAGGTGGGAGAAGGATCTGCCGCCGGTGGTTGTTCTTCGAATGCGAGGGACGGTGGCGAGGGAGAGGTCGGCGGAGTGGAGCTGGCGGTTGGGGACGTAGAAGAAGAGTCGTCTGTTGAGGTAGGCTGGGCCAGTCTTGTGGAGTGCCTTGTGTGCGTGGATGAGGAGTTTGAAGGAGATTCTCCTGTCGACGGGGAGCCAGTGCAGGTTCCTCAGGTGGGGGGTGATGTGGCTGTGGCGTGGTACATCGAGGATCAGGCGTGCAGAGGCGTTTTGTATGCGTTGCAGTCGCTTGATGAGCTTGGCCGGGGTTCCCGCGTAGAGGGCGTTCCCATAGTCAAGTCTGCTACTGACGAGGGCCTGGGTGACTGTTCTTCTTGTATCTGTCGGGATCCACCTGTAGATCTTGCGAAGCATGCGG
Source organism: Calotriton arnoldi (assembly GCA_963921515.1). NCBI lineage: Eukaryota > Metazoa > Chordata > Amphibia > Caudata > Salamandridae > Calotriton > Calotriton arnoldi. The sequence goes on along the minus strand of CAWUFW010008376.1, from coordinate 67,481 downwards.
AGGGTGTTGAAGCAGGAGGAGGAGACTGCGTTGACTTGCTTGGCCATGGAGAGCGTTGAGTCGAGGATGACTCCCAGGTTGCGTGCGTGGTCGGTGGGTGTCGGGGCTGTTCCCCGTGTCGTTGGCCACCAGGAGTCGTCCCAGGCTGAGGGGTTGGAGCCGAAGATGAGGACCTCTGTCTTGTCCGTGTTCAGTTTTAGTCGGCTGATCTTCATCCAATCGGCGACGGCCTTCATTCCTTCATGGAGGTTGGATTTGGCGGCGAGGGGGTCCTTGGTGAGGAGAGGATCAGTTGAGTGTCGTCGGCGTAGGAGATTATGTTGAGGTCGTGCTGTCTGGCGATGCGTGCGAGCGGGGCCATGTAGATGTTGAACAGTGTTGGGCTGAGGGATGATCCCTGGGGTACGCCGCAGATGATCTCGGAGGTTTCGGATCGGAATGGTGGGAGGCGGACTCTCTGGGTTCTGCCGGCGAGGAAGGAGGTGGCCCATTCCAGGGCCTTGTCTCGGATCCCTGCGTCGTGGAGGCGTGCGCATAGAGTGCGGTGGCAGACAGTGTCGAAGGCGGCGGAGAGGTCCAGCAGGATGAGGGCTGCGGTCTCACCATTGTCCAGCAGGATCCTGATGTCGTCGGTGGCGGCAATGAGGGCAGTCTCAGTGCTGTGGTTGCTGCGGAACCCTGATTGGGATGGGTCCAGGATGCTGTTTTCTTCGAGGTATCGGGTTAGCTGTTTGTTGACGATCTTCTCGATGACCTTGGCTGGGAACGGAAGCAGGGAGATGGGCCGGAAGTTCTTGAGGTCTCTCGGGTCCGCCTTGGGTTTTTTGAGTAGGGCGTTGATCTCTGCGTGTTTCCAGCTCTCTGGGAAGGTCGCGGTCTCGAAGGAGAGATTGATAACGTTGCACAGGTGGGGTGCGATGGAGCTGCTGGCTTTGTTGAAGATGTGGTGCGGGAAAGGGTCTGACGGGGAGCCGGAGTGTATTGTGCTCATGGTCTTGATGGTGTCATCGATGTTCACGCTGGCCCAGGCTGGCAGGGGGTCGTGGTCGATGGTGTGCGGCGGGTCTGGTGCATCGATCTTAGTTGGGGCTGTCTGGGTGTTGAAGCTGTCGTGGATGTCGGCGATCTTGCGGTGGAAGAAGGTGGCGAGGGAATCGCACAGGGCTTGCGACGGCGGGATGTTGTTGGTGTTGGAGCTGGGGTTGGAGAGTTCCTTCACGATGTTGAAGAGCTCCTTGCTGTTGTGCGCGTTGTTGTCGAGGCGGTCTTTGAAGGAGATTCTCTTGGCGGACTTGATGAGGTGGTGGTGGTTACGGATGGCGTCTTTGTGGGCTGCGTGGCTGTCCGGTGTCTTATCACTGTGCCATTTCTTCTCTAGTTTCCGGCAGGTACGCTTGGAAGCTAGGAGTTCCGAGGTGAACCAGCTGGCTTTTTTGGTGGTGTCACTGTAGGTGAGTTTTTTTTCAGCGGGGCGAGGGTGTTGGCACAGTCGTCTATCCATCGTCTGAGGTTGCAGGCAGCGTCGTCGGTGTTGGATGGGTCGGAGGGAGGGCTGAGAGCGAGGTTTGCCCGTAGTTGGTCTTCGGTGACTTTGCTCCAGCAGCGGCGTGGGATCTGTTGGGTGCGGTGGTGTGTGGTGGGTTTCTGGAAGGTGAAATGGATGCAGCGGTGGTCGGTCCAGAGGAGTTCCATGGTGTGGCTGAAGGAGACGTGGGAGCTTGAGGAGAAGATGGGGTCAAGCGTGTGGCCGGCGGAATGGGTCGGTGTTGTGACGAGCTGGCTCAGACCAAGGTTGGCGAGGTTGTCGATCAGGGTGGTGGAGTTGCTGTCGTTGTTGTTCTCCAGGTGAAAGTTCAGGTCTCCGAGGAGGATGTAGTCGGTAGAGGTCAGGGCGTGCTGATGAAGTCGACGATGGAGTCGCTGAACTGGGGTCGGGCCCAGGGGGTCTGTAGACAAGGGTGCCTCTAAGGGTGGTGTTGGGGTCCGTGTGGATCTGGAAGTGCATGTGTTCGGCGGTGCTGAGAATGTCGTTGGTGCTGGTCGAGACCCTGATGGTGTTCTTGTGGACAATGGCGATTTCTGGCCTGTTCTGATTTTTATACGCGCGCACACACACACACCCTTTAAGTGGGCCTGGTCTTGCCGGTGTTCAGCACCGGCAGTTCTAAAAAGCAGGTACTGAGACTGGTCCCTTCACTGTCTTTCATGTAAATTTCAAGGAGAATTGTTCTTTTATAGTGTCATCATTTCAAAACAGGAGCATTTTCAATTCGCTATACTACGCACCGTCCCGATCACGAGCTGCATGTTAATTGGCTGTCAGCTGGCTGTCAACATTCCGATTCAGGAAATGTTGGCAGCCATTTTGTCCCTCGGTAGAACCGAGGGACAGAAACAAGTGCGCAAAGCGCACAAAGGGGGCAGGGTAGAAACACCCTGACCCCCTAGGTTTGCACAAGGACCCCCTGGGCAAAAAAAAAATAAAAATGTTTTTAAAAATCGGCAGGATGCGCTCAGGGTGCGCGAATCCTGCCGAGAAATCGAAGCGCGGTCTCCCGCGCTTCGATGTTAATTGGCCCCCGGGTGGCCCAAGTCCCGGGGGCATGGTGGGGGGTAATTTTATGTGTGGGGGCCACAAGGGCCCCCAAGCCCCGGGGACCGCCACCCCCGGGGCTTTTTTTAAATGGTGCGGGAGAGCTCTGAGCCCTCCCGCAGCCCCGGGGACCACCACCTCCCCGGGGCTTTTTTTTTTTAAATTCAGAAACCTGTGTGGGGGGCTCCAGCCCCCACACGCCCCGGGGACCGCCACCTCCCCGGGGCACTAAACATTTAAATATGGGGGTCCGTTACGGACCCCAGAGCCCCGGGGACCACCACCTCCCGGGGCTGTGACCTGAATGGGAGGGGGCCGCGCGGCCCCCTCCTGGAGCCCTTGATGGCCCTGGGGACCACCACCCCCAGGGCCGGCTCCTGCAGTGTCCCGGGGTGCCTACCCCCGGGACACTGTAGCTTGCTATGGCAGGACGGGAGCCTCGCGGCTCCCGTCCTGCCATAGCAAACTGCTTGGATATTGGAAGAGAGAGCAGGAAACCTGCTCTCTCTTCCAATATCCAAAGCCGACTGCTTTTCCACATGGGGAGCTGCATCTTAGCAGCTCCCCATGTGTAAAGCAATGCGGGCTCCCAAGGGACGCGGGGAGCCGGTGGGACTGTGGGGGCTTGGGGACCCCCACAGTCCCCAACGGAGAGGGCCAGCCCCGGGGGATGGGGTCCCCGGGGCAAATAGTGGCCCGGGAGGGGGCCACGCGGCCCCCTCCCCAAAGTTTAAAAATAATTAAATAAAAAAAAAACGGAAAGGCCAGCCCCGGGGGATGGGGTCCCGGGGCCTTAAATGGCCTGAGGAGGGGGCCACGCAGCCCCCTCCAAAGAAAAAAAAAAATCGAGGCCATGCCCCGGGGGATGGGGTCCCCGGGGCCAATACAGGCCCAGGGAAGGGGGCCCCGCGGCCCCCTTCCTGTTTTTTTTTTTATATTTAATTTAAAAAGGGGGTAAGGCCCTGGGGGATGGGGTCCCCAGGGCCCAAAAACATGAAAAAGGAAGGGGGCCACACAGCCCCCTTCAGGGGACAAAAAAAAAAAACGATCGGGCCCGCAGGCCCCGCCCCTTCCTTCACCACTCTGCAAACGCGCCCCCTGGCGCATTTGCAGAGGGGGAACCAGTGGCGTAGCTAGGGGGGGGCGATGGGGGCGGACCGCCCCAGGCGGCACGAGTTTTCGGGCGGCAGCCGGCCCCCCTTCCTCCCGCTCTTACCTGCGGCCGTTGCGGCCGCAAAAATCGGCCGCGGCCGCTACCACCCCCCCCCCTCACCCCCCGCTCTACTATGATTTTGCCGAGGGCGGCAAACGCAGGGGCCGCCACGGGCAGCCTAAGGCCTAGCTACGCCCCTGGGGGGAACGAATTCCCCTTGAATACTGGGGGTCCCTGGGGGCCAACTAGCCCACCAGGAACCTCCAGTATGCGCCAGGGGGCTGCCTTGCAGAGAGGTGTACAGAGGCCACGCCCCTTTTTACACCTCTCTGCAACGCAGCTCTGTGGAGCTTTTTGGAGGTATATGGTGGGCTAGTTGGACTCCGGGGACCCTCAGGATTCAAGGGGACTTAATCCCCCAACTTAAAACGCGCCACGGGGCGCGTTTACACAGTGGTGAAGGGAGGGGACGGGGCTTCAGGTGACATGTGTGCAAACAGGGCCCGTGGCGCGTTTTAAGATGGGGAATTAAATCCCCTTCAATCCTGAGGGTCCCTGGGGGCCAACTAGCCCAACAGGTACATCCAGAAAGCGCTACAGAGCTGCGTTGCAGAGAGGTGTAAAAAGGGGTGTGGCCTCTCTACACGTCTCTGCAACGCAGCCCCCTGGCGCATATTGGAGGTTCCTGGTGGGCTAGTTGGCCCCTAGGGACCCTCAGGATTCAAGGGGACTTAATCCCCCAACTTAAAACGCGCCACGGGGCGCGTTTGCACAGATGTCACCTCAGGGCCTGCCCCCTCCCTTCACCATTGTGCAAATATTCTTCTAAAATCATCCGAAATACGAATTCCGATTTACTCACCTGTTATAAGGAGAGACCTCAGTGCTGCATCTTTCAGCCCAGTACTGGTCCTGAAAAGTAATTTTAACCGTACTTACCAGTAACTTGAATTTCCTTCCATAGGATATCATTGCCTGCTTTTTGCTGAAAAAGTTTCTAAGTGTTGATTTTTGAAACATACAAATATTCCTCTAAAATCAGCCGAAATACGAATTCCGATTTACTCACCTGTTATAAGGAGAGACCTCAGTGCTGTATCTTTCAGCCCAGTACTGGTCCTGAAAAGTAATTTTAACCATACTTACCAGTAACTTGAATTTCCTTCCATAGGATATCATTGCCTGTTTTTTGCTGAAAAAGTTTCTAAGTGTTGATTTTTGAAACATACAAATATTCCTCTAAAATCAGCCGAAATACGAATTCCGATTTACTCACCTGTTATCAGGAGAGACCTCAGTGCTGTATCTTTCAGCCCAGTACTGGTCCTAAAAAGTAATTTTAACCGTACTTACCAGTAACTTGAATTTCCTTCCATAGGCTAACATTGACTGGTTTCACTTGGAAATTCTTCTAAGTGTGGAGTTTTGGAACTTTAAAATATTCATCTAAAATCAGCCGAAATACGAATTCCGATTTACTCACCTGTTATAAGGAGAGACCTCAGTGCTGCATCTTTCAGCCCAGTACTGGTCCTGAAAAGTAATTTTAAGCGTACTTACCAGTAACTTGAATTTCCTTCCATAGGATATCATTGCCTGCTTTTTGCTGAAAAAGTTTCTAAGTGTTGATTTTTGAAACATACAAATATTCCTCTAAAATCAGCCGAAATACGAATTCCGATTTACTCACCTGTTATAAGGAGAGACCTCAGTGCTGTATCTTTCAGCCCAGTACTGGTCCTGAAAAGTAATTTTAACCGTACTTACCAGTAACTTGAATTTCCTTCCATAGGATATCATTGCCTGCTTTTTGCTGAAAAAGTTTCTAAGTGTTGATTTTTGGAACTTTAAAATATTCCTCTAAAATCAGCCGAAATACGAATTCCGATTTACTCACCTGTTATCAGGAGAGAACCCAGTGCTGCATCTTTTAGCCCAGCACTGACCCTGAAAAGTAATTTTAACCGTACTTACCAGTAACTTATATTTTCTTCCATAGGAATCCATTGTCTGGTTTTCAGCAAAAAGTTTCAAAGTGTGGATTTTTACAAACTACAAATATTCCTTAAAAATCACCTGTATGACTTAAACGCATTCTTTCAACTGTTTACAGGAGATGCACCAGTGCTGGATCCAGGATCCAACACTGAGTAAGAAAAAGTAACAATAACAGTTTTTACCTGCTAAGTGAATTTCCTTCCATAGGATAACATTGGTGACCATATGAGAAAAAGTTTCTAAGTGTCAACTTTTAAAATACAATAATATTCCTTAAAAATCAGTACTGGAACCAAAACGCTTTTACTCAACTGTTTACAGGAGATGTCCCAGGACTGAATCTAGGATCCAGTCCTGTGGTTAGAAAAGTAATCCATAAAGTAACTAATTGCATTTAACTAGAAATTCACATTGAGCTGAATGTTGCATTGTGTTTGAAAATGTGTTGCCCATTGCAACAACTGTAACTACTGTACTTAAAAGTCTATTGCCTATGTGCAAAGTATTTAAACTAAAGTAATTCATTCTGAGAAAGTATTTTTTGTAATGTAATGTATAATGTAATTACAATGTAATTTAAAAAATAAAATATGTAAAAAAAATTGTTTCTAAAAATGTAGTAAATCAGTATGAAAAAAATTAATATAACAATTAATACATTTAAAAATTGTCATTTACAAAACCTTTGAAATTCACTGAAAAAACCATAGGTTTCAGGCACGTTATAGTTAGAAATTAGCATTTAAAAAACCTTTGAAATTCACTGAAAAAACCATAGGTTTCAGACACGTTATAGTTACAAATTAGCATTTAAAAACCTTTGAAATTCATTGAAAAAACCATAGGTTTTAGGGACAGTTATAGTTACTTGGACATTGCACTCGTACAAAACCCGTGAAATTCCCCGTTATAGTTAGTTCAGCTAACTATAACTCGCGCCCCGCAATGCACTGCTGATGACGTCACATATTACATCACTCATGACATGGTCAGTGACATCACTGATGACATCACTGATGACATCTCAAATGACATCACTGATGACATCATCCACGTGATAATCTGATGCACCTCCTCACACCCTAATATAACCTTTGATACACCCACTCTAAATTACAGACTGCCATTCGCAAAACCATAGACACTCCAACACCAATAACTACATACCCACTCACTGATTCTTAGGTCTACACACACACATCCACTCACTCACCCGTACAGTCACTCATACTTATGGTCACTCAGTACAGGACTATCATATGCACTCTTACTCCTATATAGACACTCAAACACCGCCACTCATCCATAGAGGTACTCACACACCTAGTCAGTCATGCAAATAATTAAACACACTGCCATTTACTCACCTATACAGTTATACACACACCAGCTCACTTAATCATACAAATACTAGCACATTGTTACGCTCTTATACAATCACTGATACAAGCACACACTCATCCATACAGCCACTCTCACAATAACACACTCTCACTTATAGCCATTTAAATACTCTAACACACATATATACTGCCTTTCACATATGTAGTTACTCACACATGTACCACTGGGACATACATTCACTCACTAACACACTGTTACACACACTTACCCACCCATACAGTCTATCACAGATGCACTCTTGAAATCATCCACCCAGTGAATCACCCACTCACACATCTATGCACAGTCGCACACACCCCATCCACACAAACACTCAGGCACCCATACAGATACTCAGACAACAAATCAATAACTCTTATAGACACTCATGTAGCTGTTCACAAACCCATGCAGCCACTTACACAGCAACAGACAGATACAGACATTCACCCAGTTTAGTCACTAACCCATGCATTCAGTAAGATACGTTTAATCACTCACTTATAGAATTAGTCACGCACCTACTAAATCATCCATACAGACACTTATACACCCACTCATTCTTCAAAACGCCTTTCCCTATATATATTAAAAATATTTAAACTTTACAGAAACACACAGTCACTGGATGATGTCAACAGTGATGTCATTTGAGATGTCATCAGTGATGTCATCAGTGATGTCACTGACCATGTCATGAGTGATGTAATATGTGACATCATCAGCAGTGCATTGCTGGGCGCGAGTTATAGTTAGCTGAACTAACTATAACGGGGGAATTTCACGGGTTTTGTACGAGTGCAATGTCCAAGTAACTATAACTGTCCCTAAAACCTATGGTTTTTTCAGTGAATATATATATATATATATATATATATATATATATATATACATTTGCTATGTTATCTATGTAAATGCGTGCCTATGGCAGGATCGCCAGCCTGAGCCCCCTTCCCTCCTCCCACTCTGTCTCCTCTGAGCATGCAGCCGGCCTCCTCCTGCGCAGGTTGAAAGAGGCAGATACATTATTTCCAACGTTAGACGTGCCTTTAAAAACTCTGGAAACATGAGCACAACTTTCAACAGTGCTTTGGTTTGCAGGAGGACTTGACCTTTGTTCTAAAAACCGAGACGTACTTAACATGAAGAAAAGCTTCGGGACAGTATTCTGAAATCCGTGACTGTCCCGGGAAATCCGGGACGTCTGGTCACCCTACCACAAACAATGTCCATACCACCACCACTACCACCACCACGTCCCTCTTCAAGCGTGTCCTTCTTTACCACTCATACTGAAGCCCTTTGTAATAGCAAATGTAATTAAAAAAATACGAACTTGCACTTGGTTTCCTCGCTACTTGGTTACATTTATAAAGAACCTTGTGCCTAAATGAAGCATCGGGACGCTTTAAAATGTAGGTCTGGTGCGATAGGGATAAGTACAAGGAAAGCAGGGAGCTCACCAGGTAAGAACCGAATGAATGTTTGTGTAAGGAGACTTTCAGCAGCTTTCTTCATTAAGAGGCCTCATTACGAAATAATATAAACGCGGATAAACATCCAGAGAGGATGTGTCCTTGTAAAGGTAACTGGTGCCTGTGTAAAGCGCTCCAAAATACAACTGCCCAGAATCATAGAATGTTGTTGAGCCAATGCCGAGACTCGATTGCGAGGATGTGGCGTAATGGCCAGAACCGCCGACTTTGGCGCTGGGGAACCAGGTTAAAGTTTCGGCATCAGCTCAACATTCTGCGATTCTGGGCAAATCCCTTAATCTCCCTGTGCCTACCATAAACAAATGCGTTCTCATGTAAAGCAGTCCATTACCTTCTGTCGAATTAGCGCTATGAAAAAAATAAGGGTTAACAGATCTTTTCTCGCTCCCCCAGGTTGGTATAAACTGTGGCGGATATCACCCCCTGGCAGTGTCCCCACGACCCCCGAAGAATCTCGACCCATAGACCATTCGCTCATGGGGCTATATGTATAACACCTTTTTTGAAAGGATAAATCAAAACAGCCAATTAGCCTATGCTTGGACCAGCGAGTAACTAAAAACACAGTACCTTTTGTGAATAATTGTAGAAGTTATTTATACAATAAACATGCCCTTCGCCTATTGACTCACTTTTGGCTAGTAGAGACCTCCAAGATCCTGCTGTACCTCTGTCCGCCCCAGTACCTCCGGGTCGTATCATGGCCAATCCCATTGCTGAAAATTTTCTGGGCGTGGGCGCGACTCGAAATGTAGACTATGACCTAGGATTGGAGAATTTTTGGCACCTCAACCAATCTTAATACGCTGTGTGAAATTCCGATGTGCTTATTAGCTGTGTCGTCCACGCGTGCCTCTGAGGTGCAGAGACAGTATCTGTCTGACCCGTCTTACTATATAGCTGACAGGTGGGCTTCTGAGTGGGCGTGACTAGGCAGGCTAGTGGCCTAAAACGGGCCAGTCACGGAACTCAGGCCAAACTTTTAGCCGTGTGCTGAGAACTGGTTGCGGCCGGGAGAGGCCGTGCTGCCTCCACTTCCATAAGGAAGGTTGGGTGGGTAAAGTGGCGGTGCGGCGGTAATAGCAGCATACTTGCCAACTTTCTTAGAGTGCCAGGATCTTGTTCCCAGGCTGAAGTTAGCCTCTGTTTCTGCCAGCAGCCTAGCCGTAGGTTGACCTTAAAATCTTAATCGGCTAGCATCATTTTCGCAGTCAGCATATTAAACGAGTGGTGTGCGCGAGCGCTGGAAACCAAACACCCTCCTATCCAGATCACTTCCTGTTTTTCCTCGTGGAGTGGGAGACTTTTGGCGCATGCGCCAGATGTAAGGCAGCGCCGCGCGCATGTTAATGCTCACTACTTTAAAAACAAGCATTTGCAATGCAATAGAACTCGCATTTATGCGAGTCCTATTGCATTTGAAACGGGAGTGCGGGCGGGCTAAAAGGCACGAGCGAGAGGGGGGCAGAGAAATCACAGACTGCGGGAGGGGGCGTGGGTGGGGGGACACGGGGAAGAAAATAGTGTTTTGAGTAAAGGGGCCAGTAGCCCTGGAAGGATACAAATGACTGACATGGCTGTCATGGGGCGGGACTAACAAACTTAAAACCAATCGGAAGGCAGCATTTATAACCTAAGCCAATGAAGAAGATGGGCCGGAGAGTGGGCGGAGCTTCCATGAAGCTTCCACACTATAGTGTATACTGCATGCCTCGCAAAGCGATGGCAGCGCATTCGCGCTGCAACGCTAGGCGAGACCTAAAAAGCACTGCCTGTACCTGCACTAAGTCACAAAAAGAAATTGCACATGCCCAGGATCAGACAATGTATGTAGAACTCGGGCAGGTTTTATAAATACACTGCGTTCATTTAAAAACATTTTAAGATATTGGCACAATTAAGGTGACAACTTAAAATGTCCCTGTAGGCAAGTCCGCCTCTGACTCCTTATCCCACGTTTGTTTAAGTTTGTTTAAACATTTCAGTTTTACAAATGCTGTGATTCTCCTATGCCTCAGTCTCCGGTGACCAGATCAGCCTAAAAACGGCTGACTCTCCGGTCACAGTATTATGTTTAGGCCTAATTAGGTTGCGTGATAGTAGCATGCACAAGTTGTCACCTCAACCAAAAATAACTCCACATACTGAGTGCCTAAAGTAACGCAACTCAGCACTCTAGTCAGTGCAATGTAATGAGTTCAATATAGCATAGCATGGCTGTATCAAACTCATTACATTGTGCTCACTAGAGTGCTAAGTTGCATTACTTTAGGCACTCAGTATGTGGAGTTATTTTTGGTTGAGGTGACACGTTGAACTTCGGCCTCAGGCATCAACAGTGCACACAAGCAAGTGCAGAAAGGGCTGCTGGCCTCTAAACCGCCAGGCCCTATTATATACTAGGGACTTATAGGTAGGTTTAATACCCCTACCTTATCATCTACTAGGGATTTATAGGGTAGGTCATGCCAAATGTAAGTGCACCCTTTTATATAGTTTACCCTAATGCAGGCCCTATTATATACTAGGGACTTATAGGTAGGTTTAATACACCTACCCTATAATCTACTAGGGATTTATAGGGTAGGTCATGCTAAATGTAAGTGCACCCTTTTATATAGTTTACTCCTAATGTAGTCCCTATTATATACTAGGGACTTGTAGGTAGGTTTAATACCCCTACCCTATAATCTACTAGGGGTTTATAGGGTAGGTCATGCTAAATGTAAGTGCACCCTTTTATATAGTTTACCCTAATGTAGGCCCTATTATATACTAGGGACTTGTAGGTAGGTTTAATACCCCTACCCTATAATCTACTAGGGATTTATAGGGTAGACATGCTAAATGTAAGTGCACCCTTTTATATAGTTTACCCTAATGCATGTGTGTTTTCACTTGAGCTTTCAACTTAACACTGGGTCTGGTTAGGCGGAGCCTTTAAGACTTATTGGGCTTTATAGAAGTCCTTCTATTCCACTATGGCCAGGATGGGTGAGGGGGCAGTCCAGTGAGTGAGAGGAAAGTAAGCGCCTGATATGTTTTATTTTCTTCCTTGAATACAGTATGAATATACAAGCAAGTGTGTTGGGTATTTTACAGAGTACTTTAAGGGAAAAAACGCAATGTCTGATAATGAGTCAGGCGAAGGTGCTGTAGAGGAATTCTTCACATCGGCTAGCGAGATATATTCGGATGCAACATCTACATCGCAGGCAAACTCCATGCTAGAGCCACCCAAGAAATGAGCAAAAAAAGTGCTTTGTGAAGTACAGACCAGAATGGGAACTTTCACACCGCAACATCCGCAAGGTGTCAGAAGATGTGTACAAGGCCAGGTGCAACCTCTGCAATAAAGACTTTTCCATTGCCCATGGAGGAGAGCGTGATATCAAAACCCATGAAGCTGAGCACAGCATAAGAAAAATGCCTCCGGCAGGGCGAAGATGGCCACAATTTCATCTTACCTGCAACCAAGCTTCCAGCCAGAAGTATCCAAAGTAAGTCATTGCTTGCTTCATCATAATGTGACATAGGTTTTATGTAATTCTTGTACACTCTTCTTGCTTTGTCACACTCTAAGACTCCCAAACTGAATAGGCGAGCCATCTAACAATTTTCTGTTACTTTCTTTAAATGTGCAGCAGTGTTTACCAAGTCAGGTTGCCTTTACCGCGCTTTTCTCACTCTGTTTATATTAAGAGCACATCATAATTGCTTTTGGGTTACCAGCTGACACTTTAGTTTAAATTTGCAGTTCTAAGCCCCATTGTGGCCACTGTTTTCTTCACCAATGGAGATTTTCTTTGCGTGCTTATACCTTTGTGTATTCTTTTTTACATTTTAGGTCACAGCTGCAGAGGTGACTCAGGTGTACTATGCTTTGAAGCATCACATCTCCTACCGCTCCCTGGATTGTGGCATCAAGCTAAGCAAAGTAATGTATCCCGACTCATCCATAGCGATGAAAGCATCTTGTGGCTGCACAAAGGCATTGAGCATCACTGTGAATGTGCCTGCATCTCTATCGTTGCAGCAAGCACAAGAAGACTTAAAAGATGGATATTTTTCCGTTTGCAGTGATGCCTCAAACAAAGGTAACATTAAACTCTACCCACTTTAGTTGCGGCACTTTAATTTCACCTCCGGTGTGGCCTACACTTTGCTGGATTTCTACGAGGATGCAGCAGAGACTGCTACAGCTATTGCACAGCAGATCACAACAAAATTAAATAACCATGGTTTGAAAATGGAGCACGTCGCGGCATACTGTGGGGACAACGCAAGTGTCAACTATGGACGACATCACATTCTGTGTTCCAGCTTTTGAAGGGAGCAAATGGAGACATTCTGCCTGCAAACTGTTCTGCCCATATCCTGCATAACTGTGCTAAACAAGCTATTAATGGACTTTTAATGGATGTAGAATCCTTTGTTCTAAAAGTCTACAGCCATTTCTCTTCTTCCGCAAAGCGGACAGCGGAGTTGAAAGGGTTTTTCGCTTTTGTGGACCTAGAGTGGCAGCCTTTGTTTCGGCATGTCCCAACACGGTGGCTCACATTGTTCCCAGCCATTGCGCGACTGTTGAAGTGCTGGGCAGCACTAAAATCCTATTTCCTTTCCCTTGGGCCAGAGAAAACACCCAGAGCAATATGGGATTTTGTAGGACTTGAAAGTGGGGAGGCCACTATGTCACTTATTTTGACTTGTACTTATGTTTGTTGTATATTTACTCACATACTATTGCACAACTTAATTTGTAGTGTCGGTAAAACTTGCCCTTAGTCCCGAATTATTGTCCTGAATTTTGACCCTCCGTCCTGAATTTTTGTCCTGAATTTTGACCCTTTGTCCTGAATTTTTACACTCCCCGTCCTGAATTCACACCCATGCCAGTTGGTCACCCTACTTGTGGGTCCCCTGAAGACTTTTCTACAAATCCAAAGGGCTCCCCTGGTTGCTCCAGGCCTGCCCTGACTTACCCTTGCTGGGTGAGTCCCCCAGACCTTGCTGGTCTGCACCATTGACTTTTTGTTCTTTCCACAAGACTTGCTGCTACCAAGGCTTGTTGGCTCCAATCGGGCCGCCGACACCGCAGTCAGCTGCAGACTTTGTGGGACACGCTGAATCCAGCTCCTGGTTTTCCTCGATGCCTCCTGGACCTCATGGCCGAAGAGTCAAGACACCTGTGAACGACCTGAATCTGTCGACGACGGTGGGCATTCATCTTCCTTGCCCCGGGTCACTGCCAAGTGACTTTGAACACTGTCCCCTCTGCTTTCAGGTCTTCCTCTTTCCGAATCCAGGCTTGGATTTCACCGGACACTTCTTCTGGCTTCACAAGCAGCAAGTCTTCATTGGCTCCCATTGAGAACGACGCCGCGACCCGACACCAAAGGAGACCTATGCACCCGGCTTCCCTGGGTGAGGTAACTCCAGCACTACGGTGCTCCTGTGGGTGTTGGCCCTAGAACTACTTACCCTGTAAGTGACTTGCTTGTAGCTACTCCCGAAGTGCCCTTAAACTCTTAATTTCCAACCGCGACTTGCTCCATTGAAGTCTACGGCGATCCGCGCCTGTGTTCACTCACTGCACGCGTCCCCCGTGGGTCCTTTACTTACCTGCCTTGGGTGGTTTCGTGAGGCCCCAGCACTTCTGAAGGCCCTAGGCCTTGTCCCTTTGCAAGTCGTTGTTCTTAAGTCTCTTTTTAGTATATGGTCTGGTACGCCCCTAGGGCCCCAGCCATATTTGTGCTCAATTTGTTGTGAAACGTTGATTTGTGCATATGTTCCTGACTTCTAATCTCACAAGAGATATGTTGAGAGTTGTTTAGTAATAAATACATATATATTTGATATATATACCTGTGTGGTGTCTTTTCATTTGGTGATTCAAGAGATTGTTTGGTAAAACAAGCTGCTTTACATTCCTCCAAGACTTAGCCTGAAGGCTGCTCTCCACAGCTACCACTAGGATAGCTTTCTGTAAAGGTTGTCTTAAACCTACCTACCATAAGAGTCTAATTGTACTGGTGCAAGGTGTCCACTTTAACTAGTGAACAGCATATACCAGGCCAAGTTCTCACATTGGTGGCAGCGTGTGGGATTCCAGCTTGCTATTGTTTTACCAGAAAATCTCTATTTGAATTACTAACTGAAAACCACTATAGGTACTCAAGGTACATATAAAGTCAAGCTTAGTATCAATAAGTTCTACTGAACTTAGAGCTGTGTGCCAAGGGATAGCACACCCTTTCTACAGCTCAAGCTAGTATCAGTAGGCCACAAACTAGTGTAGGTAGTACAACACTGCACAACACTAGAATGTCCTTAAGGGTTGGACCCAGTGGATCCACTCAGCCTCAGTATAAGGACATGACTTTCTTTGACTTGAAAGCCATGTGTGCTGCAAGGCACCTGAAGATAGGACAGAGTCCCTCCACACTACACCTGATAGATCTGCTGACAGTAGATGATCTTAGATTAGCTCTAGGAGCTAATGGGTCTGAATCAGTGAGTGGGTCAATTACAGTGTCTGGGTCAGATGATGAACATCAGGATGACCAAGACTATGTGGTTGTAGGGCCAGGTCCCAAGGGGTCTGAACAGGACAGAGGAATTCTCGCTAAGAGAACTGACATGGTGGAGGAGAGGCCTAGGTCCCTTTCTAGGGAATCTGACCACTCCTATCACTCTGGCAGAGAATCTGTCTACCAGAGGAACTCCTACTTCCCAAGAAGAGAGACCTCCTCTGACAGAATGTACAAACTGCTGCAGTATGAGGAAGCAAGATTTGCCCTCAAAACCAAGCAGTTGGCATTAGATAGAGAAGCCCTGGAGCTCCAGAGAGCTTCTAGAAAAGAGGGGTTAGAACCCCCTGGTGGCAGCAACAGTGTCCCTAGAGGCAGAGAATATATTCCAGACCATAGGAACCTGAGCAAGGTTGTTCCTCCCTACCAGAGTGGGGATGATATCCATAAGTGGGTAACTGCTATGGAAAGGGCCTGTAGAGTACAACAGGTCCCCCAAAAGCAGTGGGCAGCAATCTTGTGGCTCTCCTTTTCAGATAAAGGTAGAGACAAGCTCCTCACTGTTAGAGAAGAGGATGCTGATGACTATGAAGTCCTGAAGAGTGCACTGATAGATGGGTTTGGCTTAACCACTGAGCAGTACAAGTTGAAGTTCAGAGACACCCAGAAGGCACAGACTCAGGACTGGACTGACTTTGTAGATTGTGCAACCAAGGCTCTGGAGGGTTGGCTGGTTGGCAGTAGAGTTACTGATTTCAAGGGATTGTATAATCTAATGATGAGAGAACAGATCCTTAATAATTGCCAGAACCAGTTGTTGCATCAATACCTGGTGGACTCAGATCTGACCTCTCCCCAAGAATTGGGAAAGAAGGCAGACAAGTGGGTCAGAACCAGGGTGAGGCAGAAAACCCAGAACCAAGGGGGTGACACAAAGAAGCAGGATTCTAAGGGCTCTGAGAAAAGTGGGGATAAGTCAAAAGACCAGAAGTCTTCACAAGGGCCCCAAAAATCTGCATCTAGTGGGGAGTCACAATCCAACAAGGGAAAAGGCCAAAAGAAGCCCTGGTGCAAATTCTGTAAACAGAAAGGGCACTGGACTTCTGATTGTAACAAGTCCAAAGACCAAACCACCACCACTCCTGCCCCTAAGGCAGCTGTTCCCCCTAGTTCAGCTACTGGTGGAGGTGGTACTCAGAATAAGGGTGTAGTAGGGTTGACCCTGGGTTCTGAAGTGGACTCTGGCCTAGTCAGAGTACCCACTCAGCAATGCTGATTTGTGATGGAGACATTGATATGTCCTTCCTGGTGAGCCCCAGTAATCTGGGCAAATACAAACAGCAGCCTGTAATAAATGGCAAACAGGCTTTGGCATTTAGGGACACCGGTGCTAGTGTCACCATGGTGGCAGAGGACCTTGTGGACCCTGGACAGATCATCCTGGGCGAAATGTACCAGGTGACCAATGCAAGCAATGTCAGGACCAACCATAGTCTGGCAGTTGTGAATTTCTCCTGGGGAGGGCTAACTGGCCTCAAGAAGGTTGTAGTCAGTGCAGACCTCCCTGTAGAATGTCTATTGGGCAATGATCTAGAAACTTCAGCCTGGTCTGAAGTAGAGTTATGGACTCCTGCTGAGATGTTGGGCATCCCTGCAGAGGTATTTGCTGTGACCAGGTCACAGGCCAAAATGCATGACACTGAACAAGCTCTGGATCCTGAAACCATGGACCAGATGCTTCCCAAGAAGAGGAGCAGTAGGGGTAAGGCAGTGCCTTCCCCTCTGTCTCAGATCACTGATTTCCCTCTTGAGGGAGGAGGAGCAGATCCTGAAGAAGGAACTGCCCCAGAGGGACTTGAGCCTGATCAGGTTGAGTTCTTGGGGGCAGGGGGCCCTTCTAGGGAAGATCTGAGTAAGGAGCAACAGTGCTGCCCCTCTCTTGAACCCCTCAGACAGCAGGCTGCTGCTGAGGCTGCTGGGAGTGCTAGTGGGTCCCATAAAGTTTATTGGGATGAGGGACTCCTATATTCTGAGGGTAGAGATCCAGCCCCTGGAGCCACCAGGAGGTTGTTAATACCTCAGAAGTTTAGGGGTTCCTCTTGACCCTAGCACATGATATCCCTTTAGCAGGTCACTTGGGCCAAAACAAGACCTGGGACAGGCTTGTTCCACATTTTCATTGGCCACATATGTCAGAGGACACAAAGGAGTTTTTTCGCTCCTGTGTCACATGCCAAGCCAGTGGTAAGGCAGGTGGCACCACAAAGGCCCCCTGATACCACTACCTGTGGTGGGGGTACCCTTTGAAAGGGTAGGGATTGACATTGTTGGTCCCCTTGACCCTCAAACTGCATCTGGGCACAGATTTATCCTGGTGGTAGTGGATCATGCCACCAGGTACCCAGAGGCAATTCCTCTGAGGACCACCACAGCCCCTGTGGTGGCAAGAGCCCTCATTGGAGTTTTCTCCAGAGTGGGTTTCCCAAAGGAGGTCATCTCTGACAGAGGTACCAACTTCATGTCAGGATATTTGAAAGCAATGTGGAAGGAGTGTGGTGTAACTTATAAGTTCACCACCCCTATCACCCACAATGCAATGGGTTGGTTGAACGTTTCAACAAAACCCTGAAGGGAATGATTAAAGGACTCCCAGAGAAGCTTAGGCGGAAATGGGACCTTCTTCTTCCCTGCCTGTTGTTTGCATACAGAGAGGTTCCACAGAAGGGGGTTGGTTACAGCCCATTTGAGCTTCAGTTCGGGCATCCTGTAAGAGGTCCATTATGTTTGGTAAAAGAGGGCTGGGAGTTACCTCTCAAACCCCCAAACAGGATGTGATGGACTATGTACTTGGTCTCCGCTCCAGGATGGCCGAATACATGAAGAAGGCAACCAAAAACCTGGAGGCCAGCCAAGAATTACAAAAAGCTTGGCATGACCAAAGGCTGTGCTGACTGTGTACCAGCCAGGACAGAAAGTGTGGGTGTTGGAGCCTGTGGCCCCAGCAGCCCTCCAAGACAAATGGAGTGGCCCCCATACAATAGTTGAGCAAAAGGGAGAAGTCACCTATCTGGTGAATCTTGGAACTCCCAGGAGCCCCCTTTGGGTACTCCATGTCAACAGATTAAAGCCATATGTTGACAGGGCTGACATGGGCTTGCTCATGGCAACTGATGAGGACCAGGAGGAGGAGAGTGACCCTCTCCCTGACCTGCTCTCACAGACCCCTGATGATGGGTCAGTAGATGGTGTTGCTTTGGCAAGCAGCCTCACTGACCATCAGCAAACTGAGTGCAGACAAGTTCTGCAGCAGTACAGACATATGTTTAGCCTGACCCCTAGTCAGACTACCTGGTGCACCCATGAGGTGGACACTGGGGACAGTCTGCCCGTTAAGAGTAAAATCTACAGGCAACCTGAACATGTCAGGGACTGTATCAGGACTGAAGTCCAGAAAATGGTGGAGTTAGGTGTGATTGAGCCTTCAGATAGCCCTTGGGCTAGCCCAGTAGTCCTAGTACCCAAGCCTCATACCCAGGGTGGTAAGAAAGAAATTAGGTTTTGTGTAGACTACAGAGGCCTCAATGCAGTCACCAGGACTGTGCCTATCCCATACCAAGGGCAGATGAGCTGATTGATACTTTGGCCTCAGCCAAATATCTGAGTACATTTGACCTAACAGCTGGCTACTGGCAGATCAGGTTAGCTGATGATGCAAAAGCCAAAACAGCATTTTCAACCCCTGGTGGGCACTACCACTTTGTGGTGATGCCCTTTGGATTGAAAAATGCACCTGCCACTTTTCAGAGGTTGGTGAACAAAGTTCTGGCAGGGATGGAAACTTATTGCTCAGCTTATCTAGATGATATTGCTGTCTTTAGTTCCTCCTGGCAGGATCACCTGGTCCACCTCAGAAATGTTTTGGAGGCTCTGCAGAAAGCAGGCCTCACTATCAAGGCCACTAAGTGCCAGATAGGGCAGTCAGGTTGTGTACCTGGGCCACCTTGTGGGTGGAGGCCAGGTTCAGCCTTTACAGAGCAAAATCCAAACCATAATGGAATGGGTTGCTCCAACCACCCAGACACAGGTGAGAGCCTTCTTAGGCCTGACTGGGTACTATAGGAGGTTTGTGAAGGGATATGGATCTATAGTGACCCCCTTGAATGATCTGACCTCAAAGAAAATGCCAAAAAGGTTCAGTGGACAGCTAGCTGTCAGAAGGCATTTGAAGACCTAAAGCAGGCCATGTGCACTGCCCCCATCTTACAGAGTCCAGACTACACCAAAAAGTTCATTGTCCAAACAGATGCTTCTGAGCTGGGTGTGGGAGCTGTACTGTCTCAACTGAATGATGAAGGTCAAGACCAGCCAGTAGCTTTTATTAGCAGGAGGCTGACCCCTAGAGAGAAACGTTGGTCAGCTATAGAGAGGAGGCCTTTGCTGTGGTGTGGGCCCTAAAGAAGCTGAGGCCATACTTGTTTGGCACTGACTTCATAGTTCAGACTGACCACAAGCCCCTCCTATGGCTGAAACAGATGAAAGGTGAAAACCCCAAACTTTTCAGGTGGTCCATTTCCCTACAGGGGATGGACTATACAGTGGAACATAGGCCTGGGACCCAACATGCCAATGCAGATGGACTCTCAAGGTATTTCCACTTAGAGCACGAAGACTCAACTGGTCAAGGTTAGTTTAGTGTCCCTGCGTTTGGGGGGTTGTGTAGGAGAGTAGGATCTGCCTCTTATGTTGCCCTCACTTTTTTCTGATGTTTACACTGGTTTCTGGCTATAGTCTGGCTGGGACCCTGCCAATCAGGGCCCCAGCCTCTCTGTTCTCTCTAAACGTCTTGGAGTGCACTCTAGGTGCACTAGTGATTGGATACTGTGGTACCTTATGAGTCCCTGGTATATGGTACCTTAGGTACCAAGGGCATAGGTACTTCACAGGCCTACCAGGGGCTGAAGCATGTATTATGTCACCCCTGGGAAGCAGACTAAATCTGACACCACAGGCCTGCTACTGCAGCCTGGGTGAGGAGGTGCTAGCACCCCTCACTGAGCTATAGGTTCCCTATATCTCCCCTGCACACACATTTAAACCTATCAGTCACCCCTAAGGCAGGCCCTATCAATCTTGAGGGCAGGGTGCTTAGTTTCTATGTGAGAGGGTGCCTCTGCCTGAGCAGGGCCCCTCTGCAGCTCTCAGAGTCCATTCTCTGGGGCTGTTTGTGAATGCGGTCAAACCATATACTCTTAAGTGCATTATAACCTCGCGGTTAATGCTAACTTTGGAATGGCTGCATCAAAACATGTCGTGTTTGGTGTCAAACACTTTGGAATCATACCCCACACCAGTAACTGGTGTGGGAGTATGATCCCACCCTTCTAGAGGGATAGACATGTACCTACTGTGGAAACGCGGTAGAATCCTGAAGAGCCCTGGCATCACAAAATGGATGCCACCAGTCACAGACACTGGGCTGCCCTCCTGCTGATGACCAACACTCGCAGTGGAGGAGGCCCAACAATAGGTATCCTGTCACAGGGAGGTGTGACCACCTCCCAGACAGGGTTTAGTGTATTGGGGCTGGGTGGGTGCACTCCTAGTGTGCTTTGAAGTCCTGCACTGGGGGAGCAGAAGGCTCCTCTGTTCATACACCAGTTCAAACCGGCTCAGGGGCTACCTGCCCCTGCTCTGGTGCGAAACTGGACAAAGGGAAGTGGGTGTAGCCACCCACTCCCCTGACCCTCCCATAGGTGGGGTCTTAGAGCTAGTCCCTCCCTTCCTTTTAGTATAAGATAGGGAACCCTTGACCTTGCAAACTAGATATCCCTGGACGACGCTCTAACGAAGAATCCCAGACCTTTGACATTCCACTACCTCTGGAAGACTGAAGAATCTCCCTTGGAGTCAAGGAGTAACTCCCCTGCTTGGCAGGCACCAAAAACTGCAACGACGGTCGCAAACTACGCCGCTCCTGCCGGAGCCCAAAGTCCCTGCAGCCCAGGAAGAGGATTTCAATACTTCTCCAAGGCCATCGTGAGATCCCAGTGAAGCTGAGACAAGTGGACCCCAAGACTGATGAGGAACCGCAGTCCCTGGGTACCGTGCACTATTTTCGAGTGCAACCCCTTCACGACGCTCTACGAACCTGTGCTTTAGACCATGTGTGGTCCCAGCCTCTAGCAGAGATCCCTCCCAAGATCAGAGGCCTACCCTGTCCCGAGTGACCGTGGGCCCCTGTTGAAGGAATCCTCCCGAGGCATCTTCGCAATCCCTTGCCAGCTGGCTGGTGGGTCCCCTGAAGACTTTTCCACAAATCCAAAGGGCTCCCCTAGTTGATCCAGGCCTGCCCTGACTTACCCTCGCTGGGTGAGTCCCCCAGACCTTGCTGGTCTGCGCCATTGACTTTTTGTTCTTTCCACGAGACTTGCTGCTACCAAGGCTTGTTGGATCCAATCGGGTCGCCGACACCGCAGTCGGCTGTAGACTTTGAGCAACACACTGAATCCAGCTCCTGGTTGTCCTCGACGCCTCCTGGACCTCGTGGCCAAAGAGTCAAGACACCCATGAACGACCTGAATCTGTCGACGACGGTGGGCATTCATCTTCCTTGCCCCGGGTCACTGCCAAGTGACTTTGAACACTGTCCCCTCTGCTTTCAGGTCTTCCTCTTTCCGAATCCAGGCTTGGATTCCACCGGACACTTCTTCTGGCTTCACAAGCAGCAAGTCTTCATTGGCTCCCATTGAAAACGACGCCGCGACCCGACACCAAAGGAGACCTATGCACCCGGCTTCCCTGGGTGAGGTAACTCCAGCACTACAGTGCTCCTGTGGGTTTTGGCCCTCGAACTACTTACCCTGTAAGTGACTTCCTTGTAGCTACTCCCGAAGTGCCCTTAAACTCTTAAATTCCAACCGCGACTTGCCCCATGGAAGTCTACGGCGATCCGCGCCTGTGTTCACTCACTGCACGCGTCCCCCGTGGGTCCTTTACTTACCTGCCTTGGGTGGTTTCGTGAGGCCCCAGCACTTCTGAAGGCCCTAGGCCTTGTCCCTTTGCAAGTCGTTGTTCTTAAGTCTCTTTTTTAGTATATGGTCTGGTACGCCCATAGTTGTGAAACGTTGATTTGTGCATATGTTCCTGACTTCTAATCTCACAAGAGATTAGTAGAGAGTTGTTTAGTAATAAATACATATATATTTGATATATATACCTGTGTGGTGTCTTCATTTGGTGATTCAAGAGATTGTGTGGTAAAACAAGCTGCTTTACATTCCTCCAAGACTTAGCCTGAAGGCTGCTCTCCACAGCTACCACTAGGATAGCTTTCTGTAAAGGTTGTCTTAAACCTACCTACCATAAGAGTCGAATTGTACTGGTGCAAGGTGTCCACTTTAACTAGTGAACAGCATATACCAGGCCAACTTCTCATACAAACCATATACCAATAAAGTGGTATAAGAACCACGACTGAGCTAGACACAAGGCTTAGAGCCTGTAGAAGTGCTTGGCCCTCAAGGAACCACCCAAGGTAGTGACACAGGGGACCCACGGGGGACGCGTGCAGTGTGAGAACACAGCCGCGAGCCGCCGTTGACTTCTATGGGGAATGTCGCGGTTGGAGTTTTAAAGAAAAAGGACACTTAGAGGAGTACTTGGAGCAAACCCCTTTAGAACTAGGCTGTTCTAGAGTCAATACCCACGGGAGCACCGGAGTACTCGTGTTACCTCACCCAGGGAAGCCGGGTGCATAGGTGCCTTTCGGGGTCGGGTTTCGTCGTCGTTTTCAATGGCGATCTGCTGCAAAGTGCTGCTGGCGGCCAAGTCGAAAGTGTTCGGGTGGATCCAAAGGTGGATCGAAGATCTGAAGAACCTGAAAGCAGAGGGGACAGAGTCTGGGTCACTAGCCAGTGACCAGGAAGGCGATGAGCAGATGCCCACCGATGTTGGGTGCTTCAGGTAGGTTGACGGTCATATTGACTCTTCAGCCACGAGGTCCAGGAGGCGTCGACGACAACCAGGAGCTGGATTTGAGCTGTCCCACGATGTCTGTCGAGTGCTGGGGTGTCGGCGACCGGATTGGACCCAACAAGCCTTGGCAACGGCAAGTCACGTGGAATTGGAAGAAGGACGGTGGTACAGACCAGCAAGGTCTGAGGGACTTACCCAGCAAAGGTAAGTCAGGGCACGTCTGGAGCAACCAGGGAAGCCCAAGCAGAAGAAGAGTTGCCTTCGGGAGGACCCACTAGCCAACGGACTAGCGACCGCAAAGGAGCCTTGAGTGGACGCACTTGGAGCTGGCTTGCAGGACACTCGTGGAGTGGAGGCCAGTGATCTTTGGTGCAGTTGGTGCTGGATGTGGGGGCTACTTTGATCCCAAAGCACAACTTCGTGGAAGACCAGGAAGAGGATGCACTTGCAAATGTGCTCGGTGTCCAGGGGTCACGGTTCCACGTTACCCACGACAGCTACAGGCCTCAGCTTTGCTGGGGACTCAGGGCAGCCTCGGGGAGTCTGGAAATCTACCTCTGGGGATGCAAAGACTTCGGCGTCCGGCGGGAGCTTCGGCGATGCAGACCGGACAATTGCTTCTTAGATGCCTGCCAAGCAGGTGAGTCACTCCTTGACCCCAAGGGAGATTCTTCAGTCCTCTAGTCTTGAATAGAGCGTCGAAGTTCCTGGATTCAGTTACAGAGTTTCGTCCAGGGATATCTAAAGTCCTAAGGACTGGGGTCCCATACTTATACAAAGTTAGGGGGTTGGACATACTCTGGGGACCCACCTATGGGAGGGTCAGGGAAGAGGGGTGGTTATACCCATTTCCCTTTGTCCAGTTTCGCGCCAGAGCAGGGGCAGGTAGCCCCTGCAACCGGTTTGAACTGGCATATGCACAGGGGCGCCAAATGTGCCCCCAGTGCAGGACTTCAAAGCACCAGAGGGTGCTCCCGCCCAGCCCCAATACACACTATCCTGTCTGGGGAGGTGGTTACACCTCCCTTCGACAGGAAACCTATTGTCTAGGCCTCCCCTGCCGGAGTTTCAGTCAGCAGCAGGAGGCCAGACCCGTGTCTGTGGCAGCGGCATCCATTTTGTGATGCCAGGGCTCTGGAAAGAAGTTACCGGGCAGTCCGGTGTGTACATGTCTCTCCCTCTAGAAGGGTGGAATGCTACCCCCGCCGCCAGGATTGGCGGGGGGGGGTAGTATTCCAAGATGTTTGACACCAAACACGACATGTTTTGGTGCAGCCAGTCCAAAGTTAGCATTGTACTGCGAGGATATAATGCACTTAAGAGTATATGGTCAGGCTGTACCAGAAACAGCATCAGAGGAGGGACTCCGAACGCTGCAGAGGGCTCTGCTCATGCAGGGGCACCCTCTCACACAAAAACCAAGCACTCTGCCTTCAGGATTGTTAAGGCCTGCCATAGGAGTGACGTATAGGTTTATATGTGTGTGCAATTGTAGTGATATAGGTAGCCTATATCACAGTAAGGGGTGCATGCACCACCTTACCCAGGCTGCAGTAGCAGACCTGTGGTGTCATTTTGGATGGCCTTCCAGGGGTGGCACAATACATGCTGCAGCCCCTGGTAGGCCTCTGAGGTACCTATGCCCTGGGTACATAGTATACCATATACTAGGGACTTATAAGGGCACTCCAGATTCCAATCAGAGATGTGTCTAAGGCACATGGAAACCCTTTTATAGAGGAAGCAGATAGACTGGGGCCCTGAATAGCAGGATCCCAGTCCAACTAAGTCATAAACCAGCAAAACACCAGGAAAAAAGTGGGGGCAACCATACAGTCAGATTCCACCTTCCTACATAACCCCCCCCCCAAACGAAAGGAGATAAGGCTAACCTTGGCCAGTTGAGCCTTTATTGACTACGTGGCCATATAAGGAAGCACCTGCACTAGCATGGTTGCCCCCTATCTTATGGTCCACTAAGCAATCCCTCACCCTAAGGGTATGAGAGGGTCTCCACCATGGGGAATTACTACCTGTGGTGTGCTTTGGTAAAGTACAAGGCTGGTGAGGTGTCTGAGTAGGTAAGTGAGGCCCTAGGAAGGTTGGTCTCAGCTTCCTCAGATTACTGGTCACCATGTATGCCTGTCTTTCCATGACTGAGTTGCACTTTGCTCTTAGGGTCAACCTTTGGCTGCCTACAGCTGGGGGTTGGGTCCCTTTGGATGGACCACTGGAGGGACATGGCAGGTTTGGAACCTTTTGGTGCCAGGTTTGCCCTTGCCTAACAGAGTCCTTCTGGGGGAGGTCCCTACACAAAGGTATGGGGGATCCCTCAGTGTGTTGAGGAATTTTCACCTGGCTAGGGCTACTAGACTGGGTGCCCCTAATCTGCTGATGGGGGGTTCCTCTGGACAGGGGCCCTGGGGGTCCACTGAACTCCCTGACCTCTGCAGCCCTGGGCTGACTGAGGCAGGGTAGAGAGGGGCAGGTTACCTGCTCCAGACTGGGTACCACCTTGGAAGGGTCCTCTGCCATCAGGGGTGTGGCCAGGCCAGGCCTGACTACCTCTGGGGCAGTTCCTTCACTAGGGGTGTAGGAAGGTGGAATCTGACTATATGGTTGCCCCCACTTTTTTTTAATGGTGTCTTGCTGGTTTATGACTTAGTTGGGCTGGGATCCTGCTATTCAGGGCCCCAGTCTATCTGCTTTCTCTGTAAAGGTTTCCATGTGCCTTAGGCACATCTCTGATTGGAATCTGGAGTGCCCTTATAAGTCCCTAGTATATGGTATACTATGTACCCAGGGCATAGGTACCTCAGAGGCCTACCAGGGGCTGCAGCATGTATTATGCCACCCCTGGAAGGCCATCCAAACTGACACCACAGGTCTGCTACTGCAGCCTGGGTAAGGTGGTGCATGCACCCCTTACTGTGATATAGGCTACCTATATCACTATATACATACACACATATAAACCTATAAGTCACTCCTATGGCAGGCCTTATCAATCCTGAAGGCAGAGTGCGTGGTTCCTATGTGAGAGGGTGCCCCTGCATGAGCAGGGCCCCTCTGCAGCGTTCGGAGACCCTTATCTGATGCTGTTTGTAGTGCAGCCTGACCATATACTCTTAAGCGCATTATAACCTCGCGTTAAATGCTAACTTTGTAATGGCTGCACCGAAACATGTCGTGTTTGGTGTCAACATCTTGGAATACTACCCCCCCGCCAATTCTGGCGGCGGGGGTAGCATTCCACCCTTCTAGAGGCAGAGACATGTTAACCCTGGCCTGGCCGGTAACTTCTTTCTAAAGCCCTGGCATCACAAAATGGATGCTGCTGCCACAGACACAAGTCTGGCCACCTGCTGCTGGACGAAACTCCGGCAGGGGAGGCCTGGACAATAGGTTTCCTGTCCCAGGGAGGTGTGACCACCTCCCCAGACAGGATAATGTGTATTGGGGCTGGGCGGGAGCACTTTCGGGTGCTTTGAAGTCCTGCACTGGGGGCACACTTGGTGTCCCTGTGCATACCCCAGTTCAAACCGGATCAGGGGCTTGCAG
The DNA here is from genome assembly GCA_963921515.1 of Calotriton arnoldi. Taxonomy (NCBI): domain Eukaryota; kingdom Metazoa; phylum Chordata; class Amphibia; order Caudata; family Salamandridae; genus Calotriton; species Calotriton arnoldi. The sequence continues at coordinate 40,793 of CAWUFW010008376.1, read as the reverse complement.
CCCCTGCTTTGGCGCGAACTGGACAAAGGGAAAGGGGTGTAGCCACCCTCTGCCCTGACCCACCCATAGGTGGGGCCACAGAGTAGTCCAACCCCTAAACTTGGTATAAGTATAGGAACCCAGTCCTTAGGACTTTAGATTATCCCTGGACGAAACTCTGAAACAGAATCCTGGACCTTCGACGCTCTACTCAAGATTAGAGGACAGAAGAATCTCCCTTGGGGTCAAGGAGTGACTCCCCTGCTTGGCAGGCACCAAAGATGCATCTGTCCGGTCTGCATTTCTGAAGCTCCCGTGGGACGCCGAAGTCTTCGCATCACCAGAGGTGGAATCTCAGACTTCCTCGAGGCTACCCTGAGTCCCCAGCAAAGCTGAGGCCCGTAGCTATCGTGGGTAACGTGAGACCTTGACCCCTGGACACCGAGCACATTTGCAAGTGCATCCTCTTCTGGGTGTCCCACGAAGTCGTGCTTTGGGCTCCGAGTAGCCCTAGCCTCCAGCACCAACTGCACCGAAGATCACTGGCCTCCACTCCACGAGTGTCCTGTGAGCCAGATCCACGTGCGACGTCTCGAGGCTCCTTCGCGGTCGCTAGCCCGTTGGCTAGTAGCCCTTAACGAAGGCCAATCTTTTTCTTCTTGGGCATCGTGGTTGCTCCAGGCCTGCCCTCACTTACCGTTGCTGGGTGAGTTCCCCAGACCTTGCTGGTCTGCACCATCGACGATCTTCATCTTCATCGAGACTTGCCGTTGCCAAGGCTTGTTGGGTCCAATCCGGTCGCCGATACCTCAGCACTCGACAGACATCGTGTACCAGCCCGAATCCTGCTCCTGGTTGCCGACAACGCCTCCTGGACCTCGTGGCTGAAGAGTCAAGATGACCGTCAATGCACCTGAAGCACTCGACATCGGTGGGCATCTGTCCATCGCCTTCCTGGTCACTGGCTAGTGACCCAGACTCTGTCCCCTCTGCTTTCAGGTTCTTCAGATCTCCGATCCACTCTTGGATCCACCCGGACACTTTCCACTTGGTCGCCAGCAGCACTTTGCAGCAGATCGCCATTCAAATCGACGACGAAACCCGACCCTGAAAGGCACCTATGCACCCGGCTTCCCTGGGTGAGGTAACACGAGTACTCCGGTGCTCCCGTGGGTAGAGACTCTTCAAAGTACTAGTTCTCAAAGGGTTTGCTCCAAGTCCTCCTTTAAGTGTCCCTTTTCTTTAATTTCCTGATCGCGACTTTCTCCATAGAAGTCAACGGCGTATCGCGGTTGTGTATTTACACTGCACGCGTCCCCGTGGGTCCCCTGTGTCACTACCTTGGGTGGTTCCTTGTGGTCCAAGCACTTCTAGAGGCTCTAGGCCTAGTGTCTAGTTCAGTCGTGGTTCTTATACCACTTTATTGGTATATGGTTTGGTACGCCCCTAGGGCCCAAACGTGTATTTGTGCTATTACTGTGTTTAAATAACTTCTAACTTATGTACTTCGAACTCTAGCCTCATAAAGAGACTAGAGGGGTGTGTTTAGCAATAAATACATATATTTTGAATATATACCTGGTGTGGTGCTCTTTCATTTGATCACTCAAGAGATTATAGACTGGTAAAACAAGCTGCTTTACATTCCTTCAAGACTTAGCCTGAAGGCTGCTCTCCATAGCTACCACTAAGATAGCTTTCAATAAGGTTGTCTTTAACCTATCTCCAATAAGGGGTTGTTTGGACTGGTGCAAGGTGCCCACTATAATTAGTGGACATCATATGCCAGGCCAACTTCTCACATTGGTGTGCAGCGTGTGGGATTCCAGCTTGCTATTGTTTTACCAGATAATCTCAATTGAATTGATCAACTGAAAACCACTAAAGGTACCTAAGGTACATATAATTTAAGCTTAGAATACAGTAAGTTCTACTGAACTTAGAGTTGTGTGTTAAGGGATAGCACACCCTTTCTACAACTCAAGAGAGTTTAATAGGCCACACTAGAGTAGGTAGTGCATACACCACACCACACTAGTAATGTATTTAAAGGTAGGATCTAGAGAATCCTTACCAGAAGCCACTGGGCTTCTTCCCTCCAAGTATGATACCCTCCCATTCTTGGAATTGAGAGCATTATGTAACTTGAGGAAATTAAGGACAGGCCAAAGTCCACCACCCAACACCTTAAAGAGTTGTTGGTGGCTTATGACCTTAGTAAGCCCTTGGGGACTGAAGGGGTAGGAGCTGAGGGTGGGGCAGAAGAAGAGGAAGGGACCAGGGGTACCAATACCCCCAGCCACCCCCTCTGAAACTGGCCAGGAGGGTGACAATGACCCTGACCTGGATAACCCAATCCCTCCTGTGGAAGATGAAGAGGATGATCAGGATGATGCCCTCTTTGTCCCCCAGGAAGGATTATGAGTGTGCCCAGAAAGTCTAGATCTCCTTCTCAGGAGTCTAACCACTCTGGCACCTCAATAGGGAGCTCTGTCTCATCTCATAGGAGGGAATCCTCTCATGAGAGAAGAAAGAGGCTGATTCAATATGAGGAAGCTCAGCTTGAACTCAGAAGGAAGCAAGTAGCCTTAGACAGGAGTCCCTAGATCTCTTTAGAGAGAGAAAAAAGTTGGGACTAGAGTCCCATGGTGGCAACAATATCCCTAAAGATAGGGAAAGGTCTTATGACCATAGAAACCTAAACAAGATTGTCCCTCCCTACCAGAGTGGGGATGACATCCACAAATGGATAACTGCACTGGAGAGGGCCTGTAAAGTTCAGAAGGTCCCCCAGCAGCAGTGGGCAGCAATCTTGTGGCTCTCCTTTGCAGACAAAGGTAGAGACAAGCTCCTCACTGTAAGAGAAGAGGATGCTGACAATTACACAGTCTTGAAGAGTGCTCTGATAGATGGGTTTGGCCTAACCACTGAACAGTATAGGTTGAAGTTCAGAGACACCCAAAAAGCTCAGACTCAAGACTGGGTTGATTTTGTAGACTGTGCTACTAAGGCTCTGGAAGGTTGGATACATGGCAACAAAGTGCATGACTTTTTAGGATTGTACAATTTGATTATGAGGGAGCAGATCCTTAATAATTGTCAAAACCAGCTTTTGCACCAGTATCTGGTTGTCTCTGATCTGACCTCTCCCCAAGAATTGGGAAAGAAGGCAGACAAATGGGTCAGAACCAGAGTAAAGACTAAAAATCAGGGTGGTGACCAGAAGAAAGATTCTACTAAGTCCCAAGAGAAAGGTGAAATGAATGAAATGAAATTCGTACTTGTAAAGCGCACTTATACCCCCAAAGAGGTGTCCTGGCGCTGTACGCATACCGCTGTGGAACCCTTCCTGGCTTTTCCCTGTGAAATGTCCACTCCTGGGCACCCCCAGGGTGAAGCCAGGCATCCCAGCGCTGTTGGGGCCGTTGTGGAGATTAAGCAAGCTATTGCCCAGAGTTGCAGAGTGGGACCCATGATTAGAATAGGCACCGAGGCGAGAATTATCAGGTCCGAGGAAATTGAGCCCAAGACCCGCCGAGGCGGGAATTGAACCCTGGTCCCGGGCCAGATCTCTGCATCAGGGTCTGCCGCTCTAACCATTGAGCCACACTTCACAGGTGGGGATAAATCTAAGGATAAGTCCACTACAGGGCCCCAAAATTCCTCTTCTGGGGGTGGGTCCCAAACTCCTTCCTCTCCTGAAAAGAAACCATATTGCCATGTCTGTAAAAAGCCTGGGCACTGGAAATCTGATCCCAGTTGCCCCAGGATTGGCAATAAAGAAAATGTTCCCCCAGCAACTACTACCCCCTCCTGGTACTACCAGTAGTAATCCTCCAGTTGGGAGTAGTGCACCCAAAAAGTTAGGTGCTTTTGCAACAGGAACAGAGGTGGGCCCTGGTTCAGACAGGGACCCCTCAACAGACTCCTCTGACTCTGATGGTGGTATAGGATTTGCCACCTTTACCATGGGTCCCACAGCATTGGGCAGGTACAGATTGGAGCCACTAATTAATGGTCAGAAAGCTGTGGCATTTAGGGACACAGGGGCTAGTGTCACCATGGTGGCAGGGAAACTAGTCCCCCCTCACCAGCTTTTACCGGAGTTTAAATACCAGGTGACCAACATTGATGGTGTCAGAACAGATCACCCCATGGCCATAGTCAATCTCAGCTGGGAGGGGGTCACAGGCCCAAAAAGAGTGGCAGTGTCCCCAACCCTACCTGTAGATTGCCTGATGGGCAATGATTTGGAAATTTCAGCCTGGGCTGAAGTTGAACACCAAACCCATCTTAGGATGTTGGGCGTCCCTGCAAGGTTAGTGGGGCTGTGATGGCCACAGCCCCAGCCCAAGAATTTGGAGAGATGGAGCCTGAAAGAATGGCCCACTCTCCCCCAAAAGAGAGCACAAGGGTTGAAGAAAAGTCTTCTCCCCTCCAGACAGTAGGTAAGGGTCAGCCTCCTCAGGGAACTGACCCTACCCCTAGTGAAGGAACTGCACCAGAGGTAGTCAGGCCTGGCCTGGCCACACCCCTGATGGCAGAGGACCCTTCCAAGGTGGTACCCAGTCTGGAGCAGGTAACCTGCCCCTCTCTACCCTGCCTCAGCCAGCCCAGGGCTGCAGAGGTCAGGGAGGTCAGTGGACCCCCAGGGCCCCCTGTCCAGAGGAACCCCCATCAGCAGATTAGGGGCACCCAGTCTAGTAGCCCTAGCCAGGTGAAAATTCCTCTACACACTGAGGGATCCCCCATACCTTTATGTAGGGACCTCCCCCAGAAGGACTCTGGTAGGCAAGGGCAAACCTGGGACCAGAAGGTTCCAAACCTGCCATGTCCCTCCAGTAGTCCATCCAAAGGGACCCAACCCCCAGCTGTAGGCAGCCAAAGGTTGACCCTTAGAGCAAAGTGCAACTCAGTCATGGAAAGACAGGCATACATGGTGACCAGTGATCTGAGGAAGCTGAGGCCAACATTCCTAGGGCCTTACTTCCCTACTCAGACACCTCAACAGCCTTGTACTTTACCTAAGCACACCACAGGTAGTGATTCCCCATGGTGGAGACCCTCTCATACCCTTAGGGTGAGGGATTGCTTAGTGGACCATAAGACAGGGGGCAACCATGCTAGTGCAGGTGCTTCCTTATATGGCCACTTAGTCAATAAAGGCTCAACTGGCCAAGGTTAGCCTTATCTACTTTCGTTTGGGGGGTTATGTAGGAAGGTGGAATCTGACTATATGGTTGCCCCCACTTTTTTTATGGTGTCTTGCTGGTTTATGACTTAGTTGGGCTGGGATCCTGCTATTCAGGGCCCCAGTCTATCTGCTTTCTCTGTAAAAAGGTTTCCATGTGCCTTAGGCACATCTCTGATTGGAATCTGGAGTGCCCTTATAAGTCCCTAGTATATGGTATACTATGTACCCAGGGCATAGGTACCTCAGAGGCCTACCAGGGGCTGCAGCATGTATTATGCCACCCCTGGAAGGCCATCCAAACTGACACCACAGGTCTGCTACTGCAGCCTGGGTAAGGTGGTGCATGAACCCCTTACTGTGATATAGGCTACCTATATCACTATATACATACACACATATAAACCTATAAGTCACTCCTATGGCAGGCCTTATCAATCCTGAAGGCAGAGTGCGTGGTTCCTATGTGAGAGGGTGCCCCTGCATGAGCAGGGCCCCTCTGCAGCGTTCGGAGACCCTTCTCTGATGCTGTTTGTAGTGCAGCCTGACCATATACTCTTAAGCGCATTATAACCTCGCGTTAAATGCTAACTTTGTAATGGCTGCACCGAAACATGTCGTGTTTGGTGTCAAACATCTTGGAATACTACCCCCCCGCCAATTCTGGCGGCGGGGGTAGCATTCCATCCTTCTAGAGGAGAGACATGTTAACCCTGGCCTGGCCGGTAACTTCTTTCTAAAGCCCTGGCATCACAAAATGGATGCTGCTGCCACAGACACAAGTCTGGCCTCCTGCTGCTGGACGAAACTCCGGCAGGGAGGCCTGGACAATAGGTTTCCTGTCCCAGGGAGGTGTGACCACCTCCCCAGACAGGATAATGTGTATTGGGGCTGGGCGGGAGCACTTTCGGGTGCTTTGAAGTCCTGCACTGGGGGCACACTTGGTGTTCCTGTGCATACCCCAGTTCAAACCGGATCAGGGGCTTGCAGCCCCTGCTTTGGCGCGAACTGGACAAAGGGAAAGGGGTGTAGCCACCCCTCTGCCCTGACCCACCCATAGGTGGGGCCACAGAGTAGTCCAACCCCTAAACTTGGTATAAGTATAGGAACCCAGTCCTTAGGACTTTAGATTATCCCTGGACGAAACTCTGAAACAGAATCCTGGACCTTCGACTCTCTACTCAAGATTAGAGGACAGAAGAATCTCCCTTGGGGTCAAGGAGTGACTCCCCTGCTTGGCAGGCACCAAAGACGCATCTGTCTGGTCTGCATTTCTGAAGCTCCCGTTGGACGCCGAAGTCTTCGCATCACCAGAGGTGGATTCTCAGACTTCCCTGAGGCTATCCTGAGTCCCCAGCAAAGCTGAGGCCCGTAGCTATCGTGGGTGATGTGAGACCGAGACCCCTGGACACCGAGCACATTTGCAAGTGCATCCTCTTCTGGGTCTCCCACGAAGTCGTGCTTTGGGCTCCGAGTAGCCCTAGCCTCCAGCACCAACTGCACCGAAGATCACTGGCCTCCACTCCACGAGTGTCCTGTGAGCCAGATCCACGTGCGACGTCTTGAGGCTCCTTCGCGGTCGCTAGCCCATTGGCTAGTAGCCCTTAACGAAGGCCAATATTTTTCTTCTTAGGCATCCTGGTTCCTCCAGGCTTGCCCTCACTTACCCTTGCTGGGTGAGTTCCCCAGACCTTGCTGGTCTGCACCATCGACGATCTTCATCTTCATCAAGACTTGCCGTTGCCAAGGCTTGTTGGGTCCAATCCGGTCGCCGACACCTCAGCACTCGACAGACATCGTGTACCAGCCCGAATCCTGCTCCTGGTCGCCGACAACGCCTCCTGGACCTCGTGGTTGAAGAGTCAAGACGACCGTCAACGCACCTGAAGCACTCGACATCGGTGGGCATCTGTCCATCGCCTTCCTGGTCACTGGCTAGTGACCCAGACTCTGTCCCCTCTGCTTTCAGGTTGTTCAGATCTCCGATCCACTCTTGGATCCACCCGGACACTTTCCACTTGGTCACCAGCAGCACTTTGCAGCAGATCGCCATTCAAATCGACGACGAAACCCGACCCCGAAAGGCACCTATGCACCCGGCTTCCCTGGGTGAGGTAACACGAGTACTCCGGTGCTGCCGTGGGTAGAGACTCTTCAAAGTACTAGTTCTCAAAGGGTTTGCTCCAAGTCCTCCTTTAAGTGTCCCTTTTCTTTAATTTCCTGATCGCGACTTTCTCCATAGAAGTCAACGGCGTATCGCGGTTGTGTATTTACACTGCACGCGTCCCTCGTGGGTCCCCTGTGTCACTACCTTGGGTGGTTCCTTGTGGTCCAAGCACTTCTAGAGGCTCTAGGCCTAGTGTCTAGTACAGTCGTGGTTCTTATACCACTTTATTGGTATATGGTTTGGTACGCTCCTAGGGCCCAAACGTGTATTTGTGCTATTACTGTGTTTAAATAACTTCTAACTTATGTACTTGAACTCTAGCCTCATAAAGAGACTAGAGGGGTGTGTTTAGCAATAAATACATATATTTTGAATATATACCTGGTGTGGTGCTCTTTCATTTGATCACTCAAGAGATTATAGACTGGTAAAACAAGCTGCTTTACATTCCTTCAAGACTTAGCCTGAAGGCTGCTCTCCATAGCTACCACTAGGTTAGCTTTCAATAAGGTTGTATTTAACCTATCTCCAATAAGGGGTTGTTTGGACTGGTGCAAGGTGCCCACTATAATTAGTGGACAGCATATGCCAGGCCAACTTCTCACAAGGGGTAGGGTCAGTTCCCTGAGGAGGCTGACCCTTACCTACTGTCTGGGGGGGGAGAAGACTTTTCTTCAACCCTTGTGCTCTCTTTTGGGGGAGAGTGGGCCATCCTTCCAGGCTCCATCTCTCCAAAATTTCCCTGGGCTTGGGCTGTGGCCATCACAGCCCCACTAACCTTTACAGGGACGCCCAGCATTCTCAGATGGGTTTGGTGTTCAACTTCAGCCCAGGCTGAAATTTCCATATCATTGCCCATCAGGCAATCTACAGGCAAGTTGGGGGACACTGCCACTCTGTTTGGGCCTGTGACCCCTTCCCAGCTGAGATTGACTATGGCCTTGAATCGTGCCATAGTCAAGGACTGCTATGACTCTGAAATGGCCCTAAAGATCCCCTGGCTAAAGTTTATTAAGAATTCTTTGACCGATATGGGCCGTTTGGAATTCTATGAGCATCCAGAATCCCTGTTAAACATCTCGAGGAAAGGATTAAAAATAGAGTCTCTAAACCATCTGGCGGATCTGCGATTATGCGTGGAATTGGGCAAAACAACTGTGAAACACAACCAAACGGTCCTGACTACTTCCTCCATGCAACCATACCTTTTTAATGTTCTTAATGCACAACATCGATTTGTTTTAACTCATTTTAGACTAAACATCTTCCACCGCTTGATAAGTTTCCCAAACCCTAATGATTGGTCAAAAGATTTACAACGTTGCCCATGTGATAATGTATCAAACCAATCAACCATGCACATCGCACTTTTTGTAAATTCTATAAGGATCTGAGAAGTTTTTTATTGTACCTTTATTGAAATCACTAAATTTTAAACAATGCAGGCCTGCCTTTTTATACTTACAATTGCTCCCCAGTCTGTACACGTGTGTGGTACTTGCAAGATTTCTTAGGCGACCCAAGCAAGAAGGAAAACAATAGTAGCAAAGTGTTGATTTATGATCTCTTGGCTGAAATGTGAACTGCACTATTTCATTCTTTGATACCAATGAATTTTATATGTATGTATTTGTTTTAAGAAATTTTAAGTGCATGTACTCTTTTATGATTCACTTTGTCTGAATCGAATAAAGATATTTTGATTGATTGACTATGGCCATGGGGTGATCTGTTCTGACACCATCTATGTTGGTCACCTGGTATTTAAACTCAGGTAAAAGCTGGTGAGGGGGGGACTAGTTTCCCTTCCACCATGGTGACACTAGCCCCTGTGTCCCTGAATGCCACAGCCTTCTGACCATTAATTATTGGCTCCAGTCTGTACCTGCCCAATGCATTGGGACCCATGGTAAAGGTGGCAAATCCTATACCACCATCAGAGTCAGAGGAGTCTGTTGAGGGGGACCTGTCTAAACTAGGGCCCACCTCTGTTCCCCTTGCAAAAGCACCTAACTTTTTGGGTGCACTACTCCCAACTGGAGGATTACTACTGGTAGTACCAAGAGGGGTGGTAGTAGTTGTTGGAGGAACATTTTCTTTATTGCCAATCCTGGGGCAACTGGGATCTGTTTTCCAGTGTCCAGGCTTTTTACAGACATGGCAATAGGGTTTCTTTTCAGGAGAGGAAGGAGTTTGGGACCCACCCCCAGAAGAGGACTTTTGGGGCCCTGTAGTGGATTTATCCTTAGATTTATCCCCACCTTTCTCTTGGGACTTGGTAGAATCTTTCTTCTGGTCACTACCCTGATTCTTAGGCCTTACCCTGGTTCTGACCCATTTGTCTGCCTTCTTTCCCAATTCTTGGGGAGAGGTCAGATCAGAGTCCACCAGGTACTGGTGTAAAAGCTGGTTTTGACAATAATTAAGGATCTGCTCCCTCATAATCAAATTGTACAATCCTATAAAGTCATGCACTTTGCTGCCATGTATCCAACCTTCCAGAGCCTTAGCAGAACAATCAACAAAGTCCACCCAGTCTTGAGTCTGTGCTTTTTGGGTATCTCTGAACTTTAACCTGTATTGTTCAGTTGTTAGGCCAAACCCATCAATCAGAGCACTCTTCAAGACTTTGTAATTGTCAGCATCCTCTTCTCTAACAGTGAGGAGCTTATCTCTACCTTTGTCTGCAAAGGAGAGCCACAAGATTGCTGCCCACTGCTCCTGAGGGACCCTCTGTACTTTACAGGCCCTATCCAGTGTAGTTATCCATTTGTGGATGTCATCCCCACTCTGGTAGGGAGGGACAACCTTGCTCAGGTTTCTATGGTCATAAGACCTTTCCCTATCTCTGGGAAAATTGCTGCCACCATGGGACTCTAGTCCCATCTTTTCTCTGTCTATAGAGATCTAGGGACTCCCTGTCTATAGCCAACTGCTGTTTTCTGAGCTCAAGCTGGGCTTGTTCATACTGAATCAGTCTCTTTCTTCTCTCATGAGAGGATTCCCTCCTATGAGAGGAGACAGAGGTCCCTACTGAGGTGTCAGAGTGGTTAGACTCCTGAGAAGGAGATCTAGACCTTCTGGGCACACTCACAACTCTTCCTGGGGGGACAAAGGGGAGGTCCTTCTGGGCCTCCTCCTCTTCCTCAGGTGTAACTGCACTTTCCAGGTCAGGATCATTGTCATCCCCTGGCCAGTTTCAGAGGTCAGGTCCTGGGCATTTTCATCCCTGGCCCCTCCCTCATTTTCTGCCCCACCCTCTCTGCCTACCCTTTCAGACCTTATGGGTCTTCTAAGATCATCTAGCAGAAGCATCTCCAGGCGACGTTGGGTGTTGGCATTTTTGCCTGTCTTCAACTTCCTAACCTTGCACAACTCTCTTAATTCCAGGTATGAGAGGTTGTCATATCTGGATGGCAGGAGCCCACTGGTTCCTGGCAGTGAAGACATTACTAGTGTGGTGTGGTGTATGCACTACCTACTCTAGTGTGGCCTACTAAACTCTCTTGAGTTGTAGAAAGGGTGTGCTATCCCTTAACACACAACTCTAAGTTCAGTAGAACTTACTGTATCCTAAGATTGATTTATATGTACCTAAGGTACCCTTAGTGGTTTTCAGTTGATCAATTCTTTTGAGATCATCTGGTAAAACAATAGCAAGCTGGAATCCCACCGCTGCCACCAATGTGAGAAGTTGGCCTGGTATATGCTGTCCACTAATTATAGTGGGCACCTTGCACCAGTCCAAACAACCCCTTATTGGAGATAGGTTAAAGACAACCTTTATTGAAAGCTATCCTAGTGGTAGCTATGGAGAGCAGCCTTCAGGCTAGGTCTTGAAGGAATGTAAAGCAGCTTGTTTTACCAGTCTATAATCTCTTGAGTGACCAAATGAAAGAGGACCACACCAGGTATATATTTAAAATATATGTATTTAGTCTTGAACACACCCCTCTAGCCTCTTTATGAGGCTAGAGTTCGAAGTACATAAGTTACAAGTCGAATATCAACAGTAATAGCACAAATACACGTTTGAGCCCTAGGGGCGTACCAAACCATATACCAATAAAGTGGTATAAGAACCACGACTGAGCTAGACACAAGGCCTAGAGCCTGTAGAAGTGCTTGGCCCTCAAGGAACAACCCAAGGTAGTGACACAGGGGACCCACGGGGGACGCGTGCAGTGTGAGAACACAGCCGCGAGCCGCCGTTGACGTCTATGGGAAATGTCGCGGTTGGAGTTTTAAAGAAAAAGGACACTTAGAGGAGGACTTGGAGCAAACCCCTTTAGAACTAGGCTGTTCTAGAGTCAATACCCACGGGAGCACCGGAGTACTCATGTTACCTCACCCAGGGAAGCCGGATGCATAGGTGCCTTTCGGGGTCGGGTTTCGTCGTCGTTTTCAATGGCGATCTGCTGCAAAGTGCTGCTGGCGACCAAGTCGAAAGTGTTCGGGTAGATCCAAAGGTGGATTGAAGATCTGAAGAACCTGAAAGCAGAGGGGACAGAGTCTGGGTCACTAGCCAGTGACCAGGAAGGCGATGAGCAGATGCCCACCGATGTTGGGTGCTTCAGGTAGGTTGACGGTCGTCTTGACTCTTCAGCCACGAGGTCCAGGAGGTGTCGACGACAACCAGGAGCTGGATTCCAGCTATACCACAAGGTTTGTCGAGTGCTGGGGTGTCAGCGACCAGATTGGACCCAACAAGCCTTGGCAACGGCAAGTCACATGGAAATGGAAGAAGGACAGTGGTACAAACCAGCAAGGTCTGAAGGACTCACCCAGCAAGGGTAAGTCAGGGCATGTCTGGAGCAACCAGGGAAGCCCAAGCAGAAGAAGAGTTGCCTTCGGGAGGGCCCACTAGCCAACGGACTAGCGACCGCGAAGGAGCCTCGAGTAGACGCACTTGGAGCTGGCTTGCAGGACACTCGTGGAGTGGAGGCCAGTGATCTTCGGTGCAGTTGGTGCTGGAGGAGGGGGCTACTTGGAGCCCAAAGCACAACTTCGTGGAAGACCAGAAAGAGGATGCACTTGCAAATGTGCTCTGTGTCCAGGGGTCATGGTTCCACATTACCCACGACAGCTACAGGCCTCAGCTTTGCTGGGGACTCAGGGCAGCCTCGGGGAAGTCTGGAAATCCACCTCTGGGGATGCAAAGACTTCGGCGTCTGGTGGGAGCTTCGGCGATGCAGCCCGGACAATTGCTTCTTTGGTGCCTACCAAGCAGGGGAGTCACTCCTTGACCCCAAGGGAGATTCTTCAGTCCTCTAGTCTTGAGTAGAGCATCAAAGTTCCAGGATTCAGTTACAGAGTTTCATCCAGGGATATCTAAAGTCCTAAGGACTGGGGTCCCATACTTATACAAAGTTAGGGGTTGGACATACTCTGGGGACCCACCTATGGGAGGGTCAGGGAAGAGGGGTGGTTACACCCATTTCCCTTTGTCCAGTTTCGCGCCAGAGCAGGGGCAGGTAGCCCCTGCAACCGTTTTGAACTGGCATTTGCTCAGGGACACCAAATGTTCCCCCCAGTGCAGGACTTCAAAGCACCAGAGGGTGCTCCCGCCCAGCCCCAATACACACTATCCTGTCTGGGGAGGTGGTTACACCTCCCTTTGACAGGAAACCTATTGTCCAGGCCTCCCCTGCCGGAGTTTCAGTCAGCAGCAGGAGGCCAGACCCATGTCTGTGGCAGCGGCATCCATTTTGTGATGCCAGGGCTCTGGAAAGAAGTTACCGGGCAGCCCGGTGTGTACATGTCTCTCCCTCTAGAAGGGTGGAATGCTACCCCCGCCGCCAGGATTGGCGGGGGGTAGTATTCCAAGATGTTTGACACCAAACACGACATGTTTTGGTGCAGCCAGTCCAAAGTTAGCATTGTACCGCGAGGATATAATGCACTTAAGAGTATATGGTCAGGCTGTACCACAAACAGCATCAGAGGAGGGACTCCGAACGCTGCAGAGGGGCTCTGCTCATGCAGGGGCACCCTCTCACACAAAAACCAAGCACTCTGCCTTCAGGATTGTTAAGGCCTGCCATAGGAGTGACTTATAGGTTTATATGTGTGTGCAATTGTAGTGATATAGGTAGCCTATATCACAGTAAGGGGTGCATGCACCACCTTACCCAGGCTGCAGTAGCAGACCTCTGGTGTCATTTTGGATGGCCCTCCAGGGGTGGCACAATACATGCTGCAGCCCTGGTAGGCCTCTGAGGTACCTATGCCCTGGTTACATAGTATACCATATACTAGGGACTTATACGGGCACTCCAGATTCCAATCAGAGATGTGCCTAAGGCACATGGAAACCCTTTTATAGAGGAAGCAGATAGACTGGGGCCCTGAATAGCAGGATCCCAGTCCAACTAAGTCATAAACCAGCAAAACACCAGGAAAAAAGTGGGGGCAACCATATAGTCAGATTCCACCTTCCTACACCTGTTGCCTCTTTCTGCACCCCTCTTCCCTCTTTCTGCTCCTCTCTTGCCTCTTTCTGCACCTCTCTTCCATCTTTATGCAGTTCTCTTTCCTCTCTCTGCACCCCTCTTGCCTCTTTCTGCTCCTCTGTTGGTTCTTTCTGCATTTCTCTTGCTTTTTTACGCACCTCTCTTGCTTCTTTTTGCACACCTCTTGCCTCTTTCTGCACCACTCTTTCCTCTTTCTGTACCTCTCTTGTCTGTTTCTGAAACTCTCTTGCCTCTTTCTGCAGTTCTCTTGCCTCCTTCTGCACCTCTGTTGCTTCTTTCTGCACTTCTCTTGCCTCTTTCTGCATACCTCTTGCCTGCTTCTGCACCTCACTCGCCTCTTTCTGCACCTCTCTTGTCCCTTTCTGCACCTCTCTTGATTCTTTCTGTACCTCACTTGCCTGTTTCTGCACTTCTCTTGCTTTTTCCTGCACCTCTCTTGTTTCTTTCTGCAACTCTCTTGTCTCTTTCACTTCTCTTGCTTCTTTCTACACCTCTCTTGCTTCTTTCTGCACCCCTGTTGCCTCTTTCTGCACTCGTCTTCCCTCTTTCTGCACTCGTCTTCCCTCTTTCTGCACCACTCTTGCCTCTTTCTGCACCTCTGTTGCTTCTTTCTGCACTTCTCTTGCTTCTTTCTGCTCTTCTCTTGCCTCTTTCTGCACCCCTCTTCCATCTTTATGCAGTTCTCTTCCCTCTATCTGCACCCCTCTTGCCTCTTTCTGCTCCTCTGTTGGTTCTTTCTGCACTTCTCTTGCTTTTTTACGCACCTCTGTTGCTTCTTTTTGCACACCTCTTGCCTCTTTCTGCACCACTCTTTCCTCTTTCTGTACCTCTCTTGTCTGTTTCTGAAACTCTCTTGCCTCTTTCTGCAGTTCTCTTGCCTCCTTCTGCACCTCTGTTGCTTCTTTCTGCACTTCTCTTGCCTCTTTCTGCATACCTCTTGCCTGCTTCTGCACCTCACTCGCCTCTTTCTGCACCTCTCTTCCCCTTTCTGCACCTCTCTTGATTCTTTCTGTACCTCACTTGCCTGTTTCTGCACTTCTCTTGCTTTTTCCTGCACATCTCTTGTATCTTTCTGCAACTCTCTTGTCTCTTTCACTTCTCTTGCTTCTTTCTACACCTCTCTTGCTTCTTTCTGCACCCCTGTTGCCTCTTTCTGCACTCGTCTTCCCTCTTTCTGCACCTCTCTTGCCTCTTTCTGCACCACTCTTGCCTCTTTCTGCACCTCTGTTGCTTCTTTCTGCACTTCTCTTGCTTCTTTCTGCACCACTCTTCCCTCTTTCTGCACCCCTCTTCCCTCTTTCTACACCTCTGTTGCCTGTTTCTGCAACTTTCTTACATCTTTCTGTACTTCTCCTGCCTCTTTCTGCACTTGTTTTCCTCTTTCTGCACTCCTGTTGCTTCTTTTTGTACTTCTCTTGCCTCTTTCTGTACACCTCTTGCCTCTTTCTGTACCTCTGTTGCTTCTTTCTGCACTTCTCTTGCTTCTTTCTGTACACCTCTTGCCTCTTTCTGCACCCCTCTTCCCTCTTTCTGCACCTCTCTTGCCTCTTTCTGCACCTCTCTTGTCTCTTTCTGCACTTCTCTTGCTTCTTTCTGCAACTCTATTGCTTTGTTCTGCACCCCGTTGCCACTTTCTGTACCCCTCATCCCTCTTTCTGCTCCTCTCTTGCCTCTTTCTGCACCTCTCTTCCCTCTTTATGCAGTTCTCTTCCCTCTCTCTGCACCCCTCTTGCCTCTTTCTGCTCCTCTGTTGGTTCTTTCTGCACTTCTCTTGCTTTTTTACGCACCTCTCTTGCTTCTTTTTGCACACCTCTTGCCTCTTTCTGCACCACTCTTTCCTCTTTCTGTACCGCTCTTGTCTGTTTCTGAAACTCTCTTGCCTCTTTCTGCAGTTCTCTTGCCTCCTTCTGCACCTCTGTTGCTTCTTTCTGCACCTCTTGCCCCTTTCTGCACCTCTCTTGATTCTTTCTGTACCTCACTTGCCTGTTTCTGCACTTCTCTTGCTTCTTTCTGCACCTCTGTTGCTTCTTTCAGCACTTCTCTTGCCTCTTTCTGCACTTCTCTTGCCTGTTTCTGCACCTCTCTTGACTCTTTCTACACATCTGTTGCTTCTTTCTGCACCTCCCTTGCTTCTTTCTGCACCCCGTTTGCCTCTTTCAGCAACCTTTTTCCCTGTTTCTGCACCTC
Source organism: Calotriton arnoldi (assembly GCA_963921515.1). Classification (NCBI taxonomy): domain Eukaryota; kingdom Metazoa; phylum Chordata; class Amphibia; order Caudata; family Salamandridae; genus Calotriton; species Calotriton arnoldi. The sequence goes on along the minus strand of CAWUFW010008376.1, from coordinate 24,796 downwards.
TCTTGCCTCTTTTTGCACTCCTGTTCAATCTTTCTGCGCCTCTCCTGCCTGTTTCTGTACCTCTCTTGCCCCTTTCTGCACTTCTCTTGCCTCTTTGTGCATCTCTGGTGCTTCTTTCGGCACTTCTCTTGCCTCTTTTTGCACTTCTCTTCCCTCTTTCTGCACCTCTCTTCCCTCTTTCTGCACCACACCTTCCTCTTTCTGCAACTCTGTTGCTTCTTTCTGCACTTCTCCTACTTCTTTATGCACCACTCTTCCCTCTTTCTGCACCCCTCTCCCTCTTTCTGCTCCTCTCTTGCCTCTTTCTGCACCTCTCTTCCCTCTTTATGCAGTTCTCTTTCCTCTCTCTGCACCCCTCTTGCCTCTTTCTGCTCCTCTGTTGGTTCTTTCTACACTTCTCTTGCTTTTTTATGCACCTCTCTTGCTTCTTTTTGCACACCTCTTGCCTCTTTCTGCACCACTCTTTCCTCTTTCTGTACCTCTCTTGTCTGTTTCTGAAACTCTCTTGCCTCTTTCTGCAGTTCTCTTGCCTGCTTCTGCACCTCACTCGCCTCTTTCTGCACCTCTCTTGCCCCTTTCTGCACCTCTCTTGATTCTTTCTGTACCTCACTTGCCTGTTTCTGCACTTCTCTTGCTTTTTTCTGCACCTCTCTTGTTTCTTTCTGCAACTCTCTTGTCTCTTTCACTTCTCTTGCTTCTTTCTACACCTCTGTTGCTTCTTTCTGCAACTCTATTGCTTTGTTCTGCACCCCGTTGCCTCTTTCTGCACCCCTCTTCCCTCCTTCTGCTCCTCTCTTGCCTCTTTCTGCACCTCTCTTCCCTCTTTATGCAGTTCTCTTCCCTCTCTCTGCACCCCTCTTGCCTCTTTGTGCTCCTCTGTTGGTTCTTTCTGCACTTCTCTTGCTTTTTTACGCACCTTTCTTGCTTCTTTTTGCACACCTCTTGCCTCTTTCTGCACCACTCTTTCCTCTTTCTGTACCTCTCTTGTCTGTTTCTGAAACTCTCTTGCCTCTTTCTGCAGTTCTCTTGCCTCCTTCTGCACCTCTGTTGCTTCTTTCTGCACTTCTCTTGCCTCTTTCTGCACCCCTCTTGCCTGCTTCTGCACCTCACTCGCCTCTTTCTGCACCTCTCTTGCCCCTTTCTGTACCTCTCCTGATTCTTTCTGTACCTCACTTGCCTGTTTCTGCACTTCTCTTGCTTTTTTCTGCACCTCTCTTGTCTTTCACTTCTCTTGCTTCTTTCTACACCTCTGTTGCTTCTTTCAGCACTTCTCTTGCCTCTTTCTGCACTTCTCTTATCTTTTTCTGCACCTCTCTTGCCTCTTTCTACACATCTGTTGCCTCTTTCTGCACCTGTTTTCCTCTTTCTGCACTCCTGTTGCTTCTTTTTGTACTTCTCTTGCCTCTTTCTGTACACCTCTTGCCTCTTTCTGTACCTCTGTTGCTTCTTTCTGCTCTTCTCTTGCTTTTTCATGCACCTTTCTTGCTTCTTTTTGCACACCTCTTGCCTCTTTCTGCACCACTCTTTCCTCTTTCTGTACCTCTCTTGTCTGTTTCTGAAACTCTCTTGCCTCTTTCTGCAGTTCTCTTGCCTCCTTCTGCATCTCTGTTGCTTCTCTCTGCACTTCTCTTGCCTCTTTCTGCACCCCTCTTGCCTGCTTCTGCACCTCACTCGCCTCTTTCTGCACCTCTCTTGCCCCTTTCTGCACCTCTCTTGATTCTTTCTGTACCTCACTTGCCTCTTTCTGCACTTCTCTTGCTTTTTTCTGCACCTCTCTTGTCTCTTTCACTTCTCTTGCTTCTTTCTACACCTCTGTTGCTTCTTTCAGCACTTCTCTTGCCTCTTTCTGCACTTCTCTTGCCTGTTTCTGCACCTCTCTTGCCTCTTTCTACACATCTGTTGCCTCTTTCTGCACCTCCCTTGCTTCTTTCTGCACCCCTTTTGCCTCTTTCAGCAACCTTTTTCCCTGTTTCTGCACCTCTCTTGCCTCTTTTTGCACTCCTGTTCAATCTTTCTGCGCCTCTCCTGCCTGTTTCTGTACCTCTCTTGCCCCTTTCTGCACTTCTCTTGCCTCTTTGTGCATCTCTGGTGCTTCTTTTGGCACTTCTCTTGCCTCTGTCTGCACCCCTGTTCCCTCTTTCTGCACCTCTTTTGCCTGTTTCTGAAACTCTCTTGCCTCTTTCTGCACCTCTGTTGCTTCTTTCTGCACACCTCTAGCCTATTTCTGCACTCCTGTTGCTTCTTTCTGCACTTCGCTTGCTTCTTTCTGTACACCTCTTGCCTCTTTCTGCACCCCTCTCTTTCTGCACCTCTCTTGCCTCTTTCTGCACCTCTCTTGTCTCTTTCTGCACTTCTCTTGCTTCTTTCTGCACCTCTCTTGCTTTTTTCTGCACCCCTATTGCCTCTTTCTGCACCACTCTTGCCTCTTTCTGCACCTCTGTTGCTTCTTTCTGCGCTTCTCTTGCTTCTTTCTGCACCACTCTTCCCTCTTTCTGCACCTCTCTTGCCTCTTTCTGCACCTCTGTTGCCTGTTTCTGCAACTTTCTTACCTCTGTCTGTACTTCTCCTGCCTCTTTCTGCACTTGTCTTGCCTCTTTCTGCACTCCTGTTGCTTCTTTCTGTACTTCTCTTGCCTCTTTCTGTACACCTCTTGCCTCTTTCTGTACCTCTGTTGCTTCTTTCTGCACTTCTCTTGCTTCTTTCTACACCTCTCTTGCTTCTTTCTGCAACTCTATTGCTTTGTTCTGCACCCCGTTGCCTCTTTCTGCACCCCTCTTCCCTCTTTCTGCTCCTCTCTTGCCTCTTTCTGCACCTCTCTTCCCTCTTTATGCAGTTCTCTTCCCTCTCTCTGCACCCCTCTTGCCTCTTTCTGCTCCTCTGTTGGTTCTTTCTGCACTTCTCTTGCTTTTTTACGCACCTCTCTTGCTTCTTTTTGCACACCTCTTGCCTCTTTCTGCACCACTCTTTCCTCTTTCTGTACCTCTCTTGTCTGTTTCTGAAACTCTCTTGCCTCTTTCTGCAGTTCTCTTGCCTCCTTCTGCACCTCTGTTGCTTCTTTCTGCACTTCTCTTGCCTCTTTCTGCACACCTCTTGCCTGCTTCTGCACCTCACTTGCCTCTTTCTGCACCTCTCTTGCCCCTTTCTGCACCTCTCTTGATTCTTTCTGTGCCTCACTTGCCTGTTTCTGCACTTCTCTTGCTTTTTTCTGCACCTCTCTTGTCTTCTTTCTTCTTTCTACACCTCTGTTGCTTCTTTCAGCACTTCTCTTGCCTCTTTCTGCACTTCTCTTGCCTGTTTCTGCACCTCTCTTGCCTCTTTCTACACATCTGTTGCCTCTTTCTGCACCTCCCTTGCTTCTTTCTGCACCCCTTTTGCCTCTTTCAGCAACCTTTTTCACTGTTTCTGCATCTCTCTTGCCTCTTTTTCCATTCCTGTTCAATCTTTCTGCGCCTCTCCTGCCTGTTTCTGTGACTCTCTTGCCCCTTTCTGCACTTCTCTTGCCTCTTTGTGCATCTCTGGTGCTTCTTTCTGCACTTCTCTTGCCTCTTTCTGCACTTCTCTTGCCTCTTTCTGCACCCCTCTTGCCTCTTTCTGCACCACTCTTGCCTCTTTCTGCACCTCTGTTGCTTCTTTCTGCACTTCTCTTGCCTCTTTATGCACCTCTCTTGCCTCTTTCTGCACCCCTCTTGCCTCTTTCTGCTCCTCTCTTGCCTCTTTCTGCACCTCTCTTCCCTCTTTCATGCACTTCTCTTGCCTCTTTCTGCACCTCTCTTGCCTCTTTCTGCACCTCTGATGGTTCTTTCTACACTTCTCTTGCTTTTTTATGCACCTCTCTTGCTTCTTTCTGCACTTCTCTTGCCTCTTTCTGCACACCTCTTGCCTGCTTCTGCACCTCACTCGCCTCTTTCTGCACCTCTCTTGCCCCTTTCTGCACCTCTCTTGATTCTTTCTGTGCCTCACTTGCCTGTTTCTGCACTTCTCTTGCTTTTTTCTGCACCTCTCTTGTTTCTTTCTGCAACTCTCTTGTCTCTTTCACTTCTCTTGCTTCTTTCTACACCTCTGTTGCTTCTTTCTGCACCTCTATTGCTTTATTCTGCACCCCGTTGCCTCTTTCTGCACCCCTCTAACCTCTTTCTGCTCTTCTCTTGCCTCTTTCTGCACCCCTCTTCCATCTTTATGCAGTTCTCTTCCCTCTATCTGCACCCCTCTTGCCTCTTTCTGCTCCTCTGTTGGTTCTTTCTGCACTTCTCTTGCTTTTTTACGCACCTCTCTTGCTTCTTTTTGCACACCTCTTGCCTCTTTCTGCACCACTCTTTCCTCTTTCTGTACCTCTCTTGTCTGTTTCTGAAACTCTCTTGCCTCTTTCTGCAGTTCTCTTGCCTCCTTCTGCACCTCTGTTGCTTCTTTCTGCACTTCTCTTGCCTCTTTCTGCACCTCTCTTGCCTGCTTCTGCACCTCACTCGCCTCTTTCTGCACCTCTCTTGTCCCTTTCTGCACCTCTCTTGATTCTTTCTGTACCTCACTTGCCTGTTTCTGCACTTCTCTTGCTTTTTTCTGTACCTCTCTTGTCTCTTTCACTTCTCTTGCTTTTTTCTGCACCTCTCTTGTCTCTTTCACTTCTCTTGCTTCTTTCTACACCTCTGTTGCTTCTTTCAGCACTTCTCTTGCCTCTTTCTGCACTTCTCTTGCCTGTTTCTGCACCTCTCTTGCCTCTTTCTACACATCTGTTGCCTCTTTCTGCACCTCCCTTGCTTCTTTCTGCACCCCTTTTGCCTCTTTCAGCAACCTTTTTCCCTGTTTCTGCACCTCTCTTGCCTCTTTTTGCACTCCTGTTCAATCTTTCTGCGCCTCTCCTGCCTGTTTCTGTACCTCTCTTGCCCCTTTCTGCACTTCTCTTGCCTCTTTGTGCATCTCTGGTGCTTCTTTCGGCACTTCTCTTGCCTCTTTCTGCACTTCTCTTGCCTGTTTCTGCACCTCTCTTGCCTCTTTCTGCAACTCTCTTGCCTCTTTCTGCACCTCTGTTGCTTCTTTCTGCACTCCTCTTGCCTCTTTCTGCACCCCTGTTGCTTCTTTCTGCACTTCTCTTGCTTCTTTCTGTACACCTCTTGCTGCACCCCTCTTCCCTCTTTCTGCATCTCGCTTGCCTCTTTCTGCACCTCTCTTGTCTCTTTCTGCACTTCTCTTGCTTCTTTCTGCACCTCTCTTGCTTCTTTCTGCACCCCTGTTGCCTCTTTCTGCACTCGTCTTCCCTCTTTCTGCACCTCTCTTGCCTCTTTCTGCACCTCTCTTGCCTCTTTCTGCACCTCTGCTGCTTCTTTCTGCACTTCCCTTGCTTCTTTCTGCACCTCTCTTGCCTCTTTCTGCACCCCTCTGTGAGAAGTTGGCCTGGTATATGCTGTTCACTAATTAAAGTGGGCACCTTGCACCAGTCCAAACAACCCCTTATTGGAGATAGGTTAAAGACAACCTTTATTGAAAGCTATCCTAGTGGTAGCTATGGAGAGCAGCCTTCAGGCTAAGTCTTGAAGGAATGTAAAGCAGCTTGTTTTACCAGTCTATAATCTCTTGAGTGACCAAATGAAAGAGGACCACACCAGGTATATATTCAAAATATATGTATTTATTGCTAAACACACCCCTCTAGTCTCTTTATGAGGCTAGAGTTCGAAATACATAAGTTATAAGTTAGTTATCTACAGTAATAGCACAAATACACGTTTGAGCCCTAGGGGTGTACCAAACCATATACCAATAAAGTGGTATAAGAACCACGACTGAGCTAGACACAAGGCCTAGAGCCTGTAGAAGTGCTTGGACCACAAGGAACCACCCAAGGTAGTGACACAGGGGACCCACGGGGGACGCGTGCAGTGTAAGAACTCAGCCGCGAATCGCCGTTGACTTCTATGGGAAAAGTCGCGGTTGGAAGTTTAAAGAAAAGGGACTCTTTGAGGAGGACTTGGAGCAAACCCTTTTAGAACTAGGCTGTTCTAGTGTCAATACCCACGGGAGCACCGGAGTACTCGAGTTACCTCACCCAGGGGAGCCGGGTGCATAGGTGTCTTTCGGGGTCGGGTTTCATCGTCGTTTTCAATGGCCATCTGCTGCAAAGTGCTGCTGGCGGCCAAGTTGAAAGTGTTCGGGTGGATCCAAAGGTGGATCGAAGATCTGAAGAACCTGAAAGCAGAGGGGACAGAGTCTGGGTCACTAGCCAGTGACCAGGAAGGCGATGAGCAGATGCCCACCGATGTCGAGTGCTTCAGGTAGGTTGATGGTCATCTTGACTCTTCAGCCACGAGGTCCAGGAGGCGTCGACGACAACCAGGAGCTGGATTCGAGCTGTCCCACAATGTCTGTCGATTGCAGGGTTGTCGGCGACTGGATTGGACCCAACAAGCCTTGACAACGGCAAGTCTTGTGGAAATGGAAGAAGGACAATGGTGCAGACCAGCAAGGTCTGTGGGACTCACCCAGCGTGGGTAGGTCAGGGCACGCCTGGAGCAATCAGGGAAGCCCAAGAAGAAGAAGATTGGCCTTCGGGAGGGCCTACTAGTCAATGGACTAGCGACCGCGATGGAGCCTCGAGTGGACGCACTTGGAGCTGGCTCACATGACACTCGTGGAGTGGAGGCCAGTGATCTTCGGTGCAGTCGGTGCTGGAGGCTGGGGCTACTCGCAGCCCAAAGCACAACTTCGTGGGAGACCCAGAAGAGGATGCACTTGCAAATGCAATCGGTGTCCAGGGGTCATGGTTCCACGTTACTCACGACAGCTATGGGCCTTAGCTTTGCTGGGGACTCAGGGCAGCCTCGGGGAAGTCTGGAAATCCACCTCTGGTGATGCAAAGACTTCGGCGTCCGGCGGGAGCTTCAGCGATGCAGACCAGACAATTGCTTCTTTGGTACCTGCCAAGCAGGGGAGTCACTCCTTGACCCCAAGGGAGATTCTTCAGTCCTCTAATCTTGAAGTAGAGCGTCGAAGGTCCAGGATTCTGTGTCAGAGTTTCATCCAGGTTAATCTAAAGTCCTAAGGACTGGGGTCCCATACTTATACTAAGATAGGGGGTTGGACATACTCTGGGGACCCACCTATGGGAGGGTCAGGGCAGAGGGGTGGTTACACCCCTTTCCCTGTGTCCAGTTTCGCGCCAGAGCAGGGGCTGGAAGCCCCTGAGCTGGTTTGAACTGGGGTATGCACAGGGACACCAAATGTGCCCCCAGTGCAGGACTTCAGCACCAGAGTGCTCCCGCCCAGCCCCAATACACACTATCCTGTCTGGGGAGGTGGTTACACCTCCCTGGGACAGGAAACCTATTGTCCAGGCCTCCCCTGCCGGAGTTTCGGTCAGCAGCAGGAGGCCAGACTCGTGTCTGTGGCAGCGGCATCCATTTTGTGATGCCAGGGCTCTGGAAAGTCAGTACCGGGTATACCGGTGTGTACATGTCTCTCCCTCTAGAAGGGTGGAATGCTACCCCCGCCGCCAGAACTGGCGGGGGGTAGTATTCCAAGATGTTTGACACCAAACACGACATGTTTCCGTGCAGCCATCCCAAAGTTAGCATTTAACGCGAGGTTATAATGCGCTTAAGAGTATATGGTCAGGCTGCACTACAAACAGCATCAGAGAAGGGTCTCCGAACGCTGCAGAGGGGCCCTGCTCATGCGAGGGCACCCTCTCACATAGGAACCATGCACTCTGCCTTTAGGATTGATAAGGCCTGCCTTAGGAGTGACTTATAGGTTTATATGTGTGTATGTATTTAGTGATATAGGTAACCTATATCACAGTAAGGGGTGCATGCACCACCTTACCCAGGCTGCAGTAGCAGACCTGTGGTGTCAGTTTGGATGGCCTTCCAGGGGTGGCATAATACATGCTGCAGCCCCTGGCAGGTCCTCTGAGGTACCTATGCCCTGGGTACATAGTATACCATATACTAGGGACTTATAAGGGCACTCCAGATTCCAATCAGAGATGTGCCTAAGGCACATGGAAACCATTTTAGAGAGGAAGCAGCTAGGCTGGGGTTCTGATTAGCAGGGCCCCAGCCAGACTAAAGTCGAAAAACAGTGAAGCATCAGCAAAAAGTGGGGGTACCCATGTGAAGCAGATCCTACTCTCCTACACAACCCCCCAAACGTAGGGACATTAAACTAACCTTGCCCAGTTAAGTCTTCATGTTCTAAGTGGAAGTACCTAGAGAGTCCATCTGCATTGGCATGGTTACTCCCAGGTCTATGTTCCACTGTGAAGTCCATCCCCTGTAGGGAAATGGACCACCTAAGCAGTTTGGGGTTTTCACCCTTCATTTGTTTTAGCCATAAGAGGGGCTTATGGTCGGTTTGAACAAGGAAGTGAGTACCAAACAAGTATGGCCTCAACTTCTTCAGAGCCCAGACCACAGCAAAGGCCTCCCTCTCAATGGCTGACCAACGTTTCTCTCTAGGGGTCAGCCTTCTGCTAATAAAAGCTACTGGCTGATCCTGACCTTCATCATTCAATTGTGACAGTACAGCCCCTACCCCCAATTCAGATGCATCTGTTTGGACAATGAACTTCTTGGAGTAATCAGGACTCTGTAGAATGGGAGCAGTGCACATGGCCTGCTTTAGGTCATCAAATGCCTTTTGACAGCTAACTGTCCACTGAACCTTTTGGGCATTTTCTTGGAAGTTAAGTCATTCAGGGGTGTCACTATTGATCCATACCCCTTGACAAATCTCCTATAGTACCCAGTCAGGCCTAAAAGGCTCTCACCTGAGTCTGGGTAGTTGGAGCAGTCCAGTCCATGATGGTCTGGATCTTGCTCTGCAGTGGTTGAACCTGGCCTCCACCCACAAGGTGGCCCAGGTACACAACCTGACTCTGCCCTATCTGGCACTTGGTGGCCTTGATAGTCAGGCCTGCTTTCTGCAGGGCCTGCAAAACATTTCTGAGGTGGACCAGGTGATCCTCCCAGGTGGAGCTAAAGACAGCAATATCATCTAGATATGCTGCACTATAGGCTTCCAGACCTGTAAGGACTGTATTCACCAACCTCTGAAAAGTGGCAGGTGCATTCTTCAGACCAAAGGGCATCACCACAAATTGATAATGCCCACTAGGGGTTGAGAATGCTGTCTTTGGCTTTGCATCATCAGCTAGTCTGATCTGCCAGTAGCCAGCTGTCAGGTCAAATGTGCTTAGATACTTGGCTGAGGCCAAAGTGTCTATTAGCTCATCTGCCCTAGGTATTGGATGGGCATCAGTCCTAGTGACTGCATTGAGACCCCTGTAGTCCACACAAAACCTCATCTCTCTTTTCCCACCATTGGTGTGAGGTTTTGGCACAAGGACCACTGGACTAGCCCAAGGGCTATCTGAGGGTTCAATAACTCCCAAATCCAACATCTTCTGGACTTCTGTCCTGATACAGTCCCTGACATGGTCAGGTTGCCTATAAATCTTATTTTTAATAGGCAGACTGTCCCCAGTGTCCACTTCATGAGTGCACCAGGTGGTCTGACTGGGTGTCAGTGAGAATATGTGCCTGAACTGATTGAGCACCTGTCTGCAATCAGTTTGCTGCTGGGCAGTGAGGCTGCCCGCCAAGGCTACACCATCCACTGACCCATCATCAGGGTTCTGTGAGAGCAGGTCAGGGAGTGGGTCACTCTCTTCCTCCTGTCCCTCATCAGTAGCCATGAGCAAGCCCATGTCTGCCCTGTCCACATATGGTTTTAACCTGTTGACATGGAGAACCCTGTGGGGACTCCTGGGTGTTCCTAGGTCTACTAAATAGGTAACCTCACCCTTCTGTTCAACAATGGTATGGGGTCCACTCCATTTGTCTTGGAGAGCTGCTGGGGCCACTGGCTCCAACACCCACACCTTCTGTCCTGGCTGGTAAACAGTCAGTACAGCCTTTTGGTCATGCCAGGCTTTTTGAAGTTCCTGGCTAGCCTCAAGGTTTTTAGTTGCCTTTTTCATGTACTCAGCCATCCTGGAGCAGAGACCAAGTACATAGTCCACTATGTCTTGCTTTGGGGGCTTGAGAGGTAACTCCCATCCTTCCTTCACCAAGCACAATGGACCCCTGACAGGGTGACCAAACAAAAGTTCAAAGGGCTGTAGCCAACCCCCTTTGAGGCACCTCCCTGTATGCAAATAAAAGGCAGGGCAAGAGTATGTCCCATCTTCGCCTAAGCTTTTCTGGGAGCCCTTTAATCATGCCCTTCAAGGTTTTGTTGAATCTCTCAACTAAACCATTGCATTGTGGGTGATAGGGTGTGGTGAACTTGTAAGTCACTCCACACTCCTTCCACATTGCTTTCAAGTATCCAGACATAAAGTTAGCACCCCTGTCTGATACAACCACCTTAGGGAAGCCCACTCTTCTGTGGAGAAGTGTGGCTCAATGGTTAGAGCGGCAGACCCTGATGCAGAGATCTGGCCCGGGACCAGGGTTCAATTCCCGCCTCGGCGGGTCTTGGGCTCAATTTCCTCGGACCTGATAATTCTCGCCTCGGTGCCTATTCTAATCATGGGTCCCACTCTGCAACTCTGGGCAATAGCTTGCTTAATCTCCACAACGGCCCCAACAGCGCTGGGATGCCTGGCTTCACCCTGGGGGTGCCCAGGAGTGGACATTTCACAGGGAAAAGCCAGGAAGGGTTCCACAGCGGTATGCGTACAGCGCCAGGACACCCCTTTGGGGGTATAAGTGCGCTTTACAAGTACAAATTTCATTTCATTTCATTTCACTCTTGAGAAAATTCCCAGGAGGGCTCTTGCCACCACAGGTGCTGTAGTGGTCCTAAGGGGAATAGCCTCTGGATACCTGGTGGCATGATCCACTACCACCAGGATAAACCTGTGCCCAGACGCTGTTTGGGGATCCATGGGACCAACAATGTCAATCCCCACCCTTTCAAAGGGAACCCCCACCACAGGTAGTGGTATCAGGGGGCCTTTGTAGTGCCACCTGCCTTGCCACTGGCCTGGCAGGTTACACAGGAGCGACAAAACTCCTTGGTGTCTTCAGACATGTGGGGCCAGTGAAAGTGAGGGACAATTCTGTCCCAAGTTCTTGTTCTGGCCCAGGTGACCTGCTAAGGGAATGTCATGGGCTAGGGTCAATAGGAAGCCCCTGAACTTCAGAGGTATAACCAACCTCCTGGTGGCACCAGGCTTGGGGTCTCTACACTCTGAGTACAAGAGTCCATCATCCCAATACACAGTATGGGGACCACTAGCTTTCCCAGCAGCCTCAGCAGCAGCTTGCTGCTCTGAGGGGTTCAAGAGAGGGGCAGCTCTGCTGCTCCTGGCTCAGATCTGCCCTGGAAGGGCCCCTGTCCCCAAGAACTCAACCTGGTCAGGTTCAAGCTCCTCTGGGACAGTTCCTTCCTCAGGACTGAGATCATCCCCCTCAAGAGACTGATCTTCCTTCTGAGCCAAGGGGAAGGCACTGCCTTTACCCTACTACTCCTCTTCTTGGAGGGCACTTGGTCCATTATTCCAGAATCCAAGGCCTGTTCAGTGTTAGACATTTTGGCTTGTGACCTGGTCACAGCAAACACATCTGCAGGGATGCCCAGCATTTCTGCATGGGTCCTGAGCTCCACTTCTGCCCAAGCTGAAGTTTCTAAATCATTGCCAAGCAAGCATTCAACGGGTAGGTCTGCACTTACCACAACCTTCTTAAGGCCAGTTACCCCTCCCCAGGAGAAGTTAACAACTGCCAGAGTATGGTCTGTTCTGACATTGCTAGCATTGGTCACTTGGTACATTTCACCAAGTATAATCTGCCCAGGATCTCACAAGGTCTTGTGTCACCATGGTGACACTTGCCCCTGTGTCCCTAAATGCCAAAGCCTCTTTTCCATTGATTAAGGGCTGTTGCCTGTACTTGCCCAGATTACTGGGACTCACAGAGGAGGTCACATCCATGCCTCCATCACAGACTAGGACAGACTGAGAGTTCTCTGACTAGGTCAGAGCTCATCTCCTTACCCAGGGTCAACCCTACTAAACCCTTGGCTTGTGTAGTCCCACCACCAATTGTGACTGCACTAGGGGGAGCAGGTGCCTTAGGGGCATTGGTGGGGGCTGGAGTAGAGTCTTTGGACTTGGTGCAATCACTGGTCCAGTGGGTCTTTTGCTTACAGACCTTGCACCATGGTTTCTTTTGGCCTCTTCCCTTGTTAGACTGTGAATCCCCACCTGAAGAAGATTTTTGGGGGCCTTGCAGAAGACTTTTGGTCTTTACCCTTCTCCCCACCCTTATCAGAGTTTTTAGAATCTTGCTTCTTAGGGTCACCACCTTGGTTCTGTACCTTCTGCCTCACCCTGGTTCTGACCCATTTCTCTGCCTTCTTTCCCAATTCTTGGGGAGAGGTCAGATCAGAGTCCACCAGGTGCTGATGCAACAGCTGATTTTGACAATTATTAAGGATCTGCTCCCTCATGATAAGATTGTACAATCCTGGGAAGTCACATACCTTACTGCCCAATAACCAACCTTCCAGAGCCTTGGCAGAACAATCGACAAAGTCCACCCAGTCTTGAGTCTGTGCCTTTTGGGTATCTCTGAACTTTAACCTGTATTGTTCAGTGGTTAGGCCAAACCCATCAATCAGAGCACTCTTCAAGACTGTGTATTCATCAGCTTCCTCCTCTCTAACAGTGAGGAGCTTATCTCTACCTTTGTCTGCAAAGGAGAGCCACAAGATTGCTGCCCACTGCTCCTGAGGGACCCTCTGTACTTTATAGGCCCTCTCCAGTGCAGTTATCCATTTGTGGATGTCATCCCCACTCTGGTAGGGAGGGACAATCTTGCTCAGGTTTCTATGGTCATAAGACCTTTCCCTATCTCTGGGGAAATTGCTGCCACCATGGGACTCTAGTCCCATCTTTTTCTCTCTTTGTAGAGATCTAGGGACTCCTGTCTATAGCCAACTGCTGTTTTCTGAGTTCAAGCTGGGCTTGCTCATACTCAATCAGTCTCTTTCTCCTGTCATGAGAGGATTCTCTCCTATGAGAGGAGACAGAGGTCCCTATTGAGGTGTCAGAGTGGTTAGACTCCTGAGAAGGAGATCTAGACCTTCTGGGCACACTCACAATTCTTCCTGGGGGACAAAGGGGAGGTCATTCTGATCCCTCCTCCTCCACAGGAGGAATTGCGTTCTCCAGGTCAAGGTCATTTTCACCTTCCTGGCCAGTTTCAGAGGGGGGCCTGGGTTTCTTCACCCCTGACCCCTTCCTCATCTTCTGCCCCACCCTCTCTGCCTACCCCTTCAGACCCTAGGGGTCTGCTGAGATCATCAGCCAGTAACACCTCCCTGAGGTGTTGGGTGCTGGCACTTTTGCCTGCCTTCAGCTTCCTAGTATTGCATAATGCTCTCAATTCCAAGAATGGGAGTTTATCATACTTGGAGGGAAGAAGCCCACTGGCTTCTGGCAAGGACTCACTGGGTCCTGGCTTTGAAGACATTACTAGTGAGGTGTGGTGTATGCACTACCTACTCTAGTGTGGCCTACTAAACTCTCTTGAGTTGTAGAAAGGGTGTGCTATCCCTTAACACACAACTCTAAGTTCAGTAGAACTTACTGTATACTAAGCTTGATTTATATGTACATTAGGTACCTTTAGTGGTTTTCAGTTGATCAATTCAATTGAGATTATCTGGTAAAACAATAGCAAGCTGGAATCCCACACGCTGCACACCAATGTGAGAAGTTGGCCTGGTATATGCTGTCCACTAATTATAGTGGGCACCTTGCACCAGTCCAAACAACCCCTTATTGGAGATAGGTTAAAGACAACCTTTATTGAAAGCTATCCTAGTGGTAGCTATGGAGAGCAGCCTTCAGGCTAAGTCTTGAAGGAATGTAAAGCAGCTTGTTTTACCAGTCTATAATCTCTTGAGTGACCAAATGAAAGAGGACCACACCAGGTATATATTCAAAATATATGTATTTATTGCTAAACACACCCCTCTAGTCTCTTTATGAGGCTAGAGTTCGAAGTACATAAGTTATAAGTTAGTTATCTACAGTAATAGCACAAATACACGTTTGAGCCCTAGGGGCGTACCAAACCATATACCAATAAAGTGGTATAAGAACCACGACTGAGCAAGACACAAGGCCTAGAGCCTGTAGAAGTGCTTGGACCACAAGGAACCACCCAAGGTAGTGACACAGGGGACCCACGGGGGACGCGTGCAGTGTAAGAACACAGCCGCGAATCGCCGTTGACTTCTATGGGGAAAGTCGCGGTTGGAAGTTTAAAGAAAAGGGACACTTAGAGGAGGACTTGGAGCAAACCCTTTTAGAACTAGGCTGTTCTAGTGTCAATACCCACGGGAGCACCGGAGTACTCGAGTTACCTCACCCAGGGGAGCCGGGTGCATAGGTGTCTTTCGGGGTCGGGTTTCGTCGTCGTTTTCAATGGCGATCTGCTGCAAAGTGCTGCTGGCGGCCAAGTCGAAAGTGTTCGGGTGGATCCAAAGGTGGATCGAAGATCTGAAGAACCTGAAAGCAGAGGGGACAGAGTCTGGGTCACTAGCCAGTGACCAGGAAGGCGATGAGCAGATGCCCACCGATGTCGAGTGCTTCAGGTAGGTTGACAGTCGTCTTGACTCTTCAGCCACGAGGTCCAGGAGGTGTCGACGATGACCAGGAGCTGGATTCGAGCTGTCCCACGACGTCTGTCGATTGCAGGGGTGTCGGCGACCGGATTGGACCCAACAAGCCTTGGCAAAGGCAAGTCTCGTGGAAATGGAAGAAGGACGATGGTGCAGACCAGCAAGGTCTGTGGGACTCACCCAGCGAGGGTAAGTTAGGGCATGCCTGGAGCAACCAGGGAAGCCCAAGCAGAAGAAGATTGGCCTTCGGGAGGGCCTACTAGCCAATCACTATCAACCACGAAGGAGCCTTGAGTGGACGCACTTGGAGCTGGCTCACAGGACACTGGTGGAGTGGAGGCCAGTGATCTTCGGTGCAGTCGGTGCTGGAGGCTGGGGCTACTTGGAGCCCAAAGCACAATTTCGTGGGAGACCCAGAAGAGGATGCACTTGCAAATGCAATCGGTGTCCAGGGGTCACGGTTCCACGTTACCCACGACAGCTACAGGCCTCAGCTTTGCTGGGGACTCAGGGCAGCCTCGGCGAAGTCTGGAAATCCACCTCTGGTGATGCAAAGACTTCGGCGTCCGGCGGGAGCTTCAGCGATGCAGACCGGACAATTGCTGCTTTGGTGCCTGCCAAGCAGGGAGTCACTCCTTGACCCCAAGGGAGATTCTTCAGTCCTCTAATCTTGAAGTAGAGCGTCGAAGGTCCAGGATTCTGTGTCAGAGTTTCATCCAGGTTAATCTAAAGTCCTAAGGACTGGGGTCCCATACTTATACTAAGATAGGGGTTGGACATACTCTGGGGACCCACCTATGGGAGGGTCAGGGCAGAGGGTGGTTACACCCCTTTCCCTGTGTCCAGTTTCATGCCAGAGCAGGGGCTGGAAGCCCCTGAGCCGGTTTGAACTGGGGTATGCACAGGGACACCAAATGTGCCCCCAGTGCAGGACTTCAAAGCACCAGAGAGTGCTCCCGCCCAGCCCCAATACACATTATCCTGTCTGGGGAGGTGGTTACACCTCCTGGGACAGGAAACCTATTGTCCAGGCCTCCCCTGCCGGAGTTTCAGTCAGCAGCAGGAGGCCAGACCCGTGTCTGTGGCAGCGGCATCCATTTTGTGATGCCAGGGCTTGGAAAGAAGTTACCGGGCAGGCCGGTGTGTACATGTCGCTCCTCTAGAAGGGTGGAATGCTACCCCGCCGCCAGAACTGGCGGGGGTAGTATTCCAAGATGTTTGACACCAAACACGACATGTTTCCGTGCAGCCATCCCAAAGTTAGCATTTAACGCGAGGTTATAATGCGCTTAAGAGTATATGGTCAGGCTGCACTACAAACAGCATCAGAGAAGGGTCTCCGAATGCTGCAGAGGGGCCCTGCTCATGCAGGGCACCCTCTCACATAGGAACCACGCACTCTGCCTTCAGGATTGACAAGGCCTGCCATAGGAGTGACTTATAGGTTTATATGTGTGTATGTATGTAGTGATATAGGTAACCTATATCACAGTAAGGAGTGCATGCACCACCTTACCCAGGCTGCAGTAGCAGACCTGTGGTGTCCGTTTGGCTGGCCTTCCAGGGGTGGCACAATACATGCTTCAGCCCCTGGTAGGCCTCTGAGGTACCTATGCCCTGGGTACATAGTATACCATATACTAGGGACTTACAAGGGCACTCCAGATTCCAATCAGAGATGTGCCTAAGGCACATGGAAACCATTTTAGAGAGGAAGCAGCTAGGCTGGGGTTCTGATTAGCAGGGCCCCAGCCAGACTAAAGTCGAAAAACAGTGAAGCATCAGCAAAAAGTGGGGGTACCCATGTGAAGCAGATCCTACTCTCCTACACAAACCATAACGGAATGGGTTGCTCCAACCACCCAGACACAGGTGAGAGCCTTCTTAGGCCTGACTGGGTACTATAGGAGGTTTGTGAAGGGATATGGATCTATAGTGACCCCCCTTGAATGATCTAACCTCAAAGAAAATGCCAAAAAAGGTTCAGTGGACAGCTAGCTGTCAGAAGGCATTTGAAGACCTAAAGCAGGCCATATGCACTGCCCCCATCTTACAGAGTCCAGACTACACCAAAAAGTTCATTGTCCAAACAGATGCTTCTGAGCTGGGTGTGGGAGCTGTACTGTCTCAACTGAATGATGAAGGTCAAGACCAGCCAGTAGCTTTCATTAGCAGAAGGCTGACCCCTAGAGAGAAACGTTGGTCAGCTATAGAGAGGGAGGCCTTTGATGTGGTGTGGGCCCTGAAGAAGCTGAGGCCATACTTGTTTGGCACTCACTTCATAGTTCAGACTGACCACAAGCCCCTCCTATGGCTTAAACAGATGAAAGGTGAAAACCCAAAACTTTTGAGGTGGTCCATTTCCCTACAGGGGATGGACTATACAGTGGAACATAGGCCTGGGACCCAACATGCCAATGCAGATGGACTCTCAAGGTATTTCCACTTAGAGCACGAAGACTCAACTGGTCAAGGTTAGTTTAGTGTCCCTGCGTTTGGGGGGGGGGGGGGTTTGTAGGAGAGTAGGATCTGCCTCTTATGTTGCCCCCACTTTTTTTTCTGATGTTTACACTGGTTTCTGGCTATAGTCTGGCTGGGACCCTGCCAATCAGGGCCCCAGCCTCTCTGTTCTCTCTAAACGACTTGGAGTGCACTCTAGGTGCACTAGTGATTGGATACTGTGGTACCTTATGAGTCCCTAGTATATGGTACCTTAGGTGCCAAGGGCATAGGTACTTCACAGGCCTACCGGGGGCTGAAGCATGTATTATGCCACCCCTGGGAAGCAGACTAAATCTGACACCACAGGTCTGCAACTGCAGCCTGGGTAAGGTGGTGCATGCACCCCATACTGTGATATAGGCTACTTATATCACTACATAGATACACACATATAAACCTATAAGTCACTCCTATGGCAGGCCTTATCAATCCTGAAGGCAGAGTGCTTGGTTCCTATGTGAGAGGGTGCCCCTGCATGAGCAGAGCACCTCTGCAACATTCGGAGACCCTTCTCTGATGCTGTTTGTAGTGCAGCCTGACCATATACTCTTAAGCGCATTATAACCTCGCGTTAAATGCTAACTTTGGGATGGCTGCACGGAAACATGTCGTGTTTGGTGTCAAACATCTTGGAATACTACCCCCCGCCAGTTCTGGCGGCGGGGTAGCATTCCACCCTTCTAGAGGGATAGACATGTACCTACTGTGGAAACGCGGTAGAATCCTGAAGAGCCCTGGCATCACAAAATGGATGCCACCAGTCACAGACACTGGGCTGCCCTCCTGCTGATGACCGACACTCGCAGTGGAGGAGGCCCAACAATAGGTATCCTGTCCCAGGGGGTGTGACCACCTCCCAGACAGGGTTTAGTGTATTGGGGCTGGGTGGGTGCACTCCTAGAGTGCTTTGAAGTCCTGCACTGGGGGAGCAGAAGGCTCCTCTGTGCATATGCCAGTTCAAACCAGCTCAGGGGCTACCTGCCCCTGCTCTGGCACGAAACTGGACAAAGGGAAGTGGGTGTAGCCACCCACTCCCCTGACCCTCCCATAGGTGGGGTCATAGAGCTAGTCCCTCCCTTCTTTTTAGTATAAGAGAGGGAACCTGTGCATAGCACACTAGATACCCCTGGATGACGCCCTTAAGAAGAATCCTGGACCTTCGACGTTCCACTACCTCTGGAAGACTGAAGAATCTCCCTTGGAGTCAATGAGTGACTCCCCTGCTTGGCAGGCACCAAAAACTACAACGATGGTCGCAAACTACACCACTCCCGCCAGAGCCCGAAGTCTCTGCAGCCCAGGAAGAAGATTTCCTGACTTCTCCAAGGCCATTGTGAGTCCCCAGCGAAGCTGAGGCCAGTGGACCCCACGAGTGACGAGGAACTGCAGTCCCTGTGTACCGTGCACTATTGTCGAGTGCAACCCCTTCACGACATTCTACGAACTTGTGCTTTGGACCACGTGTGGTCCCAGCCTTTAGCAGGAAGCCCTCCGAAGATTAGAGGCCTACCCCATCCCGAGTGACCGTGGGCCCCTGTTGAAGGAATCCTCCCGAGGCGTCTTTGCGATCCCTTGCCAGCCGGCTTGTGGGTCCCCAGAAGACTTTCTAAAGAAACCAAAGGGCTCCCCTGGTTGCTCCAGGCCTGCCCTGACTTACCCTCGCTGGGTGAGTTCCCCAGTCCTTGCTGGTCTGCACCATTGACTTTTTGACCTTTCCCCGAGACTTGCTGTTACCAAGGCTTGTTGGCTCCAATCGAGTCGCTGACACCTCAGTAAGCTGCAAACGTCGTGGGATACACCGAATCCAGCTCCTGGTCATCATCGACGCTGCCTGGACCACGTGGTCGAAGAGTCAAGACACCCATGAATGACCTGAATCTGTCGACGACTGTGGGCATTCATCTTCCTTGCCCCGGGTCACTGCCAAGTGACTTTGAACACTGTCCCCTCTGCTTTCAGGTCTTCCTTCTTCCGAATCCAGGCTTGGATTCCACCGGACACTTCTCCTGTCGCCGCAAGCAGCAAGTCTTCAGTGGCTCCCATTGAAAACGACGCCGCGACCCGACACCAAAGGACACCTATGCACCCGGCTTCCCTGGGTGAGGTAACTCCAGCACTACAGTGCTCTTCTGGGTGGTGGCCCTAGAACTACTTACCCTGTAAGTGACTTGCTTGTAGCTACTCCCTAAGTGCCCTGAAACTCTTTATTTCCAACCGCGACTTGCCGCATTGAAGTCAACGGCGACCCACGCCTGTGTTCACTCACTGCACGCGTCCCCTGTGGGTCCTTTACTTACCTGCCTTGGGTGGTTTCTGGAGGCCCCAGCACTTCTGAAGGCCCTAGGCCTTGTCTTCCTGCAAGTCGTTGTTCCTAAGTCTCTTTTTTAGTATATGGTCTGGTACGCCCCTAGGGCCCCAGCCATATTTGTGCTTAATTTATTGTGAAACGTTGATTTATGCATATGTTTCTGTCTTCTAATCTCACAAGAGATTAGTAGAGAGTTGTTTAGTAATAAATACATATTGTAGGAGAGTAGGATCTGCCTCTTATGTTGCCCCCACTTTTTTCTGATGTTTACACTGGTTTCTGGCTTTAGTCTGGCTGGGACCCTGCCAATCAGGGCCCCAGCCTCTCTGTTCTCTCTAAACGACTTGGAGTGCACTCTAGGTGCACTAGTGATTGGATACTGTGGTACCTTATGAGTCCCTAGTATATGGTGCCTTAGGTACCAAGGGCATAGGTACTTCACAGGCCTACCAGGGGCTGAAGCATGTATTATGCCACCCCTGGGAAGAAGACTAAATCTGACACCACAGGCCTGCTACTGCAGCCTGGGTGAGGAAGTGCTAGCACCCCTCACTGAGATATAGGTCCCCTATATCTCTCCTGCACACACATTAAGACTTATCAGTCACCCCTAAAGCAGGCCCTATCGATCCTGAGGGCAGGGTGCTTAGTTTCCATGTGAGGGGGTGCCTCTGCCTGAGCAGGGCCCCTCTGCAGCTCTCCGAGTCTCTCTGGGGCTGTTTGTGGATGCGGTTAAACCATATACTCTTAAGTGCATTATATCCTCGCGGTAAAATGCTAACTTTGGAATGGCTGCATCAAAACATGTCGTGTTTGGTGTCAAACATTTTGGAATACTACCCCCCCCCCGCCAGTCCTGGCGGCGGGGGTAGCATTCCACCCTTCTAGAAGGATAGACATGTACCTACTGTGGAAACGCGGTAGAATCCTGCAGAGCCCTGGCATCGCAAAATGGATGCCACCAGTCACAGACACTGGGCTGCCCTCCTGCTGATGACCAACACTCGCAGTGGAGGAAGCCGAACAATAGATATCCTGTCCCAAGGGGGTGTGACCACCTCCCAGACAGGGTTTAGTGTATTGGGGCTGGGTGGGTTCACTCTTAGAGTGCTTTGAAGTCCTGCACTGGGGGAGCAGAAGGCTCCTCTGTGCATACCCCAGTTCAAACCGGCTCAGGGGCTACCTGTCCCTGCTCTGGCACAAAACTGGACAAAGGGAAGTGGGTGTAGCCACCCACTCCCCTGACCCTCCCATAAGAAGGGTCATAGAGCTAGTCCCTCCCTTTCTTTTAGTATAAGAGGGGGGACCTGTGCATTGCACCCTATATATCCCTGGACGACGCTCTGAAGAAGAATCCTGGACCTTCGACGTTCCACTACCTTTGGAAGACTGAAGAATCTCCCTTGGAGTCAAGGAGTGACTCCCCTGCTTGGCAGGCACCAAAAACTACAAACGACGGTCGCAAACTACGCTGCTCCCGCCAGAGTCCGAAGTCCCTGCAGCCCAAGAAGTGGATTGCCTGACTTCGCAAAGGCGATCGTGAGTCCCCAGCGAAGCTGAGGCCAGTGGACCCCAAGAGTGATGAGGAACCGCAACCCCTGGGTACTGTGCACTATTGTCAAGTGCAACCCCTTCACAACATCCTACGACCTTGTGCTTTGGACCACGTGTGGTCCTAGCCTCCAGCAGGAACTTCTCTGAAGATCAGAGGCCTACCTCATCCCGAGTGACCGTGGGTTCCTGTTGAGCGAATCCTCCTGAGGCGTCTTCGCGATCCCTTGCCAGCTGGCTTGTGGGTCCCCTGAAGGCTTTCCTACAGAACCAAAGGGCTTCCCTGGTTGCTCCAGGCCTGCCCTGACTTACCCTTGCTGGGTGAGTCCCTCAGACCTTGCTGGTCTGCGCCATTGACTTTTTACACTTTCCACGAGACTTGCTGTTACCAAGGCTTGTTGGCTCCAATCGAGTCGCCGATACTGCAGTAAGCTGCAGACATCGTGGCCCACACCGAATCCAGCTCCTGGTCATCGTCGATGCCTTCTGAACCTCGTGGCTGAAGAGTCAAGGCACCTGTGAATGACCTGAATCTTGCGACGACGGTGGGCATCCATCTTCCTTGCCCCGAGTCACTGTCAAGTGACTTTGAACACTGTCCCCTCTGCTTTCAGGTCTTCCATCTTCTGAATCCAGGCTTGGATTCCTCCGGACACTTCTCCTGTCACCGCAAGCAGCAAGTCTTCACTGGCTCCCATTGAAAACGACGCCGCGACCCGACACCAAAGAACACCTATGCACCCGGCTCCCCTGGGTGAGGTAACTTCAGCACTAAGGTGCTCCTGTGGGTGTGGGCCCTAGAACTACTTACCCTGTACGTGACTTGCTTGTAGCTACCCTAGAAGTGCCCTAAAACTCTTACTTTCCAAGTGCGACTATCACGCTGACTTGTACATGGTTTGCGTCTGTGTTAGACACACCGCGTCCAACTCCCTTGCAACTCTATCTGTAACCGCGTCCTTCGACTCATACAAGGACTGATCGGTGTGTTCGCCTCGAACACGCAAGGGACCTTTAACATTGAAATCTCAATCGCGTCTGTTCGCATAGACTTGTACTGGACTCGCACCGGTGCCAGGACACCGCGTCCGTCCCCTGTGGGTCTCCTACAACTACCTGGGGTGGTTCTTGGGGGTCCCTCGATTCTAGATGCCCTAGACCTAGGTCTAGCCAAACTAAGATTGTGATATTCGATTGTGCTAAACTTATTTTGATAACATTTGACTTGTACATATGTTCCTGACTTCTAATCTCATAAAGAGATTAGTAGAGAGTGTTTATTAATAAATACATATATATTTGATATATATACCTGTGTGGTGTCTTTTCATTTGGTGATTCAAGATATTGTGTGGTAAAACAAGCTGCTTTACATTCCTTCAAGACTTAGCCTGAAGGCTGCTCTCCACAGCTACCACTAGGATAGCTTTCTATAAAGGTTGTCTTAAACCTATCTACCATAAGAGTCGAATTGTTCTGGTGCAAGGTGTCCACTTTAATTAGTGAACAGCATATACCAGGCCAACTTCTCACATTGGTGGGCAGCGTGTGGGATTCCAGCTTGCTGTTGTTTTACCAGAAAATCTCTATTTGAATTACTAACTGAAAACCACTATAGGTACTTAAGGTACATATAAAGTCAAGCTTAGTATCAATAAGTTCTACTGAACTTAGAGCTGTGTGCCAAGGGATAGCACACCCTTTCTACAGCTCAAGCTAGTATCAGTAGGCCACAAACTAGTGTAGGTAGTACAACACTGCACAACACTAGAATGTCCTTAAAGGTGGAACCAGTGGATCCACTCAGCCTCAGTATAAGGCCATGGCTTTCTCTGACGTGAGAGCCATGTGTGTTGAAAGACACCTGAAGCTAGGACAGAGGTTCCTCCACTACACCTGATAGATCTGCTGACAGCAGATGATCTTAGATTGGCTCTAGGAGCTAATGGGTCTGAATCAGGGGTGGGTCAATTACAGTGTCTGGGTCAGATGATGAAAATCAGAATGACCAAGACTCTGTGATTGAAGGGCCAGGCTCAAGGGGCCTGAAAAGGACAGAGGAATTCTCCCTAAGAGAACTGACAGAGTGGATGAGAGGCATAGGTCCCCTTCCAGAGAATCTGACCACTCTTATCACTCTGGCAGAGAATTTGTCCAGCAGAGGAACTCATACTTTCCCATAAGAGAGAGCTCCTCTGACAGAATGTGCAAACTGCTGCAGTATGAGGAAGCAAGAGTTGCCCTCAGAACCAAGCAATTGGCACTAGATAGAGAAGCCCTGGAGATCCAGAGAGCTTCTAGAAGAGAGGGGTTAGAACCCGTTGGTGGCAGCAACAGTGTCCCTAGAGGCAGAGAATATATTCCAGACCATAGGAACCTGAGCAAGGTTGTTCCTCCCTACCAGAGTGGGGATGATATCCACAAGTGGATAACTGCTATGGAGAGGGCCTGTAGAGTACAGCAGGTCCCCCAAAAGCAGTGGGCAGCAATCTTGTGGCTCTCCTTTTCAGACAAAGGTAGAGACAAGCTCCTCACTGTTAGAGAAGAGGATGCTGATGTTTATGAAGTCCTGAAGAGTGCACTGAAAGATGGGTTTGGCTTAACCACTGAGCAGTACAGGTTGAAGTTCAGAGACACCCAGAAGGCACAGACTCAGGACTGGACTGACTTTGTAGATTGTGCAACCAAGGCTCTGGAGGGTTGGCTGGTTGTCAGTAGGGTTACTGATTTCAAGGGATTGTATAATCTGATGATGAGAGAACAGATCCTTAATAATTGCCAGAACCAGTTGTTGCATCAATACCTGGTGGACTCAGATCTGACCTCTCCCCAAGAATTGGGAAAGAAGGCAGACAAATGGGTAAGAACCAGGGTAAGGCGAAACCCCAGAACCAAGGGGTGACACCAAGAAAGCAGGATCCTAAGGGCTCTGAGAAAGGTGGGGATAAGTCAAAAGACCAGAAGTCTTCACAAGGGCCCCAAAAATCTGCATCTGGTGAGGAGTCACAATCCAACAAGGGAAAAGGCCAAAAGAAGCCCTGGTGCAAATTCTGTAAACAGAAAGGGCACTGGACTTCTGATTGTAACAAGTCCAAAGACCAAAACCACCACCACTCCTGCCCCTAAGGCAACTGTTCCCCCTAGCTCAGCTACTGGTGGAGGTGGTACTCAGAATAAGGGTGTAGTAGAGGTTGACCCTGGGTTCTGAAGTGGACTCTGACGTAGTCAGAGTGCCCACTCAGGCAATGCTGATTTGTGATGGAGACCTTGATATGTCCTTCCTAGTAAGCCCCAGTAATCTGGGCAAATACAAACAGGCAGCCTGTAATAAATGGCAAACAGGCTTTGGCATTTAGGGACACAGGTGCTAGTGTCACCATGGTGGCAGAGGATCTTGTGGACCCTGGACAGATCATCCTGGGTGAAATGTACCAGGTGACCAGTGCGAGCAATGTCAGGACCAACCATAGTCTGGCAGTTGTGAATTTCTCCTGGGGAGGGGTAACTGGCCTCCAGAAGGTTGTGAGTCAGTGCAGACCTCCCTGTCGAATGTCTATTGGGCAGTGATCTAGGAGACTTCAGCCTGGTCTGAAGTAGAGTTATGGACTCATGCTGAGATGTTGGGCATCCCTGCAGAAGGTATTTGCTGTGACCAGGTCACAAGCAGGAATGCATAACACTGAACCAGCTCTGGATCCTGGAACAATGGACCAGATGCTTCCCAAGAGGAGGAGCAGTAGGGTAAGGCAGTGCCTTCCCCTCTGTCTCAGATCACAGATTCACCCCCAGAGGGAGGTGAAGCAGATC